>CM038143.1:130435377-131035377 GCA_021437245.1 Aegilops speltoides | reverse complement strand
TGCCGGACTCGTTCGCCGTGTCCGGTGTTTAAATGACCAAGAATGAAATGATGCCACGTGGACCGGGCATTTTAAGTGTAAGAGACGCGTAATGTGGTATGGCATTGAAGCGACAAAAGCTTCACGTCCCAATAGTGCTTGATAGCTACTTTTGAACGGGGCGACATGAAAGATTAGTTTTTCGCGTCGGAAGTTGTTCGGTGACCCGAACACAACTTCTAGTAATAAGGAGCCTGCGCACTTGGCGTAAGGGCCTGGCGTCACTCCTTTAAAGGAAGTGCGGCTATGTCAAATTTTAGTATGGTCTATCCCCAACTTGCGGATTGTGTTTGGATATAGCAGGTTTAGATCGCTGCCTCCGTCCATCAGGACTTGTGTAAATTGTAGTCCGTTGATTATAGGATCCAATATCAGAGCAGTCCATCCTGCATTCCGGACACTTCTGGAATAATCCAGGTGGTCAAAAGTTATTGGTTTTGACATCCAATCTCGAGGTTCCGCTGGGGTGGACCGTGCGGGACCCGTCTTAGCGGGTGCCGCATTTTTCCGTATTATCACATGAAGTGAGTTTACTGCTTTGACTTCTTGTGGGAAAGTCTTTTGTTTTCCGGTGCTCTGCTGGTGGGGTTTATCATCATCCTCGCTTGATGCGTCGAGCCCCTTGTGTTCGGCGTTTAATCGGCCGGACTGTTTGAAAACCCAACAATCTTGGTGGGTGTGGTTTGCAGGCCTTCCGGGGGTACTGTGGATTTGACATATCCGACCCAAAATTTTGTTTAAGTTGGATAGCTCATCACTGCTATCCTTAAGAGGCGGTGTTTTGTTGTTTGGCCGCGAGCTTTTGAATCCAGCGTTGACCGCCGTGTTCTTTGGGATTTTCTCTTTATTCCGGCACTGATCTTTTCTGCGCCGTGATTTTCCGCTTCCATCTCTCGATCTCGGATGTACTTGGGTTCTTTGGTGCTGCATCTTGCCACCAGCTATCTTCCCCGCAAAAGCGGGTCATGAGGCTTGTTAGCGGACATTGTCCTCGGCTTCTCTTGGCCGAGGTGCCTGGCGAGCCATTCGTCTCGGACGTTGTTTTAAAAGCTGCTGAGGCTTCGGCGTCCGGACGATCGACTATTTGGTTCTTTTAGTAAGGAACCTGTTCCAAATTTGCCTGTGACTCTCGGGCTGTTGAGTTATATGACTTAGATCATCTGCATCCGGAGGACGGACATAAGTCCCTTGAAAATTTGCTCTAAACACGTCCTCAAGCTCTTCCCAACTTCCAACAGTGTTTTCTGGGAGGCTTTTGAGCCAATGACGGGCTGGCCTTTTGAGCTTGAGGGGTAAATATTTTATGGCGTGGAGATCGTCTCCTCTAGCCATGTGTATGTGTAGTATATAATCCTCTATCCAGACTCCAGGGTCTGTTGTTCCTCGTAAGCCTCTATGTTTATGGGTTTAAACCCTGCTGGGAATTCATGATCCAACACCTCATTGGTGAAACATAGTGGGTGTCTTGGCGCCCAGATTTGGGTGTACCGCTGTCTTGGACACTTGGCGTGTTGTGTTGCTTCCTGGGGCCCTCTTCTTTGGCCCGTAAATGGACCTGGCTGGGCCATCTGTTTTTCCAGGGTCAGGAGTCGGCTTGTGTGCGGCGCCGCTTTTAGATTTTGGCCTATCATCTGGCTGTCTATCCGACCAGGCGGCCTCTTTGTTTTTTTACTGTGGGGGCTCTATGGCCTCCTCGTCAAATTCTTGCAGTAGCTTGCACTTCGGGTAGCTCTTTGATTGATGGCCATTGCCGTATTTGTCTGCGGTTTTGAGCACTTTGCTCCACCTCATTCTGAGTATGTCTTCCGCTGTTTTGAGCTTCCGTTTTTCCTTCTTCAAACTTCTTGCGGTGGCGTAGTCTTTTCTGAAGGCTTTTATTCTCCGGCGGTGTGTCCGGCGTGAGGTCGTCTGGACTGTTGGTTTCGCCGGGCATGGATTGATTATCTGATTCGTCCTGTTCGGACGGTTGCTTGGCTGCATGTTCTTCATCCACTGGTTTGCCCTGCTCTATTGCTGGGTCATGAGGAGAGCTGGTGTTGTCGAGGCGGGACTTAGGGCGGCGTCTGCGTCGCCGTTTTGGTTGTTTATCAGCGGGATTATCCTTTGCCGCGCCCCGTCTGTCCTCGTTATCGCTTCCTTTTGGGCTATCCACCATGTATACGTCATGTGTTGGGGTGGTCTTCCAGTGCCCTGTAGGCGTTGGTTCTTGATCGTCTCCGGCATCGTCGTCCATACCGTCGATGTCTTCGGAGTCATAGTCTAGCATGTCTGTTAGATCGTCGACAGTGGCTACAAAGTGGGTGGTGGGTGGGCTTTGAATTTCTTCGTCGTCGCATCCCAACCATCCCGCCATAATCCGGCAGGCTCTTGAGATAGCGAGATGCTTTAGCAAATTTAGGATGTCGCCAAAGGGCGAGTGTTGGAAGATGTCCGCGCGGTGAACTTTATGATCGGCGCCCAATCGGATTCGATTGGCGGGGCGCGCAGAGGTTGAGTCCGCAGGAGTCCGGCACCTCGAGTCACGAGCTTTATAGGGGACAAGGTCGGTGTTCGGCTCCATCGCCGGAAGTTGCAGCCCCGAGGCGGTGTCCAGCCACCGATCCTCAATCTGGCGTCGGCTCGGATGAGGGCCGGAGCGGATTCATGTCTGACCACCAAGCCTTTGTCCGTGGTAGAGCTAAATCATGCCCATCGCGACAGTGCGGCACGCTCGGCTGTGGCTCGAGTCCATCGAAGATCAAGTCCCTGCGGATATCGGTCGTGAAGTTTAGGCTTCGAACCTGACTGACGGCGGGCGTAGCTTCGATCTGCTCCAGATGGCTGCGAATTAGCCCGCATCTGAAGCCGCCCGAATCTGAAGATCTGTCCGGGAGAAAAGTCTCACCACAGGCGGTGTTGTTGTTGATTGAAGAAGCCATCGAGCCTATCGGTGGCGACATACGAGGAACTCTCAATGAAAGCACCAATGTCGGTGTCAAAACCGGCGGATCTCGGTAGGGGGTCCCGAATGGCGTCTAAGGCGGATGGTAACGGGAGGCGAGGGACACGATGTTTTACCTGAGTTCGGGCCCTCTTGATGGAGATAAAACCCTCGTCCTGCTTGATTAATATTGATGATATGGGTAGTACAAGAGTGGATCTACCACGAGATCAAGGAGGCTAAACCCTAGAAGCTAGCCTATGGTATGATTGTTGTAATGGAGGTTTATATAGACACCGGAGAGGGCTAGGGTTACACAGAGACGGTTACGATGTAGGAGATCTACATATCCGTATCGCCAAGCTTGCCTTCCACGCCAAGGAAAGTCCCATCCGGACACGGGACGGAGTCTTCAATCTTGTATCTTCGTGGTCTTGGAGTCCGGCGGACGATGATAGTCCGGCTGTCCAGACACCCCCTAGTCCAGGACTCCCTCAATGTGCTTGAAGAGGCCCCAGTGCGGCCGACAACCCAAGAAGTTTTCACACAAAGACACGAAAGCGGAGAGGTAGGCGATGGAATTGGGTGTGAAGTGATGAAGTTGTGCCCCAAAGAAATTCAGAAAGCCCCGAAAGAAAAGATTCGGCGGCAGAGAAAACCCGCGATCTATATGGGTGGCTAGGCACACACTCACCCTCCCCGAGGTGAGGCTGCCACTCCGTCCTCGAAGCCTTGTCGACCCGTGGGGATCAGCCCTTCATTGGCAGTCATCGAGATCCTTTTGGGTGATGGTCGGCGGATCAATCCTTGGATCCAACCTTGCGGCAGCTGGACGCGGCGAGATCCGCCCGATGGTCGCTCTCCCCTTAGCCTTCGCCGTCGCCTTCTTCGCCCGCTCCAAAGTCGCCGTCTTCTCCTTCACCATTGTCACCGACGAGGCGAGCCTGAGCGGGCCGAGCAGTGGCGGCGCAGCGATGAATCTGAAGACGGGAGAGGGAAAATGGGGTGCACTTGTTCAAAAACCTCGCCAAATACTTATATGGAGTCGCTTCCGAGTGGCTGACTAGTAGGCCCAGGCAATCCTGTCAAATCCCATAACAGTCGCGCGAGCGATACGTGGCGAAAAAGGTGGCACAGAAATCGAGGCATCACTGCCTTATCCCATCCGAGTACCGCGGCCTTCTCCGCTTCGCGCAGTTCCCAAAATTCGGATCCCACTAAATCCGCTAATGGCAGAGCAACTTGTCAGACGGAAGATCTCCTACGATCCGTCGGTCGGAAATCTCCAAGTTCATAAAGTTCACTCGGCAGATATAAAGAATGGATCAAGACGACTGAAAGAGAAGTTGACACCATCACTAAAAAATCGTTGATCCAGAGTAAGACACATTCACAACATCAGAAAATAGGTCGGAAAGATTATCAACTCCTTCCTCACTTAAACCTCGATCCATTCGGGGGCTAATGATGAAGTCATGTACCTAGGGTAGGGTCATGGACCTGTCCAAGGTACCCTCCCCAAGGACATCTTTAGAAGAAGCTGCCTTCCAGTCGACCTAGAGGGACTCCACTCGACGGACTCGAAGACACTCGACCATGAAGACTCACTCGACCACCAGGAGTTCAAGAGCCACTCTGTATCCAAACAGTCTGTAATTAAGTAGTCTTTATGGTCATGATGACACTTTATGTAAGGCGTTACCAGAAACGCCAGGCCTTAATGTACTTTAAACCCTTCGCTACGTGGGCTGGCTGGGGTCCTGGCAGACTCTATATAAGCCACACCCTCCACTGGCAGAGGGGTTCGCACCCCTGTAACTCATACGCATATAATCCAGTCGACCGCCTCCGGGCTCCGAGACGTAGGGCTGTTACTTCCTCCGAGAAGGGCCTAAACTCGTAAATCCCTTGCGTATACAACTACTCCATAGCTAGGATCTTGCCTCTCCATACCTACCCCCTATTCTACTGTCAGTCTTAGTACCACGACAGTCGGCGTCTTTAATGTCGTTTCCTTGTCGAGGCATCGTCGTTGCAGTTCGCGTCATCAAGCTCGAGATGCTCCGGGGGAACCCTAGATCTAGGTCTCCCGGGTCGGACGATGATGGTGTTCTCAGAATCTCAGTATCGCTTTCCTTATGGGGGCATCGTTTTGGAGCAAGTGATGGCTGGAGGTGACAAGAGGAGGAGCGGTGCTACATCTGCTGCAAGGCCGACGGCGCGCGGATCATGGCGGCATGGCGCTTCAGAGTTTCGGCGATGGGCGCGTGTGGATGGACACGCGCAGGATGGTGGCATTGTCTGACGCCAGGGTGGCGTCGATGGCAGGCCTGGAAAGGTTGATGCGTCAGTAGCTGCTCTGGAGATGGATCAGTGGTTGACGGTTGGTGGCGGCCTCTGTGAGTGGGCCAGTGTCGGTGTCAAAACCGGCGGATCTCGGGTAGGGGGTCCCGAACTGTGCGTCTAGGCGGATGGTAACAGGAGACGAGGGACACAATGTTTTTACCCAGGTTCAGGCCCTCTCGATGGAGGTAATGCCCTACGTCCTGCTTGATTAATATTGATGATATGGGTAGTACAAGAGTAGATCTACCACGAGATCAATGAGGCTAAACCCTAGAAGCTAGCCTATGGTATGATTGTTGAGATGTAATGTTGTGTCCTATGGACTAAGGCCCTCCGGTTTATATAGACACCGGAGAGGCTAGGGTTACACAGAGTCGGTTACAATGGTAGGAGATCTACATATCCGTATTGCCAAGCTTGCCTTCCACGCCAAGTAAAGTACCTTGGGACACGAGCCGAGTCTTCAATCTTCTATCTTCGTGATGCAGGGAGTCCGGCGGATATTGATAGTCCGGCTATCCGGACACCCCTAGTCGAGACTCCTCGGTAGCCCCGAACCAGGCTTCAATGGCGATAAGTCCAGCGTGCTTGTGGTCTTGGCGTTGCAAGGCGGGTTCTCCTTCAATTCCATGTTCTGCCGAACAATGTCGGCTTTACCTCGAATCTTGTGCTCCTTGGCTTCTCGCCAAATTATGGCCCTCTTCCACGCGTCGCACGAATCGAAAAGCCAGGAGCCTTTTACATTTCACCCCCTGGTTGTGCGGGTCACCAGCCTATTAAAGGGACAGGGATCCAGATCCAAACCGCACCATCCTCCTCCTGCGTGTACCCATCGAAGCGCCTCTGACTCCGAAATCCATTCCACCATGGATCGTCAGCGGCTCTTCCTCACGCTCCCAGCCCATCACCGGTGATTGGAGGAGGTGCTCTATCTCGCCTGTGAGCTAGTAAAGCTCCAAAAGAGGATGGCTCCTCCGGCCTTCATGGTTCGGTCCGAGCCGGACTGGTTACTGCTCGGGGAGGGAGCCAGGCGGAGGACAACACAAACCCCAACAAGGGGAGGCGGGTGTGCTTTGTCCCTTATCTAATAAGGGGCTCGGGTTTCAATACACCCGTTCCTCCGCGGGCTCTGAAGTTCTATGGACTTCAGCTCCATCACCTCACGCCCGCCTCTGTGTTGCACATCGCAGACTCGTAGCTCTTCTGCGAGCTATTCACGGGCATCGAGCCCCATTTCGCATTGTGGAAGAGGCTATTCGCCTCGTACCCGTTCTCACCAGGGGTCCATATATCAAGTGGGCGGCGCGAAATATGGCGCATCGCTGGGACGGATACCTATCCGGCACCCCCAAGAGGGCGTCCAAGACGGCCTCGGTGGTTTATATAGTAGGCGCTCCGTTGCCCGACCAGTCCGGATCGGCCTCCGGAGTTTGATGCCGCTTCCTTGAAGAAACGCCTCAGGTGGCGCCCATGAGCCCGTGCGGAGGAAGACAAAAGCGTCCATTACGATGGGCGGATAAGATTAATGGCTCATTCGGTTTGACCATGTTCGAGTCATGGCGGCGTGCATCAGCGGGGATGCAGCCGCTGCAATCTGAAGGCCACCCATGTGGGATTTCAGCGGGGAAGACGGCGCTACCGGCACGGGCCGTAAAGGGCGGATTCGACCGAGGATCTAGTGAAGATCCTATCCGGCTGTACAAGGGGAGAAGGAGGACTTCCCGTCCGAACCCGTGAACGGGTTTTCTATGGTCAATCCACGAGGATGGGTAAGTGAATGCCTCAAGAGGGCTTTTACCCGTATTTTGAAGTTTAAGCTTCTCATGTTATGTCTTGGTGCGAGTCTCGCGGGATGTGAAGGACATGGTGAGTCCGCTCCACGGCCGAGGACCGGAAGGGTCCACAGGTCCGGCCTCCGAAGAGGATCCGGACCTTGGGGTGGAGCTAATCGACGGGGTGTATCACCAGCTAAGCATTGATGATGCGCTAGTCGCCATTACGGCGGACTACCCCGGGCTGAGTTCGGCATCCCAGGTGACCAAGACCGAAGTCCGGACACCGTTATTTTATCTTTGCCTATTCTGACCTTCGCAAACGATGGTATTTTATAGGAAGCGCCATTACGGCAGGAAGCCGAGCCTGCGGCGGCCGACTTACAGGGGTTAGGCCGAACCAACAGGAGGAAAAGGAGCGCCGTGCGGGCGGAAACGTCGCCGCAGAGGTATAGCTCGCTTTTGACCTTTCTGAGCAACGTTCCGAGGAAACGTCTAAGTGCTCATGGTCTTCATAGGAGAAAAAGCGCTCGGCGGACTGCGAGCACAGGAATTGCCCCCCCCAATCAACACTCGCCAGGCTCCAACGCCCGGACTGGAGGAGGGGGCAAGCGCAAGACGCGAACCGGATCCTACTCCAACGGAGGATACCGACAGACTGTCCACCACAACGTCGGAGGTGGAGAGCGCTATGAATCATAGACGCCGCCGGACAGTTCTTCAAGAGGCGTGCTTTTCCCCTGAGGCATTGGATGCCTTTAGAGCAGGGGACGCGCATCTCCGGGCTGCCCAAAATGGTTTTACCAGAGCCACAAAGCAGTATGTTAAAGACATACGGGTAAGGGAAATTTAATGGTTGTATACACCAGTAGCCCCCGAGACTTAAATTAGTTATGTTAACTGATTTAAGGATCATGTAAACTTTCGGCTCTTAACGAGAAGAACGCCACCTGTCCCGGGAGCTGCAAGATTGCAAGGCCCAACTTGAGGCGCACTTGCTGCCGCAGGAGGAGACGAAAAGACCCCTCTGGTAACACATTTGTATAAATGAATATAAGCGTTGTCGGCGTCTTGCGTGAGTCTAATAATGACATCAGTAGGTGCTGCCGAACAAGGTCCGGACAGTATCGCTACTACGCCAGACTAAAAGCGGCGAAAATGTGTTGAACAGAGTTCAGCAGAGAGGAACAAGCTTCAAGATGCCAATGCCAAGCTCGGAGAAGAGCTGAAAGGCGCCTGAGCCGAGCTGTCCGGCTCATAAGGAGAATCAGCGGCTTCGTCGCAGCATCTATAGTAAGTGCTTGGCGAACTCTCTCGGGAAGAAGAGTTCGGCGAGGAAGTGATTTGACATGATATGTCTTGTAGGTATACTCACGGGCCATCCTGCGGAGGAGATGCCCGTATCAATGGGCGATCAACTTCCCGAACTGTTGCGGCCAGCGAACGAGTTCGGCGAGCAATGAGTGGCGTCGTCACGGGCTTTATGGCCATCCTCGTCCCGCCCGAGGGTCTCGGGAGCTTGTAGAGAAGCTACGAGGAGTCGGCAGCGCTTCCATTTGTGGAAGGTTTCGCCTGCCGTCAAGGTGCCGAGGAGGCTTGGGCCATGGTGAAGACAGCGGTACAAGAAGGCGGATCCCAACCATATGGCGAAGTTGGACGGTGGGGCCCGACGGGAAGGAGATCCTGTGAGTTTAGTGTACAGCCAGTAGAACTGGCTGCTAAATTTTCCCAGCGGATCAGTAAGCTAGACAGCTGTTAGGCGGGATTGAGGAGGAATACAATCAATAAACTTGACAATGTATGTTTATCCTTAAAAATGACATGTGAAATGCCTTCTAGCGGATTGTAGATCGTTTGCCGTTGCCGACCTTTTAAGCCGACCTCGGGACCCTAGAGTCCTGAGTGTGTCGAATACCTTTTGGTTAATAAATAACCGTGGTATGCATGGAGACTAGGCGTAGGGGTCATCGGTGCTTTATCGTGCAAGTGCCCAACTAGTTATGTTATATTACATGGTTAGTAAGAAACATCTTCGGGGAGAATAGTTCCGTTAAGGGTTCCTTTATTTGGGGTGGCATGCCCTAAAGTGCATGTCGGACTGCCAATGGAGCGATAAAACATCCGGGGCAGATGGAAAAAATAGGTAAAAGTCATCTTTTAAATCACCGACGGATATTCCCTTAAGAACGCTAGCTTTCGGCTTCACCCGATCGAGGTACACATCCGGTGACCAGCGCAAGAACAATCGCAGAGGTGCTCCTTTACCACCTAGCGAACAATCGGGAGCGTAGGGTAAGCACAGAGCCGAGCAACCCAGCTTGGCCAAAACTTAAGTCATATCGATGCATATAATGGCGAGTAAAAGGTACATGTGGAAGCATGACACATGTGGTGGGTATAAAACCCGTATAGTTGAGCTTCTGTAAAAGAAGCCCCGAGGAATAACGAGTGCAGGTGTCACGTCGTATGTATGCAAAAATGCGAAAATAGGCCCCAAAGGGATTTGTTAATTTTTAAAAAGCATAAAAGAGATAAAAGACAACGAAGTATAAAAGATTGGGCGGGGAAGGGGCGAACTCTTAGTCGGCGCTAGGCATAGAATCGCTTGAGGCGGGCTGCGTTCCATGGGTTCGGCTCGAGTCGGTTGTCCGACGCATTTCGTGAAGCGGTATGCCCGCCGTCGATTTGGTCAATGATGAAGGGCCTTCCCATCTGGGTTTGAGCTTGTCCTTTTCTTGTCCGTGAGCGTAGAACTAGTTCACCAACGTTATAGGTCTTGGCCCGTACTTCTCTGCTTTGATATCTTGAGCTGCTGCTTTGGTAAAATCTTGGAGCGAGCCTTTGCGACGTCACGTTCTTCCTCAATGTGTCCAAGCTGTCCTGCCGATCAAGCTCGGCTTCTCTTTCCTCGTACATGCGCTTTCGAGGTGAGTCATGAATAATGTCGCAGGCGATCTTGCCTCTGCGCCGTATACCATAAAAATGGTGTGAATCCGGTAGTACGGTTAGGCGTTGTCCGCAGCCCCAGTCTGGTCGAGCTCCTCGACCCATTGGGTGTCTGATTTAGTGAGTGACCTCACTAGTGCAGGTTTAATGCCGCTCATTATTAGACCGTTTGCTCTTTCCACTTGACCGTTGGTTTGAGGGTGATAGACTGACGCATAGTCGAGCTTAATGCCCATATTTTTGCACCATGCCTTGACCTCATCGGCTGTGAAGTTCGTGCCGTTATCGGTGATGATGCTATGGGGACTCAGAACGGTGTACCACCTCGATATAAAGTCTATCACTGGTCCGGGACTCTGCCGTTTTGACCGGTTTGGCCTCTATCCATTTGGTGAATTTATCCACCATAACCAACAGTATTTTTTCTTGTGGGTTCCCCCTTTAAGGGCCCCACCATGTCAAGCCCCTGACATGACGGCGGGTAATGGGTATGGTTTTGAGGGTGGTGGGTGGCATATGGCTCGATTAGCGAAGAGCGGCAACCGACGCATCGCTGGACCAAGTCTGTGCATCTGCCTCGAGCTGTTGGCCAATAAAATCGATGCAACGCCTTTCCTACGGTCCCGGGCTGCTGCGTGGTGTCCACCTAGTCCGGCATGAATTTCAGCCGGAGGTTTCGCCCTTCTTCTTGGAGATACATCTTTGAAGGACTCGGTAGTACTTTTCTTATAAAGTTCACCCTCATGAACCTTGTAGGCCTTCGATCGCGGACTATGCAGCGGGCCTCATTTTGGTCTTGAGGAGCTCCTGCCTAAGTAAGTAGGCGAGAAAGGTTCATCCCACGGCGATTCATCGCCATTATGTCGTGGGCGGATTGTGTTACGTTGTCCGCCGAGTCACCAATTGGTGCGGCTTTCTCCGGTTTGTCGCTACGGACTCCTCTTCCCACGATGCGGATGGCTTGAAGAGCCGTTCGGGAAAGATATTTGGAGGGACAACATCACGTTTACGCACCGATCGTGCGAATGTCGGCCGCTTGGTTGTTATCTCGGGCTATGTGATGGAATTGAGTCCTTCAAACCGGTGACATTTTCGAGACAGCATTACGATATGCTGCCATTTTCGGATCCTTGGCGTCAAAGTCTCCATTTATTTGGGATATTGCGAGGTTTGAATCCCCGCGCACCTCTAGGCGTTGAATGCCCATGGAGACCGCCATCCGGAGACCATGTAACAAGGCCTCGTATTCGGCTGCGTTGTTGGAGTCCGTGTACATTATTTGAAGTACATACTGGACTATATCTCCGGTGGGGGACGTAAGTACAATGCCAGCCCCCAGTCCGGCCAACATTTTGGAGCCGTCGAAGTGCATAGTCCAATTGGAGTATGCGCCGTACTCTTTAGGTAGTTCGGCTTCAGTCCATTCAGCGACGAAGTCAGCCAAGACTTGCGACTTTATGGCTCGTCGAGGTTTGTAAGTTATGTCGAATGGCAAGAGCTCAATGGCCCATTTGCAATCCCGCCGTTGCATCGCGGTTATTTATAATGTCATTGAGTGGTACTTGAAGCCACTTGTTATCGAACACTCTTGAAAGTAGTGCGGAGCTTCCGGCGCCATGAACACCGCATATGCTATCTTTTGATAGTGCGGGTAACGGATTTGCAGGGGTTAACACGGTGGATCGTAATACACTGGTTTTGAAGAGGGAATTTATGCCCATACATTGTTCGTTCGACGACGAGGACAGCGCTCACAACTTGATGTGTTGCAGCGATGTATAACAATATCGGTTCGCCTTGATTGGGCGCAGCCAGACCGGATTGTTGCCAATATGGCCTTTATTTCTTGAGTCCGCGAAGAGCTGCATCCGTCCCACTCGAAGTGTTCGGCGCCTTAGGAGGCGATAAAGAGGCAACGCCTTCTCTCCTAAGCGGGAGATAAACGGCTTAAGGCTGCCACGCATCCTGTTAATTTTGTATTTGCTTGAGGTCCTTTGGGATATCCAAGCTGTGTGAGCTCGGATCTTGGCGGATTTGCTTGATTCCTCTACGGATACAATGAAGCCCGGTAGCTTTCGGCTGATGCGCCGAAAACACATTTCTCGGATTGACAATGTCATATGCTCTGAGGTTGTCGAATGTGAGCCTCAAATCGTCTACTAAAGTTTCGGCGTATTTTGTTTTGACGACTACGTCGTCTCGTATCCTCATTGTTTTGCCTGTCTGGGTAGCGGACATGTTTGAATCATCGCTGATATGTTGCGCCGCATTTTTGAGTCCGAAGGGCATCGTGTTGAAGCGAGAATGGTCCGTATGGAGTGATGAATGCCGTTGCGGCTTGGTGCCTTCCGCCATCTTGATTTGATGATAGCGAGTATGCATCCGTGAAGCACAACGAATCGTGTCTGCCGTGGCATCGATAATTTGATCGATCGGGGAAGGATCCTTTGGGCAAGCCTTATTGAGGTCTTTGAAGTCGGCGCAGAGGCGCCAGGATTTGTCCTTCTTTGGTACCATCACCAAATTTGCTAGCCATCCGGATGTTTGATATCTCGATGAATCCGGCTTCCAATAACAGCTAGCTCTTCTCCCATTGCTTGTCTTTTGGGCTCGAAAAATCGTCGAAGAGCTGTTTGATTGGTTTGAATCCTTTTAGGATGTTTAGGCTGTGTTCGCCAACTGCGAGGATTCGGGCATGTCCGAAGGGTGCCAGGCGAAGATGTCCCAATTTTCCCGAAGGAATTCGCGCAGTGCGGCGTCGACTTCGGGGTTCAACTGTGCCCCGATGGAGGCCGTCTTTGTTGGGTCCGTAGGGTGGACCTGAAATTTGACTATCTCGTCTGCTGGTTTGAAGGAGGTGGACTTGGATCTTTTATCGAGTATCACGTCGTCCCTGTTTACCGTAGAGCGTAGCGCGGTTAGTTCCTCTGCCGCTAAGGCTTCGGATAGTGCCTCGAGGGCTAGTGCGGTTGTCTTATTTTCGGCCGGAGTCTTTGTGTCCGGATCAGCGACGAGAGTGATTATTCCGCCGGGCCCGGGCATTTTGAGCTTCATGTACCCGTAATGGGGTATTGCTTGAAAAATTGTGAATGCCTCTCGTCCTAATATGGCGTGATAGCCGCTGCTGAACGGGGCTACCTAGAACGTGACTTCTTCGGATCTGTAATTGTCCGGAGGCGAACACCACATCGAGTGTGATTTTTCGGTGCAGTGGCGCTTCCGGCTAGGGATTATTCCTCTGAAGGTTGTGCTGCTTCGCTCAATATGGCTCAATCGATTTCCATTTTCCGCAGGTTTCCTCGTAAATGAGGTTTAGTCCGCTTGCCGCCGTCCATGAGGACCTTTGTCGATCAGCCGTCCACTATGGGGCTAAGTACCGGTCTTGGTGGGGCTCTGGTAGTTCGAGATGTGGGCTCGTCGCTAGCGCCAAGGTGATAGCTGTGTCGCTCCATGGATTTCTTTGTTGCTACTTGGTAGACTTGGCGAGTTCGCGGATTATTCGTTTTCGCATATTATTTGATCACGAAAGTCTCAAGACTGCTGACACCGTCTTTGGTATTGTTGGAGTGGTTTCCGGGCGAAGCTCTGCGCCACTTTTGGCCACCGCCGTAATATCAACATGCTCGAAGGCTATGCGTTGGGATAGCTCCCCGTGTTGAAGCTTACAGGTCCATTGAGCCATCCCTCGATGCGGTTCCGTTTCCCTTGCTGGGTTTTGCTTCTTGATCTTTGCATCCGGGGCTGATTGTGGCGCCCTTTTACATGGTGGGTTTGGGGCGGATTATCCCAAAATTTATTTTCAGTTTCCGAAACTTTCCGCGCCAAGATACTTCGCACTATGGGCGCCAGATCGATGAAACGCGTAATCTTGCGACGATCGATGGCGTTCAGGATTCCCTTGTCCGTGCAGTTATTGCGAGAATATTGAGATTGCGTTCTCCTCTCGGCGGTCCTTTATCCCGCCCATAACCAGGGAGAATCGCCCGATAATGATGTCTTGTTTCCGAGGGCTCTTGCCGAACTAGAGATAAATCGCATATGTGCAGGCGGGAGGGTGGAATAAAATCCGGATCCTGCCCATCTTTGGGCTCAATGGCGAGGACTTCCGATTTGGAAGCTTGATTTCTTTGAAACAGCCCAATGAGTCGGGAGCGACGATGACTTTAGGTTCAATGCTCGATCGAGTCCGTACCTCCGCGGGAATCCGGCGTGGAGGGTTGGAGTCCGGACCTGATTGTTTTCAACAATGGCAGCGAGTTGCGAGTTGTTCTTCTACCACTTCGATGTGGTGGGTAATCTGGGGAGAGTTAATCTCTCTCAGATCGGTTCTAAGCCCAATCTGATTGTAGTCAGTTGCGACTCCCAGAGCGGCGATGCGATCCAAGAGCTCGTTAACAGACGAGAGCTCGATTGGATCTAACTGCTCGGCAGCTTTAGGGCTGACTCGAAGATTGCTTTCGACGACTTGAGAAGTCATTGCGAAGCGACGGCCGGACAGGCGGTCATAAGGAAACCGCCGAGCGGATTATCGACCAGCGGCGGGCCCTTCAAGTGAGAACACCGTCTTTGAAGGCGGGTAAAGGCATCCGCTCTATCGGCGACGACACGAGGAATTCTCAATGAAAGCACCAATGTCGGTGTCAAAACCGGCGGATCTCGGTAGGGGTCCCGAATCGTGCGTCTAAGGCGGATGGTAACGAGACGAGGACACAATGTTTTTACCTGAGTTCGGCCCTCTCGATGGAGGTAACACCCACGTCCCGCTTGATTAATATTGATGATATGGGTAGTACAAGAGTAGATCTACCACGAGATCAATGAGGCTAAACCCTAGAAGCTAGCCTATGGTATGATTGTTGAGATGTAATGTTGTGTCCTATGGACTACGGCCCTCCGGTTTATATAGACACCGGAGAGGCTAGGGTTACACAGAGTCGGTTACAATGGTAGGAGATCTACATATCCGTATTGCCAAGCTTGCCTTCCACGCCAAGTAAAGTACCTTCCGGACACGAGCCGGAGTCTTCAATCTTCTATCTTCGTAGTCTGGGAGTCCAGCGGATATTGATAGTCCGGCTATCCGGACACCCCCTAGTCCAGGACTCCCTCAGCCAGACCGTTGTGTGACCCAGTTCCGGCATTGTGGTTTGGTTGGGGCATCCGGCTTTAGATGTTAGGATTAGGTGCGATGTTTGTTTGATATTAGGCTCGGACATTTGGCACCCCTTCATCTAGGGGATAGGAGTAGCGACAGGTGTTTTGCAAGAGGGTGGCTTCAGGCTACTAATGTGTTACTTTGTTGGGTCTTTGTGAATAGTCAATAAAATGGTTGTATGCATCGTCCAGATGCAGAGGCCGAGGGTATATCTTCCTTTTCAAAAAAAAGAAAGAAATCGTTCTAGTTCAGATGGAGTAGCTTACAATCCTTTTAAACCATTGACAATATTCCAAGCTACATCGAGCAAAGTATTACCGTAAAAAATATTCTTATATTATGGGACGGAGGAAGTAGTACTGGTGAAGCGCATTCCAGCCACATGGGCTAAACCTAGCTTTTCCAGCTTCCATGTTCTCCTAGGCAAAAATCACAAATTTGACCTATGAACGAAAAAAAAATCACAAAGTGAACTGTCTTTGAAATTTTTTCATTCACGACCCTTTAAATCGGCGCTTGACATCTAAGCGTCACACTACACTTGTCTGGCCTTTGGTAGGCGCTACACGCCTGACCAGTGTCGCACTCCGAACTATCTAAAAATTGCTAAGTCAATATGCAACGACCGAGAGCTAGGTACAGTGTAGCGCCTAAGCACTAGGCGTTGCACTACTTGGATTACAACAGCTGCAGCAGTTAGCACTCCCATCATCCTCAGACAAAGACGGTTGTATGTAGACGACATGCATGGAGCATAATTCCGGCCGTGCATGCATGTACTACATGTATGTGTGCTGCCCTGCCACTTTTGATCGAGTACTATTGTAATTTATATGCATCGCGCGTGGCTGGGTAGTAGTGCTAGGGGAGTGTATTAATAAAGGGGAAAGGACCGAGGAGAGGTGAAGTGGGTGATGGATGGATGGAGCCCAAGTCTAATAGGACAGGCAGCTCGAAAGCGACGGGAGATAGCACTGCTAGACACGCCTACGTCGTATTAGTGGGAGTGCCGCCTGCTGCGTAATGCAAGTAGTGCAGCGCCTAGTGTCTAGGCGCTACACTACACAGTGTAGCGCCTAACTCTTAGGCGTTGCACACTGACTTAGTAAATTTTAGGTAGTTCGAAATGCGACGCTGGTCAGATGTGTAGCGCCTGTCAGTCAGGCGCTGCATAGTGTAATGTGGCGCCTAGATGTCGGGCGTTACACGAAAGGGTCAGTGGAGCGATATTTTTTCAAAGACAGTTCATTTTGTGAATTCTTTTCATCTATAGGTCAAATTTGTGGATTTTGCCGTTCTCCTACTCCTGGCTCTTGCTGCATGCGTACTGCATTTCCGCTCCTCCTTTTCTTTTCCACTGAGAAATACTATTAGATGATTGGGCATCTCGATTACTTGTCCTTTTCAGATTTTGTGATGTGATATCCGGTCATGAGGGGTGTTGGAGAAAGGAGCACACCTCTCTCTGTCTTTGTATCGCTGGAAACGGAACTCCTCCCCCACCCATGGCCTGGCTTCTAGTAGTACCAGAAACAAGGACCGATGGTGAAGATGCTTTCATCCATCACAGGACCGAACAGTGCAGGTGCTCTGCTGGGCCACTTCCACTGTGCTTTGCACAAGGAATCGAGGTACCGGGAGAAATGAGCCGTGCATGACACATGATCCCGTCAGGCACTTGTATATTTTTTCAGGTGAAAGAAAACTCTCAGGGAAACAGAAAAAAAGGCATGTGAGGTAATGGAAACAAGACTGGCTCGGCGTCGTGCTTCGCTTTAAAGCTTTGGTGCCGGGTATTAAACTGTCCAAAAGCTCGTCTTTAGGGCACGCTTAAAAGCAACGATGGATGGAGTAATAGACAACGGCGGCTTCCACCGAAACATCGCCATTTGGCCAAGCAGCATAATATATATACATGGGACGTGCACACTTAAAGAACAGAATGGTCTATTATTATTATTATTATTATTGGCACGATAACGAGTAACAAGAGAAGTAAGAAGCGTGTCGATCCGTCGTTCGGTCATCTCTCTTAAGATCGATGCAATGCCACGATATCCATGGAGGTCTCTCCAAACTGTCACAAGTTGGCAATGTGCGTGTGTGGAAGAAGCAGCATTTGCGTAGTGCAGGTGCCCGTCACCCGTGCTCCACAATGGAACATTATAGTGTAAAATGGCGAGTCTATTATTAGAGTAGAGCATATGGTGGGAGGTTGGCTGGTCTGTCTGCGAGCCAAGTGGCCACACAAGAGAGTGTATTTGCTAAGCTATGACCCCTTCCTTGACTCCGAATCTAGGCAAAGCCTCCGTCTTATCCTTTGCGCAGGCGAGGAGAACCGGGTCCTTCGTGGGTCTCCGGCATCAACGATGCCATAAGTACGCTCTCATGCGTGCATGCTCTGCTCTGCCGGGCGTGGTGGCCGTCGCGATCGGACGGGGACGCCGCGCCGGTTTCGGCACCACCACGCCCAAGGCCCAACCCAGCCAGCTCGTACAAAAATATCCCTTCATTCATCTAGAGAAGGAAGGAACCAAGCATATGGGAGGGAGGGAACAAATTGCGTGGAAGATACGAAGACACTGGATTCCCCTTCGGTTTCCGTAGCAGAGCTAACACAGGATGAGAAATGTGCTTGCCTGGCTTAACCAAACGGAATGGAATTTGATCCCGTGATCATCCCAGTTGAGTTCACGTGTGAAACGGCGGGGCGAACCGGTCAAAGACGGCTGCGCGTGGCCGTGGAGGGAGCAGCTAGCAGTGGCCTTCCGACGAGGGCGAGTGGCTGTGGCTCCCTCTCAAAGCTGAATCCTAGTGTGCGTTTGTCTATCGAGCAGTACTACTCTAATCTAAAACTAAACTAAAGCCTGCATGTCACGAAGCGCGGCTCCAGCTATCGACTACTGCGTTGGTCCGTGTTCTCTTGGCACCAAATCTCAACAGGCAGGCAGGCAGGGGAATCATTAGATTCACAGGGAATAACAATCTCACTTTACGCCTCTTTACATGCAGACTATATCAAGCAAACACACCTACTGTACACATTTTTTTGGCAGTTTGGCAGCAAGTTTCGCCGGAAGACTTTTCTTTAGCACACATTTCTGATAACCAGATAACCAGACACCATACGAGAGAAGGGACAGATGTTTCACCAACGGAGTTCCCTAGTTCTGTGTCCAGCTTGCCCATGCCGATTTGTACGTACGTACAGTAATTGCATAGGATCGTTGTGTCAAACTGTGAAAGCACGCAGGAAGCCGACCCAACGGAGCGTAGAGCTGCATAAAGTTGTCGGAGCTGGGACCAGTCAACCACGTGTCAAACTCCACAGTAAAATACTCCAACTATAGTACCCTGCCGCGAGTGCTTAAGATTCAGAAAGCTGCAGAGACATCAGTGGTCCTGGGGAGACAGAGTGAGAAACCGGGACGAAAGAGCGACCAGCCGTGGACGACAGCATGGTCTTCTCCCGCTCCGGGCAAACGTCCAAACGTTACCACATGCATATTGCGATCTGGATTAAGACGCCCGAATTTCCCCGGTCGATCCATCTTCCAAGGTAATTGAACTGGTATCTGTCAAATTTTCAATTTAATTTCAAACATGCCGCAACGTGGCACTGGCGATGTCTTGAAGCAACTCCAACGTGCTGCCCCAAACGGACACGATCTTATCCTCTTTTTATCCGTTTGGATCTGTCGCCCGTTCTGCGTCCGCCTTATTTTTGATTTGGGTCGGCAATGCGTCCAACACGCCGACCCATATTTACCCACCGTGACCTGTTGACCGCCTTTTTTCAATAAATATACACACATTTTACATAGTTTTACAAGCAAACAAATATACCATCATTCCACAACCCAAATAAATATATCTAGTTTACAAGCCAAATAAAAATTAAATTTTCTTAAATATATTTTAAAAAAGATACATATGTTGGTTGCCAACATGAGCCCAGATATGCTCAACCAAATCATCTTGCAGCTGAAAGTGAGTTTCTCAACCACGCATTTGATGATGAAATTGGATGAACTGTGCAACCGTTGCCACTCCTCTTCCATGCTCAGGCACAACATTGTCATCCTAAACTAAAACTCTTGATCGTATATATGTTCCGGGCACTCATCCTCTACGATCATATTACGCATGATCACACAAGCAGTCATCATCTATCATAATTTCTTGGTGCTTCAAGTTCTAGCAGGATACCTAACGATGCCCCATCGAGATTGCAGAACACCAAAAGCACGCTCGACATCCTTCCTAGCACTCTCTTACTCTTGGGCAAATCTCCTCCTCTTCTCTCCGACAGAGTTGGGGATTGTCTTCACAATAGTGGTCCACTAAGGATAGTACCGTCAGCTAGATAGTATCTTTTCTTGTAGTTGTGGCCGTTGATGTTAACATTCACCGGTGGGTTGTTGCCTTCGTCAAGCCTTCCAAATACCGGCGAGCGTTGAAGCACGTTGATATTACTGTGTGATCCGGCCATGCCGAAGAAAGAGCGCCAGATCCAGAGATCTTGTGAGGCCGCGGCCTCAAGTATGACATCACAAGCCCTGACATGGTCCTATACTGCCCCTTGCCAAGCAGAAGAGCAGTTCTTCCACTCCTAGTGCATGCAGCCTATGTTGCAAAGCATCCCTAGGAAGCCCCTGCTGGCATTGATCACCAACAAGCGGGCTATATCCTCAGGAGTGAGCTCTCTCAAGTACTCATGGTCAAACACTGCAATCACAGCCTTGCGGAACCTGTACATGGACTCTAGGCATGTAGACTCGCTCATACGGATGTACTCATCAATGAGATCACCGGGCACTCCGTATGCAAGCATCCGGATAGCTGCAGTGCATTTTTGATATGACAAGAAGCCAATCTTTCCAAGGGCATCCTCCTTGCACTCGAAATATTTATCTTGTCCAACCACCCCGCCTCGAATACGGTTGAAAACATGTCTAGCCATACGGAAAGGCACCAGAATTGGTGATGTTTGAAGAGTGGGTTGGCTGTCGCAAAATAGTCCTTCCAAAAACGGACATGGTCGCTCTCTCGGTTGCGATTCAACGCAGGAGTGTGCTCCGGGATCGAGCCCCGGAACAACGGCCGCTGCCTACTAAGGCGGTCATGGACCAACACGGCAGCCACCATCTCCTTATCATCGGATGAGAATTGTATGAGTCATAAAGGAAATTATGGAAAAAGAACTCGCTGGTGGAGTCGATTTGTACCTTGGGGGCAAATGGTCGAACAGCTCGCGGGCATCGTCAAAGAAGCTGACCACATGCATATTGCGATCTGGATTAAGACGCCGGAATTTCCCCGGTCGATCCATCTTCCAAGTTAATTGAACTGGTATCGGTCAAATTTTCAATTTAATTTCAAACATGCCGCAACGTGGGCACAGGTATGTTTAAAGTGCCTTTAGGTGTTTGTGATCTGGATTCAGTCGATCAATTCCAACCTTTATTATGAGTGTGTTTAAAGTGCCTTTAGGTGTTTGTGATGACCTGAACCGCATGGTGCGGAATTACTATTGGGGAGCTGACAAAGGCAAGAGGAAAACCCACTGGTATGCTTGGCACAAGATGACTCGACCAAAATCCCAAGGTGGCCTCGGTTTTAGGGACTTCCGGATCTTTAACCAAGCTCTATTGGCTAGACAGGCTTGGCGGCTTCTTGTTTTTCCGGACAGTCTGTGTGCAAGATTGCTTAAAGCCAAATACTACCCTAGTGGGAGGCTTGAGGATACCGTTTTCACAGGAAATCCCTCCACAACTTGGCAAGCTGTGTGCCATGGTCTTGAACTCTTGAAGAAGGGTTTGATTTGGTGTATAGCTAATGGACATAAAGTACGCATTTGGCGTGATCGCTGGCTAGTACGGGGTACTACAGGCGCAATGCTTTCTAAGAGAGGGAGATGTCGTTTCAAATGGGTGTCCGATCTGCTTGATCATAATGGTAACTGGGATATTGATCGACTGAATCAATTCTTCTTGCCGGTGGACGTTTGTGCCATACGAATGATCAAAACGTCCCCTCGACTTGGCGAAGATTTTTTAGCCTGGGCGCCGGAGAAGAATGGCCACTTTTCAGTACGAAGTGCCTACTGGCTAGCAGCGGATGAAGTGGATTGTGCCTCAATTCCTTCCACCAGCAGCGCTCCTGATGGACGCCGGGACATTTGGAGATTGATATGGTCTTGCCCAGCGCCACCAAAAGTCCTTTCTTTTGCATGGTGTGCTGCTACTGATTCTTTGGCTACGTGGCTAAATAAAAAGCGTAGATCTCTGGAGTTATATCTGGTGCCTGATGCGTGGGAGAGAGGAGGAGGATCTGTTCCATGTTCTTTGTGCATGTCATAATGCTCAGTGTCTTTGGAGGGCGATGGCCAAAGTCTGGGAATTGCCGACTCTAACAAACATTAAGCGGCATGATGACTGGCTCCTACAGTTGATAACTGAAGCAAATGAACAGACACGAGTCCGTGTGTTAATGCTGCTTTGGAGAATCTGGTACGTCAGAAATGAGGTCGTACATGCTAAACCAGCTCCAACTATTGATGTTTTGGTCAGGTTCTTGTCAAGTTACCTCGACACACTCTCCAGCATAAGAGCGAATCCCAATACAGATTTGTTTAAAGGCAAAATGGCTGCCAACCATTGCTTTTCGTTATTACAGGACGTATGTGTTAACAGAATGGCTGAGAGCATAGGTTGGCTACCTCCAAGTCATGGGCAAGTGAAGCTTAATACAGACGGCTCGGTTCTAAATGGTGTGGCCGGGACAGGCATGGTTCTTCGTGATCATCTAGGCAACATAATATTCTGTGCGTGCAGGCATGTTGAGCTTTGTGAGGATGCACTGGAGTCTGAAATTCTGGCTGTTCGGGAAGGGATCAACCTTGCGCCGCAATGGAGCACCTTACCTATCGATATTGAATCCGACTGCCTAGAAGCTGTGACTATGTTGAAGAGCGCTGAGGGTAACATGTCAAAGTTTTCTTTCATGATCAGAGAGATTAAGCAAAGTATGGGAGAACGGGACTCTTCCATTACTCATATTCGTCGCAATGGCAATTGTGCTAGTCATGTTTTAGCAAATTTTGGTAGAACTCAGGGGCGAACCATGGTTTGGCTTGGTTCGGGTCCCGAGGATGTCCTGGATACTGTATTGCGAGATTGTAATCACTTGAACATTTGAGTAATGGAAGAGTTATTGTCCAAAAAAAAACATGGGCACAGGTGATGCCTTATGTGCCGTCGTAACGATTAAACTAAAATACTACTGCACTGACACTGTCTTTTTCTTTTTGGACGAGAACAATATGCTGCCGATGACGCATTATTCCAACCGGATCAATCATCAGCTCGTTGATCTGAAGTTCTGAACGCCTAAATGACACATAGACAAAGAGATCCACTAAGAGTAGCAACAGTCAGCTCGATGATGATGCATCGTCATTATGGTTTATGTCAATTTTGGGGAGCTTTAGACCACTTGGGACAAAGCACAGCCACCATGCTATAAGCTCCACTTACCACATCGCCATCTAAGAGTTAGGCGGCCGCACCAAAGGATCTGGGCAAGGCAATTCTAGCTCATCTCAGAGCGGCCTTGACCAACTGCAGGCACCGGTGGCCCGTCCATCTTTTTGGCCCGGTCTGCTTTGCTAGCTAAACAGGTGGGCTCTTTTCTTAGGAAAAAATGCGGCAGGTGATTCATCGTCAGAATCCAAATTGATCTGCTACACATGGTTTCTCCCGACCCGTATGTTTCTTTCTAGTAAACCGAATGGTGTCTGCGTCTGGTGCAGCCAAGATACCGTAGGGTTGATGTGTTCGTTGAGGCCCATGCAGTCGGCCGAATGAATCATGTGACGGGTCACCAGAGTCCAGAGCTTGTCAGTGAGCATGGGTGCGTTTGCCCTCGTGATGACGAATGCACCAAGCGCATCTACAACGCAGAGACTCAAAACGCGTGCAAACCTGCGGGCAGAACACGAACCCGTATCTGTCCACGGACGCTCCGTAAACCAGAGAGACTTTGTGTGGAGCAATGCTAGAGCGACGGGCACATTTTACAGACTTTACCGACTGATGCTAGATGGCAGTTTTTGATTGGAGTTTAGAGAGGGAGGCGGGGTCCACCCGCCTTAAACTCAGGGGGGCGAAGGTTATTAGCGTTAAGGGGCCCGTAAACCATCCGTGATTGTCCGTGCGTTCAGAATTATCGCTTTGCGTGAGTCCGGACATTTGTTACGTAGGACTCCGATATCCTCTGCCCATAGAAAATTGAGGCAGAGCCTGCGCATTTGAAATGATCTGCATTTTTGTCCCTCCCCCTCCCCTCATCTCTTTCCCTATCCTCGTCGCTCTGCTCCGATTGCCGCCGCTGTCCACCCCAATTCCCCCGTTTTTCACTTCTGACACTCCATGGACCCATACGAACAGTTGTCGGACCCGGCGGAGATGGTGGCCGCCTGAAAGATCAACTTGGCGACACAGCAAGCCTGTCGCCTCAAAGCTAAGGCAAAGGATGGGCCGGACGGCACGGGCGGGCAGGCAGGGCGAGGATGGGGTGCAAGGGTCAGACGCGACCGGGACGCGGGTCACTCCAGGGAAAGAAGTGAGAGGTGAAGAAGGTGAAGTGAGAAGAGGCGGCGAACAAGATGACAGAGATGTTAGAGGGTATCTTGATGAAGGAGGAGGCATGTCTCAAGAGCTCCAACATGAAGGGGAAAGAAGAAAGAGGGTTTAAACATCCTGCTGGCGGCGATGGAGAAGAAGATTAATCTCGAAAAGAAGATTAAAATAGAGGAAGGTTGACCTCGCAACCGCTTCAAAGGATACCAAAATGTTGACCATAAGAATGGACGAGTTGAATGACAATGCAGCTATGATCATGCGTGTTGTCCGTGTCAAGATGTTAAAGCGCTTGGCGGCCAAGACAAAGGCGACGGAAAAGAGGCGGATGGTGAGAACGAGCCAATGGCAATGTGAGCGAGGAGGCTCACACAGCCGTCTTGCATGGCAAACATGCCTTTTTTTTGCATGGATTGCCATCGCATGTAGAAACTATAAACACAAGCCTATTTTTGTTGTGATCGAGCGCTATGAATACCATACTTTAGTTTACTTGTATATTGCTATATACTAGAAGAACGCCCGTGCGTTGCAACGGGGCCACATTAACTTTAAGAGTTCAATATTACGACATTGGCGACCTTTTTTACCATCAAATCCTCACACACACTCTCTGTCGGTGTCAAAACCGGCGGATCTCGGGTAGGGGGTCCCGAACTGTGCGTCTAGGCGGATGGTAACAGGAGACGAGGGACACAATGTTTTTACCCAGGTTCAGGCCCTCTCGATGGAGGTAATACCCTACGTCCTGCTTGATTAATATTGATGATATGGGTAGTACAAGAGTAGATCTACCACGAGATCAAGGAGGCTAAACCCTAGAAGCTAGCCTATGGTATGATTGTTGAGATGTAATGTTAGTCCTATGGACTAAGGCCCTCCGGTTTATATAGACACCGGAGAGGCTAGGGTTACAGTCGGTTACAATGGTAGGAGATCTATATATCCGTATCGCCAAGCTTGCCTTCCACGCCAAGGAAAGTACCTTGGGACACGAGCCGAGTCTTCAATCTTCTATCTTCGTGATGCAGGGAGTCCGGCGGATATTGATAGTCCGCTGTCCGGACACCCCTAGTCGAGACTCCTCGGTAGCCTCGAACCGGTCTTCAATGACGATAAGTCCGGCGTGCATAATGTTCGGCATTGCAAGGCGGGTTCCCTCCTTGAATAATTCGAGAAGATAATGAACACCGGGATAGTGTCGGCTCGCAAAATAAATTCCACGTTCCAACGTAGAGAATAAAATATACACTTAACTCAATCTGGCGGCGTATTATGCGGCGTGACATCACACCGCAGCCAAGCCCTTGTTTGGATCGTTTTATTATTCCGCCTCAGCACGTTTAGCGAAGCGGTTTCCTTAACACGTCTGTCGAGGCGAGATCGTGTTCCCTTTATTCGGGATCCTCATCAATACGTGCGTGGGTAACCCAACCGTTCCCGTTGCCACGCCTCCTCATCGAAGGGGAATATCAAACGGTCACGGAGACGGCCCTTGGTATTATTTCCCCTTTATAAGAGGACCAAGGCCTGTCCTTATCTTTCAACCTTGCATCGAATCTTTCCTCTGCTCCCGTTCCAACACCTAGAGCTTCAGATTCGAGCACCTCGGATCCACAACAATGTCGGCTCCGACCTCCGGGGCGGTGGATGCCCTCCTCCGTCACGGAGGAGGACATAATGAAGTTGCGCGAGGCCAAGTACAGCCTCGGTTTCGCCTGACAGTTGCTGCCCAGGCAGGCCGTGCCGCCCCGAGCCCGCGAATCGTCGTTTTCGCATCTCACCTCCGTCGGGATTAGGCTTCCGACGGATCCTTTCGTGAGGAGGTCCTATTCTACTACGGGCTGGACTTCCACGACTTGGCTCTGAGTCCATCCTCCATATCTCCGCATTTATCATTGTCTGCGAAGCCTTCCTCCGCGTCATCCCCACTTGCCTGTGGTGAAAACATTCAAGGTGGAGCCAAAGATGATCGGGGCGTCAAGTGGAGTCTTGGCGGCGACCATAAGCAAGAAGGTCGATGCCCCATGGCTCGAAGGTTCCTTCCAAGAGGAACAGGATTGTGGCAGCGAGAGTGGTTTTACATCACCGCTCCAAGGCGACAAGCAAAGCCGCCGC
Organism: Aegilops speltoides; assembly: GCA_021437245.1. Classification (NCBI taxonomy): domain Eukaryota; kingdom Viridiplantae; phylum Streptophyta; class Magnoliopsida; order Poales; family Poaceae; genus Aegilops; species Aegilops speltoides. Next base: position 131,009,439 of record CM038143.1, on the reverse strand, counting down.
CCTCCTTCCGCCGGGACCTCCACGGCAACTAATGTCGTGGGTCGACCAAGGGCTCAACTGGGGCCGTCCAGGGCGTGCCCGCCTTGCGCAGGCAATTCGAGACCTCCAAACAAGGGAGATCGACCTGGTCAAGGTGATGCAAGTCATGCTAATCGGGCACCTCCTGCCTCGCAAGCGTCGTCCCCTCCATCTATGGGAGTTCAATCCGGAGGACCTCGTATTCTCCAGCATTTTATGGGCGCGACACCCACGGAGATGTACAAGCTGTTCTTGGACCGCAGAGTGGCGTGTCCGGATTCGCCGAGGACGCGGGCTTAAGCCGCGATCGCCCGGATACTCAGGTAAGTAGCTCGGAGCTCGGACATTCTATTCGTATGCCTTTCAAAAGATCATCTCCGGACCCTTTTTGTTCTTTACAGGAATGGGTGGCGCGATCGAGGCTGATAAGGTGTCCGGCCCCCCTCCTAGAGACCGCACTGGAGCCCGTGCTGGCCAGAATGTTGGAGGTTGCGCCCACAGAGGGGGGCGACGGGGGAGATAAAGGAGCTAATACTTCGTCCAAAGAGGCGACTGAAGAGGAGGGAGCCAAGGATCCTTCCCTTCGTAGAGAGAAGAGGACCGCCTCCGAAGATCCGGAGGTCAAAGCCCCTAAGCGCGGGAAGAAATCTCCGCAGGGTCCGGCGTCGGAGAGAATCGGACGCGCAATCATCGCCAAGGACCAGCCTCCAACGAGCCGTGAGTATGAAAGAGGAAGTTTTAATAAGGAAGTACCTTCGTTTATGTACATCAGAGGTAACCAAAATATTTATATCACAGTTCGGATCTGCGGCCGTCTCGGATGAGTTCATCCTCGGGATCTTCTTCCGGAGATGATGGAGAGCGACACGCCTCCGTCGCCGCGCCGCCAGATGAGGCAAAGAGCCCAAGTGTCGTCGCGAAGGCGTTCCCCGTCCGGAGGAGCCAAAGTTCAACACCCACCGAGTCCGCCGAGAATCAAGAGTTTGCTTGAGAGGGCGTCCATTTGAAGATCACCGTGCGTTAATGCGTATGGTGATTGGAAGATTTCATCCATCGAAGCGGATTGCGTGGCGCCGCCATGAGCTTCTTGGCGGGATTTGAGGTATCTGAAAATGGCGCACCCTTTGTTGTTCTAACGGTTTGTGCATATAAAAATGCGCCTGTATAGATAGTAGCCCACGAGACTCGGTAGGTTGTCGAAGGCGACAGCGTGCGAGGATCGAAAATCTAAACAACTCAGTAATGAATACCGCCGTTACGATCTGGTGGCGGATAGTCGAGGGCCACCGGATGATCGGTTCTTGAACGGAGTCGACAACTAGACATGGCGGATCTTGATATCGCACTTGTCAATCGGCGACTTGACGAGTCGCAAGGTAAATAAATTCTCCGCAGCCGCTTTATTGAGTGGGTTAAAGCCCTCCTCGATAAGTTATATGCTGTTTATCTGAGCAGTCTTTGCTGCTGTGGAGAGCCTTCGGGCGAGCTTGCACAAGCTAAGGAGCAAGCCGAAGGAGTGATCTGGTCGCCGCGAGGGCGGCCAAGAGTTGAAGACCGAAAAGGTGCGCCTTTGCCTAAGCGAGGCGAAGGTGGCGAATTGGCCAAGAAATTAAAGGATGCTACCGACCGTAGCGAGGCTCTTGAAAAGGAGCGCCTATCGGGGCGGGAAGACCTGAAGAAGGCCACCGTCGAAGCCAAGGATGCCCGTTCTGCAATGCGGGCTATGAAGGAGGAGCTGCGCCAAGCCGGAGAAATCGTGGCTGGCAAGCCTTTTCTTATGCGTCGCCGGTTTATGGATGCCAAATCGCTCAATTTGAGTGGCGATGGAGTTCGGAGGATCCGTACATGGATTTAGTTGCGAAAAGCGGTGATCTTGTTAAACACTTCCGGAGCCAAGGGGATCACGAGGCGGAAGAGTTGTATTGGTCTCAATTCCACAGCCGGATCGCGCTCTTCCTCGGACGGACAGGTTGGCGAATGGGCGAACTGAATAGACTGTCCGGACCGGCCATGGTCGACATCGTGGCCCATATCGGCGAGAAGATCCAAGGCGACGAGCTACTTTGGCTTATTGCAGCAATTCCTTGCGCGGTGCCACATATAAGGAGATGAAGCGGTCGGCTGCATCGAGGAGGCGGATGGCCCTTGCTCGTGTGAAGGTGCATTATCCGGAGATGGATGCCACCGCGTTGTTGCCCGTGGTCCGGATGGAAGCCGCTCCTGCCGAGCACTACCGGAGAAGTCATGCGCGGTGCTCGTAAAGTAGAGGCGCGATGCTCAAAGAATGTAACGTTCAAATGAAAGCAATACCTTGTAAATTAATGATTATAGTATGAATGCTTTTATACTTGTGCTTCCAAGTAGTAAAACTTCTCTGTCTGGCCGTTTATGTATACTTGTGTATAACCCGAAGATCAGATCTTGACTTAGCCCCTTGCACAAGGTGCCGGGGTGTTCGCAAAATAGTGCTTTTTCACACTTAATCCGGCGTCTCGGTCTGTTATAAGGAGGTGGTAGCGTGGCGAACGAGGCAATCCGGACTATGGTGCTTTATTTCTTTCACTTAGCTAATGGAGCTCGAGGGTGGGGCTACGATATAGCCCTAATGACACCGCACATCTCCGGATTCGAGTGCGTATGTGCTGACCGAAGCGGTCCTTCGTCAAGCGAAATTCTAAACATTCGGTAGTCGATCAAGTGGTGACGGACTCTCGCTATATCATGATGATCGGTTTTGGCTTTCTCTCTTGAGGTGCTCACCCGGCCAACCGGGGCACAATCGCAGTAGTTCTCCACAGTGCCGCGTTAGCGGGTGATCTGAGCGTAAGGCAGCAAAACACGGGAGCCGCAAACCCAACATTTGACCAAAGACATGATTGGAGCTGATGCATATAATGCCTAACTTGAGACGCCAACACTCCGAAGGTGTTGGACTTTATGATAATGGGCGAATTATGCCCTAAGCCCCTTGTGTCGAGTGCGGGCATTGTCTTACGACGCGCCGATGCCAAAGCGTCGAGCTCCGCCTTGGCTATAGGAAGAAGCGAGGAGATTTAACAACAAGAGACGATAATAAAAGGTCTACGTAGGGTCTTAATCTGAAAAGAATCCTTGCGACGGGTCCCTACTGCACGTCTGCGTCTGTGTCTCCGGTGCTTGATATTCACTTTTGAATGGGACGATATGGAAAATTAACTTTTCGCGTCGAAAGTTGTTCGGCAACCCGAACACGACTTCTAGTAATATCGAACCTGTGCACTTGGCGTAAGGGCCTGGCATAACTCCTTTGAAGGAAGTGCGGCTGTGTCGAATTTTGGTAGGGTCTATCCCCATCCGACGGATTGTGTTTGAGTATAGCAGGTTCAAGTCACTGCCTCCGTCCATTAGGACGTTTGTGAATTGTAGTCCGTCTATTACGGATTCAATATCGAAGTCCGTCCGCGCTTGAACACTACGGAATAATCCGGTGGTCGAAAGTGATTGGTTTTGATATCAATCTCCATGGTTTGCTCGGCTGGACCGTGCGAAGCTCTTTTAGAAAGTGCCGCCTTGTTTTCCGTGTCCTCACATGAAGTGAGTTCTTGCTTTGACCCCTTGTGGGAAAGTCTTTTGTTTTCGGTGCCACGGTGGCGGGGTTGATCTTCTTCGCTTGACGTCGAGCCCCTTGTGTTCGGCGTTTAGTCGGCGGACTGTTTGAAAACCCAACAATCCTGTGGGTGTGATTTGCGGGCCTTAAAATACTGTGGATTTGGCATATCCGACCCGAAATTTTATGTAGGTTGGACGGTTAAATCATTGTCATCCTTGAGGGCTGGGTTTTACTATTTGGCCGTGAGCTTTTAAATCCGGCGTTGATTGCCGTGCTCTTTGGGCTTTTCTCTTTATTCGGTATTTGCTCTTTTCTGCGCCGTGATTTTCCATTCCATCTCTTATCTCGGATGTACTTGGGTCATTGGTGTCTGCATCTTGCCGACCAGCTATCCTCTCTGCATGAAGCGGGTCATGAGGCTTGTTAATGCGGTCATTGTCCTCGGTTTTCTTGGTGAGGTGTCTGGCGAGCCATTCGTCTCGGACATTGTGCTTAAAAGCTGCTAAGGCTTGGCGTCCGGACGATCGACTATTTGGTTCTTTTGGTAAGGAACCATTCCGAAATTTCATGCTGACTCTCTCGGGCTGTTGAGTTATGTGACTTAGGTCATCTCAGCATCCGGAGGCGGACATAAGTCCCTTGAAAATTTGCTCTAAACGCTTCCTCGAGCTCTTCCCAACTTCCAACAAGATTTTACGGGAGGCTTTTGAGCCAATGACGGGCTGGCCCTTAAGCTTGAGGGTAGATATTTTATGGCGTGGAGATCATCTCCTCGGCCATATGTATATGCGATATATAGTCTTCTATCCGCAGACTCGAGTGGTCTGTTGTTCCATCGTAGCTTCTATGTTTATGGGTTTAAACCTGTTGGGAATTCATGATCCAAAGCACCTCGTCGGTGAAGCATAGTGGGTGTCTGGCGCCCACATGCATTTGTGCGTGCCGCTATCGTCGGACACTTGAGCGTGTTCCTTTGCTTATTGGGGCTGTCTTTTTGGGTCCGTAGATGGACCCGGCCGGGCCATTGGACGGTGGGGCTTTATGGCCCCTCGTCGAATCTCGGGAGCAGCTTACGCTTGGGTAGCTCTTGATTGGTGGCCGTTGCCGTGTTTATCTGCGGTTTTGAGTACTTTGCTCCATCTTATTGGTCGTCTTCCGCTGTGTTGAGCTTCCGTTTTTCTTTCTTGAGCTTCTTCTTTGTAGCGATGAGCCTGCATTTGAAAAGCTTGTTCGACGGGCTCCTCGAGTTCGTCGTCATTGAAACTTGTTTTGTCTTGGAGGAGGTATATAGTTGTGATCCTCGACCTTTTCTTCCGCCGCCCTTTCGTGAGGGCTTGATTACGCATCCTCTGCGTTGAGTCTTCTTTGGAGGGTTTGTCTTCGGCACTCTCGGGGTATTGTTATTTCTGTGCGGGATCTCCATTCTTGTTGTGGCGGGATTTAGAGCGGCGCCACGACGCCGGGCGTTTGGTTGCTTCTTTAGAGAATCTTCCTCCGCCGCTTTTCGCCATCCCTTCTTTTGGGGTATCCACCATGTAGGCGTCATATGACGAGGTGGCCTTCCAGATGCCACTCGTGGTATTGGTCTGATCGTCTCGGCATCATCGTCCATAGCGTCGATGTCATCGAGTCGTAGTCTAGCATGTCGGTTAGATCCTCGGCGGTGACTACAAAGTGGGAGGTGGGTGGGCTCTGAATTTCTTCGTCGTCCGAACTCCAACCGTCCCGCCATAGTCCGCCAGATTCTCTGATAGCGAGAGATGGTTCAGCGAATTCGAGGATATCGCAAAAGGCGAGTCTTGAAAGATGTCCGCGGCGGTGAATTCCATAACCGCGCCTAATCTGGTTTAATTGGCAGGGGCGCGGGAGGCTCGGAGTCCAGCGAGGAGTCCGGCGTCTCGGGATCACGAGTTTCGCGAGGGACGAGATTGGTATTCGCTCCATCGCCGTAGATGTTGAAGCCCCGGTGGCGTCTATCCACCTGCCCCGTCATGGCAATCGGCTCCGGGCTAGTAGCCGGAGCGGGTTAATCTGACCTCCAAAGCCTTCCGCGGCAGAGCTAGATCATGCCCATCGTCACGGTCGGCGGCGCTTGGTGTGGCTCGGTCCGTCGAAGATCAAGTCTCCGCGATCATCGGCCGTGAAATTCAAGCTTCGAATCGACTTGGCGGCCGGGCGTAGCTTCGATCTGCTCGGATGGCCAAGAGAATTGGCCGCAGATGCAAAGCCGCCCGAATCTGAAGATCTGTCCGGGAGAAAAGTCTCACCGGACAGCGTTGATGGTTGAAGATGCCATCGAGCCTATCGGTGGCGACAGAGGAACTCTCAATGAAAGCACCAATGTCGGTGTCAAAACCGGCGGATCTCGGGTAGGGGTCCCGAATCGCGTCTAGGCGGATGGTAACAGGAGGCGAGGGACACAATGTTTTTACCTGTGTTCGGGCCCTCTCGATGGAGGTAATACCCTCGTCCCGCTTGATTAATATTGATGATATGGGTAGTACAAGAGTAGATCTACCACGAGATCAAGGAGGCTAAACCTAGAAGCTAGCCTATGGTATGATTGTTGAGATGTAATGTTAGTCCTATGGACTAAGGCCCTCCGGTTTATATAGACACCGGAGAGGCTAGGGTTACAGAGTCGGTTACAATGGTAGGAGATCTACATATCCGTATCGCCAAGCTTGCCTTCCACGCCAAGGAAAGTACCTTGGGACACGAGCCGAGTCTTCAATCTTCTATCTTCGTGATGCAGGGAGTCCGGCGGATATTGATAGTCCGGCTGTCCGGACACCCTCTAGTCCAGGACTCCCTCACTCTCCCTCCCTCTTCCTCCCTCTCTCTCCCCCTCTCCCTCTCTCTAACACACACACATATCCATCTTATTGGGTACGGGACCATAATCCATCTATTTCACACACACACGCTAGTGCATAACAATATGGAATATGTGTATTATATTTGCCACAGGCGAGGGAATTAATTTCATGTAAATCGGCCACCACAGCTCCAAGAATCTGCTGAAGGAGGTGGCCGGGTCAGCGTCGGCGCTGTCCGTGCAGAACCTGGACCGCTTCAAGTGCATGTGCAATGCGTCTTTACAAATATTATAACCAGATGTGAGAAATCACATACTAACACGATGTTGCAATCAATTTGTAATTAAAGAAGCCAAAAGTCTTTTTTCTTAAACGAAATTCCTTATCTTTGGAGTTTAAACAAACCCCACAATAACATGATCATTTTTTTGCTCTACTTATCACCTAATTAAACAAATGCATGACTTATGAAGCGGATAAGAAATCATGTTAACTTGGAACTAAAATTCCAACAAAAGAGTGAGGAACAACCTTTTTATCATTGCTCTGAAGTCTGAACCTCCCCCTATTTGTTAGTGAAATGTGAGTATGCTTGGAAGATAATAATTTCTTATGTAACATATGCTTTTACATCTGAAAGAGCTACAAAATATGTTGACCTACCTATGTGCACTTCCTAAATCAAACGGATAAAATTATTTCTATCGGCAATATAAAATACAAAACATTAGAAAGAAAGGGACAATGTCCACTAACCATGCAAATATTACGACCATGGGATAATTAAATTTGGCGTATATGGAAATCAAAGCTAAAATGACTCAATGAGTTAGGGATACATCAATAAATATTGTAAAAGTGATAAAAACAAATCTGCGACAACTCATGACCCCACGAACTCATATTCACAATGAGCAAGTTAGTGAGGCCGCCACGGTAGAAGCTAGCACCAAGGGACAAAGGCACACAACCGCCTTGCCATCCAACCTCTCGATTCTGGGCGCTACTTTCATCCTAAGCCCATGAGTACCGCTAGTGTGTTGCCACGTCACGGAGAAACTACTGAACTGAAATTTTCATCAAATCATGAAAATGTTAATGTTCCTCTTCTCTCCCATCCCTCGTGTGAACATACCCAATTAGTGGTTGGCTTGCTACATTCAAAGATAGCTCGATGTGCCTTGCCCTCGCTCTTGATTAGTTGCTGCGATTGCACGCATCTACGCCAACAAGCTGGAGAAACAAATGCAAATGTTACACCGAGTCAAAATCAACCATCCCACAATCGTAACAATAGAAAAGATAATAACCAAAATTTAACAGAAGAACTACTGCTTGGCTCCCAGATCCATCTCGATAGCCCTTGATCTGGCTGCTGAGTTTCTCCTAGCCGCATCAACATCACGTCATTACCAAACATGTAGTGGATACCTAGTGGGACAAGGATTAAGAAATAACATGAGGTGAAAAATACGATGGTTGTCAATTCCATAAGACAATCCAAGTAATTTGACAAAACAGATTGGGAGCATCTTGTATAATCTCAAAAAAGCAAATAAAAATATGAGAAATGAATTGATGAAAATTAGCCCCTGCTCTCATTCATGCTTGCTTTTGTAATGGGAGGCAAGGAATGGGGATACTGAGAGAAGAAAGGATCACATGGACGGCAAGCCTCCACCACCGGCAAGTGGGGTTGCTTCACATCCAATCTCCACGGCCGCCGCCTCCATGGGGACGAACTCCCATGTTCTGGCTGGGCTCCCAATCGGCCGTTGCCTCGCCGACCTTGGCGACAAGTAGACCTCCTTCGATCCCATTCGCAACGGAGGCAACACCCATCCCAGCGGATGGGTCATGATGAATCCCTCTTGGATTGTGGTCGCGCCTCCCCAAACCTCACCATGGGACACATGAGAGGCGTCGTTGCCATGGTCGCTTGGATGGGGAAAGGAGGCGACATAGCAGAACGGCGCCTTTGCGAGATTGGTGGCGGCGGCGGAGTGAGGGGAGGGCGGCGGCGAGAGTAGGAGGTGGTGGCGGCAGTCCATCGGCCGCCGTGACGTGAGAGGAGGATGGGGATGGGGCCGCGATCTGGAAGTATGGAGCGGTCGAGAGGAGGGGAAGCAGGCGGCTGGATTTTTCCATCGTGCGGGGTTTGGGGGGGGAGGGTCAAACGAGAGGTTTTTTTCGTGCAGGAGGCAGAGCAACCAGGGCGGATGTAGGGAGACGGGACGCGGTCAGTTGGCAGGAAAAGGAAAGCTACGCATTTTTTTAGACAGTAGAGATGATTGATGATAAGAAAGGGAAAATCACATCAATATAAGGAAATATCCCATCAATACTTTTGATTGCGATTTATTTTTTATATGGTAACTAATCTGATCATCAATACTTGATTGATTGCGATTTATTTTTTATATGGTAACTAATCTGATGGATTTATGTGGGTGATGAAGCAAAAAGGCAGGTGGGAGGGAGACGAAATAAAACCAGTGAAATAAAACCAACGAAAGTGGCGCGGCGAAATAAAACCAGCGAAAAATAACCGGCGGACTATTCACCAGCTGCTCCATTAGGAGTAGAGATTTGACGTGAAATTTGCCAGACCAGGATGGACGTTTAGGGAATACACTTGATTGGAAGACTCCTGCATCTATGTCCGCAACTGGTTCAGTACAGTCCGCAAACAAATAACGTGTCTGTTGTAAAAAACGACGTCCGAGATGCCCTAAGGGCACCTTCAGCATGGACCCCCAAAACGCATACAAACGTTCAGGGCAAGGTGTTTGGACGTAGTTTGTCATTCAATATGGACCTATATTTGTCTAGTTTGTCATCCAATATGGACCTGTATTTATCCGCAGACGCGACCGTGCCTCTGTTTCCCGCAAATCGGACGCCAATAAGGGAAGGTTTGCGGGCGTCCGGGTGGTTGCCACGTACGCGTCCAACACCCTCATCCACCTAAAAACCTCTTTCACGTCTACCTCCGCTCCGCAGGACCACACCTTCGCTCTTCGCGTCACATTCATACCGGCCTAGAGCATATGCGGCTGATCGCTCGAGACGGCACTGAAGCGACGTGTCGATCGAGAGCCCTCCCGTGTTGCGTCCCGTTCCCCACGCCTTTTTAATGCTAGAGAGACGTGATCAGACAGGGCGATGAGATGACTATCTACTGCATGGAGGTCGGATGTCCATCCGTCCGTCTGTCGGCACTAAACAGGCACGGCGGCCGAAAAATCCACTCCGGCTTCAGTGACCGGCCGGTGGCATCTGCTATTTTCAAAAATTGTTCACAAATTAAAAAAAAAATCTGTTTTTGAAAAAATATCCACGTTCAAAAAGTATTTAGATTTTCAATTTTGCTCCTGTTTTAAAAATGTTCAAAAGATTCAACAATTATTCGGTTTTTTTAAACACAATTAGTAATTTCAAAAACCTTTTACGTTTTTACGTACAAGATTCCTTATTTAAAAATTACCCATGTCTCAAAATTTTAAAAAAAATTCGCTACAGTGTCATGGTCTGCTACGGTACGGTTCGCTGCAGTGCATTTGCTTGCATTTGCTTGCTATGGTATGGTCTTCTACGGGGCATCGCTATGTCTCGCATTCAACGAGTCGAGGCGTCTGACCCGCTGAAGCGCGAGAGCATCTGGACCGGCCCACGTGCGCGGGAAACACCTGTTTATTTTCTGTTTTGTTCTTTTTCATGTTTTTTGCTTTCTTTTATTACTTTTTTATACTTAATATTCTAAATATACATATTAGAAAAGCCAATCTGCCACAAAAAATTTAAAAATGTTGAACAAGTATTGAAAAAATGTTGAAAACATATTTGTAAAATGTTGGACAAGGATTTTGAAAAATGTTGAACAAGTATCTGAAAAAAATGTTGATAATATATATATATATAAATGTTGAACAAGTACTTGAAAAAAATTGAACAAGTATTTGAAAAAATGACGATCATGTATAACTAAATGTTGAACAAGTATTTAAAAAATGTTCAGCAAGTATTTGAAAAAATGTTGATCGTGTATATAAGAATGTAGAATGAAAAACAAAAAGAGACAAAAATGAAGAACCAAAAGAAACTAGAAGAAAAAACAAAGAATGAACGAAAGAAAGAATGTAGAATGAAAAAACCATAAAAAACAAAGAGAGAGAAAAAAACAAATTATAATAACAAAAAAAGACGGAAACAATAAGAAAACCAAACAAAGAACGAAAGAAACGGAAAAATGGGGAAAAAGAGAAATAAAAAAAACTCCGGTCTTTTACCTGTAGTAGGCTGCGACTTCAATGTACACATGAAGTGAATAGTGGCGCATTGGCTAGCAGCTCTATGTGTTACCGCAAATCCTGTCGCGACCTTATTTTCTGATACTTTTCTATTTTTCTATGCGGCTAGTGGGCTGGCCCGATTAGTCTAAATGCTTCGGCGAGAGAAATCTTCGGGCTCGCTGAATGGAAGAAATAGTTCTCGCGGTTTTCTATAGTACCTTGGGTTTGTCATAGTGCCGGTTTTCTTTTTCAAAACCGCTAGAGAGAGAGGGGAAAAAGGAAACCCGTTAGGTTACTATTGGAGCTCCCCTTATGTACAACCATGAATAGCGTGGGTTTCCTGACCATATTTTGTGCCTTAAACATCAGTTAAAGTCCATGGCAACTGCTGCAGCCCCCCCCCCCCACCTTGGCCCCGTGAATATAATTTTCTCCTTTTTAATAATTGTAAAATTTTGAACATTCCAACGGTATTTTCCAGGATGTTTTCTCATTTTTCTGTTTCCATTTTTTTCCTGTTTTCTGTGTTCTTCCTTTTTATTTTCTCCAATCTCGCAATTTTTTTCTCAAATTTATGAACTTATTTCACTTTTTGTGATCATTTTTTCCAATTCTCGAAGTTTTTCAGAACACAAGTTTCCTTTTATATCCACAAACTTTTTCGTATACGCGAAAAAAATTCCATAATTTTTTTTCAATTTTTTTGTAAACTTTTTTCAAATACATGAAATTTTTTGAAATTACATTTTTTTCCAAAAATCCACAATTTTTTTTTCAAATCTGTTAAAAAGTTTCAAATGCATAAACATTTGCAAATCCATGTTTTCTTAAACCCGGGAACTTTTTCAAATCCATGATTTTTTTTTCAAAATCAATGACCATTCTGAAAATTTATATTGTTTCTCAAAATTGATGAAGTTTTAATTTTTGAACTTTCATGAAAAATTACACTTTTCCAATCAACTATTTCTCCAAAATTCTGAATTCTTCAAACATTTTTTTTTAAAGTCAACGTCCAACCAGACACCAGTGAGAGTAGGCATAGCTTGGGCGGCCTACCACGCGCGCGCGTGGCCGCCTGTTGGCCTAACTTAAGAGCTCTCGATTTCCGACCTTCAAGAGAAAAGAGCTCTCGATTTCCTGGCTCCTGCCGTAAGTTGGAGAGCTCCTAATTAAAGTGTTAAGCGCATATTGCTCCCACTACCAACATGATATGGTGCATGGGCAATGCCTAATAAGCCTTTCGCCTACGGTCGCTCGTCTCACTACTCGATCGCTAATTTTTTGTCGTAGCTCTAGCTGCTGGTCTTTCTCCCGGGTAAAAATGCTTGTTTTTTTGTTAATTTCTAAAAAGTAACAAATTTGAAAAAAGGTTTGTGGATTTGAATTTTTCAGGGATTTGAAAATAGTTCAGGCATTTGAATAAAGTCTGTGTATTTGGTAAAGGTTCATGAATTTGAATAATGTCCATGAATTTGGGAAATATGTTCAAAATTTAAAGAAGTTCACAAAAATTCAAAAAAATTATGCATTTCAAAAAGGAAATAAAGAAAATAAAGAAGGAAATAGAAATGAAAAGAAAAACGAAAACACAAACATTACATGTCCTAGAAAAAAACCAGTAGATAAATAATAGAGAAAAAAACCAAGAACCGGACGAAGGAACGTTCCTAAAACCAGAAAGACCAACCGAGGTTTGCCCTGTTACATGGGCCGCTTGTTAGCAATTTAAGGTTGTGTGAAGAGCTAGTTGTGCGGCCGGGAAAAAGAAAAAGTGATATAAATGGGCATGCTTGTAATTTTTATTACCTCTAGTGTTCTTTGTATTGCCATGATTGATGAATAGATTGGAAATTTCTCACGCAAAAAAGAAAATGGGCCGAGCACAAAGGTCGACGGGGTTGTGCGCCAGTTGGGAGAAATGGTATTTTCTTTTGAGTTGGAGTTGGAAGAAATAACGTTTTTTCAGAACGTCACAAAGCTTTATTACGGCGACTCAACGTTTACAGGTTGCAAAAGCGAGGGCGTCTCTTTAGTTGAAAAACTCAAGAACTTACGTACACAAGTGGATAGTGTTTGAGAATTAAATTTACAGTTTTATGGATGTCCACATTATCTGACACAAAAATACGACCCTATTACCACTGAAATGTTATGCTTAAGAGAATATCACGTGTGCATGTAACATATTTGTCTTTTTATTTTTTGGCGAATTATTATTATACTTTTTCAAGAGAACTATATTAGTGAGCATACGTGCCACTTGCACTTGTTTTTAGATCCAACACAATTTTAAGAGCTAGCCTGCCATCTTTATGTTGCTATGCGAACACTCATATCGTCGGGCATTGGTATCATATGTATCTATGTTTTGTGATTGAAATAATAATAGAGTCCAGCGAAGCAATTGTCATATGATGTTATGACTCCTTAAATTATTTTCTCATTAATAGATTGGACAACTGAAAATCAGATTTTTATTTCCTTTACTTATTTTAGATATTTCCTCTTAATCACTTCCTCCACGAACTGGCCTAAACGTTAGCTGTCTGGAGTATGGTTTAATTCCATGCATATGCATTGATATGATATTATGCACATCCAATATGTTGCCTCAGTACAAATGGCCGAACATATTCCTTTGATCGTAAATTAGCACCAAATATCTCGTATTCACGTACATTCATGTCACTGTCTAAAAGCATGGGACATTAATGTCAATCTAAAATTATTTGATAGACATAATTGGACCAGTTCCATATTTGCTTCATTTTACCATATATATATATATATATCTGATGTGTACACATGGGACTGGCAATATTTAAGTGCTATTTTGTGAAGCTATCGTTCATGCTCACCACTATATAAAAGAAGAAAGTATGATTTAGTTCAATTATTATTTAAATGGTGTGCATATTAGGATCGCTAGCATGCCCACCATTTAAACACGTCTAGTATGATCTACCATCTCTTAGGTCATGCATATAATATATGAAAGTATGGATTTAATTATGTTAATGATAAGCATGCCAATTTAATTTTGTTACAAATCTATAATGCAAGGCAGTGTAATTAAAAAGGGAAATAGGAATACTTTATGTTGTTTGATAAGAGGTGTTTTAATTTGGGACTGAGCATAATCGGCAAGTTTATTTTCCCAAAGAAAAAAAATAATATTCATAAGAACTTGAACCGCCGGACTTGACCGGGCACCGAATAGGCTGGCCCAGTGACCTGTTTATATGGGTCTATGTCCATAGCTTTCTTCTTTCTTTTACTTTTTTTCTCTATGCTCTATTTGATTTTACTTTTTTCTTTTGTCTTGTTTGATATTATTTATCTATTTATTACTAGTATTTCATGATATTATTTGTCTATTTATCACTAGTATTTCATGTTATTACTATTTTTCTTTTGTCTTGTTTGATATTATTTTTCTTTTACTAGTATTTGTGACCATGTTATTCTATTTAAATAACATATCGTTACTTTTCTTATATTTTGATTTGATTTTGTGCTTGTTCAATACATGCATTTCATGCTAATATAAACTCATTTCTTTGGGCGCTAAACATATTTTTTAAATATATGAATATTTATGTTGAAATATATGAGTATTTGTTTTGAAACACATTACTATTTTTATTTAATAGTTTATTGTTAAAATACTTGAATAGTTAAAATATATAAATATTTTATATACTACACAATTTTGATGTGTTCACAAGAACATTGTCCTAGAATAGCATGGAAACATTATGTAAGACATGTGTAAATTTTATTTCTCCACATATATACGAATAGATTTAACATCTCAAATGTATTTGTTTGAGCTATGGAGATGCTTTAATAATACTTTGAAATATACTTTATTTTAGAATATTGAGTTGCTCACTGGTAAAACCTATTTGACGCTCGATGCAACAGATTATCGACGAAACACGCACCATGTGCCTTCCTGGTCTTGGCCCATTCTGTTTTTCATCCTTTTTTGGTTCCTTTTTCTAAAAAAAAACTTTCATTTTATGTTCTTTTTTTATTTCAATATCTCTGTTTTTTTGTTTTCATTTTCATTGATGTATGATTGTTTTCATTTCTTTTTTGTGTGAACGTTATTTCCACAATATATGAACATACATTCACATTTATGAATATTTTTTTAAAAGATATGACTTTCTCTAAAAGATGCATGAATAATTTTTTGTGCATTTTTGTAAAAAAATGAGGATGTATATCTGCTTATGTGGACACTTTTTTAAAGTTTCCACAACATACATTTTTATTAAAAAAATAATTTACAATATTTTTCTTAAAATTTGTTGAACGTAAAACAATTAATTTTTTTAAACGTCAACAAGCTAAAAGGGTCACGCGATGGGCGTCCCATTTAGGAGGCATCATGGGATCACCCAACAATCCCTTCACACACCGGACAAGACCCGCGAGTCCAATTGTTATGGATTTTAATGTATGACATATGTGCATTACGCGTGGTTTTTTTGAAAGAAATATGCCCTAAAGGCAATAATAAAGTTGTTATTTATATTTTCTTATATCATGATAAATGTTTATTATTCTTGCTAGAATTGTATTAACCAGAAACTTGATACATGTGTGGATAAATAGACAAAACATTGTGTCCCTAGTAAGCCTCTACTAGACTAGCTCATTAATCAAAGATGGTTAAGTTTCCTAACCATAGACATGTGTTGTCATTTGATGAACGGGATCACATCATTAGGAGAATGATGTACATGACCCATCCATTAGCTTAGCATATTGATCATTCAGTTTTATTAGTATTGCTTTCTTCATGTCATATACATATTCCTTCGACTATGAGATTATGCACCTCCTGGATACCATAGGAATGCCTTGTGTGCTATCAAACGTCACAACGTAACTGGGTGATTATAAAGATGCTCTACAGGTATCCCTGAAGGTGTTTGTTGGGTTGGCATAGATCGAGATTAGGATTTGTCACTCCGAGTATCGGAGAGGTATCTCTGGGCCCTCTCGGTAATACACATAATAAGAAGCCTTGAAAGCAAAATGACTAATGAGTTAGTTACGGGATGATGTATTACGGAACAAGTAAAGAGACTTGCCGGTAACAAGATTGAACTAGGTATGAAGATACCGACGACCGAATCTCGGGCAAGTAACATACAGATGACAAAGGGAATAACGTATGATGTCATAACGGTTTGACCAATAAAGATCTTCGTAGAATATGTGCGAACCAATATGAGCATCCAGGTTCCGCTATTGGTTGGCCGGAGAGGAGTCTCGGTCATGTGTACATAGTTCTCGAACCCGTAGGGTCTGCACACTTAACGTTCGATGACGATTTGTATTATATGAGCTATGTGATTTGGTGACCGAACGTTGTTCGGAGTCCCTGATGAGATCACGGACATGACGAGGAGTCTGCAAATGGTCGAGAGGTAAAGATCGATATATTGGAAGGTAGCATTCAGGCACCGGAAGTGTTTCGAAATGTATCGATACATATCGGAGTACCGGGGGTTACCGAACCCCCCGGGGGAAGATATGGGCCATATGGACCATAGGAGGGAGGCACACCAACCCTCAAAGGGGTGGAGCGCCCCCCACCACGGAGGAGTCCGAACAAGGGGAGGGGGCGGCGCCTGTCGTGGTACTAAGTCTGACAGTAAGAGTAGGGGGTACGTATGAGGAGGCAAGGCCCTAGCTACGGCGAGGTTGTACACACGAGTTTACGAGTTCAGGCCCCTCTCGGAGGAGGTAAAAGCCCTACGTCTCGGTGCCCAGAGGCGGTCGACTGGAATATGGGTGTGTGTTACAAGGGGTGTGAGGGAGTCCTGGACTAGGGGGTGTCCGGACAGCCGGACTATCAATATCCGCCGGACTCCAAGACTACGAAGATACAAGATTGAAGACTCCGTCCCGTGTCCGGATGGGACTTTCCTTGGCCTGAAAGGCAAGCTTGGCAATACGGATATGTAGATCTCCTACCATTGTAACCGACTCTGTGTAACCCTAGCCTCCTCCGGTGTCTATATAAACCGGAGGGCTTTAGTCCGTAGGACAACATACATTACAACAATCATACCATAGGCTAGCTTCTAGGGTTTAGCCTCCTTGATCTCGTGGTAGATCTACTCTTGTACTACCCATATCATCAATATTAATCAAGCAGGGCGTGGGTTTTACCTCCATCGAGAGCCCAACTGGGTAAAACATTGTGTCCCTCGTCTCTGTTACCATCCGCCTAGACGCACAGCCGGGACCCCCTACCCGAGATCCGCGGTTTGACACCGACATTGGTGCTTTCATTGAGAGTTCCTCTGTCGCCACCGATAGAGCGGATGCCTCCACCCGCCTTCAAAGACGGTGTTTTTGCGGACGGGCCTTGGCCGCCGCCAAACTATCCGCTTGGTGGTTTCTCATGACCGCTTTGTCGCCGCCGCTTCGCAATGACTTCTCAAGTCGTGCAGAAGCAATTTCGCGTCGACCCTAAAGCTGCCAAACAGTTAGACCCAATAGAGCTCTCGTCTGTTAACGAGCTCTTGGATCGCATCGCCGCCCTGGGAGTCGCTACGGACTACAACCAGATTGGGCTTAAAACCGATATGAGAGAGATTAACTCTCCCCAGGCCACCCACCACATCGCAGTGGTAGAGGAGCGATACGACAACTCTTTGCCAGTGTTGAAAACAATTCATGCCCGAATTCCCGAACCCTCCATGCCGGATTCCCGCGGAGGGACGGACTTCGATCGAGCATTGAACTTAAAATCATGCATCGCCCGGACTCATTGGATTGTGCCCAAAGAAACCAAACTTCCGAATTCGGAAACCCCTTGGCCTTTGAGCCTCAAGATGGGCAGGGATCCGGATTTTATTCCACCAACCCGCCCAGACATATGCGATCTATCTCTAATACGGCAAGAGCCTACTCAAATAGTACATCACTACTGGGCCAAATTCCTCCTGGTTATGGACAGGATAAAGGACTGCCGAGAGGAAAACGCAATATCAATCTTCTGCAATAATCGCACGGACAAGGAATACTAAACGCCATTGATCGTCGCAAAATTACGCACTTCACCGATCCGCATCCATTATGCGAAAATCTTGTGCGATGGAGAGTTTCCGAAAACCGAAAATCAATTTTGGGATAATCCAGCCCCAAACCCGATCCGCGATAAAAGGGTGCCTTACACTCGGGCCCCGGATGCAAAAACGAAAAACAAAACCCAATAAGGAAACGGAACCATCTTTGGAGGGATGGCTCAATGGACCCCGTAAGCTTCATAGTACAAAGGAGCCGTCCCAACACATAGCCTTCGAGCATGTTGGATATTACGGCGGTGGCCAAAAGTGGCGAAGAGCTTCTAGCTCCGAAACCACTCCAACAATACCAAAGACGGTATCAACAGTCTTGAGACTTTCGCATCAAATAATAAGCGAAAACGAACAATCCATGAACTCGTTGAAGTCTACCAAGTAGCAACAAGAAATCCATGGAGCGACACAGCTATTACTTTCAATGCCAGCGACGAGCCCATATTTGAACAACGAGCCCCAACCAAGACCGGTACTTAGTCCCATAGTGGGCGGCTTTCGGTGACAAAAGTCCTCATGGATGGCGGCAATGACTAAACCTCATTTATGAAAACTCTGCGAAAAATGGAAATCGATTGGAGCCGTATTGAGCGAAGCAGACAACCTTCAGAGGAATAATCCCTAGCCGAAGCGCTGCCGGAAAAATCACACTCGATGTGGTGTTCGACTCTCCGGACAATTACAGATCCGAAGAAGTCACGTTCGGTGGCCTCGTTCAAAGACTTTGGTATCACGCCATATTAGGGCGAGAGGCATTCACAATTTTCAAGCAATACCTCATTACGGGTACATGAAGCTCAAAATGCCCGGCCCCAGCCGAATAATCACTCTCGCTAGTGATCCGGACATAGCACTCGCGCCGAAAACAAGACAGCGCACTAGCCCTCGAGGCACTATTCAAGCCTTAGCGGCAGAGGAACTCACCACACAAGCGCTCTCGGTGAACAGGGGCGATGTGATACTCGATAAAAGATCCAAGTCCACCTCCTTCAAACCAGCGAGCGAGATAATAAAATTTCAGGTCCATCCAACGGACCCAACAAAGACGGCCTCCATTGGGGCACAATTGAACCCGAAGTAGGCGCCGCCTTTGCGCGAATTCCTTCGGAAAATTGGGATATCTTCGCTGGCATCCTTCGGACATGCCGGAATCCCTCGCAGTTGGCGAAACACAGCCTAAACATCCTAAAGGATTCAAGCGACCAAACAGGCTCTTCGACGATTTTCTCGAGCCCAAAAGACGAGCAATGGGAGAAGAGCTAGCCAAACTATTGGAAGCGGATTCATTAGAGATATCAAACATCCGGACTGGCTAGCAAATTTGGTGATGGTACCAAGAAGGATAAATCTGGCGCCTCGTAGTCGATTTTAAAGACCTCAATAAAGCTTGCCCAAAGGATCCCTTCCCTCTCCCCCGCATCAATCAAATTATCGATGCTACAGCAGGGCACGATTCGTTGTGCTTCCTGGACGCATACTCTGGCTATCATCAAATCAAGATGGCGGAAGCAGACCAAGCCGCAACGGCATTTATCACTCCATATGGACCATTCTGCTTCAACACGATGCCCTTCGGACTCAAAAATGTCGGCGCAACATATCAGCGCATGATTCAAACATGTCTAGCCACCCAGATCGGCAAAACAGTCAAGGCATACGTAGACGACGTAGTCGTCAAAACAAAACACGTCGAAACTTTAGTAGACGATTTGAGGCTCACATTCGACAACCTCAGAGCATATGACATCAAGTGAACCGGAAAAATGCGTTTTGGCGTACCACCGGAAAGCTCTTGGGCTTTATCGTATCCGTAGAGGAATTGAAGCAAATCCGGCTAAAATCCGAGCTCTGTCATAGTTGGATATTCAAAAGACCTCAAACAAATACAAAATTAACAGGATGCGTGGCAGCCCTAAGCCGCTTATCTCCGTTTAGGAGAAAAGGCGCTGCCTCTATCGCCTCCTCGGGCACAATCAACGCCGAGTGGATGGATGCCGCCACTGCCGGACTCGAAGAAATAAAGGCCATATTGGCAACAAATCCGGTCCTGGCTGCGCCCACTTTGGGCGAACCAATGTTGTTATACATCGCAGCAACACATCAAGTTGTAAGTGCGGTCCTCGTCGTCGAACGAGTGACAGAAGGGCATAAATTCCCTCTTCAAAAACCAGTGTACTATGTATCCACTGTGTTAACCCCCTGCAAATCCCGTTACCCGCACTATCGAAGATAGCATATGTGGTGTTCATGGCGTCACGAAACTCGGCACTACTTTCAAGAGTGTTCGATAACAGTGGCCTCTGAAGTACCACTCAATGACATTATAAATAACCGCGATGCAACGGGCAGGATTGCAAAATGGGCCATTGAGCTCTTGCCATTCGACATAACTTACAAACCTCGACGAGCCATAAAGTCGCAAGTCTTGGCTGACTTCGTCGCTGAATGGACTGAAGCCGAACTACCTAAAGAGTACGGCGCATACTCCAATTGGACTATGCACTTCGACGGCTCCAAAATGTTGGCCGGACTGGGGGCTGGCGTTGTACTTACGTCCCCCACCGGAGATACAGTCCAGTATGTACTTCAAATAATGTACACGGACTCCAACAACGCAGCGAATCTGAGGCCTTGTTACATGGTCTCCGGATGGCGATCTCCATGGGCATTCAACGCCTAGAGGTGCGTGGGGATTCAAACCTCGCAATATCCCAAATAAATGGAGACTTTGGCGCCAAGGATCCGAAAATGGCAGCATATCGTAATGCTGTCACGAAAATGTCGACTTGGTTTGAAGGACTCGAATTCCATCACATAGCCCGAGATAACAACCAAGCGGCCGACATTCAGCACGATCGGTGCGAAACGTGATGTTGTCCCTCCAAATATCTTCTGAACGGCTCTTCAAGCCATCCGTCTTTGTGGGAAGAGGAGTCCGTAGCGACAAACCGGAGAAAGCCGCACCAATTGGTGACTCGGCGACAACGTAACACAATCCGCCCACGACATAATGGCGATGTCGCCGCGTGGGCATGAACCTTTCTGGCCTACTTACTTAGGCGAGAGCTCCCGAAGACCAAAATGAGGCCCATTGCATAGTCCGTGATCGAAGGCCTACAAGGTTCATGAGGTGAACTTTATAAGAAAAGTACTACGAGTCCTTCAAAGATGTATCTCCAAGAAGAAGGGCGAAACCTCTGGCTGAAATTCATGCGGACTAGGCGGACACCACGCAGCAGCCCGGCCCTTGTAGGAAAGGCATTCCGTCAGATTTTATTGGCCGACGGCCCGAGCGGACGACAGACTTGGTCGGCGATCGTTGGTTGTCGACTCTTTGCTAATCAGGGCCATATGCCACCCACCGCCCTCAAAACCATACCCATTACACGGCCATTCGCGGTGCAGGGGCTTGACATGGTTGGACCCCTTAAAGGGGGACCCACAAGCAAAGGTACCTATTGGTCATGGTGGATAAATTCACCAAATGGATAGAGGCCAAACCGGTCAAAACGGCAGAGTCCGGACCAGTGATAGACTTTATATCGGGGTGGTACACCGTTCTGAGTCCCCACAAAGATCATCACCGACAACGGCACGAACTTCACAGCCGACGAGGTTAAGTCATGGTGCAAAAATATGGGCATCAAGCTCGACTATGCTTCATTTATCACCCTCAAACCAGCGGTCAAGTGGAAAGAGCAAATGGTCTAATCATGGCGGCATTAAACCCAGATTAGTGAGGTCACTTACTAAATCCGACACACAATGGGTCGAGGAGCTCGACTCAGTACTGGGGCTGCGGACAACGCCTAACCGTACTACCGGATTCACACCATTTTTATGGTATCTGGCGCAGAGGCGTCTTGCCTGCGACATTATTCATGACTCACCTCGAGTGCGCATGTATGAGGAAAGTGAGGCCGAGCTTGATCGGCAGGATAGCTTGGACACATTGGAGGAAGAACGTGGCGTCGCGAAGGCTCGTTCCGCATTCTATCGCCAGCAGGCGAAGATATCAAAGCAGAAGTACGGGCCAAGACTTACAACGTTGGTGAACTAGTTCTCGCTGCCGGACAAGAAAAGGACAAGCTCAAGCCCAAATGGGAGGCCCCTTCATTATCGATCAAGTACTAACGGCGGAGCATACCGTCTATTTAAATCGTCGGATAACCGACTCGAAAGAGAACCCATGGAGCGCAGCCCGCCTCCGATGATTCTATGCCTAGCGTCGGACTAAGAGTTCGTCCCCTTCCCCGTCCAAACTTTTACACTTGGCTGTCTTTTGTTTATCTTTTATCCTTTTTACTTAAAAGCCCTTCCGGCCTATTTTCGCATTCTTTGCATCGCATGATGTGCCATCCGCACTCATTATTCTGGGGCTTCTTTTACGAAGCTCAATTATCTGGGTTTCATACCCGGCACATGTGTCAAGCTTCCACATGTACCTTTTACTCGCCATTATATGCATCGATATGACTTAAGTTTTGGCCAAGCTGGGTTGCTCGCTCTCATGCTTACCCCTCGTTCCCGATTTTTCGGCTAGGAGGTAAAGGAGCACCTCTGCGATTATTCTTGCGGGTCACCGGATGTGTACCTCGATCGATGAAGCCGAAAGCTAGCGTTCTTAAGGGAATATTCGATCGGTGACTTAAAAGATGACTTTTACCTATTTATCTATTTGCCCCGGATGTTTCTTCGCTTTCTTTGCAGTTCGGACATGCACTTTAGGGCATGCCTCCCAGAAAAGGAACCCTTAACGGAACTATTCTCCTGGAAGATGTTTCTTACTAACCATGTAATATAACATAACTAGTTGGGCACTTGTCTGATAAAGCACTAATGACCCCTACGCCTGGTCTCCATGCATACCACGGTTGTTTCTTACACCAAAAAGGTATTCGGACACACTCTGGACTCTAGGGTCCCGAGGTCGAAGCGGAAAGGTCGGCAAAGACAAATGATCTACAATCCGGCTAGAAGGCATTTCACATGTCACTTTAAAGGATAACATACATTGTCAAATTTACTGATTGTATTCCTCCTCGGTCCGTCTAACATGCTGTCTAGTTTACATCCGTTGGGAAAATTTAGCAGCCAACTCTACTTGGCTGTACACTAAACTCACAGGATCTCCTTCCCATCGGGCCCCACCGTCCAACTTGGCCATGTGGTTGGGATCCGCCTTCTTGTACCGCGTCTTCACCATGGCCCAAGCCTCCTGGCACCACGACGGCAAGCCGATATCTTCCACAAACGGCGCTGCCAAGACTCTCCTCTGACCTCTCCAAGAAGCTCCCGAGGCCCTCGGGTAGGGTGAGGGCTGGCCATAAAGCCCGAACGACGCTGCTCATTGCTGCCGAACTCGTTCGAGTAGCCGCAACGATTCGGAAGTTGATCACCCATTGATATGTGCATCTCCTCTGCGCAGACGACCGTGAGTATACCTACAAGACATATCATGTCAAAATACTTCCTCGCCGAACTCTTCTTTTCAAAAGAGTTCGCTCAAGCACTTACTATAAATGCCGCGACGAAGCCGCTGATTCTCCTTAACGGGCCGGACAGCTTGGCTCGGCGCCTTTCAGCTCTTCTCCGAGCTTGGCGTTGGCATCCTGGAGCTTGTTCCTTTCTGCTGAACCCTATTCAACACACTCTCGCCGGCCTTTAGTCATGCGTAGTAATCTTACTGTCCGGATCTTGTCCGCGGTACCTGCAATGTCATTATTAGACTTCAGCATACGCCGCCACAGTGCTTATAGTTATTAATAAAAATGTGTTACCGGGAGGGTCTTTCCGTCTCCTCCTGCGGCGACAAGTGTGGCCTCAAGTTGGGCCTTGCAATCTTGCAGCTCCCGAGACAGTTTGGCGTTCTTCTCGTTAAGTGCACGAAATTTCCAATGATCCTTAAATCAGTTAGCATAACTACTTTAAGTCTCCGGCTCTTGGTATATACAACCGTTAAAATTCCCTTACCCGTATGTCTTTCACATCTTTGCTCGTGGCTCTGGTAAAACCATTTTGAGTGGCACGGAGATCTCGCGTCCCTGCGTTAAAGGCATCCAATGCCTCGGGGAAAAGCACGCTTCATGAAATCTTGTCCGTGGCGCCTATGGTTCATAGCGCTCTCCACCTCGAGACTTGGTGGCGGACAATCGGTCGGTATCCTCCGCCGGAGAAGGATCCGGCTCGCGTCTTCGCTTGCCTCCCCCGTCGGGCGCCGGAGCTGGCGGTGTTGGTTGGATCGGCAATTCCTGCGCTCGCAGTCCGGTGGCCTTTTCTCCTACAAAGATCATGAGCACTCGACGCGTTTCCTCGGGCGTTGCTCTAAAAATTCAAATCTGAGCTATACCTTTGCGGCGACGTTTCCGCCGACCGCGCTCCTTTTCCATCTGCTGGTTGGATGACCTCTGTTGGTCACCGCCGCGAGCTCGACTTCTGCCGTAAAGGCGCTTCGCAAAATACCATCGTTCGCGGAGGTCGAAATGGGCGGGGATGAGATAATGGTGTCCGGACTTGATCGCGGTCACAGGAAGCCGGACTTAGCCGGGGTGTCTGCCGTAATGGCGACCAAAGCATTGTCTATGCTGAGCTGGTGATACACCCCGTCGATCAGCTCCACCTCGATGTCCGGGTCCTCTTCGGAGGCCGGATCCAGGGATCCTTCTGGATCCTCGGGTTGCGGAGCAGGACTCACAATGTCCTCCACAGTCCGGCGTAGACCCTGCGCCGAAGACATAATGTAAGAAGCTTAAACTTCGAAAGCATGGGTTGAGCCCTTCAAGGTGTTCACTTACCCATCCTCTGGGGTTGATCATGGAAAACCCATTTAAAGGGTTCGTTCGAAGGAAATCCTCCTTCTCCCCCTTGTACAGGCTAGACAGGATCTTCACGGATCCTCGGTCGAATCCGGCCCTTCTGCGGCCGTGCGTAAGTAACATCGTCTTCCCGTTGGAATCCCACATGGGGTGGCCTCAGATTGCGATGGCTGTACCCTCGCTTGATGCATGTCGCCATGAATCCGATCATGGTCAAGCTGGAATGAGCCATTAATCTTATCCGGCCCATCAAGTAATGGACGCTCTTGTCTTCCTCCAATCGGGGGCTCCGCGGGCCCCAGCTGAGGCATTTCTTCAAGGGAGCAGCACTAAACTCCGGAGGCCGATCCGAATCGGTCCAGCAGCGGAGTGTCTCCTATATAAAACCACTCAGGGGCCGGTCTTGGACGCCTTCTTGGGAGTACCGGATAGGTATCCGGTCCCGGCGATGCGCCATATTTCGGTGCCGCCCACTTGATACATGGACCCCTGGTGAGAATGGGGTACGAGGCAAAATAGCCTCTTCCACAATGCGAAATGGGGCTCGATGCCGTGAATAGCTCGCAAAGAGCTACGTAGCCCGCGATATGCGTGATGAGGGCGGGCGTGAGGTGGTGGAGCTGAGTCCGTAGAACTTGAGGAGCCAGCGGAGGAGCGGATGTATTGAAATCCGAGTCCCTTATTAGATAAGGGACAAAACATACTCGCTCCCCCTTATTGGGGCTTGGAGTGTCCTCCGCCTGTCTCCCACCTTGATAAGTAACCAGTCCGGCCCGGACTGGGACCATGAAGGCCGGAGGGAGGTATCCCCCCGTTTGGAGCTTCACTAGCTCATTGTGCGAAATAGAGCACCTCCTCCAATTCCCCGGCGGTGGGCTGGGAGCGCGTGAAGAAGAGCCGCGTTGACGATCCATGGTGGAATGGATTTCTAGGTCAAAGGCGCTTCGATGGAGTACTCGCGGGAGGAAGACGGTGTGGGTTGGATCTGGATTCTTGCCTCTTTTATAGGCGGGCGACTCGCACAATTAGGGGGTGAAATGCAAAAGACACCCTGGCATTTTGCATTCGTGCGACGCGTGGAAGAGGGCCATTATTTGGCGTAGAAGCCGAGGAACACAAGATTCGAGGATGAAGCCGGACACTTTATTCGGCGGTACATGGAATTTGAAGGAGAACCCGCCTTGCAACGCCAAGACTATAAACACGCTGGACTTATCGTCATTGAAGCCTGGTTAGGGGCTCTTGAGGAGTCTGGACTAGGGGTGTCCGGACAGCCGAACTATCAATATCCGCCGGACTCCAAGACTACGAAGATATAAGATTGAAGACTCCGTCCCGTGTCGGATGGGACTTTCCTTGGCGTGGAAGGCAAGCTTGGCAATCTGGATATGTAGATCTCCTACCATTGTAACCGACTCTGTGTAACCCTAGCCTCCTCTGGTGTCTATATAAACTGGAGGGCTTTAGTCCGTAGGACAACATACATTACAACAATCATACCATAGGCTAGCTTCTAGGTTTAGCCTCCTTGATCTCGTGGTAGATCTACTCTTGTACTACCCATATCATCAATATTAATCAAGCGGGGCGTGGGTTTTACCTCCATCGAGAGGGCCCAAACCTGGGTAAAACATTGTGTCCCTCGTCTCCTGTTACCATCCGCCTAGACGCACAGTTTGGGACCCCCTACCCGAGATCCGCCGGTTTTGACACCGACAGGGTGCGAACCCTTGTCCCAGAGGAGGGGGTGGCTTATATAGAGCGCGCCGGGACCCCAGCCATCCTCCGTTACAGGGGTTCAATGTACATTAAGATAGGGCGTTACTGGTAACGCCAACTATAAAGTGCTATTAATGATCTTTAAGACTACAGAGTGAACGCCTGATCGTTTCCATCCTGAGTGACTCTAGGTCTTCTGTACTCCGAGTGGTTTCCTGTATGGTTGAATGACTCCATGCATGTCGAGTGAAATTGGGGGTATCCGAGTGAGGTGACTGGTCGAGTGGATTGCACTCGATGGCTTCAATCGGTACTTGTTGCTATACTTTGAATGTCCTTGCTTCTAGGGTAGTGACCTTGGGTAGGGCGTATAGGTCAGGCCCATGACCCTACCCTAGGTCTATGGCAATGGATCGAGGTCTGAGTGAAAAGAGAGTTGAGGTTGACCCTGCCTTGACTCTTGTGCTTCATAAGCATTCTTATTGAGCTTGAGGTTCATGCTGAAACTTCGACTTCATTTCAGAAGCCTTGATCGATTCAGAGGTCATTGAGTGAACTCATGTTGGCAATCTCCGAGTGTCGATATGGTGCAAAATCTTCGGCGTGATTGGTTACTGCGGTTCCCGGATCTCACGGGATTCAAAAATTTGGGGAAGCGCGCCAGGCGGAGCACGCCGCAGTAAACGGGACGGATAGACTGGGGCGCCTCGATTTCTGCGCCACCTTTTTCGCCACGTATCTGGTGTGCGACTGTTGAGGGATTTGACAGGATCGCTCGAGCCCACGCGTCAGCAACTCAGAAGTAGGCCCATAAAAGGCGTCGAGGCCGACGCATTTGCACAGTGCGCCCCCATTGCCCTTCTTCTTCCTCTTCTTCTCCACTGCATCTTCTTCCACTCCCATCGCTGCCGCCCCTCCACAATGGTGAAGGACAAGACGGCGGCCATGGAGCGTGCGAAGAAAGCGACGACGACGGCGAAGGGCAAGAAAACGAGTCGGGGATCGTCGTCGAGGTCCGGGTTGCCGCCGGCTGGATCCAGGGGGTTGGATTTGATCCATGCTCCGGCAAGTGGATCTGGAGGATCTGTCTGCTATGGGGTTGATCACGACGGGACTTGGAGGCTGCCGGGGGACGAGATCGAGCCTCAGCTGCAGGCGGGTGAATGCGTCCTCCTCACAACGCACGTCGACCGTGGCTGCTCCCTGCCTCTGCATCCTTTCTTCCGGGGCTTTCTGAACTTCTTCGGTGCTCAGCTTCACCATTTCTCTCCCAACACCATCACCTACCTTGCTGCATTCGTTTCTTTGTGTGAAAACTTCTTGGGTTGTAGACCGCATTGGGGTCTCTTCAAACATATCTTCACTTGTCGTTCTCAGTCGGTGAAGAAGGCAAATCCGACTGACGAAAGGACGCACGTGATTCAGATGTGCGGGGGTTTAGGGATTCAGATGAGGAAGAGAAGCACTTTTCCTCCTATGACACTTCCCGAGTCGGTTAGAGGGTGGCAGTCGACCTGGTTCTACTGCCAAGACATTCCGACCCCTGGTCAGTCAACCGGCCTTCGTTGCTTTACCCTAGATCGAGTCCAACATCCTTCTTCACTGATCTGCCTGCGGCAGAGAAAGTAGAGATAAACATGCTAGTCGAGCGGGTAGTCCAGTTGGCCCGTCAGGGTGTGACTGGCATGGATTTGCTGGAAGTGTTTCTCAGTCGATGCATCCAGCCGCTCCAAGCCCGAGATCACTCGATGTGGATGTATTCGGGCTCCAATGACACCGCTCGGGTCCACCCAGAGGAGGTTACCGATGAGACGGTAGCCCAGCGGGTGAAGGGCATTACTGGAAACAAAGACAACCCCAGGGGGGCCAGGAGAGTAAATCCATTCGGCGCCGAAAACCAGCCGGATAAGGTCTGATCCTTATTACTGAGTGTATTTCACTCTGACTTGCGATCGTCTTTGAATCTGACTAATGTTTGCTTAACTTCTTGCCTTGCAGGTTTATACCGAGATGTATTCGATGCCGAACGGAGAGCAAGCCCAGGAGGAAGTGGAGAGCATGAATGAGAGCGCCGACTGGCAATCTCCTGATGATGAGGAGTAGGAAGAGAGTGATGAGTCGGGCGACGAAGAAGAGGGGGGCGGCTCACCATCCCGCACAGAGCGCCGATCCAAGCAGTCTCATGACCCAGCGGGCGGGCGCAACAAGGTTGTGGCTCCGAACACGCAAGTGCATAAGCGCACTCGGACTTCGACTCCGGAGCCGTCGGAAAAGGTCGTCAAGCAGCCCAAGGTTGCCCCTTCAAAGCCTCGGAAGACCTTGCCCAAGATCAAGATGGACGTTCTCGTCGCTTCTGCGTGAGTGTTCTATCTTTCTGTGTTTTACTGCCGACTCATACTTCTGCTCTGCCCGAGTGGGTTTTGAATTTTTCAGTGCTGCAACTTCTGGAACCTCCATGGACATTGACAAGGCTCAGGATGATGAAGAGACTGAAGATGCGGCTACTTCCAAAGCTGGTATGATCCTACAATCTTGTGCTTGTTTTTTCGATTGAATTGTCGGTCAATTGAGCCTCCATGGTTGCTTTTTGTGCAGCCCCATGAGATGTCATTGAACTTCCAGACAACGATGAAGAAGCGCCCCGTAAGAATACGGGAAGGAGGGGCGGGCCTTCGAGCAGGAGGACGGCCGTAGGCCAGGAGCCTCAGTCGACATCAACACCGGAGACGGTGGTCCAGCGGTCCGGAGATCCGACTCAGGCCACTGTTTCTTTTGCCAATCCTGTGTCGGCTGACCTTCCCTCGGTGTCGATTGCTCAAGTCCCTGCTTCGCCTGCGTAGCTCCATGCTTCAGATCCTGTGATTGCTCCGACTGTACTACCATCGTCACTCTTTGCTGCTCATCATACTCCAGATGACCCGACGGGTGCAGCCAAGGAAGCCATACTCCAACCAAACCTTATGATGGAGCAGACAAAGGTGGTGCACGAGGCCAGCCAGGCTTCCTACAATGCCAGCTCTGCTCTGCACATTAATGTCAAGGTTAGTTGATTTTCGATCGATCTCTCAATTTGATTTTTGCCTTGCTACGATATAGTAGTTGTAGCTGCTGCTTCATTGTCCGTAATATGTCCCTGGATGAGTGTTTTGGAACCTTTTATGTGCATCTATCATGAGTCTACATTTTGCATCCAATCACCCACTAGGTGCTTTAACTTAATAGTGAATAGCTCTTCTACTTGAGTCGACCAAATTGAGTCGAGTGTATCTCTGAACCAATGGGGGCACGCAAAGTGCACCCATTGGGTGTAGTCCCCGAGACCGCCTTCGGATGTTTGATTCGGCGGGGGCCTTTGTGTCACTTCGTTGTTCTTTCACTCGTTGGGATAGTTTGATCCGAGTGGAATCCAGACTAGTGGGGGCACACAGAGTGCACCCACTGGGTGTAGTCCCCGAGACCACGGTCGACTGCGGGCAGTCGGTTGAGGTCTGAGAATCTCCCGTCTTCTTTTCTTTTGCATACTCGCGCTGGGCAGACCATGCTGAGTGGAAAACTGGACCAGTGGGGGCACGCCAAGTGCACCCACTGGGTGTAGTCCCCGAGACTACTGTTGAATGTTTTCATTCGGCAGTAGTCTTAGAACACTTTTTGCTGAGATTAACTTTTGTTTCTGTCGACTGGCGTGTCTTGTTTGCTGACCGCAGAAATCTTGTGAGCTTGGGGCCCGGTTTGCTGAGTTGGAGAAGAAGCAAATCAGCCTCAACCTTGACTTGGAGCTGGCCAAGAAGAATCTTCAGAAGGCCAAGGACGATGCTGCTGCTATGGGAGGTAATAACTCGCCGACTGTTGACCTTATAGTTCTTCCTTTTTAGTCTTTTGAACCGAGTGACTCCAGTCGAACAGATGTGCATAGTGAAAACCGTCAACTCCAAGGTCGACCGAAGAATGTTATTTCTTTAGTCAAAATGAAGCAGGCTCTGGAGCAGAAGGATAATGACCTTGCCGCAACATATAAAGAAGCGCGAACGAAAATGGAGCTTGCTGACAAGAAGCTGGCTTCAGTCAACAAGTTAGAAGAGGAGATGCCAAGCTGAAGACTGCTGTTACTAAAGCCAACAAGGAGGTTGCAAAGCTGAAGAAGGACAAGGAGACCCTGACTGACAAGGTTGGAGATCTGACGGCGAAGAAGGGCGAACTGGAGGCTTATCTGGGAAGACTTGCCGAGAAGCTGGTCCTGAAGCTTGAAGGTACTTCCTCTCGTTCGACTGATTTGTGATTGTTGACTCATTATATAACTCTCGACTCACCACTTTTTCAATGGTGCAGAATTCTGTCAAGACTTCAAAGCAGAGACTGGGCGGATCGAGATAGATCTTGACGTCGCGATGAACATGCTGCGATTGGAGTCCCGTATGGACAGTGCTGTGGATTATATTGCTCGTCTGAAGGTGGCGGTGTCGCAGATTGACATGGAGCTCTAGACCCGAGTGGAATTCCAGAGTGATCTCGAGTCCCTGATGACTCGACTGAATGAAATCCCTGGTCGAGTGCAAGAGTGGAAGAAGTCGTCTCCTCGCTGTGGCGCCGATGTGGCTCTGTCTTTGGTCTGAGTCCACTGCAAGGATGTCAGAGAAGACAAGCTGGCAGATCTCAAGGTTGCCAACACCAAGAAACTCAACTTCCAGTCCTTCATGGATACCTTCATCGACGCTGCTACTCGTATTGCAGACATCATTGACCTTGATAGCTTCGTCGAGCCAGCAAGTCCTCCTCCTGCCGAGTGAACAAACGTTATGCCCCACCTTTATTTGCCTCGGAATGCCAAGTGGTTTTGTAACCGTTAAACTCTTTCAGGCCTGATGCCTGAGTACTTCTGCCCATGGTTTTGAACTTTGTTGGATTTATTTGAATTTGGCTTTTCTTTGAATATGGTGACTTCATCCTTACCACTTTTGGATCATTTCCTATTTCGTGTGGAACTTAACTTCTCACTCGGGACTGAGGTTGTATTTGTGACGCAGCTCAGACGATGTGCTCGATTGGCACCTCGTCGTCCTTGCGGATCGGGATGGAGCGTACGTTGTACTTGTGACACAGCTCAGTCGACATGCTCGATGGCACCTCGTTGTCCTTGCGGATCGGGATGGAGCGTACGTTGTACTTGTGACACAGCTTAGAGGACCTTTGTGACTTAGGCGAGTGCGGGGTCGCAGCGAAGCCTCCTGGTGGGAGGGTTGCTCTCCACTCGGAGTAGTTTCTTAATTTAGGCGAGTATGGGGTCGCGGCTAAGCCCCCCGAATGGGAGGATTGCTCTTCACTCAGAATGGTTTTTAACTTAGGCAAGTATGGGGTCGCAGCTTGATACGTCCATTTTGCATCATGCTTTTATATCAATATTTATTGCATTATGGGCTGTTATTACACATTATGTCACAATGCTTATGGCTATTTTCTCTTATTTTACAAGGTTTATCATGAAGAGGGAGAATGCCGGCAGTTGAGATTCTGGCTGGAAAATAAGCAAATATTGGAAACCTATTTGCACAGCACCAAAAGTCCTGAAACTCCACGAAAGTCATTTATGGAATTAATAAGAATTATTGAGCAAAGAAAGTACCAGAGGGGGCCCACACCCAGGCCACGAGGGTGGGGGGCGCGCCCACCTGTCTTGTGGGCCCCCTGGGGGCCCTCTAGTGCCTATCTTCATCACCAACAATCCTCTCATCGGGAGGGGGTCAATCTCCATCAACATCTTCACCAGCACCATCTCCTCTCAAAACCCTAGTTCATCTCTTGGATCCAATCTTGTATCAAAACCACAAATTGGTACCTGTGGGTTGCTAGTAGTGTTGATTACTCCTTGTAGTTGATGCTAATTGGTTTATCTGGTGGAAGATCATATGTTCAGATCCTTAATGCATATTAATACTCCTCTGATCATGAACATGAATATGCTTTGTGAGTAGTTACGTTTGTTCCTGAGGACATGGGTGAAGTCTTGCTATTAGTAGTCATGTGAATTTGGTATTCGTTCGATATTTTGATGAGATGTATGTTGTCTCTCCTCTAGTGGTGTTATGTGAACATCGACTACATGACACTTCACCATTATTTGGGCCTAGAGGAAGGCATTGGGAAGTAATAAGTAGATGATGGGTTGCTAGAGTGACAGAAGCTTAAACCCTAGTTTATGCGTTGCTTCGTAAGGGGCTGATTTGGATCCACTAGTTTCATGCTATGGTTAGGTTTACCTTAATACTTCTTTTGTAGTTGCGGATGCTTGCAATAGGGGTTAATCAAAAGTGGGATGCTTGTCTGAGAAAGGGCAGTACCCAAGCACTGGTCCACCCACATATCAAATTATCAAAGTAACGAACGCGAATCATATGAGCGTGATGAAAACTAGCTTGACGATAATTCCCATGTGTCCTCAGGAGCGCTTTTCTCATTATAAGAAATTGTCCAGGCTTGTCCTTTCCTATAAAAAGGATTGGGCCACCTTGCTGCACCTTATTTACTTTCATTACTTGTTACCTGTTACAAATTATCCTATCACAAAACTATATGTTACCTACAATTTCAGTGCTTGCAGAGAATACCTTACTGAAAACCGCTTGTCATTTCCTTCTGCCCCTTGTTGGGTTCAACACTCTTACTTATCGAAAGGACTGTGATATATCCCCTATACTTGTGGGTCATCAAGACTCTTTTCTGGCGCCGTTGTTGGGGAGTGAAGCGCCTTTGGTGAGTGGAACTTGGTAAGGAAACATTTATATAGTGTGCTGAAATTTTCTGTCACTTGTTACTATGGAAACTAATCCTTTGAGGGGCTTGTTCGGAAGCATTTTTGGCCCGACCAGTGAGCAAAAAGTTGCTCCTCAACCTACTGAACCTATTGAAAATGTTTACTTTGAGATTCCTTTGGGTATGATAGAGAAACTGCTAGCTAATCCCTTTGCAGGAGATGGAACATTGCATCCCGATTTACACCTTATCTATGTGGACAAAGTTTGTGGATTATTTAAGTTTGCAGGTATTCCCGATGATGTTGTTAAGAGGAAGGTCTTCCCTTTATCTTTGAAAGGAGATTAATTTACATGGTATAGGCTATGTGATGGTACGGGATCTTGGAACTATAAACGATTGAAATTGGAATTTCACCAGAAGTTCTATCCTATGCATCTTGTTCATGGTGATCGTAATTATATATATAATTTTTGGCCTTGCGAAGGAGAAAGCATTGCTCAAGCTTGGGGGAGGCTTAAGTCAATGATATATTCATGCCCCAATCATGAGCTCTCAAGAGAAATGTAACTCAAAAATTTTATGCTTGGCTTTCTCTCAATGATCGCACCATGCTCGATACTTCCTGTGCTGGTTCTTATATGCTGAAGACTATTGAATTCAAGTGGGACTTATTGGAAAGAATTAAATGCAACTTTGAAGATTGGGGTTCTGACGATGGTAAGGAGTCAAGTATGACACCTAAGTTTGATTGTGTTAAATCTTTTATGGATACCGATGCTTTTCGTGGATTTAGCGCTAAATAAGGACTTGACTCTGAGATAGTAGCTTCTTTATGTGAATCTTTTGCTACTCACGTTGATCTCCCTAAGGAGAAGTGGTTTAAATATAATCCTCCCATTGAAGTAAAAGTAGTTGCACCTGTTACAGTTGAAGAAAAGACTATCACTTATAACGATCCTATTGTTCCTACTACTTATGTTGAGAAACCACCTTTCCCTGTTAGGATAAAGGATCATGCTAAAGCTTGAACTGTTGTTCGTAAGAGTCATACTAGAACATATAGACCTCCTGAGCAAATTAAAGTTGAACCTAGTATTGCTATGGTTAAAGATCTCTTGGCTGATAATATAGATGGGCGTGTTATTTACTTCTGTGATGAAGCTGCTAATATTGCTAGACCAGATGCTAAGATACATAGACCTATTGTAGGCATGCCTGTTATTTATGTTAAAATAGGAGATCATTGTTATCATGGCTTATGTGATATGGGTGCTAGTGCTAGTGCAATACCTCATTCCTTATATGAAGAAATTATGCATGATATCGCACCCACTGAAATAGAAGATATTGATGTTACTATTAAGCTTGCAAATAGAGATACTATTTCACCTATTGGGATTGTTAGAGATGTCGAAGTCTTGTGTGGGAAGGTTAAATATCCTGCTGATTTTCTTGTTCTTGGTTCCCCACAAGATAGCTTCTGTCCCATTATATTTGGTAGACCCTTCTTGAATACTGTCAATGCTAGGATTGATTGTGAAAAGGATATTGTTACAATCGGCTTGGGGGATATGAAACATGAATTTAATTTTGCTAAATTTTGTAGACAACCGCATGATAAAGAATTGCCTTGTAAGGATGAAATTATTGGTCTTGCTTCTATTGTGGTGCCTCCTACTGATCCTTTAGAACAATATTTGCTAGACCATGAAAACGATATGTTTATGAATGAAAGAAGGGAGATAGATGAAGTATTCTTTCAACAGGGTCCTATTCTGAAACACAACTTGCCTGTTGAAATCCTAGGGGATCCCCCTCCACCCAAGGGTGATCCCGTGTTTGAGCTTAAACCTTTACCTGATAATCTTAAATATGCTTATCTTGATGAAAAGAAGATATATCATGTTATTATTAGTGCTAACCTTTTAGGGCAGGAAGAGGAAAGATTATTGAAAACTCTAAAAAAGCACCGTGCTGCTATTGGATATACTCTCGATGATCTTAAGGGCATTAGTCCCACTCTATGGAAACACAAAATTAAATTGGACGAAGGTTCCAAACCAGTTAGAGATCATCAACAGTGTTTAAATCCTAAGATGAAAGAAGTGGTAAGAAAGGAGATACTAAAGTTCCTTGAGGCAGGTATAATTTATCTCGTTGCTGATAGTGATTGGGTAAGTCCTGTCCATTATGTCCCTAAGAAGGGAGGTATTACTATTGTTCCTAATGATAAAGATGAATTGATTCCGCAAAGAATTATTATAGGTTATAGGATGGTAATTGATTTTCGTAAATTAAATAAAGCTACTAAGAAAGATCATTATCCTTTACCTTTTATTGATCAAATGCTAGAAAGACTATCCAAACACACACATTTCTACTCTCTAGATGGTTATTCTGGTTTCTCTCAAATACCTGTGTCAGCGGACGATCAATCAAAATCTACTTTTACTTGCCCTTTCGGTACCTTTGCTTATAGACGTATGCCTTTTGGTTTATGTAATGCACCTGATACCTTTCAAACATGTATGATGGCTATATTCTCTGACTTTTGTGAAAAGATTTGTGAGGTATTCATGGGTGACTTCTCCGTTTATGGATCCTCTTTTGATGATTGCTTGAGCAACCTTGATCGAGTTTTGCAGAGATGTAAAGACACTAGTCTCTTCTTGAATTGGGAAAAGTGTCACTTTATGGTTAATGAAGGCATTGTCTTGGGGCATAAAATTTCTGAAAGAGGTATTGAAGTTGATAAAGTAAAGTTGATGCTATTCAAAAGATGTCGTGTCCCAAGGACACTAAAGTTATAAGAAGTTTTCTTGGTCATGCCGGTTTTATAGGAGGTTCATTAAGGACTTTTCTAAGATCTCTAGGCCTCTGACTAATCTATTACAAAAAGATATTCCTTTTGTCTTCGATGATGATTGTGTAGAAGCATTTGAAATACTTAAGAAAGCTTTGATCACTGCACCTATTGTTCAGCCACCTAATTGGAATTTACCCTTTGAAATTATGTGTGATGCTAGCGATTATGCTGTAGGTGCTGTTCTAGGGCAAAGAGTTGATAAGAAATTAAATGTTATTCAATATGCTAGTAGGACTCTAGACACTGCCCAAAGAAATTATGCTACTACTGAAAAAGAATTATTAGCAGTTGTATTTGCCTGTGATAAGTTCAGACCTTATATTGTTGATTCTAAAGTAACTATTCACGCTGATCATGGTGCTATTAAATATCTTATGGAAAATAAAGATGCTAAAACCTAGACTTATTAGATGGGTTCTCTTGCTACAAGAATTTGAT
Source organism: Aegilops speltoides (assembly GCA_021437245.1). Taxonomy (NCBI): domain Eukaryota; kingdom Viridiplantae; phylum Streptophyta; class Magnoliopsida; order Poales; family Poaceae; genus Aegilops; species Aegilops speltoides. The sequence goes on along the minus strand of CM038143.1, from coordinate 130,973,024 downwards.
TTGCATATTATTGATAGAAAGGGAGCCGAGAACCCCGTTGCAGACAACTTGTCTAGGTTAGAGAATGTTCTTGATGACCCACTACCTATTGATGATAGCTTTCCTGATGAACAATTAGCGGTCATTAATGCTTCTCGTACTGCTCCATGGTATGCTGATTATGCTAATTACATTATTGCTAAATTTATACCACCTAGTTTCACATACCAGCAAAAGAAAAAGTTCTTTTATGATTTAAGACATTACTTCTGGGATGACCCACACCTTTATGAAGGAGTAGATGGTGTTATTAGATGTTGTGCACCTGAGCATGAACAGGAACAGATCCTACGCAAGTGTCACTCTGAGGCATATGGAGGACACCACGCTCGAGATAGAACTGCACATAACACTACAAAAAAAATACACTTCCGTGATGATACGTGTTTGTCACAGTAGGTCGCGTTTTCTGTCATGCATGTACATCCATGATGATTTTATGACAGAATCAAGATAGTCATACCTGTGCTGTTGTAGAAGTGTTCCATGACATTACCAAAATTATCATCACGGAAGTGTCCACTTCCATGACGATAAATTGCGCGTCATAGAAGTGCTTTCGTCAAGGGTGACCGACACGTGGCATCCACCGTAACGGAACGTCGTTAAGCTATCGGGTCAGATTTTGGATCCGATAACCCGTTAACAGCCACGACCAATGCCGATTTTCCACGTGTAAAATTCTCATTGGCTGACGGATCCACGCGTCAGCTCCGCGTTGGCACAGGTGTCACTCATCCAACGGTTGAGATGGGCCTATGATATGTTGACACGTGGACCGGCCCACAAAGTTTAAATGGGCCGGCCCAACCGAAGGCCCATAAGATTTAGCGGACCATAATGGACCGGCCCAGCTAAAGGCCCACAAAATTTAGCGGACCATAATGGGCTGGCCCAACTAAAGGCCCACACGATTTTGCAGACCATAATGGGCCAGCCCAGCTAAAGGCCCACAAGATTTTTGCGGACCACAATGGGCCGTCCCAGCTAAAGGCCCACAAGGTTCTGCAGACCATAATGGGCCGGCCCAGCTAAAGGCCCAACATTCTCTGTCAAATCGGCCCGTCAACGGTCTGTCCTAAACTTGTCATCAATGCGGCCCATGGTCACTTCTGGCCCGTTAACAGTCCGCTAAGTAATTGGGCCGAATTACGACCCGGTGTATTTCCGGCCTATTAAAGGTCCGGCTTCATTTGGGCCCATTTACAGGCCATCAAAACTTTCGGCCCATAAACGACCGTGAAGGATTTGGGTCATATTCGGCCATGTCTGACATTCGGCCTATTAGAGGCCCACTATAGATTTGGGCCACTTTCGGCCTGTTGTCATTTTCGGCCTGTTAACGCCGGACGTAAACCATGGGCCATATGTGGCCCAACGTCATATCGGGCACATTAACGGCCCATATAAAAATGACGATAATCTAGCCCGACCAAAGTTTCAGCCTGTTAAAGGCCCGTGTATTAGGTCGGTGCATTTACGGCCTGTCCGAATTTCGGCCTGTCAAATATCCGCATCATAAATGGGCCACCATTTTGGTCTACTAAGTCTAGTGGGTTATTTGGCACAATCAGGGCCCAATCCCACTTTCGGTCTATTAAAGGCCCATGTTTTTATGGGCTCGAGATATTTACACCTGTAAACGGCCTATTTTTACTAAGGGCCCAAATTATGTTTATGCCTGTTAAAGGCCCACTATGGGCATAGGCCTACCAAAAAAATATGAAAGCTTATGCTGATTTAGGCCCAGATATTTTTAGTGGGCTACATGCCAATTTCCGCCCGTAATCGTTTTTAGCCCAATTGAAATGGGCCCGACGAAATGTTGGCATGTTGGGCTCCTCTGAAGCTTTGGCGAATACATTACTAAGATAAACCTACACTATACAAAAATAGCGTCATAATTACTGCAGCCTGTGGCAGCATCATAAATGTTGTATCACAACAATATAAATTCCAACCATACAACAAAAGGCCTGTTGGCATAAAGTTTACAGTCCTTCGGATAAAAGCACCATCGGATGTATAGAAGCACAGATCATTTGACACGAGTGCTAATGTTTGAGTGTAGAATCGATGGAGCGACACGATCTCCGCCTTTTTTCCGCCATTGCTCTTGAACAACGAAGCGAATGTCCGATAGTCTGGTTTCAAAACCATTCATATCTTGACGACATTTCTCAACCACTATTCTTGTTTCCGAAATAACGTCCATTAGGGATTGGACTTATGTCTGGAGCACAGATATATCACTCTGTCTAGTAGGAAGATTTTGTTCAGTAGGCAATTTGGACGAGGTTACCTTGACAACCAACCCAGAATTACGCAGGAAGGTGCTTTTTGCCTTTGTTAGTGGAGAGATCTTGGCGACTTGCAGGCAAGAGGTGACATTGTGCCCGTAGTAGCCTCGTCACCTTCAGGTGGTTGTGGCTGTTCAATCATTTGTTCCATAGCTTCCTGAAAGTTTAAACTTGTAGATTAGTGTACCAGATAAGTTACTAATGTGATAAAAACAAACAAAGTAGGTTAAGCGTTTATACATAACTTATTTTGGTGAACTACTGTAATACATTAGCATGTATTGTAGTGCCAACTACATAATAAAATCACTTTCGGAACATATGTCCATGTAGCATGCCTACTGTATTATCTATTTCCTCACATTCATTGACATCTAAGGATAAAGAGACATGGTTTAAAGTAGGATGAACATAGTATGACATCATTCATATCATGGGCAAACAGGTATAAAACAAACAGGCTATTTTATCATTGTGTGCGCACGTGAACATAACAACTAGATTACAGATCAAGACCAAAAGAATATCCTTCATCTCTTTTAGACCATGTAAGGTGAAATGATACGTTAAGACAACTGTGTATAAAAGTGAACAGAGTAACTAACATTGGCTGCAAACCAAGTAGTTAATGCACACATCACAATACCAATCAGTTCAAGACAGGAGGAGTAAGGACTTACAACAACGGCTTGTACTGGTGTGCTCATGCCCTTCATCTTGTTGGTGTGGCAATCCTTGAAGATTTGCACTGCATTCGGTTCAGGTTCCTTTTGGTCCGCACGGGCTTTCCTCTGTATTGGAACAAGTCAATATAGATACAATAATATGGCACAAAAAAAGAAGGAAGTAGCAGCTATTTACAAGAGCCTCGCAGTGTGCAATATAGCTATGAGATCCTGTTGTCTGTTGGAATTTCACTTTAGAACGGTTGGTTTTGTTCTTCAAACAGTTAGCCTAGAAGAAGATACACTTGTAAGGCACATACATAAATACAAGTTCAATATGTGGTCTGATCAAATACATATGGCCTACCTGATACTTTAGATTAGACCAGTGTTTAACGAGGGCTGTCCAGTCTTCATCTGTAATATATTCCACTGGAGATGTTTGGGGGATTTCATTGTTAGCCTTGCCTTCAAAGTGAGATTTTCTAATGTGGTACCGACTTCGTCATGAGTAGACCGAAAAACATGAGTGCATGCTTGTTTAGTTGCATCATCTTTCAATCAACTTGAACCTCATCTGTTGAAAAAAATGTGAGTCTTATTAGGAGGAAGCTAGAAAGTATGGGACAGAGCAAGACAATATTACTAATTGCGATGAATAACATTACTTACGGATAAATGGTCAAGGAAGGTGTTAAACTGGTATTGTCTTTCTCATTCTGTCTTTGGATCCACGTTGGGAGGATACGTGCATGACACCTAACGCAACGGCTGCCTCTAATACTAACTTGGTGACTCAGTAGCATCACGTGGCCTTTTAAACCTGCCTCAAAATGGATCTCCATTCTTCCTCCTTTAGATTTTGTTAATCATCAAGCATTATCCTCGATGTCTATTTCGCTTGCGCCGTGGTGCTAGTTCAACAACGAATATGGAAAGTGTTAGTGTACATCAAACCGTGAGAGTACATATAAAGGAGCATGCAAGCGCAACTTGATTCGATCAGTACCGTCTTGGTGTTGATGCTCATGAGGTTCATCTGATCTTGCCAAGTCTGTTGTGTCGAGTGCTTGAAGTAGTGTTAGGTGTGAAGGCAGCTTGGGAACCGCCGCCCGGAGCAAATGAACGAGTAACTGGTTGAGATCTTTGAATGCAGTTGAAGCGGATCTTTGCAATCGGTGGAGCAGTGATCTTGTGTTTGTAGATTTAGCCGGTGGACTCGGACCCTCTACTGCACTATAAGTACCAGCAGAATGTCGACGGCAGAACCTTTTTCGTTTCACCCGACGAGTAACAGCACTCCCTACTATATTATTTTCCTTGCTCTTTTTTGACTTTGCCATGTCAAGCTGTACCCACAACACAAAAGAATAAAATCACTCTTTAGAACTCATTGATGCATGATACAGACAAGCAATACTTTGATGTAAGACAACCGTATGAGGATGGAATATGTAAGAAAAACAGGACGGCATGACATATTCACAGCTACGATGTGCAAACTAAGCAGAAGGATTTTCAAGAAAATAGAAGTAATGCAAGCTAGACACCATATGAAAGATGCAACCAATATTACTCTGCCAAGTTAAAAGTGTCTTGTCATAAGTGGCAATTCAAAAAATTAGAAGCAGTACAACGTAGAAATCAATGCAAGATGCAATCACTATCAAACTGCCATGTTAAAAGCGTCCAATCATGAGTTACTGATGCGGGATACACAACAGCAGTACTTTGATGTAAGAACATGGTATAACAGATAGATGCAGTGTATTCTAGACACAAAAAGCCATGTCATATGCACATGTATAACGTATAAACTCAGCAGGTGCAATTTAATCAAAATAGAAGAAATACAAGCTAGACAACATATGCAACATGAAACCAATTATCACACTGTCAACTTAGAGCAAGCACCTGCGATGGTGGAGTACGGGAGATGAACTCATCATGTAGACTTGGGACTTCAACTTCATTAGTAGTAGCAGTGGCAAATCTAGAGAGTCTCTGTTTGCGTCGGTGCGGAGTACCATCAACATCCCCTAACTTACTCTTTTCCTTCCTATTTTCTGATATTGCCTTATGAAGTCAAAACCACAAGAAGATGAATAAAATTAGCTCTGCATAACTGGTTGATGCATGATCTGATTTAACACTACTTTGATGTAAGGCAAGCGCAGGATAGGAGGATGGAATATATACAAAAAAGACAGCGTTTCATATTCACACGTCACGATAGGAGGATGGAATATGTATGAAAAACGATGGCGGAAGGCATTTCAACAAAATTAGAAGAAATGAAAGCTAGGCACCATATGAACATGCAACCAATATCACTCTATCAGGTAAAAAGTGTCTCGTCGTAAGTGCCATTTCAAGAAATTAGAAGCAGTACAAGCTAGAAGACAATGCAATATGCAACCTACATCACAGTCCCAAGTTAAATATGTCTTATGGGTAAGTGATCGTTGCAGGTATAAGTTGTAAGCTACGCAGATGCAATTCTACATAATCAGAAGCAATACAAACTAGACATCATACGAAAAACGCAACCACGTATAACAGATCCAAGTAAGAGCAAGCACCTATGATGGTGGAGTAGGGGAGATGTGCTCATCATGTACACGTATGTTCTAGAAACAGGAACACATGTCATATTCATAGGCATTATGTGTAAAGTAAGCAGATGCAATTCAAGATAGAAGCAATACAAGCTAGACATCATACGCAACATGCAACCACATATAATAGTGTCAAGTTAGAGCAAGCACCTGTGATGGTGGATTAGGGGAGATGTGCTCATCATCTACACAGCTACGTTGACTGTCCAGCCTTGTGTTGTCTTGCGAATCTTGTTGGGAGGATGGCAGAGTAGAATCTGTAGAGACCCCATGTTTGAGTTGCTCCGAAGGACCACCATCATCCACTGTCGGACTAATTTCCTTGAGCTGTAATGATTTTGCATTGTGAAGTCAAACCGATAAGAAAAAGGAATAAAATTCACTCTTCAGGACTCATTCATGCATGATACTGACGAACACTACTCGGATGAAAGGCAAACACATGATGCGAGGATGGAATATGTATGAAAAACAGGATGGTGTGACATATTCACACCTATGATGTGGTAACTAAGCAGAAGGCATTTCAACAAATTAGAAGCACTGCAAGCTAGACATCATATGAAAGATGCAACCAATATCTCTCTGCTAAGTTCAAACTGTATGGCGTTTCAACAAATTAGAAGCAGTACATGCTAGAAATCATATGCAAGACACAACCAATATCACAGTGGCGACTTAAAGGTGCCTTATCATAAGAGACTGATGCGGGATATGCAAGAATAGTAGTCTGATGTAGAAACAGGAACACATGTCATATTCACAGGCATTATGTGTAAAGTAAGCAGATGCAATTCAACAAAGTTACAAGCAATACAAGCTAGACATCATACGCAACATGCAACCACATATAATAGTGCCAAGTTAGAGCAAGCACCTGTGATGGTGGAGTAGGGGAGATGTGCTCATCATCTACACAACTACGTTGACTGTCTAGCCTTGCGTTGTCTTGCGAATCTTGTTGGGAGGATGGCGGAGTAGAATCTGTAGAGAACCTCCGTTTCAGTTGCTCGGAAGGACCACCATCATCCAATGCCTTGCCAATTTCCTTCAGCTTTATGGGTTTTGCATTGTGAGGTCATACCGACAAGAAAAAGGAATATCATTCGCTCTTCAGAACTCATTCATGCATGATCTTGATTTAACACTACTGCGATGAAAGGCAAAGTCATGATACGAGGATGGAATATGTACGAAAAAATGGACGGCTTGACATATTCACACCTATGATGTGGTAACTAAGCAGAAGGCACTTCAACAAATTAGAAACACTGCAAGACACCATATGGAAGGTGCAATCAATATCACTCTGCAAGGTTAAAACTGTCTCGTCATAGGTGGCATTCATCAAACTAGAAGCAATACATGCTAGAAATCATATTCAAGACGCAAACCAATATCACACTGCCAACTTAAAGGTGTCCCATCATAAGTGACTGATGCAGGATACACAAGAAGAGTAGTTTCATGTAAGAACATGGTGTGATAGACAGATATAGTATGTACTAAAAACAGGAAAGCGTGTCATCTTCACATGTATCATGTGTAAGCTAAGCAGATGCAGTTTACACTAATTAGGAGCAATACAAGCTAGACACCATATGCAACATGCAACCAGATATCACACTACGAAGTTAGAGCAAGCACCTTGGATGGTGGAGTAGGGGAGCGGAGACTTGGACCTTGTAATGCACTATCAGTACAAGGAGAATCGGTACAGATGCTCCGTTTACGTTGCTGCAGAGGACCACCATCATCGCCTTCCTTACTCTTTTCCTTCCTCTTTCTTGATTTTGCCTTGTCAAGTCAAACCCACAAGAAAAAGGAATAAAATTTGCTCTTGTAACTTATTGATGCATGATCTTGTGAACACTACTTTCATGTAAGGCAGCCGCATGATAGGAGGATGGAATATGTATGAAAAACAGGACGGCGTGACATATTGACATGTATGATGTATAAAGTGTAAACTAAGCACAAGGTGCTTGAACTTGTTAGAATCGATGCAAGCTAGAAACCATATGAAAGATGAGACCAATATCACTCTACCAAATTAAAAGGGTGCCCTAACAAATGTATTTGACCAAATTAGAAGCAATACATGGCAACAGGCTAGAAATAATATGCAATATGCAACGAATAAAGGTGACTCAACGTAAGTGATTGATGTAGGATACAAAAGAGAGGTAGTTTCATGTAAGAACAAGGTTAACACATAGATGTAGTGTGTACCAAAAATAGGAAGGCATGTCATATTCACAGGTATAGTGTGTAAACTAAGCAGATGCAATTTACCCTAATTAGAAGCATTACAAGCTAGACACCGTATGCAACATGCAACCACATATCACACTGCGAAGTTGGAGCAAGCACCTATGATGGTGGTGTAGGGGAAGTGCGGTCTTCAGGTACAGAGCAACGTTCAATATCTTCATTTAGGCTTGTTGTTTCTTAAGAATCATGTGGAGAGGATGAAATTGCATTCTTTATAAGAGTATTGCGTCTCATATTAACCCACGCGCGTGACTGTCTCATTATAAGCGATAGACGCAGGATACACAAGAACAGTAGTTTGATGTAAGAACATGGTGTGATAGGCAGATGTAGTATGTACCAAAAACAGGAAGGCGTGTCATATTCACATGTATAATGTGTAAGCTAAGGAGATGCAATTTAACAAATTAGGAGCATTGATGAGGGATACACAAGAAAAGTAGTTTGATGTAAGAACATGGTTAATAGAAAGACGTAGTATGTACCAAAAACAGAAGGCATGTCATATTCACGGGTATAATATGTTAACTAAGCGGATGCAATTTACCTAATTAGAAGCATTACAAGGTAGACACCATATGCACATGCAACCACATATCACACCGCCAAGTAAGAGCAAGCACTGCGATGGTGGTGTGGGGAATTGCGGTGATCAACTAGAGAGCTATGTTGACTATCTTCATTTAGCCTTGCTGTTTCTTGAGAATCATGTGGGGAGGATGACACTGCACTCTTTAAATGAGTAGGGCGTCTCACAGTAACCCACTCGGGTGACTATCTCATCATAAGTGATTGACAAGGGATACAAAAGAGCATTAGTTTGATGTACGAACATGGTTAATAGACATATGTAGTATGTATCAAAAAGAGGAAGGCATGTCATTATCAAAGGTATAATGTGTAAAGTAAGCATATGTAATTTAACCAAATTGGAAGCAATACAAGCTAGACACCATATGCAACATGCAACCACATTTGACAAATGAAGTTAAAGCAAGCACACAGGATGGTTGTGTGTGGCAATTGAGATCATCAATCTGCAGAGCTACGTTCGTCTCCAGCTGCGACCTTGCACCCATTAGAGCGTGAAACACTTAGTGCTTATCTTGAATTACACCGGGTGACTTCATCTTTTCTTTTACGCATTCATCAACACTGCGTCAGAGTCTGAAATACCCATGCATATAAAACCAATAGTGTGAGTATGGGTGAAGTGTGTGCACAATTAGTACAGTGTAAAGGTAGCAGATAGCAGGTCGGTGAGAAATAAATGACGGGAGACATATGATAGCTCTACAACATGCATGGCACACTAAATTACTATAGGATTCTATAAAAATAACAGTCGATTGAAAGCAAATAGGCCAGTCCATTTTTTGTGCACCGTCCGATGTACAAAGAACGGGCAGATCGCCTTCATCTACCTCCAGCCAGTCAGTGTTGACGATCTTCCTCGAAACGCCAGCGACCACCGGCCCAGTATTCCTCCCCTGCCTGCGCCCTCCCCTCGACCTCACCGCACCTCCGTGCTTGGCACCGCCCCCCCGGCCATCCATTCAAGCCCCGCCGACCTCCAGACCGGGCGCAAGCAGCTCCTGCACCCCACATCCCTATGATAGACACCGATGCGCCGCTTCCCCGGGGAACAGGCGGACTAGGTGCTCCGTGCGCCTAAGCGGATGCTACTTCTTTTAATTGCGGTTCGACTGACCCTGAATTGAAATCCAGGCAGGCTACTGACCTCTAGCAAAGGTGAAATAGTAAACGGGAGGAAACCTTGTGCATTTAGTATCACGAAGAAGATGCAGTAAGAAGTGCTCAACTAGTTTCTTTCGTGGGATGAATACGGTGTGAGCGGAGACGTAAGATTTGCACGAATAAGGGAAGAGGAGTACCTCTTTTTGCTGGCAGTGTTGTGTCCTCCTTCTGTTTTTCTGACGATCTTCTTGTTGTTCGCCGGAAACCTGAAGTTGTGGAGGACAGTGCAGCCTTGGACGAACCCATGGCCAAGTTGTTGAGTGTAGTGCGGTGGCCGTCTGTCGGCGGCGGGGAAGCAGATCCGAGACGGCGAACGACGGCGTAGCGGGAACAGCTTCGGTGCGATGGACGGTTGCGACAGTGGAGCCGCAACAGTGAGGCGCAGGACGGCGTGGTCGGAGTGGTTCTGGTACGGAACACGTCGGCGTCGGCGTCGTGGAGGCAGCTTTGCCTCGGCTTCAGCTGCTAAGTCCTTGAGGGCGTTGCGGTTGCGGTTGCGTTGGACGACGACGTCGGGGTATCGGCTCTGGCGTGATGGAGGAGGGCAGCGGTGGATTGGCCGCTATGGGGTGGAGGACGGAGGAGGCTGGGGATTCGCGGCTAGTGGAGAGGGCGTTTTCGCGCCCACGGAGTATGAATGGGGAAACGGAGGGAGGCGGGGAACTAAGGGGGAACAATGTTTCGGTTTGAGATGCGCTTGTTTGAAATTTGAGGAAAGTTACAAACTTTGCCCCCATCTAAAATTTCGGACATATTGCGGGTTGGGGGTAGGACAGTCATGTCAGGTGTCCCAAATGTGGGCGGGATAGATTTCGGCCGAGCGCATGGGTGTTTAGGCGCCCACGGCGTATGAATGCTTCTCGGAGGCGGTTGAGACTGGCGTCTTGGTGAAGTTACAAACCTACCCCGGTTTAGACCTTTGGACATCGGGCCAATAGGCTACACAGGCCAGAGTCAGGACAGTAATTTCCTACCACCAAAACATTAGTCTCGCACGATTTCGGGTGACCAGAGGCCTATTTGGCGCTTCGTTCAATATTTGGGAGCAGAAGCATTAACGTTTTCGGTTCTCTTGAATTGAACTTTCAGGATTTGTCAAACTTCACAAATCTTTACTCTTGAAAATCCTAAAGCTACGATTATTTTGGAATGGAGGGGGTACATTTGAATATACATTGTACACGAGTATATATTAAAAAATATGCAACTTACCTCAGTTCATGCATGGTTCTAGATATAGTCTCCTTGGTTGCAAAAAAAGTTAGATATGCGTATGAATATATATAGCATGTTCAAACTCACAACAAAGATTGATGCCCCCTTTTACATCTGATTTAGAAATGCCATTATCTCGGGTTCAAATAGATGAATGCACTTCCTATGAATTTGAATCTTTGAAACCCCCTTTATGTTGAATTTGACATGTATTTTATTTCGTAGCTAGCAATTTGGAATGTATGCATGCAAGTGACAAATGTATAAAGTGCTTCACACTAACAACATAGAATGCACTAATTAATGTTTATATATGAATTGCAAAAGCATCCATTGCCTGTATTTCAAACCGCTCTCACTCTATGGATCGATAATATGAAATGAACACATGCACATGCTAGAATTCAATAGAGTATGGGTGTCTGATTGACCAATTTTCGTCCATATGCAATTTTGCAAAATTCATGATCTCATCCAGAAATAATAATGCCATTTATATTTTAATTTGATGCATAGAACCGCCTTTTACACGTAGATGCACTATGCCTCGCCCCGTTCTCACAAACGCGTTATATATCTCTCTATCTAACGCATAAGTGCACACACTTTATATGCATTGGCATTTCTCTTTCATACATGCTCACAATCTCTCTGAGGGTGTCAGGATGTCTCACGCACATGCTCTCTCTCTTTCTCTCTCTCTCTCTCTCTCTCTCTCTCTCTCTCTCTCTCTCTCTCTGACTACTATGTACCACTCTTTTCACTAATCTCAGTTGGAAAACACTATTTCTCTCACATGCATATATATATACATGCATGGTCTCTACTAGCCCTCTATACACACATATATGTGCCTACGTGTCTCCCGCACGCACATTATCTTTAGGCCTCTCTCGCACACATTGCCCCCCCCGACACACCTCTCTCTTAGTAGTTGGCAGATATGATTTCATCACATCATTCGGTAGGATATCCCTGGCTGTTAGGCTGGATGGTAATACGAGGCAAAGTTTTACCCTAGTTCGGATCGGACCCTTGCAGTTGAAGAAAGAGCCTACTCCTGGTATTGTATATTAGTGATAGGGGTGTGTACAAAGTACACATGAATACCAGGCATTGTGCGTGTGTGTATACTATCGACGAACTAGCCCCCAAGCTTGTATAACATACTAAGGGCCTAGGGTTACAAATCATATATAGTCGGCTTATCACCAGTGGGGATAGAGTCCTCCGCGACTCTGGTAGCTTCGTGTTGTACGTCGAGTCCTCCACATGGGTCTTTGTATAACACGTCTCGGTCCAACCTATATGTGGCGCAGGATGGAACCGACCCATGAGTCTTCATGTTGACCCACCACAACTAGAAATGATGTGCCCACCACACCACACACGCAATCGGCCACTAAGAAAATAAGCATATACAATAGTACAACGGTATCTAGCTCACGATACGTCTCCATATTTTGTTGATGACACTGACGGACTTTGCATTTGATGCGTGCTCCGTATTTTGTTGACGACACTTACGGTCATTGTATTTGAAGCGAAAGCACGATATGGTCACTGGACCTCAAAATAATCTCATCACGGTCACAACATACATTTTGTCATGCTAACCAACATGTGGTTGGATGGTTAGAGGACAGTGGTTTCTCGAGCCCACCAAGGTTAAAGTCCCGGTGCTTGCATTTATCTTGTGTTAATTTCAGTATTTTCCGGCGATGTACGTTCAGTGGGAGGAGACGTTCCACTCGACTACGAGGCACCTATGGCGACTTCATAAAATCTCAAGATCATATATGCTGGCCCACTCTCTCGAAGGTGCTCATAGGGGTAGGGTTCGCGTGTGTGCGCTTATAGCGCTGAGTGCTTGCGCGTATATATGAGCCCTTGCGTCTGTACCGTGTTAAACAAATACATGTCATGATTATACGGTCACTGGCTCACCCGTACAACTCCGTATTTTGTTGATGACACAATCAATTGACCAGTCAAATGTTCCACGCGGCGCAACTAGTGTTGCACCATCGGGGCGCGTAACTGTGGGGCCCACCTGTCAGCCCGTATATGAAAGAAAGAAATGGTAGTTTGAGTCTGTACTATGTTAATAAAATAGGAGTGCATTTTAGGGTGATCATACGGTCACTGGCTCACCATACAGCTCCGTAATTTGTTGGTAACACGATCAATTGACCAGTCAAACGGTCCACATTCAACAGCGCACATTTCCATAGGGCCCACCCGTCAGCGCGTATATGAAGGACAGAAATGGTAATAAACTAGTGGTCGGTGGGTATTCGAAGTTGTGAGACCTCTGGTTGGCAGTCACCGGCGGTTGGGGGGCGTCCATTGGGCGGTGGGGTGGCGATCCCCGGAGAAAAAGCTTCGGTCTTGTGAGGCTAGAGGATGGCTGGTGCGGCGGTGGACCGATGGTGGGGAGTGGTTTCGGGGAGGGCGGGCCGGCCACGGGCGGCGGGGGCTGGCGGTTCGGCCGGTGGTGGCTGGCGGCTCAGGGGGGTGGAGTTTGATGATAAACTAGAGTCCCTTGATTTCGTATCCAATGGCTGGAAAATCTAATGACCAGAGATGAAAAAGTCAGTCGACTGACGTGTAGCCTCACCCCGCACGTACACATGCACGCACGCAAGACACGCACGCATGTAGGCATGCAACACTGACACGTACACATAACATACACGCGCACGCATGCTGGCGTGCAACACTGACACGTACACATGCACTCACGAACACACACACATACACACCCATGCATGCAACACTGAAACGCACCCTTGCACGTACGCAACACTCGCATGCCTGCATGCACACTGCACACGACGCAAGACACACGCTCAACCTATACATGCATGCACCCTTTGTTAAGGACATGGATTGTTACGGGTATTAATCAATCTTATCTGTGATAAGCAGAACATTGATGTTTGCAGCGGTCTTTATGAATCACAACGTATCGAATGGGCTATCAACATAGTAGGCTTAACTACATGAAAGAGATGACGTCACACTCAATGAACAATCATCGATTTATGAAATGCCCACTTCTAACCGCCCTTGCCCACCAAAGGTTCCTCTGCTGTGCGCTGCCTGCGTTGGGTCACTGACATGCAGGCCATGCACCCAAAGAGCCCACACGTCAGTGGAAGAACAGTGCGGTGTCCTAGGTCAGAGTCGAGGGCGCCACTCACGGCACGCCCGGCTGAACACGCATTCGTGCCGCATTCAAACGCCTCCATGAAACCCACCCGTGTGGAAGCCGAGAAACCCACTCTGGACACACGTTCGTTCATGACGGGGCCGGCGTTAAACGCAACGCCGGCCGAGCTCCTCCCGTCCGCCGTCTATTTAATCTCTTATTTAAACGAGGCCAAACGCCGGCCAAGAATCGCACACCTCCGCCGCTCCCCTATCTCCTACACCATTTTGTCCACTCTTACAATGGCTTACGAAGAGTAGTTATTCCGCATCCAAGCCGGCTGGGTAGCCCGCGGATCGAAGCTATGCAGCTCGCTAATCCACCTCCTCCCCTCGCCCGGAGGAGCGATTGCCGCCCCAAGCGGCGCAGCGGTTCAACAACTTCGCCGCTCTAGGCCAGCTCGACGAGGAGCGGCGCACGGGCGTCATTGCTGCTGTCCACGCTGCCGCCCCATACCGCGTCTCCTGTTTCTGTGGCCGAGACTCCCATGCCGGTGGCCGCGCCATGCAAACAGAGACAGAAGCCGGGTGTGCAGAGAGCGACGAGTCGGTGGCCAGCGCCTCCGCGTTGGCCGCCATCATCGAGGAGAAGTAGAACAAGGGAGGCCGCCGCCGCTTGGGTCCCATGAAGGACACCTCGGAGGCAACGCCGGCGTACACAACAGGTGTCTTGCTGGATCCTTTTGTTGCGAGGACCTTCATTGACCCCGCATGGGCTCCACGGAAGAGAGGAATGTTAGGATAAACTTGAGCCGGTGTCGGCCATGGCGAAGTAGTGGCCGGTGATGAACTCGAACCGGTGCCGGCCACCATCATCTTTGGCACCAGCCAATGATATCAGTTGGGCAATGGGGAAGCGAGGCATCCTTTGCGCTGAAGCATATACCTCCGAGGCTCCAGGCAGACCGGTGATCATGCTGCCGAACATGAGGAACACAAATCAATTGGCGGGCGACCATTTAGGCCAGGTATTATATACCTGTGCTGTCCAGAACTAGCACCGCGTAGTTCATTTGAATGTAATGAAATCCATAATGTTTGTGTGAAAATCCGGTATATTATATGATTTCTGTCGTTGTTTATATGAAATATCAGTTTGTCTACGTGTTTGCGTGAATTTCGTACGGTTGGTTGAGTTGCTGTCATAATGTGTGCGACTACGGTTGTATGGCGTAATTTGCGGGTCGCCAGTCGGTCTGCGGGCGGCTCGGGCGGCGTTGTGGGACAAAAAAACACAGCTCGTGCGAGCTCGTCTCCAACGTGTGTGCTGGAGGATGCATGATAGCATGAGCACCCGAGCCATTCCTCGTTCATCGGTGGCAAAGGCACCGGTGGACAAAAGGGTCACCAATATTTTGGCTACCCCGGGCAAGATCCAAACAACCCCTCCCAACAGATTCAAATCCCTCATTCGCCGTGGAATTTTGCCATGTGTTGTTTTCATGGACTAGCAAGATGCCCGTGCATTGCACGGAACATCAAGATGCATTTTTTTACAAACTCCCACATGCATGCACGGGATAATTATTGTCCTCCTTTGCTAGTACCACGAGGCAAACACCATTAATATTGCATCAATTAGTGTTAGTGGCCTTGTATATCTGCAAATTGTAATTTTGATAGTGGCCCCTTGTATATAAAAATGGAGGGAGAAATATGAGAGATAAGGTGAGGAGGAGTGGGGCGTGGTGGTGACTGGTGGTCGGACTGGGCGGAGGCATGGGGATGGACGACGCATTATGTCTAGGTTTGTATCTCTCTCACACACACCCACGTAGGTGGGGGACGTGCACGAAGAGAAGAGGTGCACGCACGAGCATGTACTCCCGTCTCTTTCCCAACCACACCCGCACGGGTACACGATGGAGCTCATTTTTGTACGAAAAAGGCAGCCCACATGGTAATTTGGCACGTGTATTGGTTGTCCACTTGGTGGAGGGAGGATCGTCTACCACGGGTGAACAAACAAATTGCGACTTGACGCGTTATGTTAAATTAAAAAAAGAGGCAAACCATGTGGGTCCTACCTTAGAGGCAAGGCTCTATACACTGGAGTACTTTTGATGTGTCCCATCAACTCGCAGAACAAGGAGAAGCTTGCTTAGTACACCGTCTCCCCCGCCCACGGGTGTGGTGGCTCGCAGGATGAGGTGAAGCTTACTACTACGGTATGCCTTTACACCCGCTCCCTCGCCCACGCGCACGGTGGCTCGCAGCACGAGGAGAAAATTTTACTACTCCCTCCGTTTACTCCTCGTCCCTACTACGTACTTTGGTTAGTACTCCCTCCATTTAGTTATACAAGGCCACTATAAAAAATACATTTTGCATCTATACAAGGCCACAAATAGTAATCGAGACAAAAGTTACTACTCCCTCCTTTCCAGTTTATGGCTCAATTTCAAAATCTCTCCAACCAAGGTAGACGGTGAGTGGTCGAATTAATTTTGTAGTTTGCACAAGTAGTAATTAGTACGCTCGTTTTTCTCAAGAAGTTATGCTTACCGAGGCATTAATTAGAATGAATGCATGAATGACCACTAAATTTCCATGAACTTGTACATGCATTGGTTAGTTTCCTCTTGACACTGCTTGCGTCGGGTGATCTAACGCACCTCGAAATCCAACATGTAATAGTACTACTACTAGTATAGTAGAATTGAGACTTACCAAACGGAAAAACGAATGTTTTTAGATGAGTCCTATAAACCCTAGTTGGTACGTACTCCGTAAAAACATATTTTTCCAAAACTAAGTCGCTCCCTTTCATGAATTCTGTAGTATACTCCTCCATCGATGCTCCCTTTCATGCATTCTGTACTTCCTGTCGCCGACATGTGGGACATATAGCAACCGGGTCGACGTGTCAAGCACCAAATAACAGTGCAGAACAGCAGGGGGGACGCACCCCACTCGTACCGGCCTAGTAGTAGTAATGAGCAATGAGTCGTCAAATCACAATGTCGCACCTTCCCAGACGGATGAAGCAACCATTATTTCACACTTCGGTTCGCCATCATCTCAAACCACGTACTAGTATTGCTTCTGCCTCAAGAGGGACACGCGCATCACCTTGGTACATCATGACACGTGGGACCGCATGACAGGCCATGCTCCCCCGTCGATCGCTCGGTAAAATCACCTCATTTTTACTATACTTCCTCCGTATCGGTTTACTACATGGCATGCACGTCGTTCTAGGTTGTGAATTTAACTGGCTATATATGTGATGAATAGTACTCTAGCCTTTTAAAAATGTATACTTTTGTACAGTAGTACTATCGATGGACTGGGCCATGGAGCAAAAATTGAAATTTAAAAAAAAGGTGGTACATATAGAGAGCGCTCGTCACCAAATTATGCATATAGTACTATTAAAAAATCTAGTACGTGCTTAATTGGGGTGCTAAATTCTATTAAAGAAATACTAGTAGTATGTACATACTGAAGAGTTAAAGAAACGAGAAGAAACATAACATAGTTCTGCTGGGGCTCAAAGACAACACACCCTCAAATTAAACTAAGCACACCTGAAATTAAACTATGCAACTAATCCGGTAGACACTGCATTAGAAGTTTAGAACCACCATGAGCAATGACACTGCCACCTTACTCGGAGTCCTCGTCCACGTCCTCGACTTCGTCCTTGTCCCTCTTCCTCTTGGTCGATACTTCTTTGCTTCAACCGCCAACTTGGTTGTTGCTCTTCATTCAACCCTTATATATATTGAAACAAAGGTAGCCATCCATTGCAGCGTAGTGGATGTGGTCTATATCTAGTACATTCCGTTGCCATGCATGACGATGAAACATGTAATGAGGTTTCTCCAGTTTACGGTACGAAGGATGAACCATGGCTCCTGCCAGGGTCAGCATTGAAGGCTGACGAGAGGGAACCAGCCGATTCTTCTGGAGGTCGAAGGGGTTGCCTATAACGAGGCCTATCCAACCCAGGACTTCTTTGTCGTTCTTAAAGTCTACAGTAATGAATTTCACTGTTTTGTCCTTGAGGAAGTTCTTAAAATCCTGGCACTCAACGTCGGCATGGCATATGTGGTAGACCAAGCAAACGTTATGTACGCAAACCTGGATCACGGCGGGCTTCTTCCTCTCTTCGTCCTTTAGATCCTTCTCTCGTCACAGGACTGTGGTGTACTCAACATCTAGCCCAGCGACCCACTCATCATCTGAGTTTTTGAACATGCGTCTGAAGCAAGAAAGGCATCCTTTCATCGTCGCGGAAGAACGGGTGTAGATGACATCGAACTCATCGCCGGTGATGGTTCTAACCTTGTACTCACCGCCGATCGGGGAGATTTGGGACGCCATGGATTTGGGAGGAGGGTTAGGATTAGTGGAACTGCCGCAATGTGAATGGACTGGATGACTAGGAGCGAACCGCCGTAGTATTAAAGGACGTGCGGGGACGAGTAGGAGCGAACGGCAGGGTAGTGGCTTTCCATTCTCCCATGATACGGGCTTTCGAGAGCCCTTGGATATGAGATTGAACGTTTGCATGGCGTGATTCTAGACCTATGGGTGAATATCCTATCCTGGAGGGTTATTCTACAAATTTTCAACAACTTAGCATGCGACCGTTTGATCTTAGACCCAAGGGCTGCCAGCATCCCGTATCATGGTCGCGCCTGCCACGACCGTAGCGTCACTCGTGCGGTCGCACCCTTGGAGATTTAACACGGTGCGTTAGGCTATCTGATGTTGGCATGTCATACATAGTCATCACTTAGTCACTCATACTACAACAAGGTTGGCTATAAGGTTGCCTATAAGTGTATTTTTTTTACTCCTCTCTATCTCTGTCTTCGTACTCCCTCCGTCCCATAATATAAGAACGTTTTTTACACTAGTGTAGTGCCAAAAATGTTCTTATATTATGGGACACAGTGAGTACTAGTATATATTGCATTTGCCAAGGAGTGACCTCTTCCAATGAAATGGTGTTGCTAAGTTTGCTTCATTTAATTAGCTATAGACTCAAAATTGTCTTTTCACCTAGGTACACGCGCTTAGCACTGTTTCTTCCTTGGGTCACCAAACTAGTCTATCTCTTCTTGATTAACTTGCCACATCAGACTTTATGCCTATGTGGCAAGCTTAAGCACCTGTAGGAGCAAGTAAGTACAATAGTGCGCTTTACATGGCATTTTGGCATATGTGGAGGAAAGAGAGGCAAGGAAAAAGTGGAGAAGTGGGCTCTCAGGCTAGTCATAGTGGGAGTAACTTAGCTAGTAACATAGCGCACTCCAAGAAATTTTTGCTTATGTGGCAAGTATTTAAGGTGAGGTGGTAACATAATTTGTTATTGTAACATAGCGCTTCCCAAGACAAGATGAGTCTACAAGCTAATAAATGAAGCCATCTGTGACACTACTATCATGTTACTTTGCATTATGAAGGTAGTAACTTAGACTAGTGTCATGCATATGACACTAGTCTAAGTTACTCCCCACTATGACCAGCCTCATGCAAGAGCCAGCCTCTACAACATGGTGGAGCATTGGGAGAGGCACCTGTATGGAGGTGGTCAGGATCGGGAGACTCACGCCAGTCGTAGCACCGCAGTTAAAATGATAATGGCAAGTCAAATCACGGGGCCCCACCTGTCCAACAGTAACTCACTATCAAATCACACAGCCATACGTTTGCAGCAGCCTACTCCCTCGTCTTCTCGCATCTCTGTTGAACTGACTAGGCGGAATCGCCCGCCTACCACAAGCAGAAAAGCCCGCCCTCGACTTTTAAATACAACTACTCCCTCCGTCTAGGTGAGTAAGTCATCTTACAAAAACCAAATAATCCCAAAATACTAAGGCGCGGTGCATTAACTTCTACTACCTCATTTCTTGTTTCTTCACATATCAACCAATAAGAATCCGATGATATACTTTTTGTGACATAGTAACTCATATTTAGTTAGTCAAATGGATGACCTAGAACTACGTGCATGCCCTATAAACCGAGACGCCTACAAATAAAAAACCGAGACGGAGAGGGTAGTTCAGCACGTATCTTTTTAGATCAATATAGTCAGCATTCATCAAGGAGCAAAACCAAGTGGTAGGCTGCTCCTGTCATGTTGGCATAGCAACTCAAGCAGGGTCAGTCCGCACACAAAATGGCGACACACTTAATGGGACCCCTTTGGCAGACATGTGGCTCATCCACCGTCTTGTTCCACGTGCGATGCACCAAATTACAGTTCAGAGCAGCGGTTGGAATTGGAGGCACCCCGGTCGTAGCACCGCAGTAGTAGAAAATGAGCGTTGAGGGGTCAAATCACAAAGCCCCACCTTTCCCGCATTAAGCTGGACGGACAAAGCAACCATCATTTCACTCTAGGGCGCAAGAGCATAAAGAAAAGAGAAAACAATGATGCGTGCGGCAGCTACCTAGGGCACCCTAGGGTAGGGGTCTCCACTACAGATCCTTTTTTTGAAAGCGCCTCCACTACAAATCGGCTTCTCCCTCGTCCTCTTGAGAAAACCGATGATGAGTGTGGCGGTAGGGTTTGTAAGAGTACTATGGCGTGCGGGGCCATGTCGTAGTAAACGGGTTCGAGTCGACGCCTTAAATATGTGTGGGCCGCTTGGTTTTACGGGAACGAGGCAGCATTTTGGGTTCGGGGACCAGTGGCGATATAGTACGTACAAAAAATTGTGGACGTAGGTTTGACCGAAAGGCAATGATGCATGGGCCCTGCATTTTGATATACCCGGGGCCGCGTGAAATTTGCTACTCTACTCAGAACTAGTAAGGTACACATGTATTGAACGCATGAGATTTCGAAACCAAATTATGAATAAATACACACTATAGCATGTAAAGCTTTGAGTCATATATGCATGATGTAGATGTTCATTTAGTTCTTATAGTTCATCTCATTCAAAATCAATTAGTTTTATAAAAATGTTAAGATTCATGGGGTTGTGCATTGTAAATCATAAAGTAAAAAACAAATAATGGCAATTCATTTAGAAAATAATAATCAATTATGATCTGTAAGATTCTAGAACAAAGGAGAAGTGCTTGTGTTTTGAGGTTTGTGCATTATGCTTAAGTTCAACCATGGAGTCTTCTAAATTGTACATGTGGCGATCTGGTGGAATGTTGATGATATCCAACGGCCAAGAGTGCTCGGATTTGCCCATCTCTGCCTTTGTCGGGTTAGCTTCATCCAAATGACCATCTTTCAAAGTTATTGGCACACTATATAGTTCTTGTGCCATAGTTGCATGTTTTGGAAAAAAGCTACTAGTGGGTTGTACTATCTATTTAGGAATATAAGATGTATACATGGAAGTTGTAGGGAAAGAGATGACATGGAGCATCTCAATTCCTATGAGTAGGGATTGGAAAAGAGATGTCATTTGGTTCACATCATATAAACTTTTGTATTGAATCTAGAGATGACATGTATCTCAAGTCCTATGAGGAGGGATTAGAAAAGAGATGTAATTTGGTTCATATCATAGGAACTTTTCTATTGAATATACACTAATGTTTATTTTCCTTTGAAATTAAGGGAGTATAGGAATCCATTCATATGAACCAAGTGGCTCTAAAGCTATAGAAATGATATCATGTTTATTTCCTTTGAAATGTGGAGTATATGAATCTATTCATATGAACCAATTGGCTCTAAAGGAAAAAAATCCCATAAAAATCATATCATATAGAGTTCCTATGATATTCCTCGACACTAAAGGATGGTTGAAATTGCTGCGGGTGATACGATGGTCTTTCTTTGTAGACTCCTCACCCATCTTTATAGTTACCTCTCGAAGATGAATGAAATGAAATATACAGGGTATTCTGCATGTGCAATTTGGTACATGAAAACTCGGTAAAAGTTTGCGAGGTTCGAATTTTCAATAAAGCTATATGCACTGCACTTCGGAACAGAGGGAGCATACGGCAGTTGCTAACACTCACGTGGAAGATTTGTGTGTAGGAGGAGTGGCTGTTCTGTTAAATCACATGGCAAAACTGACACTGTCGGATGCCAATCTAACGGTTCTTACGGCGTTCGTCAGGAAAAGGCTTGTGGCGAATGTTTGTCGGATAATGATTTACGGACACATGCATTGCATAGATATGTGCCCCCCTCTCTCTCACGCACACGCACCCTCATGAGTCATGACTCTTCCGAGTCCTCTCGCAGACTCGCACATCGCACCCACCGTCTATCTGCAGGTAGACGTCACGCACATATGTGCTCTTCACACCCTACCCTCAGAACTTCTAAAAAACAAAAGACGGCGTGCACATTTTATTTTAGCTCACACGTCACACACTTATACTATTACTCTTGCGGCGAACGTTCTTTGGGCATAGTATATTGTACTCTCACAAAGAGAAGCGGTGCACGCACGCAGTAGTTCTCTCACACCCACTCGCGGGTACACGTAGGAGCGCATTTTTTTGAAGCTGGTACAACAAAATCACTCCACAATATATAAAAGCAGGACCCTTAGCGCTTGTGTAACGCCTCGGATTCGTTGCGCCAGGTGCCCGCCAGTTATTCGCCGTCGTTGCCATGTCATTTGCTTGCGTGTTGCACTTTGCCATGTCATCATATGCATTTCATATCATGTCATCATGTGCATTTCATTTTGCATACGTGTTCGTTTCTTGCATCCGAGCATTTTTCCCCGTTGTCCGTTTTGCAATCCGGCGCTCCTATGTCCTCTGGCGTTCCCCTTTTGCCTCTCTTGTGCGGGTGTTAAACTTTCTCGGAATGGCCCGAGGTTTGCCAAGCGGCCTTGGTATAGCACCGGTAGACCGCCTGTCAAGTTTCGTGCCATTTGGAGGTCGTTTGATACTCCAACGGTTAACCGGGTAACCGTAAGGCCCTCTTTTGTGTGCAGCCCAACACCCCTTCGAAAGTGGTCGAAAGCCCAGCAAACTCCCCTCCATTCTCTCGGGCGTTCGATCACGATCGCGTGGCCGAAAACCGCACCTCATTTGGACTCTCCTAGCTCCCTCTACCTATATAAACACCTCCTCCCCCGAAATTCCGGATCAAATCCACCCTAACCCTAGCCCCGCTCCTCCCCGTGCCGCCGGACATGTCCATCCGCGCTGGACATGTCCGCCGGACACGTCGCCCGGCCCAATCAGGGCGCGACACGTCACCCCGCCGCCGCCCACGCCAACGCGGTCGCGCGCGTGGCCTCGCGTCGCCCGCCGTCATGCCCCCCACCCGCCTCCGCCCTCCGCCTCTCCCCAGCGCCCGCCGCTGCCGAACCCGATCTCCGCGCCGCCGCCCGTACCATGGAGGCCTCCCCCGCCCGCGCCGAGGTCGCCGGCCGGCCTCAGCTCGGCGCGGTGCCTCCGCCTCTGCTTCTCCGCCTCCGCGCCTCCTCCCGTCGTCCACCGCGCGCCGCTTCAAGCGCCGCCCAGTGCTCGCCGCCCGCCGCGCCGCGCCACGCCGCCCTCCCGTGACTCTCGCTCCAGCTCCGCCCGCCGCCTCCGGCCTTCCCCTGCCCGGGCTCGCCTCCGGCCAGATCCGGGCAGGAGGCGCCCGGATCCGTCGCCCCGCCTCCGATCCGGCCGCCCCGGGCCCTCCCTCGCCATCTCCGGCGAGAACTCCGGCGAGATCTGCCGCGGTTGACTTTTCCTGCGAGGTTGAATATTTCTCTAAGTCCCAGATTTCTTGCATAAACTTGCCATGTTCATCGCATCACATCTCTGCATCCGTAGCTCCGTTTTGTGCGTATAATATGTCAAATTGTTCGTCTCAACGAGTACTTCATTTCCTTCCATTGCATCATTTCCATTTGAGCTCATCTTGATGCCCGAAATGCTGTTGGAAGAGTGCATGTTGATATTAATCTGCTGAAACTGATATAACTTGCTCATTTGTCATTTTTGACATGATTGATGTGTGCAACCTATGAGTATGAGCTCTACATGTGTTTTGACCTATTCCATGCAATCTTTCCAGTGGTGCCAACCATGTATTTTTGTGAGTTGTGTGCTGAGTGCATCGAGCTTGCTAAGTAGGGTAGTTGCTGTTGCTGTTTTCCTGACAGATTCTGTTATATTTTGTTGCTATGTTAACATGTTGCTACTAATCATTCTATGCATAATCTGGAGATGTTCTATAAACATGTTTTGATCTAAATGTATTGCTCTACCCATTCATGCCCTGGGTTGCAATTATAGCTTGCTGTAGATTGTTCATATCTTGCTCCAAAGTTGCTTGAAAATGTTGCTGTCAGCCTGTTAACATTAAGTTCAATGTTTCCATGATTTTTTCCTAGTGATCCATGCACCCTATGACCTTGATCTTGCCATGTATAGCTTCACAATCATGCCTTCTTACTGTTAGTTTAATTGCCATGCCATGTATTGCTCTGTGGTGAGTGGTTTAAGCTCACCAACATGCCTACTTATTGTTGTTTCTGCCATGTATGAATCTGTAATATAACTTGCCATGTTTACATGGGTGCCATCATATTTTCTGATCCTTTTTGGCTCATGGTCAGTAAGGGACTTTTGATCTATGCAATTAGTAGATTCATGCCATGCTTTTGTTTGCCATGATAAGTTCCTGTAACATGTTGTTTGATAGCTCTAAACATTGCAACCTGATGGTATTTCCTGATAAGTCTGAAACTGTTATTATTTGCCATCTTACCATGTGCTTTGGAGCATGTTCTAGTGATTTCTGGAGATAGCTCAGTGTTCATGTTTTGTTATGCTTTACCAGTACTTCATGCCAATGCCTTTTGTTATCATGTTGGGGTGCTGTAGCTTGTTGTTTTGATGCTTGCAAGATGCCTAGTTGCTGTTATGGACAGATTGTTGCTATGACTTGTATAGTGTGTGTGTGTTGAACCGTTGCTCCGTTTTGAGTGTGCTCTATATGAAACTTGCTTGATTTTGCATGTAGTTTCATATTATCATGTTGCATCCTTGTTTTGGTGTGTTTGCTTGATGTTTGGGTGCATTTTGCATCAATGCCATGGTTAACTTGTTTTGCTCATATCTTCTAGGCCGTAGCTCCAAATCTAATGAACTTTATGTGTAACTTGACTAGAATTTCGTGTAGATTTTCTTGGTGATCTTTAACTTGCTGTTTAACAACTTGAACATAAGGTTTATTCAGTTCTGGACCAATTTCGAAATTTGCATATGAGGACTTACCGGAATTGTTATATGTTGTTCCCGGCCTCATTTAAACTTGCCTTGATGTGTTGTTCTTGTTTGCATCATCTCTTGCCATGAGTAGCTTCATGTAGCTTGGTCATGCATCATGCTTGTTGTGCATCATGCCTTGTTCATGTGTGGTGTGTTTACCTATGTTGTGTGCTTCTTCTCGATAGTTCCCGTTTCGTTGCGATCGTGAGGATGCGTTCGTCTACGATTGGTTCGTCTTCGTGGCTTCATCTTATTCATGGACTCGTTCTTCTTCCTAGCGGAATTTCAGGCAAGATGACTGCTACCCTGGATCTCACTACTATCATTGCTATGCTAGTTGCTTCATTCTATCGCTATGCTGCGTTGCCTATCATTTGCTCTTCAAGCCTCCCAAATTGCCATGAACCTCTAACCTTTGACACCTTTCCTATGCAAACCGTTGTTTGGCTATGTTACCGCTTTTGCTCAGCCCCTCTTATAGCGTTGCTAGCTGCAGGTGAAGTTGAAGATTTCTCCATGGTGGACAAGATTTTGGTTGGGATATCACAATATCTCTTATATTATTAATGCATCTATATACTTGGTAAAGGGTGGAAGGCTCGGCCTTATGCCTGGTGTTTTGTTCCACTCTTGCCGCCCTAGTTTTCCGTCATACCGGTGTTATGTTCCCGGATTTTGCGTTCCTAACGCAGTCGGGTGATTTATGGGACCCCTTGACAGTTTGCTTTGAATAAAACTTGTCCAGCAAGGCCCAACCTTGGTTTTACCATTTGCCTCACCACCACCTACTTTTTCCCTTGGGAGTCGCTCTCTCGAGGGTCATCTTTATTTTAGCCCCCACGGGCCAGTGCTTGTCTAAGTGCTGGTTCGAACCGAGTAGACTGCGGGGCCCCTCGTGGCAACTCGAGGTCCTGGTTTTACTCGTGGATGTCTCATCCGGTGTTGCCACGAGAACGAGATATGTGCAGCTCCTATCGGGATTGTCGGCGCATCGGGCGGCTTTGCTGGTCTTGTTTTACCATTGTCGAAATGTCTTGTAAACCGATTCCGAGACTGATCGGGTCTTCCGGGAGAAGGTCTATTCCTTCGTTGATCGCGAGAGCTTGTCATGGGCTGTTGGGACACCCTGCAGGTATAAACTTTCGAGAGCCGTGCCCGCGGTTATGTGGCGATGGGAATTTGTTAATGTCCGGTTGTAGATAACTTGACACCAGATCCGAATTAAAACGCATCAACCGTGTGTGTAGCTGTGATGGTCTCTTTTCGGCGGAGTCCGGGAAGTGAACACGGTTTCTGGGTTATGTTTGACGTAAGTAGGAGTTCAGGATCACCTCTTGGTCATTGCTAGTTTTCGACCGTTCCTTTGCTTCTCTTCTCGCTCTCATTAGCGTATGTTAGCCACCATACATTGCTTAGTCGCTGCTGCAACCTCACCACTTTACCCCTTCCTTTCCCTTTAAGCTTTGCTAGTCTTGATACCCATGGTAATGGGATTGCTGAGTCCTCGTGGCTCACAGATTACTACAACAACAGTTGCAGGTACAGGTTGTGCGATGATCATGACGCGAGAGCGATGCTTGCTTGCTTTGAGTTCTTCTTCTGCTTCTTGATCGGGGATAGGTTCGTGTCGGCTGCCTGGGCTAGCAGGGTGGATATTGTTTGATTTTCTGTTTATGATTCATCCGTAGTCAGATGTTGTTCTTGTATGTTGTATTGTTGTATTCGTGTGGCATTGTATGCCTTATGTATGTATCCCCATCTATTATGTAATGTTGATGTAATGATATCCACCTTGCAAAAGCGTTTCAATATGCGGTTCTATCCTTGGTGGGACCTTCGAGTCTCTTTAGGATAGTATCGCATATTGGCGTGACAGCTTGCTTTACTAGGGTTCCTCTCGTTCACTCTCTCATGCTCTCCAGATCTAAGCAAGACATAGGTGGCCACACACTCTCTATCTCAGCTCACGGCTGGTCACAAATCCGGCCGGACAACCTCGACCGGGGCAGGGGTGTAGGTGCATCGTTCACGCTGTCGTCGGCGGCGAGGGAGGAGACCAACAGTTGCCCGCGCGTCCCGATCAGCGGTTGTGTCGTTCTCTCCGAGAGAGCGCTGGCTCGGGAGGGCCTCCGACCCCTTCTTCCTCCCTGTGGTATTGTGGCCAAGATGCGGCCTCCTGACGCCGTCTTTGCCACATGCCAACAATCCTCAGGTATATATTCCTTCGAAACCTGCCTTGCTCTACTGCCCCAGCTCTTCCCCCTTCGTGTGGATCCTTTTCTACTTCCGTCCGCTGTTCCAAAGCCACCTAGACTTCTACTATTATTAGAAGTAATGCTAGTTTATACAGTCGACTCAAAGCGTTGGTTCAAACAGGGAAGAAAGTGGGAAAGCTGTAGCATGAATCTAGGACTTGGTTCTAAGAGGAAACGGGGGAAAGAGTAATATCTGTCACTGTTTAAATAACCGTATTTCGTATTTGCGCAAACAGGGATGTCTGTCTCCATATCGTTTTGGGATGTCTGTCTCCGTATCGTTTCTATCCGCACAATCAAAAGCACACACCTCAGTTCTAGTAAAACTGCGCAAAATAAGATGGCTATCCCTCGTTGCCGTCGTCTAACCTCCCGTCTTCAAGGTATCCCTACATTGGTAGTAACTAAGGTAGAATGACCAACGCAATCTAAAAGAAGCTAATTAAATGCGTTTTACTTCCCGATTGCGATCTTGGACGAGCGAAAACAATCGCATCCTAGTCTGAATGCACTTTCTACCGTTCATCCATGGACCGAGGACTAGGCGCACTACTGCACGGTGGTTTTTGACAGTGCGTGAACAAGAGGCATTGTGGTGCCTTATTTCGCAAATAGCGGTGCTTAAATTTAGTGGAATACACAAGAATTTCACCTGTCAAGATAATCGCATGGTTCAGCCCAGCATTCCAACCGAGACCACAATTATAATTGGTTATTCGGAATGAGAGAACCTAACCCTGGATGGTGGCAACAAGAAAAACCAGAGTGAACTCCAGGAAATTTAAGCCTGCCGGGAGGCCCTTTGCTCAGAGAAGCCTTGCTTGTTTTTTCCTGATTTGTAAACCTTCTCACAACTTTGTCTTTTGCTGTGAACTAGTATATGTTTGTTATGTTCTATGAATCATTGAGATGTATAAAATTGCTTAACTTATGCTTTTCAAGTTTTTTATGAAGACGAGTTTAATGTGAGTGTTCCACATGAGCGCTGGACTAGCGTGTGAACGTTTGGAATTTATTACATTGTGGCCTCAATTAACTGCATGAACCACTATAACAAGATACATAGTTGCTTATATGTCAGACAGCAGATTGTTGATTGTTAGCTGCTCGATAGCCTAGTGTTGAAGCGAGCTGAGCCAATGTGCCGTGTTTTGCACAACTGCTTACAATTGGGGTAGCACCAACAGTGTTTATAAGTACTTATGTATTCGTCGGCGCACGGTTCTCAAATGAGTGCTCTATTTCATCAAAACAAACACTGCTCGTATGATAAACCATGACAACTTATGTCTTACCATGCCATATTCATGAAAAAACTAGTGAGGACGCATCTGTTTCGGCAACAATTACGATGGTTCTCACATGATTCACGGGCACACAAAAGTAGCAGTAGTTCCCATAGACGGATTCAAACAGAGTACTAGCCCCAGAGGGGTCAATAACAGGCAAGGTTCGGATAATTAGACACAATCCAAACTACTATTAAACACTAGCTGGGGCAACTATTTCATGCCTCGATCTAATTTGGGATGGATACAAGACGGACCTTGCCATGAACATCATCGAAGACGTCCCGCAACAGCTCAATCCTGTGAACCTTCATGAAGACAACCTTGTGGCCTTGCCACTGATAAACTTGTTTGTGGAGGCATGCCACGTCATCTTCCTGCGTAAGCTTGACAAGAATAGTATGCCTCACAAACGAAGGAGTAGCTTTGAACTTCTTGTGCTTTAGTACACCCTGGACAACACGCCTGACAACAGTGAGATTGGAATACAACTCTTCATTGGTATAATCACAAATGGCTTCCAGGATCCAACATCCTAAGAACTCTGTTTTCCCAGTGCGTATATTTAGGTCGTCCGCCTCATAGCTAGTGACATGTACAACCACACAATCCTTGTCTGCATCAGGGCTCTAATTGAAACATAAACAAATTCTGAATTACTTTTCAGTATAAAAAACACAAGTTATTTAAACCACTATGTATAGCATGGCATCGAAGCTAATAAAATTTTGCATTATTAATCACCACATACTTCCTTCTCTGAAAAACTCACCACATACTTAGATGAAAAACCACAATCGGGCAAAGAAGGAATCACCTTTGGCAGCTCAGTGGGGGGGGACACATCCTCGAAGGGGGAAAATGCTCCTGAAGTGCCACGGGGTCTGTAACCTCAAACGGGGCGTCGACCATCTCAGTAGTGGCCGTGAGCGTATCTGGGGTCGGCTCGGTGGTTGCCTCCATCTTCTTGGAGCTCTCTGTCTCATGGGGATCAGCCTCCCGTGTCTGCTCCAATATCGGCAGATATTTGCCTGGTTCTCCTTGGTCCATCATGAAACTGACGAGTACTAGGAGACCACTGAAAGGAAAACACAATCGCAATGACAATGAAACAAAAAAGAGAGTGAGGATCGGTTACTGCTTTGCAAAAGTTCTTTTTTTTTCTCTGAACGAAAATATACCAACATCACGGATCCGCTTACCTTCCCTTCGTTGGGAGAGAAGAACAGTAGCAGATGCGAGTGTTGCCTTTCTTGAAGACGGTGAGGGAGAAGGGGATTCAGCGAAGAGTGAAATGATGGTTGCTTCGTCTGTCAAACTTAGACTGCGAGGAGGTGGGGTTTTGTGATACGACGGCTCGTTACAGCCGCGCTACGACCGGGGTGCTCTCCGCCTGCATACTGCCTTCTAATTTGGTGGATGGCATTTGGGCCCACGCGCTGCATGGCCCGCATGTCGGTGAACAAAAGTATAACGGCATTCAGTAGAGGGAGATGTTTCAATGACCTAGGAGGAGCCAGAAGCGGTAGAGTGTCTCCACTGTACTAGTAGTAATTGTTTTTCTGGGTAGTCAGAGAGTGTCTCCACTGCACTAGTAGTAATTGTTTCTCCGGGCCCAAGACAAAACAGCCCATCCACACTAGTAAATAGTAAAATCAATTCAAAAGCCCATATATTTATCAATGAGAGGCGCTACCCACACCCAAACGACGCCCCCAAAAAATACACAGGTGCTCTTCTTCCTCCTCGCCCCACCCACCCCACGTTAGCTCGCTCCACTGCACCCCAAATTCCTCACCTCACTCCTACAGAAAACCCCAGCTCCCTTCTTCCTCACTCCTACAGAAAACCCCAGCTCCCTTCTTCGTCAGACTACAACTAGGCTCGTCATTCGTTACTCTGCTCAAATCTGTGAGCGACGTGACGCCTCAAGGAAAATGGAGTCGGCTGACCCCAGCGCTAAGAAGATGAGGCTCCGCCAATGGCGACGCTGTGTAGATCCCGCACCCGGCAGCAGGAGAAGCGGCGACCCGCCCCCACCGGATCCCAGAACCCGTGGAATCTCGGGTGGACCGCATCGCGATCTCCGGATGCCGCCCTTGGGAGATCATCTCGCTTCTCCCCACCAAGGATTGCTGCCACACCCAAGTCCTCTCAATTCGGTGGTGCCCTCTATGGCACTCGTGCCCTTAATCTCGATCGTCAGCACCATCTCTCTTCAATGATTTTGAAATCCCCAGAGCCATCATCTCCTCCCACTAGGGCTCCGTTCCAAGCCTCGGCATCCCGTCATGCTACCTGAGCAAGCATACCATGCCCTGCATGGTGGACGCCTGGCTGAAATCCCCTGAATTCACAGAACTACAACTGCTTGAGTTCTACTATTCCCCTCGAAATCACATACCACATACCGAACGCCATGAACTTGTGCCCTCAGCACCGATGTCCATCTCGCGGTTTTCCTCCTCTCTCCACACTGCTACCTTTGTGCCGTGCTACCTACCAGACAATCTGGTACTAAACCTTCGACTCCCATTTCTCAAGAAACTTTCACTTGTGCGGGTTCGTATATCGGAGTCCTCATGGCAAAGCATCATCCACTCCAATTGCCCTGCGCTGGAGTGCTTGGTGCTTGTTTTCACAGTTAGAATCGGTTGTCTCCAAATAAAGTCGCCTAACCTTGTAAGAATTGGAATTTCTTTTGACGGAAGGCAGCTCATCATCCAAGATGCCCCTTCACTTCAAAGGTTGATCCTTGATTCTAGTTATTCACCGTTGCAAATAACCGTCCTCTCTGTGCCTAAACTGGAGACCTTGGGTGTAATACATGATCTCTGTGCTCATTTCAATATGGTGTTTGGCTCCACAGTTCTTCAGGTACTTTATATTATCATCTACACTTGTAACCGTAAGCTGCATTTTAAATTTCTGCGCGTAATTTATATATCATCTTGGAGTACACATTTTCTACTAATATTATGTTCTATGCTCGATGAAGAGTTTCTCCATGGATGGCCTATCAATGGTGCTGGATTCTGTCAAGATCTTATATATCCAAATGAATAGTTTTGATTTGAACAAGATTATTGGCTTGCTGCAATGCTTTTCATGTCTGGAGAAGTTGTATATAAAGGTGATAATTTCACGCACATTGGAAGCCCGCATATAGTGTACTAGAATTAACCGTTCAGCTGTTGCTCTTTTGACACTCTTCTTTTAGACCTTAACTGTTTTCAATCTTCATGTCTATTTAGGCAACAGGACGGGGTAAGAAAGTTATAACCAATTGGTGGATTCGTAAGCATCGGGATTTTCTCACTTCTCATGAGATTCGATTGAAGACAATAACGCTAGAACGATATGTAGCCAACCGTGCAAACACAAGATTTGTCACATTCTTCCTGCTGAATGCGAGGTTACTATTGTCCATCAGGCTTAACTTTATCAGCAGCATGGTTTTGACGGATGGGTATGTCGAAGAGCAAAAAAAGGAGTTTCAGGTGGGCAAAAGAGCTTCTGAACGTGTCGGGCTTCTATTTACAAAATATTGTGGTCATAATCCAGTAAATTTTATGACCCAGGATGTTCATTCTATGGACCTGACCGATCCATTTGACTGTGACTGCCGAAAACAGTGCTGGAGTTAGATGTTGTTGCCCTTTTCAATCTGGTTTTTTTTGTAAACCTAATGAACAATTAACCCTCGTGCTTTTGTACAGTTTGTAAGCTGGAGGTAGATGTTCCTGCCCTTTTCAACTCGGCTGTGACTGTCATATTTTCTTTGAAACAAGGCAAATGGCTTGCCATTCATTTAATTTAGAGTGAAATATTGTAACAAATCCCAACCAAGGGAAATAACATCACTCTTGCCGGCTGCTTGAGCTAACTGTGCATTACAGAAGCCAAGTAATTAGCCCCCACCAACACCCACAAACTTATTTCGAACTAGCACATCAAATGGGCTGTAAATTTTCATAGGAAAGGTTGCATGACCGTGACAGATTTGGATTCTGACATTTGGGACCCGCGAGGAAATAGCCTATCCAAGGTGGCGTCGACTTACTAGCCAGTCAACAAACGATTTCGCCTACCACCGTTGGATTGACATCCAACATCCGTCGTGTATCTTCTATCTCTTGTCTTCTTCTTCCTCCAAATAGCCCAAACCAAACCACCCCTGCCGGCTCCGCCGCTCCCCGCCTCCCATGGTCTGGCTGCGCCCGCCGCCCAATCGTCGCATTCTCCAACGCTGGCGGTCCTCCTCTATTCCCCACACATCATGTTATTCTCCGCAACGCCAGCCCCAACACGCACTCCACGCCTCAACCAATCAACCTCAGATTCTCCGCCGCTGAATCGACAGACGCATCTTCAACAGCTCTTGTTTGTTCCGTCCGAGGCCTCGCCGTCATCCTCCGCCTTGCGGCCTTGGTTCGCTCGCCGTGCGCGGTGCGCCGCCCTCTTGCGTTGTCCACGTCGTCAACAACCAAGAGGAACAAGGAGATGACTATACGTGGAGAGGATGACAGTAGGGACCCACCAGCGTCATGGCAGTACGCAAGCAAGTGCCACTATAGTACAAGCCCAAAAATATGGTTCCTCCTAATGGTTGGACATCTGGGGCTCACGCATTGTCAACATAGTCAATAAACGAGAGAATTACACTATGAGCGGCCGACACTGTGGACCCAAAGAAGTCGCAAGCGTTGTTTTTGAGGAACAAGCGGTTGTTATTTATACTAGTTTTAGCGACGGATCAAGGTAACAACGGGCTGTCTTGGGTCAGGGTCTGCCTAGCCGTGGTTTTATTTATGTTTACCACATCATGAGCCCAGCTTGTGTTTTTTTCTTTGAAAATGGCTAGCCCAGTTCTATTTTTTAAAAGAAATACCCAAACAAGGCCTACTTGTTTTATCGGTTCTCATTGGGCTGCAAATCTTTCAAGACGAGGAGAGTTTCATTCGGTTTGCCCGAAATGGGTCTGTACATTTTAAAACACATCAAACCGGAATTAGTTTCAATTTTTTTCATTAGAAGATCTTAAATTCCATTGATTTTTATGCGTGGACAATTATTTGGATTTTATATTTATATAAATTATTTTTCAAAATAGTTTGAATGTGAATCAATATTTCTGGAATAAAAACAGTTGACCGCACCGAAATATGCAAAATTTCGTATACTTTTTAACCGTGGCCACAATATGGGTGTAATGCTAACAAAAAGAAGATGGGCTCCAAAAAAATTCTTAAGAATTAGCAAATGGGTTGTACATTATTAGAAATAATGGCAGATGGGTTGTATGCTGTTTTCCAGAGATTTGAGGCTGACTTGTGCGCCTACTACAGGTTGACGCATACGCTTTCATAAAAAAGAAGGTTGACCCACACGCAACGCCTTGTCAACTTAGTCAACACACGAGAGCAGTGACTGTTGGATGTCCATCCAACGGCTGTCGTGCTTCTTCAATATGTGCTCTTCATGCTCCAACCGCTCAAACAAGCGCCGGCGAGACTGCCTGCTCCCTCCTCCCGTGGCCAGCTATGCTGCCGCGCAGGCCTCACGGCCCCACCGTATTCCCATCGCTGGCCTAGCCATCCCTCTACTCACCCACACATGTTGTTATTCTCCGGCGATGGTAGATGAACCAGTAACCCTCGCACTCCTCCGCGTGGGAAACAACTGCCGAGTATTCCCTGGCTTTGTGTCGTTCCCTTCCTAGGCCTCGCCGTTGTCCACCGCCCTGGTGCTCTCGGCGTGGCCTGGTCAACGTGGTCAATGAAAGACATCCATCGGAAGTGGACTGTACGTGGAGAGGCTGACAGCTGGGTCCACGGTCGCACACAAGGAAATGCGTCCTTATTACGTGCAAAATAATGATTCCTCCACCTGACAGCTAGGACCCACAGGAAGGGCCTCTGTATTTTGCGAAAAAACGTTCCCCCGCTGACAGGTCGGACCCACCAGCTATATCTTCACACACAAGGAAGTGCCTCCTTATTACGCCCAAAAAAATGAATACCCCCCTGCTAGCTGGGACCCACCATATTGTTGGGCTGACTTAGGGCCTACTAAGTTGACGGGGACGGAGGGCTTTGTCAACTTAGTCAATACTCCAGTGACCATATGATGTCCATCCAACGGCCATAGTGCTTCTTCAACCTCTGGTCTTCTTGCTCCAGCCGCCCAAAGCAGCGCCGGTCGTGTCGCCCGCTCCTGCCTCCCGTGGCTGGTTGTGCTACCGCGGAGGCCTCACCGCCCCCATACTACTCCCACCACTATCCAGGCCATCCCTCCACTCACCCACACACCCTGTTATTATGCGGCGACAATAGCCTCACACCGCAGCCGAACCAGTGAACGCTCGTACTCCTCTCCGCGTGGGCATCCACTGTCGCGTCTTGCCCGGCTCCGCGTTGTCCCCTTCCTAGGCCTCGCCGTCATCCACCGCCGTGGTGCTCTCGGTGCGGCGTGGTCAATGTGGTCAACGACTGACTTCCATCGGAATAGTACTGTACCTGGAGAGGCTGATAGCTGGGTCCACGGCAGCCGCAAGGAAGTGCCTCCTTATTACGCGGAAAATAATTATTCCTCCACCTGACAGCGGGGACCCATCGAACGGACCACCAGTATTTTGCAAAAAAAATCGTTTCCCCCTGACTGCTGGGACCCACCCGGATGAGCCACCGTATTTCATGAAAAAAACATTCCCCCCACTGTCAGCTCGGACCCACCGGAAGTGCCTCCTTATTACGCACAAAAAAAATGAATACTCCCCTGGCTAGCTGGGACCCACCTTGGTGGGAGGCTGACTTGTGGCCTACTAAGTA
The DNA here is from genome assembly GCA_021437245.1 of Aegilops speltoides. Taxonomy (NCBI): domain Eukaryota; kingdom Viridiplantae; phylum Streptophyta; class Magnoliopsida; order Poales; family Poaceae; genus Aegilops; species Aegilops speltoides. The sequence continues at coordinate 130,937,402 of CM038143.1, read as the reverse complement.
GACGGGGACGAAGGGCTTTGTCAACTTAGTCAGTATGAATGATTGTAGCTCTAGTGACCGTACGATGTCCATCCAACGGTCGTAGTGCTTCTTCAACCTCTGGTCTTCTTGCTCTAGCCGCCCAAAGCAGCGCCGGTCGTGCCGCATGCTCCTGCCTCCCGTGGCCGGCTATGCTGCCGCAGTGGCCTCACCGTCCCCTACTATTCCCACCGCTGGCCAGGCCCTACGACGATGGCAGCGTCACACCGCAGCCGAACCAGTGAACCCTCATACTCCTCTCCACGCGGGCTTCCATTGTCGCGTCTCCCCCGGCTCTGTGTCGTCCCCTTCCTAGGCCTCACCGTCGTCCACCGCCGTGGTGCTCTCCGCGCGGCATGGTCAACATGGTCAAGGAACGATTTCCATCGGAAGAGTACTGTACGTGGAGAGGCTGACAGCTGGGTCCATGGCCACAGCCCAGTTTTTTTGTGATTTGCCAAGTAAGTTGCTTTGTCAGGCCTGTTGGGCTGCAAATCTTTCAAGGCGAGGAGAGCTTTCATTCGGCTGGCCGAGAAAATGGCCCATCAGTAATGAGAAATGCGCTGTACATTTTTAAAACACATCAAACCGCCAATTAGTTTCAAATATCTTTTTTTTAATTTCAAGATTTTAAATTACATTAATTTTTATGCGTGGAGAATTTGTTGGATTTTATATTGATATACATTTATTTTTAAAATCAGTTTGAATGTGAGTCGAAATTTCGGATTAAGAACAGTTCGACCGCAGACCAAGTATGCAAAATTTCGATAATTTTTAACCGTGGCCACAATATGGGCTGTAATGCTAACAAAAAGAATATGGGCTCCAAAAACCTTAAGAATTAGCAAATGGGCTGTAAATTATTAGAAATAATGGCGATGGGTTGTATGTCTTGCCACAGATTTGAGGCTTTCTGAAAAAAGGTTGACGACAGCAAAGGATCGTTGGATGTCCATCCAACGGCCGTCCGTGCTTCTTCAATCTCTGCTCTTCCTGCTCCAAATACCAAACAAGCGCCGGGGACTACTCGCTCCCTCCTCCCCACGGCGGTTGTCTTGCCAAGATGCCTCACCGCCCCATCGCATTCCCATCGCTGGTCTAGCCATCCTCTACTCACCCACACCTCATCGTTATTCTCCGAAGAACGGCAGACGAACCAGTAAACCCTCATACAGTCTACTCCCCTCCGCGTGGGAAACAACTGCCGAGTCTTCCCTGCCTCCGTGTCGTCCCTTCCTAGGCCTCGCCGTCGTCCACCGCCGTGGTACTCTCGGCGCGGCGTGGTCAATGTGGTCAACGACCGACTTCCATCAGAAGAGTACTGTGCGTGGAGACGCTGACAGCTGGGTCCACGGACGCAGCAAGGAAGTGCCTCCTTATTACGCGCAAAATAATTATTCCTCCACCTGACAGCGGGGAACCACCGGACGGGCCATCGTATTTCATGAAAAAACATTCCCCCCTGACTGCTGGGACCCACCAGCTACACCTTCGCATGCAAGTAAGTGCGTCCGGACAACAAAAAACGATTCGCCCCCTAACTGCTGGGACCCACCAGCTACATATTCGCACGCAAGGAAGTGCATCCGCAAAAAAATGATTCGCCGACCGCGGGGACCCACCGGCTACATCTTCGCACGCAAGGAAGTGCGTCTGGGCAAAAACTAAAAAGATTCGCCCCGACCGCTGGGACCCACCAGCTACATCTTCGTAGGCAAGGAAGTGCCTGACAGTCGGGACCCACCTGGTCGAAGCGTACGTAGCATTGTCATTTTGGTCGGGAACATGTACGTGCATATATACTGGTTGATGTAGAGGCGCGCACATAGCATGTACACGTACGTACAGCGGCTAGGGTGCAAGAAAGAAAATACGACCACGTATGTGTACATACGGGGGGGTCTCGAATGCCTACTCGCGCATACGTACGGCCAGGGCTCGTGTACATGGCTAGGTCGGAACGGAGAAACAGCATCGTCGTCGTGTTCATGGGGAGGCAATGGAATGCGTCGTGTTCATACGGAGGCAACGGAATGCATCGTGTTCATCGGGAGGCAACGGAACGCGTGGGAGCCAACCAGCTGGGTCGGAACGGAATGCGTGGTCGTGTCCATCGGGTTGGCTTGGACGGAACAGGCGATGGAAACAATGCCTGGCGTACCGTAGAACGGAGGAAACAGACCTCCTATGTTTGGAACGGGGTCCTGTTGATCGTGAGGGGTGTGGCGTATCGCAAAACAGAGGAAACAGACCTCCTACGGTCGAAACGGGGGTCTTGTTGATCGGGAGGGGTGTGGCGTACTGCAAAATGGACGAAACGGACCTCCTACAGTCGAAACGGGGGTCCTGTTGATCGGGAGGGGTGTGGCGACCGCAAAACGAACAAAATGGACTTGTGTTGGAGCGCTACGGTAGAAACGTGGGTCCTGTTCATCGGGAGGGGTGTGGCGTACCGCAAAACGGGACTCCACGGGATATTGTTCATCTTCATCGTCGACCTCCTCCAGCCTCCACGGGATACCGTCGACCTCCTCCAGCCTCCACGGGCTCCTATTCATCCAGCCTCCACCGCGCTACTCCACCGGCCATCGCTCAACCACCCTCCACGGCACCCTCCACCGCTCACTGCTCATCCACCCTCCACACCACGGGTCATGTTCAACCACCCTCCACGGCCACCCTCCACCGCTCATCGCTCATCCAGCCCTCCACCCCACGGGTCCTGTTCATCCAAAGGCAACGCCACCGCCATCGCTCATCCAACCCCCCCCGCAACGCCATCGCTCATTCTAGAGGCAGATCGATCGGCTTCAGCGCGCGCAGAGCGGCGAATCGCCGATCGGGTTCGATTAACACCATCGATCGATCGCTCGGGTTCGTGAACGCGTAGTTCGCAGGTCTAATCGATCGGGTTCGATTAGAGCCCAACGCCTCGCTTCGGGTTGATTAGAGCCAACGCCGCACACACGCGCAGCACGCACGTACGAGAAAGCGCGCATCGCTTCGCCCCGACCTCCCACCGTAACCGGGAACTCCCCGAAATTATCCTCCCCCTCGCTTCTACCACGATTTTTTCTGGGACGGCCCAAAGAATGTCATGCAACTGCGTCTCCGGCCTGCCCAGGACGAAAAGCCCATTTTCTGTCATGATTTTTTGTCATAGAAGTAGGAGCCCACCACATCTATGATGATACTGGGTTTTGTCACAATTATCGTCATAGAAGTGTCATATGTATGACAGAAAAAAATTTCGTTCGGCCCAAAATGTCACGGAGATGCTTTTTTTGTAGTGTAAGGTATTGTAATCCGGTTTTTATTGGCCTACTCTCTTCAACGATGCCCGTAAGTTTGTCTTGTCTTGTGATGAATGTCAAAGAATCGGTAATATTAGTAGACGTCAAGAAATGCCCATGAATTATTCTCTTATTATTGAACCATTTGATGTTTGGGGCTTTGATTATATGGGACCTTTTCCTGCCTCTAATGGATATACACATATTTTAGTTGCTGTTGATTACGTTACTAGGTGGGTAGAAGCTATTCCAACTAGTAGTGCTGATCATAACACCTCTATTCAGATGCTTAAAGAAGTTATTTTTCCGAGGTTTGGAGTCCCTAGATACTTAATGACTGATGGTGGTTCACATTTTATTCATGGTGCTTTTCGTAAAATGCTTGCTAAGTATGATGTTAATTATAGAATTGCATCTCCTTATCACCCGCAGTCTAGTGTTCAAGTAGAATTGAGCAATAGAGAGCTCAAATTAATTTTGCAAAAGACTGTTAATAGATCTAGAAAGGATTGGTCCAAGAAACTTGATGATGCATTGTGGGCCTATAGAACTACATATAAAAATCCTATGGGTATGTCTCCGTATAAGATGGTTTATGGAAAAGCATGTCACTTCCCTCTCGAACTTGAACATAAAGCATATTGGGCCATTAAAGAGCTCAACTATAAAACCGACTCCAAAACAGACCTAATAGCAATTTTTCTCCGTTTTGGAATATTTGAGAATTTAGGAAAATAAGAAGTAGTCCGGGAAGGACACGAGGCCTCCACGAGGGTGGAGGGCGCGCCCCCTGCCTCGTGGGCACCTCGTGTGCTCTCCGGACTACGTTTTCTTGCACGATACTTCTTTTGGTCGGTAAAAATTCATTATATAATCTCCCAAAGGTTTTGACCACCATTTCACGCAAAAATATTTTGTTTTCGTTTCGAGCTATTTTTCTAACAGATCTAGAGCACCATGACGTCTCCAAGCGCTCCCAAGGACAAGTTTTTCGAGAGGGTTATCAACCCCTATCTCACGGAGGTGCTGCAACACCCTCAAACCATTGAGATGCGTGAGGCAGTGCTGCACATCCGCGATGTGGAGGGACCAAGGCGTACAGGAAGCGTGGAGACAAAGCTTGAAGCTATGGAACAACAAGTTCTCAAGTGCCAAGGGATGGTGGAGCATGAACTCAACGCCAACCAGATGATGATCGCGAAATTCACCAACAACCACAAGCTAGACGCCAAGAACATTGGGGATGCCATCTTCAAGCTTCATGAGAAAATCGAGCACCTCCAAGCCCAGATCTATGACTTGCAAAACCAAAACTGTGAGTATGAATATAGATTCAAGAGGATGAGTTTGGCTGCAGATTTGAGGATCCCGGAGACTCGATCATCCTTCTATGATGGTGAGCCTATGCCTTGGAAGATGGACGACAACCTATATCATCAACAACTCCTTCACCGCCTTCGAGGACATAGTCACATGGGTATGGGCACTCCCCTTGGCAACTGCCAAGCTTGGGGGAGGTGCCCCGATATCGTATCACCATCACACTCCTATCTTTCTTTACTTAGTTCGATCCTTTTAGCAATATCTTGATCTAGTAGAATAAAGTTTTGGGATGAAGTAGTTTTGAGTTTTGCTTTGTGATCCCTCTATGTAATCGAGTCCGTGAGCTATATATATAATAAAGATTAGTGTTGAGTCAAGGGCTTTGCTATCTTGCTATGATCTTGAGAAAATAGAAAGAATAAAAAGAATAAAGTGTTCATATTGATCTTATGGATAGTAATGACTTCACACATAAAGAGTATGAGGCATAAAAGTTGTTGAGAGTTGGCAAACATAGTTTTGATCATCGTTGCAATTAATAGGAAGTAATAAAGAAAGAGAGGTTTTCACATATAAATATACTATCTTGGACATCTTTTATAATTGTGAGCACTCATTAAGTATGACATGCTAAAGAGTTGATGTTGGCCAAGGAAGACAACGTAATGGGTTATGTTTTCTCACATCATAGTTAAAGTATATTATCATGGATCGTCCAACATGTTGAGCTTGACTTTCCCCCTCATGCTAGCCAAATTCCTTGCACCAAGTAGTGATACTACTTGTGCTTCCAAATATCCTTAAACCCAGTTTTGCCATGAGAGTCCACCATACCTACCTATGGATTGAGTAAGATCCTTCAAGTAAGTTGTCATGTTGCAAGCAATAAAAATTGCTCTCTAAAGATGTATGACTTATTAGTGCGGAGAAAATAAGCTTTATACGATCGTGCGATATGGAAGTAATAGAAGTGACAGACTGCATAATAAAGGTTCATATCACAAGTGGTAATATAAAGTGACGTTCTTTTGCATTAAGATTTTGTGCATCCAACCATAAAAGCACATGACAACCTCTGCTTCCCTCTGCGAAGGGCCTATCTTTTACTTCATGTCTTTTACATTATGCAAGAGTCAAGGTGATCTTCACCTTTCCCTTTTTCATTTTATCCTTTTGGCAAGCACCTCGTGTTGGAAAGATCCTGATATATATATATATATCCAATTGGATGTAAGTTAGCATGAACTATTATTGTTGACATCACCCAAAGGTGAATACGTTGGGAGACGAAATTATAAGCCCCTGTCTTTCTCTGTGTCCGATTAAAACTCCATAACCATAAGTATTGCGTGAGTGTTAGAAATTGTAGAAGACTATATGATAACTGAGTATGTGGACTTGCTGAAAGCTCTATTCTTGACTCTTTTCGATGTTATGATAAATTGCAATTGCTTCAATGACTGAGATTATAGTTTGTTAGTTCTCAATGAAGTTTCTGAACCATACTTGACATTGTGAATAGATTGTTACTTGAGCATAAGAAATCATATAATAAAACATATATATGTTGCTGTTATAATAATGATCATGATGCCCTCATTTCCGTATTTTATTTTTATCGACACCTCTATCTCTAAACATGTGGACATATTTTTCGATATCGGCTTCCGCTTGAGGACAAGCGAGGTCTAAGCTTGGGGACTTGATACATCCATTTTGCATCATGCTTTTATATCGATATTTATTGCATTATGGGTTGTTATTACACGTTATGTCACAATGCTTATGGCTATTTTCTCTTATTTTACAAGGTTTATCATGAAGAGGGAGAATGCCGTCAGCTGGGATTCTGGCTGGAAAAGGAGCAAATATTGAAACCTATTCTCGCACAGCTCCAAAAGTCCCAAACTCCATGAAAGTCATTTTGGAATTAATAAGAATTATTGAGCAAAGAAAGTACCAGAGGGGCCCACACCACGCCACGAGGGTGGGGGCGCTACTGCCCCTGTGGCCCCTGGTGGCTCTCCCAAGTGCCTATCTTCTGCTATATGAAGGCTTTTACCTCGAAAAAAAATCATAAGCAAGCTTACGGACAAAACTCCGCCAAGACGAGGCGGAACCTTGGCGAACTAATCTATAGGGCTCCCATGAGCTGTTCTACCGGGGAAACTTCCCTCCGGGGGGGAATCATCACCATCGTCATCACCAACGATCCTCTCATCTAGAGGGGGTCAATCTCCATCAACATCTTCACCAGCACCATCTCCTCTCAAAACCCTAGTTCATCTCTTGTATTCAATCTTGTATCAAAACCACAAACTGGTACCTGTGGGTTGCTAGTAGTGTTGATTACTCCTTGTAGTTGATGCTAATTGGTTTATCTGGTGGAAGATCATATGTTCAGATCCTTAATGCATATTAATACTCCTCTGATCATGAACATGAATATGCTTTGTGAGTAGTTACATTTGTTCCTGAGGACATGGGTGAAGTCTTGCTATTAGTAGTCATGTGAATTTGGTATTCGTTCGATATTTTGATGAGATGTATGTTGTCTCTCCTCTAGTGGTGTTATGTGAACGACGACTACATGACACTTCACCATTATTTGTGCCTAGAGGAAGGCATTGGGAAGTAATAAGTAGATGATGGGTTGCTAGAGTGACAGACTAAACCCTAGTTTATGTGTTGCTTCGTAAGGGGCTGATTTGGATCCACTAGTTTCATGCTATGGTTAGGTTTACCTTAATACTTCTTTTGTAGTTGCGGATGCTTGCAATAGGGGTTAATCATAAGTGGGATGCTTGTCCAAGAAAGGGCAGTACCCAAGCACCGGTCCACCCACATATCAAATTGTCAAAGTAACGAACGTGAATCATATGAGCGTGATGAAAACTAGCTTGACGATAATTCCCATGTGTCCTCGGGAGCGCTTTTCTCATTATAAGAAATTGTCCAGGCTTGTCCTTTGCTATAAAAAGGATTGGGCCACCTTGCTGCACCTTATTTACTTTCATTACTTGTTACCTGTTACAAATTATCCTATCACAAAACTATTTGTTACCTACAATTTCAGTGCTTGCAAAGAATACCTTACTGAAAACTGCTTGTCATTTCCTTCTGCTCCTCGTTGGGTTCGACACTCTTACTTATCGAAAGGACTATGATAGATCCCCTATACTTGTGGGTCATCATAGCTAAGCCCCCGAGTGGGAGGATTGCTCTCCACTCGGAGTAGTTTTTAACTTAGGCGAGTACGGGGTCTGATACGTCCATTTTTGCATCATGCCTTTATATCGATATTTATTGCATTATGGGCTGTTATTACACGTTATGTCACAATACTTATGACTATTCTCTCTTATTTACAAGGTTTACATGAAGAGGGAGAATGCCGGGAGCTGGGATTCTGGGCTCGAAAAGGAGAAAATATTGGATACCTATTCTGCACAGCTCCAAAAGTCCTGAAACTCCATGAAAGTCAATTTTGGAATTAATGATAAATATTCAGCAGAAGAAATAACTGAGGGGGGGCACCCACCGTCCACGAGGGTGGGGGGCATGTCCTACCCCACTGGGCGCGCCCCCTGCCTCGTGGGCCACCTGGCATCCCTCCGGTGCCCATCTTCTGCTATATGAAGTCTTTTACCCTCGAAAAAATCATAAGCAAGCACACGGGACGAAACTCCGCCACCATGAGGCGGAACCAATCTAGGGCTCCAGCGGAGCTGTTCTGCCAGGGAAACTTCCCTCCGGGAGGGGGAAATCATCACCATCATCATTACCAACAATCCTCTCATCAGGAGGGGGTCAACCTCCATCAGCATCTTCACCAGCACCATCTCCTCTCAAACCCTAGTTCATCTCTTGTATCCAATCTTTGTATCCAAACCTCAGATTGGTACCTGTGGGTTGCTAGTAGTGTTTATTACTCCTTGTAGTTGATGCTAGTAGGTTAATTTGGTGGAAGATCATATGTTCAGATCATTAATGCATATTAATACCCCTCTTATTATGAACATGAATATGCTTTGAGTAGTTACGTTTGTTCCTGAGAACATGGGTGAAGTCTTGCTATTAGTAGTCATGTGAATTTGGTATTCGTTCGATATTTTGATGAGATGTATGTTGTCTTTCCTCTAGTGGTGTTATGTGAACGTCGACTACATGACACTTCACCATTATTTGGGCCTAGAGGAAGGCATTGGGAAGTAATAAGTAGATGATGGGTTGCTAGAGTGATAGAAGCTTAAACCCTAGTTTATGCGTTGCTTCGTAAGGGGCTGATTTGGATCCGTATGTTTCATGCTATGGTTAGGTTTACCTTAATATTTATTTTGTAGTTGCGAATGCTTGCAATAGGGGTTAATCATAAGTGGGATGCTTGTCCAAGAAAGGGCAGTACCCAAGCACCGGTCCACCCACATATCAAATTATCAAAGTAACAAACGCGAATCATTTGAGCGTGATGAAAACTAGCTTGACGATAATTCCCATGTGTCCTCGGGGGCACTTTTCTCATTATAAGAACTTGTCCAGGATTGTCCTTTGCTACAAAAAGGATTGGGCCACCTTACTGCACCTTATTTATTTTCATTGCTTGTTACCCATTACAAATTATCTTATCACAAAACTATCTCATTACCTACAATTTCAAAGGTTTGCAGAGAATACCTTCATCGAAAACCACTTGTCATTTCCTTCTGCTCCTCATTGGGTTCGACACTCTTACTTATCAAAAGGACTACGATAGATCCCCTACACTTGTGGGTCATCAAGACTCTTTTCTGGCGCCGTTGCCGGGGAGTGAAGCGCCTTTGGTAAGTGGAACCTGGTAAGGAAACATTTATATAGTGTGCTGAAATTTACTGTCACTTGTTACTATGGAAACTAATCCTTTGAGGGGCTTGTTCGGGGTATCTTCACCCCGACCAGTAGAGCAAAGAGTTTCTCCTCATCCTACTGAACCTACTGAAATTTTTTTACTTTGAAATTCCTTTGGGTATGGTAGAGAAACTGCTAGCTAATCCCTTTGCAGGAGATGGAACATTGCATCCCGATTTACACCTTATCTATGTGGATGAAATTTGTGGATTATTTAAACTAGCAGGTATGCTCGATGATGTTATTAAGAAGAAGGTCTTACCTTTATCTTTGAAGGGAGACGCATTGACATGGTATAGGCTATGTGATGATATGGGATCCTGGGACTATAAACGATTGAAATTGGAATTTCACCAGAAGTTTTATCCTATGCATCTTGTTCATCATGATCGTAATTATATATATAATTTTTGGCCTCGCGAAGGAGAAAGCATCGCTCAAGCTTGGGGGAGGCTTAAGTCAATGTTATATTCATGCCCCAATCATGATCTCTCAAGAGAAATGATTATTCAAAACTTTTATGCTCGGCTTTCTCTCAACAATCGCACCATGCTTGATACTTCTTGTGCTAGGTCTTTTATGATGAAGACTATTGAATTCAAATGGGATTTATTGGAAAGAATTAAACGCAACTCTGAAGATTGGGATTCCGACGATGGTAAGGAGTCAGGTATGACACCTAAGTTTGATTGTGTTAAATCTTTTATGGATACCGATGCTTTTCGTGGATTTAGCACGAAATATGGACTTGACTATGAGATAGTAGCTTCTTTCTGTGAATCATTTGCTACTCATGTTGATCTCCCTAAGGAGAAGTGGTTTAAATATAATCCTCCCACTGAAGTAAAAGTAGTTGCACCTATTACAGTTGAAGAAAAGACTATCACTTATAATGATCCTATTGTTCGAGAAAGGCGTTTTGGAGGCCGAGCTCCATGGAGGCCTTTATTTTTGAAAAATTCAAATTCAAACTTTTATGGTTCAAAAAATTCTGAAAAAAATATATGCGTGTATATAAGGATGTAACTCACATGTGTCTAAAAATTCATGATGAAATACCTTGAGTTGTGACCTGTACAAAAAAGACAAATCCATGGCCTTGCAAGATGAATAGTATCATGTATTAAACAACCCCAGATTTGTCTTTTTTGTACAACCCTCATTTCAATGTATTTTGAACTGCAAATTTACACACATGTGTATTATGCCTTCATGTATATCTGTAATTTTTTTCAGATTTTTTTGAAATGTAAAAATACGAATTTCAATGAAATTTCAAATTTGAATTTGGAGGCCTTACTGGAGCCCGAGCTCCAAAAGGGATTTCCGCTATTGTTCCTACTACTTATATTGAGAAACCACCTTTCCCTGTTAGGATAAAGGATCATGATAAAGCTTCAACTGTTGTTCGTAAGAGTAATACCAGAACATATACACCTCCTGAGCAAATTAAAGTTGAACCTAGTATTGCTATGGTTAAAGATCTCTTGGCTGATAATATTGATGGGCATGTTATTTATTTCTGTGATCAAGCTGCTAGAATTGCTAGACCCGATGCTAAGAAACATAGACCCGTTGTAGGCATGCATGTTATCTCTGTTGAAATAGGAGATCATTGTTATCATGGCTTATGTGATATGGGTGCTAGTGACAGTGCAATACCTTTTTCCTTATATGAAGAAATTATGCATGATATTGCACGTGGTGAGGTAGAAGAAATTGATGTTACAATTAAGCTTGCCAATAGAGATATTATTTCACCAATTTGGATTGTTAGAGATGTTGAAGTCTTGTGTGGGAAAGTTAAATATCCTGCTGATTTTCTTGTTCTTGGTTCCCCACAAGATGACTTTTGTCCCATCATATTTGGTAGACCCTTCTTGAACACTGTTAATGCTAAGACTGATTGTGAAAAGGATGTTGTTACTATTGGTTTGGGAGATATGTCTCATGAGTTTAATTTTGCTAAATTTCATAGGCAACCCCATGATAAAGAATTGCCTAGTAAGGATGAAATTATTGGTCTTGCTTCTATTGCCGTGCCTCGTGCTGGTCCTTTAGAACAATATTTGCTAGACCATCAAAATGATATGTATATGAATGAAAGAAGGGAGATAGATGAAGTATTCTTTAAACAGGGACCTATTTTGAAGCACAACTTGCCTGTTAAAATCCTAGGGGATCCTCCACCACCCAAGGGTGATCCCGTGTTTGAGCTTAAACCATTACCTGATACTCTGAAATATTCTTCTCTTGATGAAAAGAAGATATATCCTGTAACTATTAGTGCTAACCTTTCAGAGGAGGAAGAGGAAAGATTATTGAAAACTTTGAAGAAGCACCGTGCTGCTATTGGATATACTCTTGATGATCTTAAGGGCATTAGTCCCACTCTATGCCAACACAAAATAAAATTGGAGGAAGACGCCAAACCAGTTATTGATCACCAACGACGGTTAAATCCTAAGATGAAAGAAGTGGTAAGAAAAGAAATACTAAAGCTCCTCGAGGCAGGTATAATTTATCCTGTTGCTGATAGTCAATGGGTAAGTCATGTCCATTGTGTCCCTAAGAAGGGAGGTATTACTGTCGTTCCTAATGATAAAGATGAATTGATCCCGCAAAGAGTTATTACAGGTTATAGGATGGTAATTGATTTCTGAAAATTAAATAAAGCTACTAAAAAAGATCATTACCCTTTACCTTTTATTGATCAAATGCTAGAAAGACTATCCAAACATACACATTTTTGCTTTCTAGATGGTTACTCTGGTTTCTCTCAAATACCTGTATCACTGGAGGATCTGGAAAAGACCACTTTTACTTGCCCTTTCGGTACCTTTGCTTATAGACGTATGCCTTTTGGTTTATGTAATGCACCTGCTACCTTTCAAAGATGCATGATGGCTATATTCTCTGACTTTTGTGAAAAGATTTGTGAGGTATTCATGGGTGATTTCTCTGTTTATGGATCCTCTTTTGATGATTGCTTGAGCAACCTAGATCGATTTTTGCAGAGATGTGAAGATACTAGTCTCGTCTTGAATTGGGAAAAGTGCCACTTTATGGTTAATGAAGGCATTGTCTTGGGGCATAAAATTTCTGAATGAGGTATTCAAGTTGATAAAGCTAAGGTTGATGCTATTGAAAAGATGCCATGTCCCAAGGACATTAAAGGTATAAGAAGTTTCTTTGATCCTGTCGGTTCTTATAGGAGGTTCATTAAAGACTTTTCTAAAATTTCTAGGCCTCAGACTAATCTATTGCAAAAAGATATTCCTTTTGTCTTTGATGATGATTGTGTAGAAGCATTTGAAATACTTAAGAAAGCTTTGATTTATGCACCTATTGTTCAGCCACGTGATTGGAATTTGCCCTTTGAAATTATGTGTGATGCTAGCGATTATGCTGTAGGTGCTATTCTAGGACAAAGAGTTGATAAGAAACTAAATGTTATTCAATATGCTAGTAAAACTCTAGACAGTGCTCAGAGAAATTATGCTACTACTGAAAAAGAATTCTTAGCAGTTGTATTTGCTTGTGATAAGTTCAGACCTTATATTGTTGATTCTAAAGTAACTGTTCACACTGACCATGCTGTTATTAAATATCTTATGGAAAAGAAAGATGTTAAACCTAGACTTATTAGATGGGTTCTCTTGCTACAAGAATTTGATTTGCATATTATTGATAGCAAGGGAGCTGAGAACCCCGTTGCAGACAACTTGTCTAGGTTAGAGAATGGTCTTGATGACCCACTACCTATTAATGATAACTTTCCTGATGAACAATTAGCGGTCATTAATGCTTCTCGTACTGCTCCATGGTATGCTGATTACGCTAATTACATTGTTGCTAAATTTATACCACCTAGTTTCACATACCAACAAAAGAAAAAGTTCTTCTATGATTTAAGACATTACTTCTGGGATGACCCACACCTTTATAAAGAAGGAGTAGATGGTGTTATTAGACGTTGTGTACCTGAGCATGAACAGGAACAGATCCTACGCAAGTGTCACTCTGAGGCATATGGAGGACACCATGCTGGAGATAGAACTGCACACAAGGTATTGCAATCCGATTTTTATTGGTTTACTCTCTTCAAAGATGCCCATAAGTTTGTCTTGTCTTGTGATGAATGTCAAAGAATTGGTAATATTAGTAGACGTCAAGAAATGCCTATGAATTATTCTCTTGTTATTGAACCATTTGATGTTTGGGGCTTTGATTATATGGGACCGTTTCTTGCCTCTAATGGGTATACACATTTTAGTTGCTGTTGATTACGTTACTAAGTGGGTAGAAGCTATTCCAACTAGTAGTGCTGATCATAACACCTCTATTAAGATGCTTAAAGAAGTTATTTTTCCGAGGTTTGGAGTCCCTAGATACTTAATGACTGATGGCGGTTCACATATTCATGGTGCTTTCCGTAGAATGCTTGCTAAGTATGATGTTAATCATAACATTGCATCTCCATATCACCCACAGTCTAGTGGTCTTGTATGAGTAACAAAGAGCTCAAATTAATTTTGCAAAAGACTGTTAACAGATCTAGAAAGAATTTGTCCAAGAAACTTGATGATGCATTATGGGCTTATAGAACTGCATATAATGAATCCTATGGGTATGTCTCCATATAAAATGGTTTATGGAAAAGAATGTCACTTACCTCTCAAACTAGAACATAAGGCATTTTGGGACATTAAAGAACTCAATTATGATTTCAAACTTGCCGGTGAGAAGAGGCTATTTGACATTAGCTCACTTAGTGAATGGAGAATCCAGGCCTACAAGAATGCAAAATTGTTTAAAGAAAAAGTTAAAAGATGGCATGACAAAAGGATACAAAAGCGTGAGTTTAATGTAGGTGATTATGTTTTGCTTTTCAACTCTCGTGTAAGATTTTTTGCAGGAAAACTTCTCTCTAAATGGGAAGGCCCTTACGTTATCGAGGAGGTCTATCATTCTGGTGCCATTAAAATCAACAACTTCGAAGGCACAAATCCGAAGGTGGTGAATGGTCAAAGAATCAAACATTATATCTCAGGTAATCCTATAAATGCTGAAACTAATATTATTGAAACCGTAACCCCGAAGGAATACATAAGGGACACTTTCCAGAACGTTTTAGACTCCAAAAAGGAATAGGTATGTGGTACGGTAAGTAAACCGACTCCAAAACAGTTCTAATAGCAATTTTTCTCCGTTTTGAAATATTTAAGAAAATAGGAAAATAAGAAGTAGTCCGGGAAGGACACGAGGCATCCACGAGGGTGGAGGGCGCGCCCCCCCTGCCTCGTGGGAACCTTATGTGCTCTCCGGACTCTGTTTTCTTGCATGATACTTCTTTCGGTCGGTAAAAATTCATTATATAATCCCCCGAAGATTTTGACCATCATGTCACACAAAAATCCTCTGTCTTTGTTTCGAGCTGTTTTTCTGACAGATCTAGAGCATCATGATGTCACCCTCCTCCAACAATGAAGACGAGGATGCTTGGCTATTGAAGATAGAGCTGAAGAGAGAAGAACCTGGGGAGATGAACAAGGATGAAGGGATCAATAAGGCCATGGAGGATCAAGCTCCGACGGCAGAAGAAGAAAACATCCCTCAACCTCTTCCTAGCCTCTTTACCCCAGCTGAGATTGAAGCTTTCAAGATGATTGAGTTAGCTCGCATACAAGACAAGTATCTCGCACAGGAAAATATTTTGTTGAAGGATCATATCGTCGCACTTAAGGGCATTATCCGCAAATTGGAAGAGCTCCTACGCTCGATGTGCGACTATCCATCATCATCACTACCTTCTTCACCAACAAGGGAGACCTAATCACATGGGTATGGGCACTCCCCTTGGCAACTACCAAGCTTGGGGGAGTTGCCCCGGTATCGTACCACCATCACACTCCTATCTTTACCGTTTTACTTAGTTCGATCCTTTTGGTAATATCTTGATCTAGTAGAATAAAGTTTTGGTACGAATTAGTTTTGAGTTTTGCTTTGTGATCCCTCTATTTAATCGAGTCCGTGAGCTATATATAATAAAGATTAGTGTTGAGTCAAGGGCTTTTCTATCTTGCGATGATCTTGAGGAAATAAAAGAGTAAAAAGAAATAAAAGAGACTATATTGATCTTATGGATAGTAATGACTTCACATATAGAGAGTATGATGATTAAAAGTTGTTGAGAGTTGGCAAACATAGTTTTGGTCATCGTTGCAATTAATAGGAAGTAATAAAGAAAGAGAGGTTTTCACATATAAATATACTATCTTGGACATCTTTTATGATTGTGAGCACTCATTAAAGTATGACATGCTAAAGAGTTGATGTTGGACAAGGAAGACAATGTAATGGGTTATGTTTCCTCACATCTCAGTTAAAGTATATTGTCATGGATCATTCAAACATGTTGAGCTTGCCTTTCCCCCTCATGCTAGCCAAATTCCTTGCACCAAGTAGAGATACTACCTGTGCTTCCAAATATCCTTAAACCCAGTTTTGCCATGAGAGTCCACCATATCTACCTATGGATTGAGTATCCTTCAAGTAAGTTGTCATGTTGCATGCAATAAATATTGCTCTCTAAATATACATGACTTATTAGTGTGGAGAAAATAAGTTTTATACGATCTTGTGATATGGAAGTAATAAAAGCGATGGACTGCATAATAAAGGTTCATATCACAAGTGGCAATAAAGTGGCATTCTTTTGCATTAAGATTTCGTGCATCCAACCATAAAAGCACATGACAACCTCTACTTCCCTCCGCGAAGGGCCTATCTTTTACTTTATGTCTTATACCTTATGCAAGAGTCAAGGTGATCTTCACCTTTCCCTTTTACATTTTATCCTTTGGCAAGCACCTCGTGTTGGAAAGATCCTGATATATATATCCAATTGGATGTAAGTTAGCATGGACTATTATTGTTGACATTACCCTTGAGGTAAAAGTTTGGGAGGCAGCACTATAAGCCCCTATCTTTCTCTGTGTCTAATTAAAACTCCATAACCATAAGTATTGCATGAGTGTTAGCAATTGTGAAAGACTAAAGGATAGTTGAGTATGTGGACTTGCTGAAAAGCTCTTATGTTGACTCTTTCCTATGTTATGATAAATTGCAATTGCTTCAATGACTAAGATCACAGTTTGTTAGCCCTCAATGAAATTTCTGAATCATACTTGACATTGTGAATAGATTGTTACTTGAGCATAAGCAATCATATGACTATATATACACACACACACACACACACACACACACACACATATCTGGGCTATTCTGTTACGCATAACAGAATATTATTCTGTTACCTTTTTTAAACTGACGGTTGCAGATGGTTGTACTGATGTTTTTGAAGCGGTTGAACTAATGCTTTCAGTTATGTTTAACAGATCGTCTTCTTTAGTTCAAAAACTTTTTGTAATTTTTTGTCGGAACGGGGCGTGTAATATATCGTTGGAAAGTTCTTGACAACCATATTTCAAGTATATTGAACGTTTTTGCAAAATCATTATGGTTTAAGAGCAGTTTTGAAAAAACAATTTTTTTCAAAACCGAAAACATGAATCGTATTTTGGACTCAATTTTCAAATGGTTTGTCAGAATTGAGCAAATAAGTTGGCGTTAGAAAGCTGGTGAAAATCCGCATCTTCCATATATGTATTGTTTTTTCTAATTCTATATTATTTAAAAGTAATTTGAAAACCGGTGAAATTCTGGGCGAAAAGTATTTTCGTGATTTTTTGCAAATGGATTGTCGGATTGACGTAAATGATACGGCGTTGGAAAGCTATGGAAAATGTGCAACTTTTGCATATAGAAATGTTTTTCCAATTCCTTACGGTTTAAAAACGAATTCGAATACGGTCAAATTTGATTTTGAACGCGATTTTTTTAAAAAGTTTGTCGAAATATGGCAAATAATATACCGTTGGATAGCTATCGAAAATGCGAAACTTAGTCATGTTGAACGTTTTCTCTACTTCACAACCGTTTAAGAGTAACTTTGAATACGGCATGACGGATCATGCTGTTTTCTCGTCTGAAAAACAGAGTAGTCGTACTGATATATGCATATGTTTGTACTGAGCTATTTTTTGTAAAGTAATTTTGAATGGTTCCGAAAAAGGATACTTGTACTGATGCTTGCATGGGTTTGCACTAAGCGTGTTTTCACTAACTAGACTTTGCTCTGTTTTTTGGGTAATATTTTTCTCGTAAGTTTTCAACGGTTTCATCGATCGTCGCCCTGCACTTGTATGGTTTGTATCATCGAACTGAATGCTATTTTATTCAAAAAGAAAATGTGTTTGTTTTGTTTTTTTAACTCAACATTTTTTGACAACGTTGTTCTGAAATTCTCTCATTTTACTTAATTTGTACCGAGGTACTTACTAAGCGTGATTTTCATGGGGTTCCTTTTTTGCTTGATTTTTACAATTTGAATTTCGCCATTTTTTTATTCGACGGACCACCATTTTTAACTCAGATCGAGGTACTTACTACGCCTGAATCTGGGTGGCTGTCGCGTGTCTCGGCGAGGAAGAAGACGGCTCGAGCGCTTGCCGATTCGCCGACGCCTGGTCCGACCGAGGGATGTCTTCCATAAGGCGGGTGACAGCGCAGGCGGCGGGCTCAGAGTGGCAAGACCGCGAGGGGCTCGGGGTGGCGGCGGCGGGCGGGGATGGCGGTCTTGTGGCAGAGAGAGGCCGACGCACGTGGTAGCCGAGGGAGACACAGTGTCAT
Organism: Aegilops speltoides; assembly: GCA_021437245.1. Taxonomy (NCBI): domain Eukaryota; kingdom Viridiplantae; phylum Streptophyta; class Magnoliopsida; order Poales; family Poaceae; genus Aegilops; species Aegilops speltoides. The sequence continues at coordinate 130,919,124 of CM038143.1, read as the reverse complement.
GGCAGCCACCGAGCGAGTCGGGCGTGGGGCGTGGGTCGCCGGATGTGGAGGCGGGCGCAACGCTACCAAGGTTGAAGGAGGCGGTGTCACGGCCGGCCAGAGAAGACAAAGTTGGATTAGAGTGGTCAAAAGTTTCATGATTAGTTCATACAAGGCATATTATAGGACAGAGGGTATGAAATAATATTCTGCTACAGTAATGTAATAGTCCAGCCTATATATATATATATATATATATATATATATATATATATATATATATATATATATATATATATATATATATATATATATATATATATATAAAATATATGTAGGAAAATCCATCCTACCACCTGGTGGTAGTTACCCCATATGTCTCATATATTACCATGTGGTACTATATATATACTACTTTATTATTTTAAATATATTCGTATAACATATATCAGATATTTTAAAACAAGTTACATGAAAAATTGCATATGAGTCCATAGTTTTGTTATATTTGTGAAATACGTACATATTTATACGTGAAAAGAGCATACTCAAAACATGGTATATACTACCTAAAAATTAGTATATATATATATACTACCTAATCATTGTTATATACTACATACTACACGTATATACTTTTGATTTCGATAGATAATACACACAACATACAAAATGCAAGTGGTGGTAACTACCACTTCTTGTAGGAAACATTTGTCATATATATATATATATATATATATATATATATATCGTGGGTCTATTCTAATAACACCCCTTAAGACCTTATTCTAATAACACTTTTCTTATTCTGATAACACCTCCCACCCACCGGTAGCTACAAACTAACCCGACCGAACTGCCTGGATAAAAAAACCCACCCACCTTATCCTGTACCTCCCACTCCCACGATCTCCACCTCCCACCTGCCACCGCCTTACCTCCATCCATCGCCAAGGCCGCCCTCCACACACTGCAGCGCCACATACATCCTCATCGCCACGCCCCCCTCCGCCCGCTGCTTTTCTCCTCAGACCGCCTGCACTCACTGCACCAAGCCATTGCTTGGATCAACCAAGACTGGTCCGGCGTCAGCCACCCCAGCCGACCCAGGCTGTCATGGATCCGCCTCCTCTACCTCCTCCTCCCGCCACCAGGCCCTCCACCACCGGATCCGCCATCCTCCGTCGCCGGGCATGCGGGCGAGTAGCTCCTCCAACTCCCGTCGATCTACTGGTAAACAGCAACACCCACCCGCAAAGATCCTTCCGCCGCCCCCTCTTTCGTCCTCCTGCTGTTCGCACATCGGCACAGGCAGCAGGGCTTCGGCCACGGCAAGCCTCGGGTGGCAGTAATTGGAGGAGGCGCTACCGAGGAAAAGGAGGAGGGCTGGCGGTGACCTTTCTTCTCCCCCTGCGCTCCTCCGCCTGTCCACCGCCACGCGCCACGGCTTCCCAACAGGCTACCAACCCCGCCCTCGCTCCCCACCCCATCCATGGCGAGTGCAAAGCGACCATGACGGCACCGAGCTGGAGCCAAGGGTGCACTGCAATTCAATGCAAAAACACCGACGAATCCGCCACCTCGCTACTGACCCCACCATCCCGGCTGACCCTACTGCATTCGGTTTCATTGCAGCTCACCATGAAGTTCGCGGCAAGGCAAAGATCCGGCAAGACGGTACCATCTCCTCTCACGCTGTAGTAGCATCAGAAGAAGATGTGTAGAGGCACCGACCGGACTGGTGCTCCTATTGATATTCATATTTTTACAATTCAAGGCAAATATGGGAGAGGTGAGTTTTGTTGCTTGAAGTGCTTATTTGATTTTGGGAGGAAAAATACAAGACCGAGTTTGCTATTCCCTTTGCTATTCCCTGTCTCGTGGCTTAGTTTGCTAGTATCTTTTTGCAGGAGAGGAAAAGAGCGTCACCGAGCCTTGCTGTTCACTGCCTCCGGGCGTGAGTATCTGCTTTCTCGCTGCAGTCGGTTGGTCGTCGGCGCAGTACGCAGGAGCGTGAGAGGATGATAGGCATGCACTTACTTGGTGCGTGAGAGTTTGATTGGAACGTGAGAGGTCGACGGGCGTGCAGTTCCCTGGCGCTTGGGAGTTAGGTTTCGGCCGTCCGCCGCTGCAGTGCGGATGCGCGCGCCATGCATTTTGCTTGGTCTGGGGAGGAGGTTCTCCTGCTGCCCCATGTAGTTCCTTTTGAGGAAACACAGGCATTGCTTAGGTGCAGAGACCGTTGCCTCTCATTTTCATCTGTATTTTCTAGAAAAATGGCTATGCATTGTGGAGTGCAGCTATGTACTGGGTATGTGTGATAAATGATTAGACTGGACAAAGGGAATAGTGAATAGGATTCACTAATGTGAGCGTGATTGTTTGTAAATATTTCCTTTTAAAGCAGTCCACTTTTTTTGAAACTTTTAAAGCAGTCCACTTAGTCCATCGACGGGTTGTGCGGCTTTTTGTTGGGAAAAAAGTTAAGTGGAATGCGGTTCAGTTAACTCTATTTTGCAGGGGAAGACGAAAAACAAAGTGCACTGCACATGTTTGTTGAGCCTAAAAAAAGGTGAATTGCACATCTAGGTTTTAGAATAAAGGTGCAGTGCACTGGTCTCCACTGGTAATACATTTTTTTTCGCTTTTGCAGTTCACTGCTCACGTTTCGGGAGCTCACTATATTTTTCTTTTAGTTTTTGGGGTGTTTACAAAAATTAAAGGTTTAGTTTGTAATTATTGAGGAGATTTGATGTATTATTTCATTTGTCTGAAGACTTGTGGTTAGTTGTGTAAAAAAGAAAAGGAGAACCCACGATGAAGCCCTTCTCTTGATTGAGTCACGCGGTGCAGACTCGTTAAAAAGAAAAATGTTATAAAATGAAAAAAAAATGTAGTACACTAGTCTTCAGAGTGGTTCACTACTCTTGACACTGTGGTCCACTCCCACTAACAAGGATGTGCACGGGTTGAAAAAACCTAGTGCATATAGAAATTTAGCAAAAATGACAAGATGGTAATGCAGTTCTCTTTGATATATGTCGCGGCTCACTTGCCCTTGTCTTTGCGGTCCACTCTCGTTCATCATAAAAAATTGAAAAAAACTCGATGGGAAAAATTACGCCACAAAAAAGAAATCATGCAGTGCACTTGTTGGTCCGATGCAGTCACGGTTTTGGTCGGAAAGTAGCGCGGTTTTCATGGATGAAGTACCCACGTCGATTTAGGTGTCGCGAAAAACAGAGTGTCCGCATTTTGGTAAATTCGAAATTCCTCTTAAACCGTAAAGAATTAGGGAGAGAGTTCTACATGAAAAAGTTGTGTCTCGACGATATCTTTCCAACAGCGTATGATTTGAATCATTTCGACCGGCGGTTTGTAAAAATTTCTCGAAAAACGGCCGCTGCCTCTCGTAGTCAGCCGCACGATTTTCAAAATTAACTAAAAACCGTAAGGAATCTCGAAACCATTTCTACATATGAAAGTTGTGCCTTGTCCATAGCTTTCCAACGACGTATTACAAGCCTCGTTTCGATAAACGGTTCAAAAACTAGAGCGAAAACAGTACCGAAAATTGCAAAAATTTCAAAAAAACGTAATTCCGCGATTTAGTAAATTTGAAACTGCTCTTAAACCGTAACGAATTAGAAAACATAATAGATATGAAAAAGATGCGCCTTGACGATATCTTTCCAACGGCGTATTATTTGCTTTATTCCGATGAGCGGTTTAGAAAAAATCACGAAAATACGCTCGCTGCCACTCGTCATCCATCGCGCCATTTTTGAAACTGCGCTTAAACCGCGAGGAATCTCGAAAAGTGTTCAACATAGCGAAGTTGCGCCTAATCCATAGCTTTTCAATGGTATATTATACGCCCCGTTCCGATAAACAATCAAAAAGGTAGAGCGAAAACAGTACCGAAATAACACTGCGCGCAGTTTTTTCCGACGCGAAGTTCACTAGTCTATATTGCAGTGCTCGTCGTCAAGAAGATGCAGTGCACTTGCGTTCAGCATGCAGTGCGGAAGTGGTGTGCAGAATAGTTATTCTGCTAATATTAGCAGAATAGACCGTCTGTATATATATACGCGTTATTCGTCACTCTGGGTGAGGAATAGTTATTCTTCATCCCCTCTCTATTTTCACATCAATGTACCGTATTTTTACGTTCCGTAAATTTTGTCTTATTTCATACATAAAAAGAGAACGTAAGAAAGTATGTGCTCGCCGTAAAAAATATTTTATGTTACGTAAATTTACGAATGTAAAAACATAATGTAAAATATACATAAAATGTGATTTTTCTGGTCTTATAACCTATGTTTTTGTTTTTTTATATCAAATTTTACGTATTGAATCAATATGCTTGTAACTATTTATATCCTAAACGTAATTTATTTGGGAAGCGATCGTAAGATTACCTCGGGTGAAGAATAACTCATTCTGCACCCTGGTGATCAATAGTAACAGTATATATATATATATATATATATATATATATATATATATATATATATATAGTGTTACTATTCATCACTCAGTGCAGAATAAGTTATTCTTCACCCGAGGTAATCTTACGATCATTTCATAATTAAATTACGCTTGAAATTCAAATAGTTACATTCCTATCGATTCACGACGTAAAATTTGACATAAGAAAATAAAATATAGGTCATAAGACAAGAAAATTTACAGTTTATGTGTATTTTACACTATGTTTTTAAATTTGTAATTTTACATAACATAAAATATTTTTTCCGACGATTATATATATTTTCTTACGGTCTTTTTACTTCAGAAATAAGGTAAAATTTACGGAACGTAAAATTACGGTCCATTGATAGTAAAATAGAGGGGTGAAGAATAACTATTCTCACCCAGGTGACTAATAGTCAATCCCTATATATATATATATATATATATATATATATATATATATATATATATATATATATATATATATATAGTATTTGTCTATTCTGCTAATATTAGCAGAATAATTATTCTGCACACCACTTCGCACTGCACGCCAATGTAAGCAAGACATTGATCATTTTGACGACGAAAGACCGCAATAGAGACTAGTGAACTTCGCGCGGAAAAAAACTGCACGCTGCTATTTTTGGTATTGTTTTCATTCTAATTTTTTAACCGTTTATCGGAATGAGGCGTGTAATATACCATTGAAAAGCTATGGATTAGGCGCAATTTCGACATGTTGTACACTTTTTGAGATTACACACGGTTTAAGAGCCGTTTTGAAAATAGTGCGGCAGATGACGAGTGGCAGCGAGTGTTTTTTCGCGTTTTTTTCTAAACCGCTTGTCGAAACGACGCAAATGATACGCCGTTGGATAGATATCGTCGAGAAGCATCTTTTTCATATAAAAATCTTTCTCTAATTCATTACAGTTTAAGAGCAGTTTCAAATTTACTAAATCGCGGAACTCTGTTTTTCATTTTTTTTGAAATTTTCGGTACTGTTTTTGCTCCTGTTTTCTAACCGTTTGTTGAAACGAGACATATGATACGCCGTTGGAAAGCTACGGACAAGGCGCAACTTTCATATGTTGAAATGGTTTTGAGATTCCTTACAATTTTTAGTTAATTTTGAAAATCGTATGGCTGACTTCAGAGGCAGCGCTGTTTTTTCGCGAATTTTTACTTAACGACTGGTCAGAATAATTCAAATCATACCGCTGGAAAGATATCGACGAGACGCAACTTTTTCATGTACAACGCCTTCTAATTCCTTACGGTTTAAGAGCAGCTTCGATTTTACCGAAAAGCGGACATCGTTTTCACGAGACCAAAATCGCATATTTATCGTGATCGTGCAAAAGAACGCATTGCTTCGATAAAATACCGCACCGCATCGATGGGCAAGTGCACTGCATGGTTTCTTTTTGTTTAGACGTATTTTTTCTCGAACGAGGAAAGAAGAACGCACCGCTTGCATTTAAATACCGCTTCATTAGATGGGCAAGTGCACTTTGATGATTTTTTTTGTTTAGACGATTTTTTCTGGGCGGGAAAGAAGAATGCACCGCTTCGCATAAAATACCGCGACTTCGCCGATTTAACAAGTGCACTGCATGTTTTTTTATGGGACGTAAATTTTTCCAAACGAGATGGAGTGCACTTCATGTCAAGCGTTGGTGAACCACAATACTATGAAAATTGAACCTCGAGACTAATGTAAACGGGCTATAACACTACCGAAAGTGAACCACGGCACTACCAAAAGTGAACCCCATGAGTTTTATCAATCGCTTTAACATTTTTGTCTTTTTTCCATTTTTATAACATTTTTGTCTTCTTCTCATTTTCTTTGTTATTACCGTGGTTGGCCTGAAAAGACGAAGCAAATGCACTGCATTATTATTTCTTAGTGAACCACCAAATTTGGAATAACAAACTTGCATGGGTAAACAAGAATAATAAACTGCAAGAGCCTCCTACATTTTCCTTTTTACAATGTGAAGCGCCGAACTATTAAAGAAATGAACTTCATTCGTTTTTCTTCAACAAATTTTTATACACAAACTAAAATGTGACTCGGGCGCGGGGCTGCCGAACTGCACAGCCGTGGTCAAGCGCACTACAGGGGTGGCACATGTGCACTGCACAAACAACACAAAAGTATTTGAAACCACACATTCATCATATGTTCACACAAGTTCATCAGAACTTTGCTGCTAAACCTTGTCGGCGTCACAAGGGCATAACAAATTTCATCATAGGCAAGCAGCACATAAAACCACGCATCCAGCAAACTACAGGAAATAGCTAGCCAAGCTGCTCGCTCGCTCAAACCTGCTGCCGCCCTGAAATACACATGACCGAGCTGGCCGAACTACAAACACGAGCAGAACTGCTAAACAAACCTTAGCAAGCTTCAAAAAAATCAAAATGAACTGCAATCAGGCTGTTGCAGGCACTGCTCCACGCATTATGAAGTTGAACGGAGAGAGGGACTCATCTGGGACCGTCCAGGGCTCTTCTTTTGCACTGCGGGGGAGGAGGAGAACTAGAGAGGGGGTCAGGGCAGAGGGTGGCCGCGCCATCGGGGGCAGATGCCCTCTACTCGCCACGGAGGAGCCGAGACTATAACGCCACAAGAACCACACCACAGGCACGGCGCTAGCGAACTGCGCGCTGTGGTGGTAGCAGGCGGCGGCGTCCTCCCAGTGGAGTAGTCGAGCAGGCTAAAGTACGGGGCCGGTGCAGCGTTGTCCGCAGTGCTTATGGGACAGAGGAGGAGAGGTGGAAGAGGAGTGGGTGCAGAGGAGGGGAAGGGAGCTGCAGCTGCCAGAGGAGGAGGTGAGGTGGAGGAAGGGAACAGATGAGAGGGCTGACCTCGTCGCCGGCCAGAAGAAGGAGGCAGCGACGGTCGAGAACATGGGTGTCGAGAAGAGCTCCGATCCGATGCGGTATCCATGGATTCATGGTCGGGGTCACCAGATCGAGCAGCGTTGGTTGGGGGGCAGCGCGCCGGCGCGGTGCTGGTGTCCCGTTCACTCCCAGCACGGGATCCGACCTCCACAGCAGAGGTAGGTGAGCCGCCAGCCATCTAGCACGGCGGTGCTAGTGCGGCCAGAAGCTGGAGGGTGTCGTCGGTCGGGAGGGAAGGGGGGCGCCGGTCGGGAGGGAAGGCGGGGGAGCCGGGGAGAGATGTCAGCGGGGAGGACCGGTCGCGTCCCCGATCTCGAGCGCGTAGCCTCTAGCACCATCGTGAGATGCGCATGCTCGATCTGGCACCGCGCAGGAGGTTGGCAGCCGGAGAGGGCGAGGCGGTGGGAAGGAGGTGGGGCTCTGTGAAGGAGAAGGATGGGCGACGCGGGGTGAGTGGCGATGGAAGGAGGTAGGTCGGGGAGTTGCTCGGGAGGATAAGGTCATGGGATGGGGGGCTCGGTGGTGTGAGGTAGAAGACGAGAGCATGGGGTGGGTGTGGATCTGATGAATGGATAAGGTGGGTTGGTCGCGTGTGTGCGTGCGGTTCGGATGGGTTTTTGCTGCGGTTGTTTTGTGTTATCAGAATAAACCTAGTGTTAGCAGAATAAGGTCTTAAGAGGTGTTATTAGAATAGACCCACCCTATATATATATATATATATATATATATATATATATATATATATATATATATATATATATATATATATAGAATGATCTTGATGCCCTCATGTCCGTATTTTATTTTTATCGACACCTCTATCTCTAAACATGTGGACATATTCTTCGATATCGGCTTCCGCTTGAGGACAAGCGAGGTCTAAGCTTGGGGGGGTTGATACGTCCATTTTGCATCATACTTCTATATCGATATTTATTGCATTATGGGCTGTTATTACACATTATGTCACAATACTTATGGCTATTCTCTCTTATTTTACAAGGTTTACATGAAGAGGGAGATTGCCGGGAGTTGGGATTCTAGGCTCGAAAAGGAGCAAATATTGGATACCTATTCTGCACAGCTCCAAAAGTCCTGAAACTCCACGAAAGTCATTTTTGGAATTAATGATAAATATTCAGCGAAAGAAATACCTGAGGGGGGCCACCCACCGTCCACGAGGGTGGGGGCGCGCCCTACCCCCCTGGACGCGCCCCCTGCCTCGTGGGCCACCTGGCAGCCCTCTGGTGCCCATCTTTTGCTATATGAAGTCTTTTACCCTGGAAAAAATCATAAGCAAGCTCACGGGACGAAACTCCGCCGCCACGAGGCGAACTAATCTAGGGCTCCATGAGCTGCTCATTGGGAAACTTCCCTCCGGGAGGAGGAAATCATCACCATCATCATCACCAATGATCCTCTCATCGGGAGGGGGTCAATCTCCATCAACATCTTCACCAGCACCATCTCCTCTCAAACCCTAGTTCATCCCTTGTATCCAATCTTTGTATCCAAACCTCAGATTGGTACTTGTGGGTTGCTAGTAGTGTTGATTACTCCTTGTAGTTGATGCTAGTAGGTTTATTTGGTGGAAGATCATATGTTCAGATCCTTGATGCATATTAATACCCCTCTTATTATGAACATGAATATGCTTCGTGAGTAGTTGCGTTTGTTCCTGAGGACATGGGTGAAGTCTTGCTATTAGTAGTCATGTGAATTTGGTATTTGTTCAATATTTTGATGAGATGTATGTTGTCTTTCCTCTAGTGGCGTTATGTGAACGTCGACTACATGACACTTTGAAAGAACATGCGGTGCCCCCCATGTTTGGTTTTGGTAATTGATGACAATCTCTATGGACTAATGGTTGCCTTGAGTTTTATTTGAAGGATTTGTCCATAGACTTTTCTTGGAGTCCATTTGTTGGTTTCAAGGAGAGTTTGTGATGACCAAGGTGCCATTCAAGGAATTACCTAAAGATTGGTCATGTGAGAGGTTGATCAAGACTAAGTCAAAGAGTGAATCAAGTTGATCAACACACAAAGCGTAGAAGATGTACTGAGAGGGATCAAGCGATCCCATGGTATGGTAAGCATTGTCAATTACGCTTTGTGTACTAACCCATGATCTTCGTGGGAGTTCCTTGCGGGGTTAGGTTGTGGTGTGCAAGTTCAAGTGAAGCATCACGAAGAGATCAAATGCTTGAAGCTTGTCGTCCATTGTGGTGACAATGGACTTGTGAAGATGTGCGGAAGAGTGGCTCACCCATAGTGGAGTATGGGGGAGCAATCAACTAGTCTTCATCGAGCCAACGCAATCAAGAAAGGTGGTCCAACTTGAGGGAGTCAAGATCGTCATCATCTAGCTCAAGTGGACCATGTGCAAGGCAAAGGTTTGCCCTTGATAGGTTTTCCATTTTACCGTCTCATGATGGTAGTTGGGAGACCGGGTTTTAGGTTCGATTACCGTACTATCAAGGGGGGCTCTCGATGAGTAACTTGATCGTATCATTCGTAGAGAGCTCAAACCATTGCATCCTTGCATCATCTTTCTTGGTTCTTGTTTGGTTCTCTTTGTGAATTTTGGAGCTTATGGTCATCTTGATGGCAAGCTCGAGTTCATCAAAAACGGAGTTCACATGCATCTTCTATGGTGTTTTCGATATTGGAGATTCTGGCGGTTCTTCTCTGTTGATGCTACTCGTTGTCTTGTATCCAACAAGCTTGAGTTTGCTCAATTCGGAGCTCATTTGCAGAAGTTATGGCAGTTTTGGTTTTCCTTAGAGTGTACTTGTTTTCATGGAAATGGCATAAGGTTGGCGCCAGCGGTAGTACCGCTAGACCGGAGCGGCAGTACTGCGTATCGCCACAAGCAGTAGAACCGTTGTCCCACAGCGGTAGTACCGCCCCTGGCCATAAGCGGTAGTACGGCTCCGGTTCCGCGCTAGTAGCGCCTCGACTCGAGACGTGGTTTTCCCGTGTCGGGTTCAGCGGCAGTAGTAGCAGGAGTAGGAGTGGTAGTACCGCTCGTGTGCGGTAGTACCGCGGCTACCACCGCCTCTAGTACCACTGGGCCAAGCGGCAATGCACTGGCTGGCCAATGGTAGTATCGCTGGCTCCAGTGGTAGTGCGGCTCGTACGGCTCTGCCTCACCCTCTGTTTTGCTCCGCTCTCTGTGTTCTACCGCCCGGGCGGTAGTACCGCTCCCCTGAGCGGTAGTACCACTCGAGCTCGGACTGAGCACATAACGGTTGGATTCGGGAGCTCCTATAAAAGGGGGTCTTCTTCCCCATTCAACCTTATCTTTTCAGCTCGTGTTCTTCCCCCATTGTTGACCTTCTTCGAGCTTGCTAACTCTCAATCCCTCCATGGATTCTTGCTAGTTTTGGGGGAAAAGAGAGAGGAGATCTAGATCCACATTTCCACCAATCACTTTCTCCTCTATGTGGGGGGAACCCTTTGGATCTAGATCTTGGAGTCCTTGGTGTTCTCCTTTTCATTCTTCCTCTCATTTTCATCCCTAGCATTTGTTGCTTTAGTGGGATTTTGGGAGAGAAGGACTTGGGCACTCCGTGTGCCCTTGCCATTGCATTTGGTGCATCGATTTGAGTTCTCCACGGTGATACGTGGAAGTTACAAGTTGAGAAGCTTATTACTCTTGGGTGCTTGGTACCTTTTAGCTTGTTCCTCTTGGGTGCTTGGGCGCCCTAGACGGTTGAGGTCACCTCAGAGCCATATTCCATTGTGGTGAAGCTTCGTGCTGTTGTTGGGGAGATAGCCCCAACCTTTGTGGTGTTCGGAGCTCAATCATTGTGGTGTAAAGCTCCGAGCAAGCGTCGGGGTCTCCAATTAGGTTGTGGAGATAGCCCTGAGCAATTGGACGGGTACCAGTGACCGTCCCCAAGGGTTGCCAAAGTGTACGGGTTCGGTGACCGCCCCCAAGGGTTGCCATTTGTGCGGGTTCGGTGACCACCCTCAAGGGTCCCTTAGTGGAATCACGGCATCTTGCATTGTGCGAGGGCGTGAGGAGGTTACGGTGGCCCTAGTGGCTTCTTGGGGAGCATTGTGCCTCCACACCTCTCCAAACGGAGATTAGCATCCGCAAGGGTGTGAACTTCGGGATACATCGTCGTCTCCGCGTGCCTCGGTTATCTCTTACCCGAGCCCTTTGCTTATGCACTTTACTTTGTGATAGCCATATTGTATCTTGTCATATGTCTTGCTATCACTTTGTAGTTTATCTTGCTTAGCATAAGTTGTTGGTGCACATAGGTGAGCCTAGTTGTTGTAGGTTTTGTGCTTGACAAATTAACCGCTAGGTTTATTCCGCATTTGTTCGAGCCTAAACCATAATTATTTTAAAGCGCCTATTCACTCCCACCCCCCTCTGGGCGACATCCTCGATCTTTCACACTTCACCATTATTTGGGCCTAGAGGAAGGCATTGGGAAGTAATAAGTAGATGATGGGTTGCTAGAGTGACAGAAGCTTAAACCCTAGTTTATGCGTTGCTTCGTAAGGGGCTGATTTGGATCCATATGTTTCATGCTATGGTTAGGTTTACCTTAATACTTCTTTTGTAGTTGCGGATGCTTGTAATAGGGGTTAATCATAAGTGGGATGCTTGTCCAACAAAGGGCAGTACCCAAGCACCGGTCCGCCCACATATCAAATTATCAAAGTAACGAACGCGAATCATATGAGCGTGATGAAAACTAGCTTGACGATAATTCCCATGTGTCCTCGGGAGCACTTTTCTCATTATAAGAACTTGTCTAGGCTTGTCCTTTTCTACAAAAAGGATTGGGCCACCTTGATGCACCTTATTTACTTTCATTGCTTGTTACCCGTTACAAATTATCTTATCACAAAACTATCTGTTACCTACAATTTCAGTGCTTGCAGAGAATACCTTACTGAAAACCGCTTGTCATTTCCTTCTACTCCTTGTTGGGTTTGACACTCTTACTTATCGAAAGGACTATGATAGATCCCCTACACTTGTGGGTCATCTGGGTCGCAGCTAAGCCCCCGAGTGGGAGGATTGCTCTCCACTCGAAGTGTTGATTTTTAACTTAGGCGAGTACGGGGTCGCGGCTAAGCCCCCGAGTGGGAGGATAGCTCTCCACTCGGAGTGTTGATTTTTAACTTAGGCGAGTAGGGGGTCGCAGCTAAGCCCCCGAGTGGGAGGATTTCTCTCCACTCGGAGTGTAGATTTTTAACTTAGTCGAGTACGGGGTCACGGCTAAGCCCCCGAGTGGGAGGATTGCTCTCCACTCAGAGTGTTTTTTTAACTTAGGTGAGTATGGGGTCGCGGCTAAGCCCCCGAGTGGGAGGGTTGCTCTCCACTCGGAGTGCTTTTTAACTTAAGGCGAGTATGGGGTCGCGGCTAAGCCCCCGAGTGGGAGGATTGCCCTCCACTCGGAATAGTTTTTAACTTAGGCGAGTACGGGGTCGCAGCTAAGCCTCCGAGTTGGAGGATTGCTCTCCACTTGGAGTGTTTTTTAACTTAGGCAAGTACGGGGCCACAGCTAAGCCTCCGAGTGGGAGGATTCCTCTCCACTCAGAGTGTTTTTTTAACTTAGGCGAGTATGGGGTCGCAGCTAAGCCTCTGAGTGGGAGGATTGCTCTCCACTCGGACTGATTTTTAACATAGGCGAGTACGGGGTCGCAGGTAAGCCTCCAAGTGGGAGGATTGCTCTCCACTCGGAGTGTTTTTAAACTTAGGCATATCAGGTTCGCGGCTAAGCCACCTACTGGGGGATTTGAACACAAATGATTATGGGAAATCAATCATTAAGATACTGCAAAAATCTTGTCTTTTGTAAGCAAACTGAAGGACTCTTATTACAACTCGTTGATCCGAGTGGTTTAGGTATAGAAATGTCGAAGTAGATCTGCGTTCCACGTGCGTGGCTCGTCCACTTTCTTGGCTACATGTAGAGGTGGTACGCTCCGTTGTGAAGCACCTTAGTGATGATGAAGGGACCTTCCCAGGCCGGAGCGAGCTTGTGAGGCCGTTTCTGATCCACTCGGAGCACAAGGTCTCCCTCCTGGAACGCTCGACCTCTGACATTACGGGCATGGAATCGACGCAGATCTTGTTGAAGATGGTCGACCGGATCAATGCCATCTCACGTTCCTCCTCCAGGAGATCAACTGCGTCTTGGCGTGCCTGTTCAACTTCAACTTCTGAGAAGAGTTCCACTCGGGGAGCGTTGTGCAACAAGTCGCTCGGAAGCACGGCTTTAGCACCATACACCATGTAGAATGGGGTTCGGTCAGTCGACTGGTTCGGAGTCATTCTCAGCCCCCATAAGACAGATGGCAACTCAGTCACCCATGCTCCAGCAGCATGCTTGAGGTTGCGCATCAGTCGGAGTTTCGGCCCTTGGACGATCAAACCATTCACCCTTTCTACTTGCCCATTCGACTGTGGGTGCGCAACAGATGCGTAGTCAACCTGAGTGCCTTGGGAAGCACAGAGCGCCTTGAACTCATTAGAATCAAAGTTGGAGCCGTTATCTGTGATAATGCTGTGAGGGACTCCATATCTGAATATCAACTCCCTGATGAAACTGAGGGCAGTGCTTGAATCAAGGTTTTTGATAGGCTTGGCTTCGATCCATTTGGTGAACTTGTCGACTGCTACGAGCAAATGAGTGAAACCGCTTCTGCTGGTCTTGAATGGTCCGACCATATCTAACCCCCAGACTGCGAACGGCCAGACGAGTGGAATAGTCTTCAAGGCAGATGCAGGCTTGTGAGACATGTTGGAGTAGAACTCACAACCTCATTTCATTTGCACGCAGCCAATAGAATCCCGCTCGGTATGCTTTGGTCATGATGGTCCGAGAGGACGCATGGTGACCACAGGTCCCCGAGTGGATCTCGTTTAAAATCATTCGACCTTCTTCTGGGGTGATGCAGCATTGAGCCACTCATGTGACACTCTCTCTGTAAAGCTGCCCTTTTATCACGGTGAAAGCCTTTGATCGACGGACTATCTGGTTGGCCTCATCCTCATCTTCCGGGAGTTCTTGCCTAAGCAGGTACGCGATGTATGGCACCGTCTAGTCGGGCGTGATCACTAAGACTTCCATGATCAAGTCGACCACAGCTGGGACTTGAATCTCAGTCGGATTGGTTGAACTTATCGGTTGCGGTGGCTCTTCCTTGAAGGGATCTTCTTGTACTGACGGGGTGTGGGGATGTTCCAAGAACACATTACTGGGGATAGGCTTCCGAGTGGAACCTATCTTGGCCAGATCATCAGCAGCTTGATTCATGATTCGGGGTATGTGGTGGAGCTCTAACCCCTCAAACTTCTTCTCTAGCTTTCTTAACGCATTGCAATAACCGGTCATTGCTGGATTGCTGATGTCCCATTCCTTCATTACTTGATTAACCACTAAGTCTGAGTTGCCGTAGACCATCAAGCGTCGGACGCCGAGTGAAATGGTCATACGCAACCCATACAACAGTGCCTCATACTCAACTTCATTGTTTGAAGAATCAAAGTGAATCTGGAGGACATAACTGAGCTTGTCTCCTCTTGGGGATACTAAAACCACTCCTACACCATTCAACATCTTGGATCCATCAAAGAACATAGTCCAATGTTCCGACTGAATCTGAGTCGGTTGCTATTGTTCGATCCACTCTACGAGGAAATCTTCTATTGCTTGAGACTTGATGGCTTTCTTTGCCTCAAACTTGATATCTAAAGGAAGGAGTTCAATTGCCTACTTTGCCACTCGGCCATTTGCATCTCTACTATTCAGAATTTCTGACAATGGGGCGTCGCTAATGACTGAAACCGAGTGGTCTGAGAAATAGTGTGCAACCTTCTTCATGGTCAAGTAAATTCCATAAACAAGCTTCTGATAATGAGGATATCTCTGCTTGGACGGAGTCAAGACTTCAGAAATGTAGTACACAGGGCGCTGAACTTTGTAGGCTTTGCCTTCTTCTTCTCGCTCAACCATGAGCACTGTGCTGACAACCTGTCTAGTGGCTGCGATGTAAAGCAAGAATGGCTCCTTCTTCGATCGAGCAAGCACCGGCCGGGTGGAAGCGGGGCTTTTAGCTCTTCAAACGCCGCTTGACGTCCATTCCACTCGAACTTGTCGACTTCTTCATCACCGGTAAAGAGGTAATGCCTTTTCACCGAGGCGTGAGATGAATCGACTCAATGCAGCCAAATAACCAAGAAGCTCAACATCGCACACGCATGCATGCTTTCATTCGGAGGATTGTGCCAATCTTCTCCGGGTTTGCATCGATCCCCCGTTCAGAAACGAGGAAACCGAGCAACTTTCCACCCGGGACTCTGAATGTGCACTTTGATGGATTGAGCTTGATATCATATCTTCTTAAGTTGGCAAAGGTTTCAGCGAGGTCAGTCAGCAGGTCGGAACCTTTGTGTGACTTAACCACTATGTCATCCATGTATGCTTCCACATTCTGACTGATTTGAGTGAGCAGGCACTTCTGAATCATGCGCATGAACGTGGCACCAACATTCTTGAGGCCAAAGGGCATAGTAACATAGCAAAAACACCCGAATGGGGTGATGAGCTGTCTTTATATCATCGGGTCCATACAGTTGGATCTGATGGTACCCAGAGTAGGCGTCCAAAAAGGACAATCGCTCACATCACACAGTTGAGTCGACTATCTGGTCGATGCGGGGCAAAGGAAAATGATCTTTTGGCAGGCCCGATTGATATGCTTGAAATCAATACACATTCGGACTGACTTATCTTTCTTGGGGACCATAATAACGTTGGCGAGCCACTCGGAGTGGTATATCTCGCAGATGAACTCGGCAGCCAAAAGCCGAGCCACCTCCTCGCCAGTTGCTTTTCTCTTCTCCGCGGTGGACCGATGGAGATGCTCTTTAACGGGTTTTGCCTTTGAGTCGACTCGCAAATGGTGCTCAGCCAGTCCCTTGGGTACACCTGGCATGTCAGATGGCTTCCATGCAAAGATGTCCCAGTTCTCACGGAGGAACTGGATGAGTGCTTCTTCCTATTTGTTGTCGAGTGTTGTTGAGATATGAGTAGGAGCAGCATTGGGATCGGTCGGGTGAATGTGAACTGGCTTTGTTTCTCCGGCTGACTGAAATGTTGACTCCGAGGCAGGCCTCTTGGCACGCAACAAATCACTCGGATCTGCATTCTTCTGGTATTCTTGAAACTCTACTGCTGCCATCTACTCATCGGTGATCTTTGAACCGTTCCGGAGACAATCTTCTGCTCTCTGCTGATTCCCAGTGACCGTGATCACGCCTCCAGGGCCAGACATCTTCAACTTAAGGTACACATGGCACGGTCGAGCCATGAAACTAGCATAAGCAGGTCTGCCTAGAATGGCATGATAGGCACTGTCAAAATCCACTACCTCGAATGTCAACTTTTCCTTGCGGTAATTCTTGGAATCACCGAAAAGCACATCAAGAGTGATCTGACCGGGTGAATCGGCTTTATTTCCTGGGATGATACCATGGAATCTCATGTTGCTCTCACTGAGCTTGGACATCGGAATGCCCATCCCCCAGAGGGCCTCAACATACAATATATTCAATCCACTGCCACCATCCATCAAAACCTTGGTCAGTCGGGTGCCCCCAATGACTGGGTCGACCACCAACGCTTACCGCCCAGGGGTAGCTACGTGTGGCGGGTGGTCGGACTGGTCGAATGTAATAGGGTTTTTTGACCACTTCAAATATCTTGGTGTTGCCGAAGCAACCATGTTTACCTCCCTGTTAATAACTTTCAGTCGACTTTTGCTCTCGAGGTCAGCAAAAATCACCAAGGTGGCATTAACATTGGGTTAACCACCATCTTCCTCTTTGTCTTCCTCCTTATCAGACTTTTTGTCCTTTTCACTGGGCTGGCTCTCTCGGAAGCTCTGAATCAGGAGTCGACACTGTCGAGTGGTATGCTTGGGAAGAATCAGATTCCCCTCTTCGTCCTTTTTGGTGTGAATATGACACGATAAGTCAAGCGCATCATTTCCCGCTTGATCTTTCACCTTTTTAGGAGTCCAAGGCCATTTAGGTTTCCCCTTGAACTTCCCTTGAATCAAAACTGTTGCCTCAACAGGGCCTGCAACCTCAGCTTTTCGTTTTTTCTTTCGACTGGAGTTTCCTCCTCCAGCGTCCTGGGCGACTGGTCTGTTCTTGCCACTTCGGAGTCGGTCCTCTTCTTCACCGTTAGCGTACCGAGTGGAGATCTCCATCATCCGAGTCAGAGTCATGTCTCCGGTCCGACCAAACTTCAGATTGAGCTCTCTATAGCGAACGCCTTCTTTAAAGGCACAAACTGCTTGGTGATCTGACACATTCTCCACTGTGTGGTGAAGAGTGGTCCATCTTTGGATATAGTCTCTCAAGGTCTCATTCTGTTTCTGCATGCAATGTTGCAATTCTGTCAAACCAGCAGGTCTTTTGTAGGTGCCCTCGAATGTTTTGGTAAACACTCGGGCCAACTCATCCCAATTGAAAATGCTTCCAGGGGCCAATTGATTCAGCTAAGCTCTGGCAGAACCTTCAAGCATCAAAGGGAGGTGCTTCATGGCCACCTCGTCGTTGCCGCCACCAATATGCACAGCCACTCGGTAATCCTCCAACCAAGTGTCAGGCTTCGACTCCCCAGTGAACTTACTGACGCCAGTCACCAATCTGAAGTTGTGAGGGATCTTAGCGGCTCGGATGGCTCTTCTGAAACACTTAGGGCCAGGAACGCGCACCCTACTTCCACCGGGTCTATCTCTATCCAGCCCTTCTCTGTATGCTCTGTTTCGGTCGACCAAACCTTGTACAAGGACTGACCTTGCATCGAACCCAGGCTCTCTTGGGTCGACTGGAACTCTGCGGTCATTACCATACGGGCGCCTGCCATCATACCGTCGGGGCGCGTACGACCCGTCCCTTGGAGGGGGCGAAGGCACTCGACGATGGTTGTCACGGGCGTACTCACGATCTAACTCTCCATGAGCTCTTCCCAGGTGCCGATCTCGACGGTGATCACGGTCTTCATGTCGCAAAGGCAATCCAGGACTGTGTGCCGACTGAACTGTATTTGCCCTTACAGACCTGTTGTGGATCCTATTCTGCGACTGGCAAACGGTGGAGTTCAGTTCTCCTGCTGCCCGGAGCAACGCTCGGATCTGTTCCAAGCCTCTTCCAGCTTCTGAACGGGACGGCTGAATAGACTCTCCTATACGTGCATCAGCTGTAAGATTCTAGATCATAGTGCGATATACCTGAGGTTCAGGCAGGAACAACTGTCCTTGACGTCGACTGGATTCGGGGATCAGTCGACGGACGCGTTCGTCGAGAGAATGTTGGAGATTCTCCAAACGCACGCACTCAACCAATGTGCCGGGCGCGCAGCTGTTGGGGAACGTAGTAATTTCAAAAAATTTCCTACGCACACGCAAGATCATGGTGATGTATAGCAACGAGAGGGAGAGGTCGTCTACATACCCTTGTAGACCCGGCGGAGCGATCACAACGTAGAGGAAGTAGTCGACGCTCTCCTCGCGATCCGACCGATCCGGCGCCGTTACTCGACGCCCCGAGTTCTTGACACACGTGCAGCTCGATGACGCCCCTCAGACTCGATCCAGCCGAGTGTCGAGGAGAGTTTCACAAGACGACGGCGTGGTGGCGATCTTGATGTTTCACTGCCAGCAGGCTTCGCTTAAGCTTCGCGACAGATAACCGAGGTGGAATATGGTGGAGGGGCACCGCTGCGGCTAAGGAACGATCTCACGATCAACTTGTGTGTTCCAAGGTGCCCCCCGCCTCAGATATAAAGGAGCCAGGGGAGGGGCCGGCCAAGAGGGGCGCGATCAGGAGTCCTACTCCCTCCGGAGTAGGATTCCCCCAATCCTAGTTGGACTAGGATTCCTGAGGGAAAGAGAGAGGGGGCGGCCCTTCTCCTAGTCCTAGTAGGACTAGGGAAGGGGAGGCGCAGCCACCTTGGGCTGCCCTTCTCCTTTCCACCAAGGCCCATCGAGGCCCATTTACCTCCCGGGGTTCCAGAACCTCCGGTACTCCCAGAATTTCCGCCGCCTCGGAACCATTCAACTCCAAACATAGGCTTCCAATATATCAATCTTTATGTCTCGACCATTCCGAGACTCCTCGTCATGTCCGTGATCACATCCGGGACTCAACTTCTTCGGTACATCAAAATACATAAACTCATAATAACCATCATCGAAACCTTGCTGCAGGGACCCTACGGTTCGAGAACAATGTAGACATGACCTAGAACTATTCACGGTCAATAACCAACAGCGGGACCTGGATGCCCATATTGGTTCCTACATATTCTACGAAGATCTTTATCGGTCGAGACCGCAGATAACAACATACGCCGTTCCTTTGTCATCGGTATGTTACTTGCCCGAGATTCGATCGTCGGTATCCAATACCTAGTTCAATCTCGTTACGGCAAGTCTCTTTACTCGCTCCGTAATACATCATCTCACAACTAGCTCATTAGTTGTAGTGCTTGCAAGGCTTCAAGATGTGCATTACCGAGAGGGCCCAGAGATACCTCTCCGACAATCGGGTGACAAAACCTAATCTCGAAATACGCCAACTCAACATCCGCCTTTGGAGACACCGTAGTACTCCTTTATAATCACCCAGATTCGCCAGTGACGCTTGGTAGCACCCAAAGTGTTCCTCCGCAAACGGAGTTGCATAATCTCATAGTTACAGGAACATGTATATGTCATGGATAAAAGCAAGAGCAACATACTAAACGATCGTGTGCTAAGCTAAGGGAATGGGTCATGTCAATCGATCATTCTACTAATGATGTGACCTCATTAATCAAATAACAACTCCTTGTTCATGGTCGGAAACATAACCATCTTTGATTAACAAGCTAGTCTAGTAGAGGCATACTAGTGACATGTTGTTTTGTCTATGCATTCACACATGTATCATGTTTCCTGGTTAATACAATTCTAGCATGAATGATAAACATTTATCATGAAATAAGGAAATAAATAATAACTTTATTATTGCCTCTAGGGCATATTTCCTTCAGCCTCCCACTTGCACTAGAGTCAATAATCTAGATTACATAGTAATGATTCTAACACCCATGGAGTCTTGGTGCGATCATGTTTTGCTCGTGGAAGAGGCTTAGTCAACGGGTCTGCAACATTCAGATCCGTATGTATCTTGCAAATCTCTATGTCTCCCGTCTGACTAAGTCCCTGATGGAATTGAAGCGCCTCTTGATGTGCTTGGTCCTCTTGTGAAATCTGGATTCCTTTGCTAAGGCAATTGCTCCAAAGATTGTCACGTAAGATTTTCATTGGACCCGATGCACTAGGTATGACACCTAGATGGGATATGAACTCCTTCATCCGCACTCCTTCATTAGCTGCTTCCGGTTGCTATGTATTCCGCTTCACATGTAGATCCCGCCACGACGCTTTGTTTAGAACTGCACCAACCGACAGCTCCTCCGCTTAGTGTAAATACGATCCGGTCTGCGATTTAGAATCGTCTGATCGTGTCAAAGCTTGCATCAACGTAACTGCCATTTATGAGCTCTTTGTCACCTCCATATACGAGAAACATATCCTTAGTCCTTTTCGTATTTCAGATGTTCTTGACCGCTGTCCAATGATCCACTCTGATTACTTTGGTACCTCCTGCTAGGCTTATAGCAAGGCACACATCGTCCAGTACACAAAGATTGCATACATGATAGAGCCTATGGTGAAGCATAGGAACATCTTTCATTTTCTCTCTATCTTCTGCAGTGGTCGGCATTGAGTCCGAATCAACTTCACACCTTGTAACACGTGCAAGAACCCTTTCTTTGCTTGATCCATTTTGAACTTCTTCAAAACTTTGTCAAGGTATGTGCTTTGTGAAAGTCCAATTAAGCGCCTTGATCTATCTCTATAGCTCTTAATGCCCAATATGTAAGCAGCTTCACCAAGGTCTTTCATTGAAAACTCTTGTTCAAGTATCCCTTTATGCTATCCAGAATTCTATATCATTTCCGATTAGCAATATGTCATCCACATATAATATCGTAAATGCTACAGAGCTCCCACTCACTTTCTTGTAAATACAAAGCTTCTCCAAAAGTCTGTACAAACCCAAATGCTTTGATCACACTATCAAAGCGTTTATTCCAACTCCGAGATGCTTGCACCAGTCCATAGATGGATCATTGGAGCTTGCACACTTTGTTAGCTCCCTTTGGATCGATAAAACCTTCGTTGCATCATATACAACTCTTCTTCCGTAAATTCATTCAGAATGCAGTCTTTACATCCATTTGCCAAATTTCATAATCATAAAATGCGGCAATTGCTAACATGATTCGGACGGACTTAAGCATCGCTTCGGGTGAGAAGGTCTCATCGTAGTCAATCCCTTGAACTTGCCGAAAACCTTTCGCGACAAGTCGAGCTTTATAGACGATAATATTACCGCTCGTCGTCGGTCTTCTTCTTGAAGATCCACTTGTTTTCTATTGCTTGCCTACCCTCGGCAAGTCAACCAAAGTCCACACTTTGTTTTCATACATGGATCCCATCTCGATTTCATGGCCTCAAGCCATTTTGCGAATCTGGGCTCACCATCGCTTCTTCATAGTTCGTGGGTTCATCATGATCTAGTAGCATGACTTCCGAATCAGGATTACCGTATCATTCTCAGTGCGGATCTTACTCTGTTGATCTCACGAGGTTCTGCAGAACTTGATCTCAAGTTTCATGATCAACATCATTAACTTCCTCACTACTTGGTGTAGATGTCTCGTAAACCGGTTTCGCGATTTAACTACTTTCAAGTAAGGGAGAAGGTACTATTACCTCATCAAGTTCCACTTTCCTCCCACTCACTTCTTTCGAGAGAAACTCCTTCTAGAAAGGATTCATTCTTAGCAACGAATGTCTTGCCTTCGGATCTGTGATAGAAGGTGTACCCAACTGCTTCCTTTGGGTATCCTATGAAGACACATTCTCGATTTGGGTTCGAGCTTATCGTGTTGAAGCTTTTTCACATAAGCATCGCATCCCCAAACTTTAAGAAACGACAACTTTGGTTTCTTGCCAAACCATAGTTCATAAGGTGTCGCCTCAACGGATTTTGACGGTGTTCTATTCAATGTGAATGCGGCCGCCTCTAGAGCATAACCCCAAAACGATAGCGGTAAATCTGTAAGAGACATCATAGATCGCACCATATCTAGTAAAGTACGATTCGACGCTCGGACACACCATTACGCTTGTGGTGTTCCGGTGGCGTGAGTTGCTAAACTATTCCGCATTGTTTCAAATGTAGACCAAACTCAGAACTCAAGTATTCACCTCCACGATCGATCGTAGAAACTTAATTTTCTTGTTACGATGATTTTCAACTTCACTCAAATTCTTTGAACTTTTCAAACGTTTCAGACTTATGTTTCATTAAGTAGATATACCCATATCCGCTTAAGTCATCTGTGAAGGTGAGAAAATAACGATATCCGCCACGAGCCTCAACATTCATTGGACCACATACATCTCGTATGTATGATTTCCAATAAATCTGCTGCTCTCCATAGTACCGAGAACGGTGTTCTAGTCATCTTGCCCATGAGGCACGGTTCGCAAGTGCCAAGTGATTCATAATCAAGTGACTCCAAAAGTCCATCCGTATGGAGTTTCTTCATGCACTTTACACCGATATGACCTAAACGGCAGTGCCACAAATAAGTTGCACTATCATTATCAACTCTGCATCTTTTGGTTTCAACATTATGAATATGTGTATCACTACTATCGAGATTCATAAGAAATAGACCACTCCTCAAGAGTGCATGACCATAAAAGATATTACTCATATAAATAGAACAACCATTATTCTCTGATTTAAATGAATAACCGTCTCGCATCAAACAAGATCCAGATATAATGTTCATGCTCAACGCAGCACCAAATAACAATTATTTAGGTCTAAAACTAATCCGAAGGTAGATGTAGAGGTAGCGTGCCGATCGCGATCACATCGACTTTGGAACCATTTCCCACGCGCATCGTCACCTCGTCCTTTGCCGTGTTCGCTAATCCGTAGTCCCTGCTTGAGTTGCAAATATTAGCAATGAACCAAGATCAAATACCAGTGCTATCATGAGCTCTAGTAAGGTACACATCAATAACATGTATATCACATATACCTTTGTTCACCTTGCCATCCTTCTTATCCGCCAAGTACTTGGGGCAGTTCCGCTTCCAAAGACCACCGCTTGCGAGAAGCACTCGGCCAGTGTTTAGGGCCGACTTGGGTTTCTTCTCCCGAGCAAAGAACTTGCTTGCTCGTTCTTCTTGAGATTCCCTTCTTCTTCCCTTTGCCTTTCTTCTTGAAACTAGTGGTCTTGTTGACCATCAACACTTGATGCTCTTTCTGATTTCTACCTCCGCAGCCTTTAGCATTGCGAAGAGCTCGTATAGTCTTTACTAACCCTTGCATATTATAGTTCATCACGAAGCCTTTGTAGCTTGGTGGCGGTGATTGGAGAATTCATCAATGACACAATCATCCGGAAGATTAACTCCCAATTGTGTCAAGTGATTGTAGTACCCGGACATTCGAGTATATGCTCACTAATGTAACTATTCTCCTCCATCTTGCAGCTATAGAACTTATTGGAGACTTCATATCTCTCAATCCGCATTCTGTTGAATATTAACTTCAACTCTGGAACATCTCATATGCTCCATGACGCTCAAAACGCCGTTGAAGTCCCGGTTCTAAGCCGTAAAGCATGGCACATCGAACTATAGAGTAGTCATCGACTTTGCTCGCCAGACGCTCACAACATCCGGTGTTGCTCCAAAGAAGAAGTTCGTCACCTAGCGGTGCATCCAGACGTAACTCTTACAGGCAAAGAATGAGGATAATCCTCGAGTTACGGACCCAATCCGTGTAATTGCTACCATCATCTTTCAACTTTGCTTTCTCAAGGAACGCATTAAAATTCAACGGAACAACAAAGACGAGCCATCTATCTACAATCAAACATAAACAAGCAAGATACTATCAGTACTAAGTTCATGATAAATTTAAGTTCAATTAATCATATTACTTAAGAACTCCCACTTAGAAAGACATCTCTCCAGTCATCCAAGTGATCACGTGATCCAAATCAACTAAACCATAACCGATCATCACGTGAAATGGAGTAGTTTTCAATGGTGAACATCTTATGTTGATCATATCTACTATATGATTCACGCCGACCTTTCGGTCTCCGTGTTCCGAGGCCATATCTGCATATGCTAGGCTCGTCAAGTATAACCCGAGTATTCTGCGTGTGCAAAACTGGCTTGCACCCGTTGTAGATGGACGAGAGCTTATCACACCCGATCATCACGTAGTGTCCGGGCACGATTTAACTTTGGCAACGGTGCATACTCGGGAGAACACTTCTTGATAATTTAG
The DNA here is from genome assembly GCA_021437245.1 of Aegilops speltoides. Lineage (NCBI taxonomy): Eukaryota > Viridiplantae > Streptophyta > Magnoliopsida > Poales > Poaceae > Aegilops > Aegilops speltoides. The sequence continues at coordinate 130,894,263 of CM038143.1, read as the reverse complement.
TGAGAGATCATCTTATAATGCTACCGTCAATCAAAGCAAGATAAGATGCATAAAAGGATAAACATCACATGCAAATCAATATAAGTGATATGATATGGTCATCATCATCTTGTGCTTCATGATCTCCATCTTGCTGCACCACCATGATCACCATCGCCACCGGCGCGACACCTTGATCTCCATCGCAGCATCGCTTGTCGCCTCGCCAAACTTATGCTACTACGACTATCGCTACCGCTTAGTGATAAAGTAAAGCATTACAGGCGATTGCATTGCATACAATAAAGCGACAACCATATGGCTCTCGCCATTGCCGATAACTTCGTTACAAAACATGATCATCTCATACAATAAAATATAGCATCACATCTTGACCATATCACATCACAACATGCCCTGCAAAAACAAGTTAGACGCCCTCTACTTTGTTGTTGCAAATTTTACGTGGCTGCTACGGGCTTAAGCAAGATCCATCTCACCTACGATCAAAACCACAACGATATTTCGTCAAATAGACTCCGCTTTAACCTTCTTCAAGGACCGGGCGAGCCACACTCGGTTCAACTAAAGTGAGAGAGACAGCACCCACCACCACCTTTAAGCAACGAGTGCTCACAGCGGTGAAACCAGTCTCGCGTAAGCGTCGCGTAATGTCGGTCCGGGCCGCTTCATCTCACAATACCGCTGAACCAAAGTATGACATGCTGGTAGGTAGTATGACTTGTATCGCCCACAACTCACTTGTGTTCTACTCTGCAAAACATCAAACCATAGAAAAACCTAGGCTCGGATGCCACTGCTGGGGAACGAGTAATTTCAAAATTTTCCCACGCACACGCAAGATCATGGTGATGTATAGCAACGAGAGGGAGAGTGTCGTCTACATACCCTTGTAGACCCGGCGAAGCGATCACAACGTAGAGGAAGTAGTCGACGCTCTCCTCGCGATCCGACCGATCCGGCGCCATTATCTGACGCCCCAGTTCTTGACACACGTACAGCTCGATGACGCCCCTCGACTCCGATCCAGCCGAGTGTCGAGGAGAGTTTCACAAGACGACAAGTGGTGACGATCTTGATGTTTCACGGCGCAGGGCTTCGCTTAAGCTTCGCGACGGTATAACCGAGGTGGAATATGGTGGAGGGGGCACCGACACGGCTAAGGAACGATCTCACGATCAACTTGTGTGTTCCAGGTGCCCCCCGCCTCGTATATAAAGGAGCCAGGGGAAGGGGCGGCGGCCAAGAGGGGCGCCAGGGAGTCCTACTCCTCTGAGTAGGATTCCCCCAATCCTAGTTGGACTAGGATTCCTGAGGGGGAAAGAGAGAGAGGGCGGCCCTTCTCCTAGTCCTAGTAGGACTAGGGAAGGGGGGGGCGCAGCCACCTTGGGCTGCCCTTCTCCTTTCCACCAAGGCCCATCGAGGCCCATTTACCTCCGGGGTTCCAGAACCTCCGGTACTCCGCAAATTCCGTTTTCCCGGAACCATTCAACTCCAAACATAGGCTTCCAATATATCAATCTTTATGTCTCGACCATTCCGAGACTCCTCGTCATGTCCGTGATCACATCCGGACTCAACTTCTTCGGTACATCAAAATACATAAACACATAATAACCGCCATCGAAACCTTAAGCGTGCGGACCCTACGGTTCGAGAACAATGTAGACATGACCTAGAACTATTCACGGTCAATAACCAACAGCGGACCTGGATGCCCATATTGGTTCCTACATATTCTACGAAGATCTTTATCGGTCGGATCGCATAACAACATACGCCGTCCCTTTGTCATCGGTATGTTACTTGCCCGAGATTCGATCGCTCGGTATCCAATACCTAGTTCAATCTCGCTACGGCAAGTCTCTTTACTCGCTCCGTAATACATCATCTCACAACTAGCTCATTAGTTGTAGTGCTTGCAAGGCTTCATGATGTGCATTACCGAGAGGGCCCGAGATACCTCTCCGACAATCGGGTGACAAAACCTAATCTCAAATACGCCAACTCAACATCCGCCTTTGGAGACACCTGTAGTACTCCTTTATAATCACCCGCTTCGCCAGGACGCTTGGTAGCACCCAAAGTGTTCCTCCGCAAACGGAGTTGCATAATCTCATAGTTACAGAACATGTATATGTCATGGATAAAAGCAAGAGCAACATACTAAACGATCGTGTGCTAAGCTAAGGAATGGGTCATGTCAATCAGATCATTCTACTAATGATGTGACCTCATTAATCAAATAACAACTCCTTGTTCATGGTCGGAAACATAACCATCTTTGATTAACAAGCTAGTCTAGTAGAGGCATACTAGTGACATGTTGTTTTGTCTATGCATTCACACATGTATCATGTTTCCGGTTAATACAATTCTAGCATGAATGATAAACATTTATCATGAAATAAGGAAATAAATAATAACTTTATTATTGCCTCTAGGGCATATTTCCTTCAGCAGCCTCCAAGGCCCGAGCCTCGGCGGTTTCCCCTCTGATGGTGGTCTGGAGGGCCTCCACGTTGCGGCGGTGCAGCTATCCCCTCTGCTGCGAATTGAGAGATTGGGGCTCGTACTCCTCGTGGCCGAATGATGGGCCGTCGCCGTCGTCGTTGCCACTGTTGGGGCGAAACCCAGGTGGGCTGCGATGGGAGTCGACCACGAGAACCTCCGCCGCGGGGTCACAGCTCCCGTGCTTGGAAAAAGTATCTACAGAACCAGTCGACTGGACCGCAGAGGAATTCATCGGGCTCGATCGCCGCGACTTGTGGGGTGGCCGACTGACGGGTCACCGCATGCTTGACCCAACACTGGAGCCGCGACCGACCGGATCGCTTGCGGCGGCGACCAGCGGAGTGAGCAGACGATGTGAGAGCCGATCGATACGGAGTTGATGGCTGTCGCAGGAGAACGCCGCAAGCACTCGCACGTAAGTGCGACGCCCCGCGGATCGGAAGGGCCTCGACATTGAGGGGGGCTTCTTGGAGCCAGGCGGAGTTGTCGGCGATGAAAGTGAGCGCGCCGAGTCGGAACTCGCGGCCCATGACCAAACCTCTGCCGGAAACCATGTTGATGAAGCTCGGAGAAAATGCAACCTCGCTGGAAGTTGCCAAGACGCTTTGCCCTGAGGCGGTCGACTGGAATATGGGTGTGTGTTACAAGGGGTGCGAACCCTTGTCCCAAAGGAGGGGGTGGCTTATATAGAGTGCGCCAGGACCCCAGCCATCCTCCGTTACAGGGGTTCAATGTACATTAAGATAGGGCATTACTGGTAACACCAGCTATAAAGTGGTATTAATGATCTTTAAGACTACAGAGTGTACGCCTGACCGTTGTCATCCTGAGTGACTCTAGGTCTTCTGTACTCCGAGTGGTTTCCTGTATGGTCGAATGACTCCATCCAGGTCGAGTGAAATTGGTGGTATCCGAGTGAGGTGACTGGTCGAGTGGATTTCACTCGATGGATTCAATCGGTACTTCTTGCTATACTTTGCTTCTAGGGTAGTGACCTTGGGTAGGGCGTATAGGTCAGGTCCATGACCCTACCCTAGGTCTATGGCATCGTCAGCGCCCCCTTTGCTTCTCCCCCTCTCTCTCCTTCACCCTTTCCCCCTCCAGTAAAAGGAAGGGGGGCCGAATCCTACTAGGACCCCAAGTAGGACTCCTCCTACTTGGGGCGCACCTAGGGCCGGCCTCCTCTCCCTTCCTCCTTTATATATGGGGGAGGTGGCGCCCATAGAACACACATCAATTGTTCCAAGCCGTGTGCGGTGTTCCCCTCCACAGTTTACGCCCCCAATCATATTCACGTACTGCTTAGGCGAAGCCCTGCGCGGATCACTTCACCATCACCACAAGACGCTGTCAGGTCGATTTGAACTCTCCTCGACACTTTGCTGGATCAAGAGTTCGAGGGACGCCATCGAGCTGAACGTGTGTAGAACTCGGAGGTGTCGTACGTTCGGTACTTGATCGGTCGGAACGAGAAGAAGTTCGACTACATCAACCGGTTAACAAATGCTTCCGCTTTCGGTCTACGAGGGTACGTGGAGACACTCTCCCCCTCTTGTTGCTATGCATCTCTTAGATAGATCTTGCGTGAGCGTATGAATTTTTTTGAAATTGCATGCTACGTTTCCCAACATTTTTTGCTAGATTTTTTCACGCCCTTTGTATGTATCTTCAAATTTTCATGAATTTAAAGATACTACATTACTGTTGCACCCATGGGGCTTTTTTTAGTGTCAAGGGGGGGGGGAGGCTCCTCACATGAATATTTTTATTTTATAAAAATGTTAACCTTGTGGCTTGGAAAAGAGTTTGTAGGGGTTTAGCAAGAGGAAAGTTGGTCGCATCATAGACCTGTCTGGCCCCTAAGTTCGGAAGATCTCAAGCTATTTGACCAAAGCGTGAGATCGTCCCTAATATTCAGACATGCTATTGGGGTGGGTACATTTTGCTACCTAAACACCTTTGCATTTCTAGCATCCCATATTTTTCACATAGTGATGAGCAGAATGAAGGTGGCGATCGTGCCTGGAAAACCATGTGGTGGATCTGCTGTCTAGATGTTGTCGAAGGGGCTGGCCGAGGGGGTGATGTTGATAGCTCGTCAAACATTCCTTGCAGTGGTGCAAGTGAAGAAGAAATGAAGTTATGTACAGGGCAGTCCATGGTTCATGGATGCAATGATTTTCTTTTTCTTGCAGGTTTTGGCGTGTGTTGAGTCGGTCGAGGTAAAGGAGCCAACCAAAAATCTTAACCTGTGAAGAAACTTTGGAGGCCTAGATGGCCTCCTGCTTGGGGTTTGTAATCTGTTGCATGATAGCTTTGTAAGCTCACTCGGTGGTGAAGTTGGAGCCGTCAAGAAACGTTCTCCTATCGCTAATTTGCTGACTAGGATTAGCAGATTACGCAAGCCAAGTTCAATGCCATCTTGCAGCATGATACCATCTAGCCTAGCATGCTGGTTAGTGTGGTGATTGAATAGAGCTGGAACGCAATTGCCAATGGTCCACGCAAAAATCAATTCTCAAATTATTCCAAGTCAAGCACGTTTAACTTTGAGGTTTTCTTGTAGATGGGCTTCTGGAAAAAGAAGAAATTCCTTGTTGATATGAGTAGCCTATCATTTCTATTAGGACAGATGTCACAACTTGTTGGTAGAGTTTTTTCCCTAAAGAAATGTTGGTAGAGTTTTTTTCCCTAACAAAGATGTTGGTAGAGTTTTTTGTTTATGTTTTTATTTTGACAGAGAGACTTGTTGCTTGAATCGGGTGCGAGCTTAAAAGCGTAAATTGTGGTGTCAAATCAGACGACTGAGATCGACTTTTTAAAATAAGAGGAATCGGAGCATCCCCTAACCACCTCCTCTAGTTTTGTTTATTTGGCAACTTTTGGCTAGTGCACGCATATTTACTTTTATAAGACGTTTCTAGTGACCTAATACATCTCATAAAAATTTACAGAGGGAATATCACAGTGGGAAGGAATAAAGCGGCCAAAATGCTAGTATATTCCGCCAAGTAAACGAAAATGAAGGGAGTTATAAGCAGCAAAATGTCCCATAGCTTTCAAGCAGGAGGCCGATTCCCGTGCCACGAGCTAACAATAATAGGCATAAAATCGTTACATTTCCCAGCGGGAAATAGTAGTAGCTTTTGGATCTTCCCCGGCATTGTGTGGACGCCGGCCACTACTTTCCAAGCACGGCCTCACGAGCATCACCGCGTCGACGTCCGATTTCCCCCCGGAAAATATCGCCCTTCCCGTCCCGGTCCAAAACCTTCTCCCATTTCGCGCCGCGGGGCCGCGCGCGGACGGCGACGTCCGCCCCGCCCCGCCCCGCCCGACCCCGTCCTCTCCTCTCGTCTCCTTCCCCAAACTCTATCGGCAATCGCAGCGGCCTATCCTCCCCCGCGCGCGTCTCCGCCACCCAAATCCCTCCCCTCCCACCCATAAACTTATCCAAAACCGCCCGCCCCACCCCGCTCCAGCCCCGCGCCCAACCGCGATCGCCTCAGGCCTCCCCGCGCTGCTGCAGCAATGCCGGCCCTCGGGACGCTCTCCGCCGGCGGCGCCGCCGCCGGCGTCGCGGGCCTGCTCCGCCTCCGCCGCGGCCCCGCCCTCGCCTCGCCCCTGCCGGCCGCCGCCCGCGCCGGCGCCGTCCACGACGCCGGCCAGCTCGTCTGGGGCCGCCAGCTCCGCCCGGCCCTCGTCCTCCCCGCCGGCCTGCTCCCGCTCCAGGCCTCCAAGAGGCTCACGCTCCGCCCGCCCGCCGCCTCCGCCGAGCCCGCCGGGTGAGTGATCGTTCTCTAACGCCACGTCTGCACGCTGGAAGCTTCTAGAAACGCCTCTGGCCGGCCGTTTTGTTTAGTTGCATCATACAGTTGGTTCCCTCGCTCCCACGCGCCGCGCAGAAAAAAATTCAGCCACATTTGCGCCGCTGCACATGCGAGCGGCACGACTTCAAATGTTCGGTCCCACCTGCAGCCACACTGATCGCTGATCGGTGGGGCTCACAGCCACAAAATCCGTGCTCTGTGCGTGATACTGGACGTTGGAGTGCGCTTTTAACAATTTTATTACTTTCTCATGACTGTGGTTGCAATAGGGAGGCCAAGTCGCCAGGGTTGCTGGAGAAGTACCCTGCAATCACCACCGGCTTCTTCTTCTTCATGTGGTACGTTCTCGCTGCCTCGCTCAACAGCAGCACGGCCACCCTTTGGCTTTCATGGATCGATCTTGCAGTGATTTTATTCAGCTAATTTGTGCATTCTGGCGCAAGTGATCCTGCAGGTACTTCCTGAACGTGATATTCAACATCCTCAACAAGAAGATCTACAACTACTTCCCCTACCCATAGTAAGTGTGTTTTGTGCATCCTTGCCTTTGTTTCGAAACGGTGAAGATCAGCGGCCTCACTGATCTTGCTTTCAGTTCTTGTGCCTGAGTTGCAACTTACACTGGAAATGGCACTGCTGATTGCAGCTTTGTCTCCGTGATCCATCTACTTGTGGGAGTCGTGTACTGCCTCCTCAGCTGGGCCGTCGGTCTCCCGAAGCGTGCGGTAATTTGGACCGCCTTGCTGTAGTGTTGTGTTTTCTTTGAGAACTCACAAAGTGGTCAGAATGGTCCTCAGTTGATGGGCCTCCTGTAAATTCATATAAGTTCAGCGGCCTCACTTAGACTGTAGGAACAAAAATTACATAAAAGTTCATAAATATTTCTCAACCGATAGGCTTCCTGTAAATTTCATTACAATGTTGCACTCATGGATCATATGCCACTGCCATGTTTACGCATCTGCATTAAAATGTAGGAGATCTTATAATTTCTGGTTTAAAAAAGAATTGCAGTTGTTAGGTAAATTGTAGAGACTCTTTATTTGAACCGTAAAGCGAATCTGTTGTTCTTTGTGTGGTCAATAAGCTTAAACTAAACTTGATACACACCCTTCATCTTTTCATACATTAGAAAAGTATGCGTCCATTAGAATAGCTGCTTCTTATCAAGGCAATGCTTCTTATCTTGAAATTTGCATAAAAATTAACGCAAATTACTGCTATCTTCTGTAGCCTATCAATGCAACGCTCCTGAAGCTGCTCTTTCCTGTGGCATTGTGCCATGCTCTTGGTCATGTCACAAGCAACGTGTCCTTTGCTACTGTTGCAGTCTCGTTTGCCCACACTATTAAAGGTGCCTCTTTCATGTGCAGATTTCTTTTTGGAGTTCTCTTGTCCCTTTTCTGTTTTATATGCTAATTCTTCTCTGCGTTACATAATTGCTATGCAGCTTTGGAGCCCTTCTTCAATGCAGCTGCTACCCAGTTTGTCCTTGGACAGACAGTTCCCTTGTCTCTGTGGTTGTCTCTTGCCCCTGTTGTGCTTGGTAATTTCTCAATTAAGCCTTCTGTTACCACTTTGCTACTAAAGCTGTAGAAATTAATTTTTAGTATAAGAAACCAGTTAAAATTATTGGATACAGTGATTAAAAGACCGATAATATCTTGATCAGACAAGTTTCTCTAGTGGCACAATTCCTTTTCTGTCATTGTTATCATTTTTCACTTGATAGCACGTGCTAAATAGTACTAGTAACTTCTTTGGTCCATGCCTTTTTTTTTCTTCAACCTATTTAACTACTTGAACATGACCAGGTGTTTCAATGGCATCCCTCACTGAACTGTCGTTTAGCTGGAAGGGTTTCATCAACGCTATGATCTCTAACATCTCATTCACTTACCGGAGTATTTATTCCAAGAAAGCCATGGTTTGTGCCTGTTTTCTTCTTATCGCTTGACTCCTCATATATTTTGTTGCCTTTTGGGCTCTTTGTGGTTCAATTCCTTTGTTATTACTAACCATTTTTGTCGTTGCAGACTGACATGGATAGCACCAACGTGTATGCTTACATCTCAATAATTGCTCTAGTTGTCTGCATACCGCCTGCACTTATTGTAAGTGTGATAAATATAGCCCAAATAAAAAGGTTTCGTGTGTTATGCTTCACGTTCACGTTTCTTATTTCGAATGACCAACCTTGCAGATTGAAGGACCACAGCTAATGCAGTATGGATTAAACGATGCAATTGCAAAAGTAGGAATGACAAAATTTGTATCAGATCTTTTCCTGGTGGGATTGTTCTACCATCTCTATAATCAGGTAGCCAGTTGCATATGCTCTTGTTGGAATAATTAAGCGTGGCATTTGAGCTTTCTCATGGCATTACACCATACCATTTGTAATAACATGAGCCATGCAATGACTTTACTGGCATCTGTTTCTTATGCAATGTAGAGATCAACATTTAGCAGCAGTTGGTCGTGATGTTGCCAAACTAGTACATTCCATTTTTGATGGTTTCATCTGTTATAATCCGCTTCATGGCTCATGGCAGATTGCTACAAACACTTTGGAACGGGTGGCCCCTCTGACACATGCTGTTGGCAATGTGTTGAAAAGGGTTTTCGTCATTGGTTTCTCAATCATCATTTTTGGTAAATAAAATGTCCCATTATTATTTATTATGACTAAATATTATTTGCCCAATTGTCCTTTTCTCTATGGCATGGGTTTATGCCTAGTTTTAACCCTTGCTAAATCTTGTGTGAGCAGGCAACAAAATTACCACACAGACTGGAATCGGGACTTGCGTTGCAATAGCTGGTGTTGCCATCTACTCGTACATCAAAGCTAAGATCGAGGAGGAGAAAAGGGTAAGCTTCCCCTCAATTATTCCAGTATCTCCTAATCTGAATACATGTTGGAACCAACATGAGCTGTTTCTAACTGGAATATGGTTATACAGCTTTGGCAACACTGAATGACCAAATAAATTGAAAGTTTTCTTGATTAACCCAAGTAACATAACATAATTTCCTGTTCTTGGTTACCCAAGGGAAGATAATTTACTGAAAATAATTCTTCCTCTAGGTTACCCCAAGAACATATCACATATTTTTCTAATCAACCAAGACCCTCGAAAGGTCAAAATCAGTTAGTCAAAGAGTATAGGTAACAAGATGAAAACCTTTCAACAATTGGATTGGTATGGTCAATGCTAACCATGGTTGTCGAGAGAAGACAAATATGGAGTTATAAACATTTTTTCCTTCTATGATCCGGGACTCATGTTAATGACGCAATCTTATATATCTTGCTCAAATCTTTGCAGGCGAAGGCCGCGTGATGAGGTGACTGCTGTGAATATGGTCTGATGGTTTCCGGCGCTCGAGTTGCATTGCCTCGGAGACGGACATGGACGGATCTCTTCTTCGTTATTTGTTTTTGTTTTTCAGTTATCTGCTAAAGTGTTCCCTTGTGAGGTCGAACAGCTACATTGCAGATGGTAAGACTGGTTGTTTCCATCAGATAAGAGAGCTCAGATGTGCAGTTAATAAACGCTCGTACTTGTAAAGGCTTTTCGTTTTGTGTGTGAGGACTGAGTTATCTTCTTTGTACCCTTCCTTTCGTTAGTTCTTGTGCTATGCAATGTTGGACTCTCAGACCATCAAGTCTTCTGTGCTGTGTCTCTAGCTCTATTGTTTTTTTTTTTAACTTTCTGACGCGCGTCGACAGTTAGACCATATACACTCATCCTCCGTACACACGTTTGATATGTAAGTTTAGCAGAGAATAGTGTTAGGGCATCTCGACCCTCAAAATGGTCACAGTATTTGCCTGCGGGCTGCGGCCTCTCCGGACTCGTTTGTAGACATGGATACGGAAGCTGGCTATCCAACCATGCCCCTTAAATGTCCGTCCTTGTCTTTTTTTCCTAAGTCTGCAATACTCAAAATAATAATAGAAAAGGGCATAATTCATCAATAAATAACATGTAAATATCCCCTAGTACAACAATAGTTTAAATATAAATATTACATCGGGATAACTGGATGTTCAACAAGTTTTTTAAATTCATCGATTTCAAATTCAACAATACTTGAGTCAGCCGCATGTGTTGTCTCATGCAATGTGCCCTTTGAGCTTCATCCAACAATGTATGAATGTAAATTGCCAGCTCTTAGTTCTGTGGTAGCGCATGACAGTGTGTCCGAGCTATACAAGGGGATGATTATTGAGTTGCAACATTTAGTGAATGTATGACCAACATGTAGAGCAGCAGAAAGCATACAATCTCCATGGTTGAAGAGCCTGGTGGTCACTTCCTCTCCACTTTGTGTAATCTACCGCAACCATCGATGGCCTAGAAACTTCACATTGCATTCATGGATCACGTGCAAGTCAGTAGGGCGTGAAGTGACTTTGCTCATGAAATGAAGCATGCATGTTTTTCCAAAAGGTTGAGCCCCTTGCCTCATGCCTACAAAGTACACAGACGTCCAACAATGCCTGGGCGGTGGCCGGAGAGATAGAGGAGGATGAGGATGCTGAGCAAGGGAGAAACAGGGATGGAGTGAAAGAAAAATGGCCCAACGTATTGGAATTCAGACATGGTAAGGGAGAAACATGGACGGAGTGAAAGACGTCCAACAATACCTGGGCGGCGGCCGGAGAGATAGAGGAGGATGCCGATGCTGAGCAAGGGAGAAACAGGGACAGAGTGAAAGAAAAATGGCCCAACGTATTGGAATTCAGACAGGCAAGGGAGAAACATGGACGAAGTGAAAGAAAAATGTCCCAACATATTGTAATTCTAATTCAGACACGTTGTCCACGGGAGGATGCGGATGCTAAGCAAGGGGGTTCGGGGTGGAGTCAGTAGGGTCGGTCCATGTATTTTCCTTCCTTTTACTACATTTCGACTTATTCGCAAGGGACATATGTGGGCGTCCACATTAAATGACAAACGCTGTCCGACATATGCAGACGTTTTGAGAGTCTGACGTTTGAAACGCCCTTACACCTGTGCTCTGTCTAATAGAGATGGTCTAGCTGACGAAGCTCATGTATAGCATAAATTGGTTCTGAGTATGCACCAGACTTCCCATGTCATCCGTACACTAAATTGGTACTGAGAATGCACCATAGTTCCTATGTCATTTGTACACAGGACCATAGCTAGTTCAAATATATAACAAAGCCGAATTATCCCGACACGACAGGGAACAAAATCTGTATAACCTTTCTGAACTCAAACCTTCCTACGATCCCGAGGAAGAACAGATTAAAACATTGACAACAACCAGCCTGGTCACATATGTGAAAAAGCCTCTACCAAGTTATGGGGAAAACAACACATAGAATGACAACATCATTTCTACAGGTATATGTAAACGGAATAACCAAGACCAATTCCGCTCATTGTCCCATCCGGACAGATAGAAATCTACCTAGCCACACGCTGGAGATATTCACAGTACGCTTTCATCAGTCTATAGAAATGGCACACAAAGGCTAAGAACCCAAGAGCCTTTTGATCCCAGCTTTCTGGTCAGACGTCAGCCTGGAAGGGAACTTGATGCTGAACTTAACGCGCAGATTTCCCTTCTTACCGGGCTCCTTGGGTATTGGCATCCCCTCTCCAGGGATCACCTCTTCATAGCTAGGGTGGATCACCGAGTTAACTTGTATGGACAGGTTCCGCCCGTCGAGCGTTGTGAGTTGCATGGTATAGCCAGTCAGTGCTTCCACCAACGAGATCTTCTGTGTCATGACGAGATCGTTTCCTTCCCTGGTGAAAACATCATGGGGCTTCTCTTCAATGATGAAGACAATATCAGCAGGCATCATGCTTGGAGATTCATTCCCCTTTTCAGGAAAGGTGATCTTTGTCCCCTTCTTCCAACCGGGCTTCACATCTATCGTCAAAATTTCTTCTACCTTTGAAACTCTCCTGAAAATATAAGTAAAATTAGCAAGCTCCTGAGAAAATACATTGATATCTTTGTCAAAAAAGCATAACACAAGGTATTCACAAGAACATAGCCACACAGCTAAATATGCAAAATAAGTTTCAAGGAAGATGCAGATGAAGGGTTGTCATAAAATACAAATATATTTTAACACCATCCATAAAAAAATTGCCTAACATAAGCAAACGTAACACCATGCACACACCCTTAGGGTGGAAATGACAACCATGAAGACAAAACAATTTCAGAAGTGTCCACATCAAAGCTAGACCACCTAATGCTTAGGCATCACCTATGCAACCTGCGCTGCAGCCTTGTAGAACGACCTATGCAGGGCTTCACTATCACATGAAAAAAATGGTTAACAAGAATACCCACCTGGGCACTGACTACAGAAAATTAGGCAACAATTAATATGCATATGCATACATGAACCTAAAAGCCGTATAGCCCTTTTTAAAATGTTCTCTACGTGTTAGCAAAGCAGACCAACTGGAAAAAGATCAGAAGGCGTCACAAGGGAAAGATGAAAAGTTATCCTAAAAGGAAACATGTAACGACCATCTCTTCAGAGAAAACATGTCAGAAAACAGGTGCTATTTGGCGTGTCCAAATTTGTTAACAAACTGTACACCAGAATCCGAGTCGGATTCTGACACTCATGTCCGCATCCAAGTAACGCTCATGCAGAACATATACTATAACAATGGCACTTGCATTTTTTTGGCAAGTTAATCTATTGTTACGTAATTTACAACATACACAAGTGTTAACTATTGTCACCACTTGCACCAAAATTTGATTAGTTATCCGTTTTCCCCACCTAAGTGAAGAATAAAAGTCCATCCCAAAAAATTCCCAACTTGGATAGCCGAATCCGAGTCGGATTCTGACATGTATCAGTGTACAAGTAAAACTCATGTAAAACATGCTATCCATACTGCATAGCTGTAAGATTGAATAGAAAGAGTGAGCAATGAAGAGACTGGTTTCTTGTGCTCAGCAAGGAAATAAGAAAATCAAAAGGACTGCTGCAGTTATTAATAGCTATCATAGGTATCATCCCCGTGCTACAAAAACTATACAAATACATGATAATCTATGGCTCCAAACAAATTCTCAATTCTATCCAGAAAGTACAAAGCCAGCCACTAAACAACAAAATGCAACTTAGCTTCACAAGCCCATCTTGATTAGTTGACTACTATGAAAAAATTACACAGCTATTTCTAATAGTTGAGTGGAAACTAAATTAATTTGTCACAACAATAGTGGACATGCACAGGCCATAGAAGAACAATATGTTTGCTCCAAATATAAGTTTCTAATGCAATTAATTTATTTTTTTACTATGATTCTAATGCAATTAATTCACCACCGATAATCCGTTGAATCCCTATAGCCTATAGGAGGTTACACACCACGATTTCTCACAGCTACGTGCTTAGCTGAAAAGTTACAGGAAATTCAAGGAAGCTTACCCACTGGTCTCTATGACCTCTCTTGAGATTTTCATCTTTTTGGCTACACCCTTATACAAATCCGCAAGGGTCACTGGAAGCCGATTCTCAATGGGTGCTGGTTTGTGTGATGGGCGCGGCATATTGCCGGCAGAACCCTCTGCAAATCGCGAAGCGAGATACTCGTTGCTAAACACGCCCCCACCATAAGATCTTGGTTCCCCTCTCATGCTGCCACCCGGCATGCCACCCAGGCCGAAAGGCCCAGAAAATCCGAAAAACTCAGCAAATATATCATCCGCACTCCTCGGATTGAAGTGAAATGAGGCTGACTGGCCACCACCAGGGTAGAAGGAAGATGCACCAGGACCTCCTGCCCCTGGAGGCGGCTGTCCCTTGAGCCCTTCTTCCCCTAGCTGGTCATATATTGTGCGTTTCTGGGAATCGCTAAGGACCTGAAAGGTCATAAGGCAACACATAGCATCAATGCACATTTATAGTAAATGGCTGGAAGTAGAGTCTTAACTAATTATTCAAAGTTAAACTTGCTAAAAAATGGCAGGATCCAGTCCAAAATATCGTTTCTAAACTGCACAACAGATAATACAAACCGATGAACAATGTAGTAATTGTCAATTTAACCATGCCAGATGCTTGCGCTAAAAGATGCCAAAGGAGTGGATTAAAGTTTGCATCAACAGATAAGTGTCTTTGAACTTGCAACAGTTGTTTAGGGTCCCTACTTAACATTATTTCTAAATCCCGGATTCTAAACAAAGATGCAATGCAATTCTACCTATCTCCAGCGTACACAATTAAAAGTTTAAAGGATAGCAGATCATATCGCTGGGTGCAGTAAGACCTACAGGAACAACAAAGGGCATACAACATTATGTCAAAACTTGCACTTGAAGGAAATCTTTCCATCAGCACACACAATAGCTAGGACTGTCGATCTGAGTTGACCGCATACACGGATACACAAGGATCAAAACGTGAACTTTCATGATTGGCGATGAACAGATTTGGCTAACGGTTCAAGAGCAGAAGAAAAAGGAAATCTAATCTTGGCAAGAGGAGATCAAAAAAGAAAAAGCAACCTCGTACGCCTCGGAGATCTGCTTGAACTTGGCCTCCGCCTCCTTCTTGGTGGTGGGGTTCTTATCTGGGTGCCACCGCATGGCGAGCTTGCGGTAGGCCTTCTTGAGGTCGTCGTCGCTGGCGCCACGGTCGACGCCGAGGACCTTGTAGTAGTCGACCCCCATCTCCTTGGGCGCCGGAGCTGCCGGCTCCGTTCGCCGGCGGCCGCCCCGCGTGGACGACGACTCTGCTGCCTTCCGCTTGGTTCCGCCGGCCCCTCGAATCTTGCCGGCCTTGTCGTCCCCGTCCCCTCACCGGAGAGGTTCGCTCGCTCGCTCGGTCGGGTCTCCCTTATCGCACGCCGCTGCGCCGAGCCGTGGGTGGCCTCGGTGCCCGGTTCCGTTTCGTGCTCGTGACGGGAAAGGCGGCTCGCACCGGGTTGCGACTTGCGAGGAAATTAGTAAGGGGTGGAAGCTTCCAGAAGCATGTCATACGTGTACTGGTAGAATTCGGTCGCGGTTGGGCTCTGCGGCGCGGGCCGTCCGGTGGGACCTGTCAGCCCATCTCGTAAGAATGTAACCCAGCAACAAAAAAAAGAGCAAAAAAGCTTGACTGATCCTAAAAAAAATGAAGAGCCCGACTAAGGACTCCTTTGGTTTGATTTGTACTCCCTCAGTTCCTAAATATAACGAAGGGAGTACAAGTTAAAATACCGAAGACGTGAAAGACTACCTCAACCAAGTCATAGGGATACACTCGGGGAGCTGCTCCCCATTGGCTTCTCCCGGACGTGAAGGGACCGGCTGTGGCTGGAAATTAAGTTAAACACAGAAAAACAAGTTATTTTTCGCTTGTGCTTATTTCCCACGGTAAGCCATCCATAAGCTAGAAAAGAACTAAGCCTAGGATTTGTAATCCTATCCTAGTATATGTTATATAAGCCGGAGATCGGGATCGTCGATAGATCATCAACAATATACATACTTCAATCACAATATAAACAAGCATGCATAGGGTATTACCTTGATCGTGAGGGCTCGAACCTGCATAAAAACTCACCTTCTCTTACCATCCAGCCTATTCGCCTCCCCGGAATACTGTACCAAGGAGATTTGCTAGAATCATATCCAATAGTAGAGTAAAATCTTTGCATATGAATTATCTTTCTAAAAAAATGGTAGACTGTGGGCATGCGGGAGAGTTAGATGACGATGACGAAGGGGTGAAAGACAAAACATAACCTTCTTGGTGGAGGTGGGGAGGGAGCATCTATTTTTCCCAATTTAAGTCCCCCTAAACATTTTTTTTCATAAAATTCCCCATGAGTCGAGGCGGCGATCCCTTCTAACATGCACTTAGGCCTTGTAAAATGCAAGGTGCTTAGAGGGTGCTTAAATAGATAGATTAGTTTTTCCTTAAGTACCGATGTTTATTTGTAGATGATAGACGCTTAATTAGGCATCCCTCCTATAGAGATAAGCACTGGTGCTCAACAAAAACTTTTACTAATCATCTCCCTAAACACCTTGTATTGTACAAGCCTACAAGACCTTAGCTACACCAGTGACGGTAGGGTATTGTAAATATGCCTATATTTTTGTGCATGGCGTCCTAGTTGAAGCATGATTTCGGTTATCTTCAATTATTGTGAGATAGTTATTGGTAGATTTTGCCACGTATAATTTTTCATTTACCCCTAGGTCTATTATAAAAATTCACCATAAGTACAAAGCATCTCAACCACAACCGCTGCTAGATCGCGTCGTTGGCGCCGCTCCTCTACTGGAGCCGGCTTGACCTTGCCGATAACAATTGAGAAGCCTACATGCGTGTGTCTATTGTTGGGGAACGGAGTAATTTCAAAAAAAATCCTATGATCACGCAAGATCTATCTAGGTGATGCATAGCAACGAGATGAGAGAGTGTTGTCTACGTACCCTCGTAGACCAAAAGTGGAAGCTTTATGACAAAGCGGTTCATGTAGTCGTACGTCTTCACGATCCGACCGATCCTAGCACCGAAGGTACGGCACCCCCGCGATCTGCACACGTTCAGCTTGGTGACGTCCCACGAACTCTAGATCCAGCAGAGGTCGAGGGAGAGTTTCGTCAGCATGACGGTATGATGACGGTGATGATGAAGTTATCGACGCAGGGCTTTGTTGGTGTTGGGGATATAACTACTAGGTATGACCTGCCAGAAGGAGCAGGGTTATACCTACAAGCATTCTTGAAGACTGGAGCTCAAGCTTGAAGATGGCGGTTTAGTAAAGGCCCAAAGGCCCAGAGGTGACTTAAGGCCCGTAGTGTTAAACCGCCTTATTCATGTAACTTGTACTATAAGGCAAGAAATATTAAGAGACCGAGCGGATCTGATCTATAAGCCGCCAGACTCAGAGAGCACCAAGCGTCAACCTCGATATATAAAGGGCGACCGGCGGCGGTTCGAGTCTGAAACAACAACTCGAGAGCTAGGTCAAGCGATTCTGCTTCCTGGTTATCGAGACATACATAATCCCAATCACAACTAGACGTAGGCTTTTACCTTCATCGTAAGGGGTCGAACTAGTATAAGCCTCTCGTGTCTCTTGTCCTGATTAACCCCTTCAAGCTTCCTAGTTGCGATGGCTCCACGACTAAGTCCTTTCACTAGGACATCTGACGTGACAATTCCACAACAGTTGGCGCCCACCGTGAGGCCAGCGCACGGTGGATTTGAGTTCTTGAAGGGAAGCTTCGAAGGGCTCAAGGGATACGCTGTGGGCCGGATGACCAAGAGTCGTCGCGGAAAGCTCTACATTGACGACGCAGGCTGGGGCCCCGAGGCTGGCTCAATTGAGTAGGGGTACCGGGTCCCCTTCGGTAGAATCCACGTCTTCATCGGCAAGATCGGCGAGCCGGGCCCTAGCCATACGTCTGCACCGACCTCGTCGAGATGGCTCAGCGTGCGAGACCCGCCCGGGCTCTGCCGGCTGTGAAGCGTGCCTTCGTGGGATGCGTCCACGGAGGGCTCTCTAAAGGATCTGTCTCTGGTGGTAAGGCGGCCATCTACTCTGACGATGAGTCGTCCACAGGTGAGACGGATTCGATGTACCAACTGCAGGATGGCGGGCTTGGGGGCTGTTCCGATGGCAGCAGTATTCCGGATTGTCTTGAGCCGCCGAGCAGGGTCGGGATCTTCATGGCCGGCACCCAACCCATCCAAGACTCTACAACTGCAGCAGCCGTAACTTCTGGGTCAGCGGCAGCCAGGGCAGGAGGCCCTGTGCGTTCACCGGCCCAGGTGTTAATGGATCTCACCGACAAGCTCACCACCCTGTTAACTACCGTAGTCAACCCGGCGGATCAAGCCGTTCATGATGCAGAGGTGGCGCAGTTAAAGTTGGATATGGCACAAGCTAAGGAGGACCTGGTAGCAGAAGGTGTTAGGATAACCGCAGAGCTGGCGGCTCTGGACGTTCAGGCTCAGCAGATCCAGGCGCACGCTTTCCGGCTCACACAAGACCAGAACACGGCTAATGAGGTCAAGGAGAAGGTATCAGAAGACTCAGTCTCGACTTCCCCCGGTTTATGACCCTCAGAATCTTTTTAACACGCCAGGAGCAGGGCCCAGAAACCCGCCGTGGCTTACCCTGCAGACAGGCAACCCACCATGGCTCCCTCCGCGCACAGGAACGGACCATGTTGCGACACCCGGGGATGGAGTGAAGGAAATATGCCCTAGAGGCAATAATAAAGTTATTATTTATTTCCTCATATCATGATAAATGTTTATTATTCATGCTAGAATTGTATTAACCGGAAACATAATACATGTGTGAATACATAGACAAACATAGTGTCACTAGTATGCCTCTACTTGACTAGCTCGTTTATCAAAGATGGTTATGTTTCCTAGCCATGGACAAAAGAGTTGTCATTTGATTAACGGGATCACATCATTGGGAGAATGATGTGATTGACTTGACCCATTCCGTTAGCTTAGCACTTGATCGTTTAGTATGTTGCTATTGCTTTCTTCATGACTTATACATGTTCCTGAAACTATGAGATTATGCAACTCCCGTTTACCGGAGGAACACTTTGGGTGCTACCAAACGTTACAACGTAACTGGGTGATTATAAAGGAGTACTGCAGGTGTTTCCAAAGGTACATGTTGGGTTGGCGTATTTCGAGATTATGTTTTGTCACTCCGATTGTCGGAGAGGTATCTCTGGGCCCTCTCGGTAATGCACATCACTATAAGCCTTGCAAGCAATGTAGCTAATGAGTTAGTTACGGAATGATGCATTACATAACAAGTAAAGAGACTTGCCCGTAATGAGATTGAACTAGGTATTGGATATTGACGATCGAATCTCGGGCAAGTAACATACCGATGACAAAGGGAACAACGTATGTTGTTATGCGGTTTGACCGATAAAGATCTTCGTAGAATATGTAGGAACCATATGGGCATCCAGGTTCCGCTATTGGTTATTGACCAAGAATAGTTCTAGGTCATGTATACATAGTTCTCGAACCCGTAGGGTTCGCACGCTTAACGTTATGATGACAGTTTTATTATGAGTTTATAAGTTTTGATGTACCGAAGTTTGTTCGGAGTCCCGGATGTGATCACGGACACGACGAGGAGTCTCGAAATGGCCGAGACATAAAGATTGATATATTGGAAGCCTATGTTTGGACATCGGAATAGTTCCGGGTGAAATCGGGATTTTACCGGAACACCGGGGGGTTACCGGAACCCTCCCGGGGGTTAATGGGCCCTAGTGGGCCATGAGGGAGAAGAGGAGGGCGGACAGGCAGGCGCGCCCCCCCCTAGTCCGAATAGGACAATGAAAGGGGGCGCCCCTTCCTCTTTCCTCCCCAAGTCCTAATCCAACTAGGAAAGGAGGGGGGAGTCCTACTCCCGGTGGGAGTAGGACTCCTCCGGCGCGCCTCCTCCTAGGGTTGGCTGCACCCCCCTTGCTCCTTTATATACGGGGGCAGGGGGGCACCCTAGACACACAAGTTGATCTACGGATCGTTCCTTAGCCGTGTGCGGTGCCCCCTCCACCATATTCCACCTCGGTCATATCGTCGCGGAGTTTAGGCGAAGCCCTGCGCCGGTAGAAAATCATCACCGTCACCACACCGTCGTGCTGACGGAACTCATCCCCGACACCCTGCTGGATCGGAGTCCGGGGAACGTCATCGAGCTGAACGTGTGCAGAACACGGAGGTGCCGTACGTTCGGTGCTTGGATCGGTCGGATCGTGAAGATGTACGACTACATCAACCGCGTTGTCATAACGCTTCCGCTTTCGGTCTACGAGGGTACGTGGACACACTCTCCCCTCTCGTTGCTATGCATCACCATGATCTTGCATGTGCGTAGGAATTTTTTTGAAATTACTACGTTTCCCAACAGTGGTATGAGAGCCAGGTTTTATGTGTAGATGTCATATGCACGAGTAGAACACAAGTGAGTTGTGGGCGATACAAGTCATACTACTTACCAGCATGTCATACTTTGGTTCGGCGGTATTGTGAGATGAAGCGGCCGGACCGACATTACGCCAGACGCTTACGCGAGACTGGTTTCACCGTTCACGAGCACTCATGCTTAAAGGTGGCTGGCGGGTGTCTGTCTCTCTCACTTTAGCTGAATCGAGTGTGGCTACGCCCGGTCCTTGCGAAGGTTAAAACATCACTAACTTGACGAACTATCGTTGTGGTTTTGATGCGTAGGTAAGAACGGTTCTTGCTAAGCCCGTAGCAGCCACGTAAAACTTGCAACAACAAAGTAGAGGACGTCTAACTTGTTTTTGCAGGGCATGTTGTTGATGTGATATGGTCAAGACGTGATGCTATATTTTATTGTATGAGATGATCATGTTTTGTAACCGGTTATCGGCAATGGCGAGAGCCATATGGTTGTCGCTTTAGTGTATGAAATGCAAACGCCCTGTAATTGCTTTACTTTATCACTAAGCGGTAGCGATAGTCGTAGAAGCAATAGATGGCGTAAATGACAACGATGCTACGATGGAGATCAAGGTGTCGCACCGGTGACGATGGTGATCACGACGGTGCTTCGGAGATGGAGATCACAAGCACAAGACGATGATGGCCATATCATATCACTTATATTGATTGCATGTGATGTTTATCCTTTATGCATCTTATCTTGCTTTGATTGACGGTAGCATTTTAAGTGATCTCTCACTAGAAATTATCAAGAAGTGTTCTCCCTGAGTATGCACCGTTGCCAAAGTTCGTCGTGCCCAGACACCACATGATGATCGGGTGTGATAAGCTCTACGTCCATCTACAACGGGTGCAAGCCAGTTTTGCACACGCAGAATACTCAGGTTAAACTTGACGAGCCTAGCATATGCAGATATGGCCTCGAAACACGGAGACCGAAAGGTCGAGCGTGAATCATATAGTAGATATGATCAACATAGTGATGTTCAACATTGAAAACTACTCCATATCACGTGATGATCGGTTATGGTTTAGTTGATTTGGATCACGTGATCACTTAGATGACTAGAGAGATGTCTGTCTAAGTGGGAGTTCTTAAGTAATATGATTAATTGAACTTAAATTTATCGTGCACTTAGTACCTGATAGTATTTTGCTTGTCTATGTTTGTTGTAGATAGATGGCTCGTCTTTGTTGTTAGTTGAATTTTAATCGTTCCTTGAGAAAGCAAAGTTGAAAGAGGATGGTAGCAATTACACGGATCGGGTCCGTAACTCGAGGATTATCCTCATTGCGCACGTAAGAATTACGCCCTGTAAGCACCGCTGGGTGCCGAACTCTTCCGATGCAACCGACGATGTTAAGAACGTCTGGCGAGCGAAGCGATGACTACTCAATAGTTCGATGTGCCATGCTTTACGGCTTAGAACGGGTCTTCAACGAAGTTTGGAACGTCATGGAGCATATGAGATGTTCCAGAGTTTGAAGTTAATATTTCAAGCAAATGCCGGATTGAGAGATATGAAGTCCCCAATAAGTTCTATAGCTGCAAGATGGAGGAGAATAGTTACGTCGGTGAACACATACTCAAAATGTCGGGTATAATAATCACTTGATTCAACGGGAGTTAATCTTCACGATGATAGTGTCATTGATGAATTCTCCAATCACGCCACCAAGCTACAAGAGCTTCGTGATGAACTATAATATGCAAGGGATGAACAAGACAATTCCCGAGCTCTTACAATGCTAAAAGCTACGGAGGTAGAAGTCAAGAAGGAGCATCAAGTGTTGATGGTTAACAAGACCACCAGTTTAAAGAAAAGAGCAAAGGGAAGAAGGGAACTTCAAGAAGAACAGACAAACAAGTTGTTTGCTCAAGAGAAGAAACCCAAGTCTGGACCTAAGCACTGAAATCGAGTGCTTCTACTTAGCGATCGACATTTGAAGCGGAACTACCCCAAGTATTTGGCGGATAAGAAGGATGGCAAGGTGAACAAAGGTATATGTGATATACATGTTATTGATGTGTACCTTACTAGAGCTCGCATAGCACTGGTATTTGATCTCGGTTACATTGCTAACATTTGCAACTCGAAACAGGGACTACGGAATAAGCGAGCACTAGCCAAGGACGAGGTGACGATGCGCGTGGGAAACGGTTCCAAAGTCGATGTGATCGCGGTCGGCACGCTACCTCTACATCTACCTTCGGGATTAGTTTTAGACCTGAATAATTGTTATTTAGTGCTAGCGTTGAGCATGAACATTATATGTGGATCTTGTTTGATGCGAGACGGTTATTCATTTAAATCAGAGAATAATGGTTGTTCTATTTATATGAGTAATATCTTTTATGGTCATGCTCCCTTGAAGAGTGGTCTATTTTTATTGAATCTCGATAGTAGTGATACACATATTCATAATGCCGAAGCCAAAAGATGCAGCGTTGATAATGATAGTGCAACTTATTTGTGGCACTACCGTTTAGGTCATATCGGTGTAAAGCGCATGAAGAAACTCCATACTGATGGACTTTTGGAATCACTTGATTATGAATCACTTGGTACTTGCGAACCGTGCCTCATGGGCAAGATGACTAAAACACCGTTCTTCGGTACTATGGAGAGAGCAACAGATTTGTTGGAAATCATACATACAGATGTATGTGGTCCGATGAATGTTGAAGCTCGTGGCGGATATCGTTATTTTCTCACCTTCACAGATGATTTGAGTAGATATGGGTATATCTACTTAATGAAACACAAGTCTGAAACATTTGAAAAGTTCAAAGAATTTCAGAGTGAAGTGGAAAATCATCATAACAAGAAAATAAAGTTTCTACGATCTGATCGTGGAGGAGAATATTTGAGTTACGAGTTTGGTTTACATTTGAAACAATGCGGAATAGTTTCGCAACTCACGCCACCCGGAACACCACAACGAAATGGTGTGTCCGAACGACATAATCGTACTTTACTAGATATGGTGCAATCTATGATGTCTCTTACTGATTTACGCTATCGTTACGGGGTTATGCTTTAGAGACGGCCGCATTCACGTTGAATAGGGCACCATCAAAATCCGTTGAGACGACGCCTTATGAACTGTGGTTTGGCAAGAAACCAAAGTTGTCGTTTCTTAAAGTTTGGGGCTGTGATGCTTATGTGAAGAAACTTCAACCAGATAAGCTCGAACCTAAATCGGAGAAATGTGTCTTCATAGGATACCCAAAAGAGACTATTGGGTACACCTTCTATCACAGATCCGAAGGCAAGACATTCGTTGCTAAGAATGGATCCTTTCTAGAGAAAGAGTTTCTCTCGAAAGAAGTGAGTGGGAGGAAAGTAGAACTTGACGAGGTAACTATACCAGCTCCCTTATTGGAAAGTAGTTCATCACAGAAATCGGTTCCTGTGACACTTACACCAATTAGTGAGAAAGCTAATGCTAATGATCATGAAACTTCAGATCAAGTTTCTACTGAACCTCGTAGGTCTACCAGAGTAAGATCCGCACCAGAGTGGTATGGTAATCCTATTCTGGAAGTCATGTTACTTGACCATGATGAACCTACGAACTATGAGGAAGCGATGATGAGCCCAGATTCATAAAATGGCTAGAGGCCATGAAATCGAGATGGGATCCATGTATGAGAACAAAGTGTGGACTTTGGTTGACTTGCTCGATGATCGGCAAGCCATTGAGAATAAATGGATCTTTAAGAAGAAGACCGACGATGGTAATGTAATCGTCTATAAAGCTCGACTTGTTGCGAAAGGTTTTCGACAAGTTCAAGGGGTTGACTACGATGAGACTTTCTCACCCGTAGCGATGCTTAAGTCTGTCTCGAATCATGTTAGCTATTGCTGCATTTTATGATTATGAAATTTGGCAAATGGATGTCAAGACTGCATTCTTGAATGGATTTACGGAAGAAGAGTTGTATATGATGCAGCGAAGGTTTTGTTGATCCAAAAGGTGCTAACAAAGTATGCAAGCTCCAAAGATCCATTTATGGACTGGTGCAAGCATCTCGGAGTTGGAATAAACGCTTTGATAGTGTGATCAAAGCATATGGTTTTATCTGAGACTTTTGGAGAAGCCTCAGATTTACAAGAAAGTGAGTGGGAGCTCTGTAGCATTTCTGATATTATATGTAGATGACATATTATTAATTGGAAATGATATAGAATTTCTGGATAGCATAATGGGATACTTGAATAAAAGTTTTTCAATGAAAGACCTCGCTGAAGCTTCTTACATATTGAGCATCAAGATTTATAGAGATAGACCAAGATGCTTAATAGGACTTTCACAAAGCACATACCTTGATAAAATTTTGAAAAAGTTCAAAATGGATTAGGCAAAGAAAGGGTTCTTGCCCGTGCTACAAGGTGTGAAGTTGAGTCAGACTTAATGCCCGACCACAGCAGAAGATAGAGAGAAAATGAAAGATGTTCCCTATGCTTCAGCCATAGGCTCTATCATGTATGCAATCTTGTGTACCGCACTGACGTGTGCTTAGCAATAAGCTGGCAGAAGGTACCAAAGTAATCCAGAGTGGATCATCGACAGCGGTCAAGAACATCCCGAAATACGAAAAGGACTAAGGATATGTTTCTCGTATATGGAGGTGACAAAGAGCTAGTCGTAAATGGTTACGTCGATGCAAGCTTTGACACTGATCCGAACGATTCTAAATCGCAAACCGGATACGTATTTTTATTAAACGGTGGAGCTGTAAGTTGGTGGAGTTCTAAACAAAGCGTTGTGGCGGGATCTACATGTGAAGCGGAGTACATAGCTGCTTCGAAGCAGCAAATGAAGGAGTCGGATGAAGGAGTTCATTTCCGATCTAGGTGTCATACCTAGTGCATCGGGACCAATGAAGATCTTCGTGACAATCTTGGTGCAATTGCCTTGGCAAAGGAATCCAGATTTCACAAGAGGACCAAGCACATCAAGAGACGCTTCAATTCCATCCGGACCAAGTCCAAGTGGGAGACATAGAAATTTGCAAGATACATACGGATCTGAATGTTGCGAACCGTTGACTAAGCCTCTCTCACGAGCAAAACATGATCAACACCAAGACTCCATGGGTGTTAGAATCATTACTATGTAATCTAGATTATTGACTCTAGTGCAAGTGGGAGACTGAAGGAAATATGCCCTAGAGGCAATAATAAAGTTATTATTTATTTCCTCATATCATGATAAATGTTTATTATTCATGCTAGAATTGTAATAACCGGAAACATAATACATGTGTGAATACATAGACAAACATAGTGTCACTAGTATGCCTCTACTTGACTAGCTCATTTATCAAAGATGGTTATATTTCCTAGCCATGGACAAAACAGTTGTCATTTGATTAACGGGATCACATCATTGGGAGAATGATGTGGTTGACTTGACCCATTCCGTTAGCTCAGCACTTGATCGGTTAGTATGTTGCTATTGCTTTCTTCATGACTTATACATGTTCCTGAAACTATGAGATTATGCAACTCCCGTTTACCGGAGGAACACTTTGGGTGCTACCAAACGTCACAACGTAACTAGGTGATTATAAAGGAGTACTACAGGTGTTTCCAAAGGTACATGTTGGGTTGGCGTATTTCGAGATTAGGTTTTGTCACTCCGATTGTCGGAGAGGTATCTCTGGGCCCTCTCGGTAATGCACATCACTATAAGCCTTGCAAGCAATGTAGCTAATGAGTTAGTTACGGAATGATGCATTACATAACGAGTAAAGAGACTTGCGATAACGAGATTGAACTAGGTATTGGATCGACGATCGAATCTCGGGCAAGTAACATATCGATGACAAAGGAACAACGATGTTGTTATGCGGTTTAACCGATAAAGATCTTCAGATAATATGTAGGAACCAATATGGGCATCCGTGTTCCGCTATTGGTTATTGACCGAGAATAGTTCTAGGTCATGTCTACATAGTTCTCGAACCCATAGGGTCCGCACGCTTAACATTACGATGACAGTTTTATTATGAGTTTATATGTTTTGATGTACCGAAGTTTGTTCGGAGTCCCGGATGTGATCACGGACATGACGAGGAGTTTCTAAATGGTCGAGACATAAAGATTGATATATTGGAAGCCTATGTTTGGACATCGGAATAGTTCCGGGTGAAATCGGGATTTTACCGGAACACCGCGGGGTTACCGGAACCCTCCCGGGGGTTAATGGGCCCTAGTGGGCCATGAGGGAGAAGAGGAGGGCCGGCCAGGGCAGGCCGCACGCCCCCTCCCCCTAGTCCGAATAGGACAAGGAAAGGGGGGGGGCGGCGCCCCCCTTTCCTCTTTCCTTCCCCCCAAGTCCTAATCCAACTAGGAAAGGGGGGGGGGGGAGGAGTCCTACTCCCGGTGGGAGTAGGACTCCTCCGGCGCGCCTCCTCCTAGGTCCGGCCGCACCCCCCTTGCTCCTTTATATACGGGGGCAGGGGGCACCCTAGACACACAAGTTGATCTACGGATCATTCCTTAGCCGTGTGCGGTGCCCCCTCCACCATATTCCACCTCGGTCATATCGTCGCGGAGTTTAGGCGAAGCCTGCGCGATAGAACATCATCACCGTCACCACACCGTCGTCTTGACGGAACTCATCCCGACACCTGCTTTGGATCGAGTCCGGGAACGTCATCGAGCTGAGCGTGTGCGAGAACACGAGGTGTCGTGACGTTCGGTGCTTGGATCGGTCGGATCGTGAAGACGTCGACTACATCAACCGCGTTGTCATAACGCTTCCGCTTTCGGTCTACGAGGGTACGTGGACACACTCTCCCCTCTCGTTGCTATGCATCACCATGATCTTGCGTGTGCGTAGGAATTTTTTTGAAATTACTACGTTTCCAACATGGAGCACCGTTTCGGCCACCAGTGATGGGACCTCCCCGCGTGAACATGGCGCCACCTCAGTACGTACCAACCCCTCCGGGTCATTACTCTAACCCCTTGGAAAACATGATAGCGGCAGCAACCCGATTGGCGGCTCTCCCAATTGATGGTGACTCTCTGACTGCAGTTGAAACCCGCCGGGTTAGGGAGCTTCTTCAGACGACCTTAGTACAGCAGGAGGCATACTCATACAGCCGAGACAGGATTCACTCGACCCCTCGCCCAAGCCGAAGCCCGAGTTATAGCAGGCACATGGATTCAGCGGCCGTGTCAAGCAATGTTAGACGCCATGACCAGCCAGGTGGCGGTAACCTGCCACGTCATGAGGCCGTTAACTTGGTGGAGCAAGAGAGACTACGACAAGAGGCTGAACGGGCGGCTGAGCAAGCGGCTCAGTTGATGGCTTATCAGCCGTATCCGGTTTATCCGACCACTTCTGTTGAGGCAGGTATAGCCACCAGGACTGGAGGAGTCCCATGTCTAGTGCCGGCTCTACGTAACGAGCGGTTGCCCAAAGATTTTAAAGGACCAAGGAAGGTGCCGAATTACACAAATTGACTTCTGACTGGGGCATGGATTGAGAGCTACGAGATGGCTATGGAGCTGTTGAAGGTTACTGACGCAGCAATGGCTAAGTACTTCACCATGATGTTGGATGGAACCGCCCGCACTTGGTTGAAAGGCCTGCCACCTAATTCAATAAGTTCATGGGCGGAGTTAAAGGCCCGGTTCATCCAGAACTTCAAAGACACGTGTAAGCAACCCATGTCGATCGTGGATCTGACGAATTGTAAGTAGGAAGAGGGTGAGTCTACAACCCATTGGGTGCATCGGGTTAAGGCCATAATACATTCATCTGATAAGATGGATGCCGGCTCCGCAGTCTTAATGTTGGAGAAGAATTGTCGTTTCTTACCTTTGGAACAAAAGCTAGGGCGGCTCAAACATGAGTGCAATGATATGGGCACCCTGATGGCGGTTCTGGTCAAGTACGCCGATTCTGATAGTACCAAGGATACCGAGTCTGATGATGAGAAGGCAGGGAAGGGAAATAGGAATGGCAACTGCAAGGGCTCTCAGCACAACCCGGCCAATCAAGGAGGTAACAAACGTAAGACTGACGGTAGTTTGGATTTTGTGGCTAACACCAGTGCATAGGGTCATAACCAGCGGCGCAAGGGAAGGCCACCTCCTCGATCTGGCGGGTCAGGACCCACACTTGAGCAGTTGTTGAATGAACCTTGTCCGAGACAGGACACTAAGGAGAAGCCGGCTACACATTTGTGGAAGGATTGCACGATTATGAAGGCTTTTTAGAAATTCCAACATGTTTGACGGTAACAATGGCCCGGGTGGCTCAGGTGGTGGCGGTTTTCATGGTTCGGGTGGTGGGTCAAATCCCAATTTTCAAAATTCCCAGGGAAACTAGGGTGGATATAACCAACAGGCTGGCAGGCGGTCGGCAGCAGCAGACAAGGTGGATACCAGAGCAATCCAAAGCGGTTGAGCAAAGGCAATACCATGTGTTTACCACCGTTTATGTAAGCGGGACCGAAGCTTCATAAGAGGGTCGTGAATGCGGTTGAGCCAGCAATTCCTCGGTATTTGAGGTGGTGCAGGCAGCCTATCGCATGGAGTAGAGAGGATCACCCTCCCGGGTTGACAATCCGGGTCACTTGGCCTCGTCGTGGCCCCTCAAGTGGGTGGATACAAGTTCACCAAGGTGCTAATGGATGGAGGCAAGACAGATCAATATCCTTTATTATGAGACATTTAAATGCATGGGGCTGACCGATAAGAGCCTTAAGAAGTCCAACACTGCTTTCCATGGAGTTGTACACGTAAGTCGGCGATCCGGTTGGCAAGATAGAGTTGGAGGTAGCATTTGGGGATGAATATGATTCCAGAGCCGAGAAATTAATGTTTGAAGTAGTTCAGATCAAGAGCCCATATCATGCTCTATTTGGGCGGCCGGCTTATGCCAAGTTCATGGCACGGCCGTGTTATGTGTACTTGCAGCTCAAGATGCCGGGTTATAAGGGAACCATTACGATGCACAGGAGCCGCAAGGTGGCTCTGGAATGTGAAGAGGGTGACGCGGCTTATGCTGAGTCAGTCTGCGCGACGGAAGAGTTAAAATTCTACAAGGACAATGTTGACTCGGCAGATATGACATCCTTAAAGAAGCCAACTACAAAGCATGAGCCGATCATGAAATTTAAGTCGGCGGATGAGACTAAGCTTGTTGATTTTGTCCTAGGCGATTCGTCCAAGCAGTTCAGTATCGGTGCTAATTTGGATACTAAATAGGAAAGCGCGCTCATCGAGTTCATCCGTGAGAATCGGGACATTTTTGCATGGAAACCATCTGACGTGCCGGGTGTACCGAGAGAACTCGCTGAGCACACTCTTAATATCGATCCAAAGTTTAAGCCGGTCAAGCAATTTCTTTGGCGGTTTAATGAGGAGAGAAGGAAAGCTATTGGTGAGGAAGTGGCCCAGCTCTTGGCGGCTGGGTTCATCATTGAGGTGTTTCATCCAGAGTGGCTGGCTAACCCGGTGCTTGTTCTTAAGAAAAACGACACTTGGCATATGTGTGTGGATTACACGGACTTAAACAAAGCTTGTCCTGCTGATCCTTTTGCTCTCCCTCGTATTGATCAGATCATCGATGCTACGACGGGTTGTGAGCATCTGAGCTTTCTGGATGCTTACTCTGGTTATTATCAGATCAAGATGGCTGTTAAGGACCAGGAGAAGACATCGTTCATTACTCTGTTTGGAGCCTTCTGCTATGTTTCAATGCCTTTTGGGCTCAAGAGTGCCCAGGCGACTTACCAGCGATGCATGCAGAATTGTCTTCGTAATCAGATTGGATGCAATGTTCATGCTTATGTGGATGACATAGTGGTTAAATCCAGAGAGAAAGAGACCTTGATTGATGATCTCAAGGAAACCTTTGATAATCTCCGGGTTTACAAGATGATGCTTAACCCGGCTAAGTGTGTTTTTGATGTGCCTACAGGCAAGCTTTTGGGCTTTCTGGTTTCTAAAAGAGGCATCGAAGCTAACCCGGAGAAGATCAAAGCCATCACCTCCCTGGCCAAGCCGGCATGCATTAATGATGTCCAGCGTTTGGCGGGTTGTATTGCTGCTTTAAGCCGGTTCATAAGCCGGTTAGGGGAGAAGGCTATGCTGCTGTATCAGATGATGAAGAAGACGGATAGCTTTACTTGGAGTGACGCCGCCAATACTGCTTTTGAAGATCTGAAGAAACAGTTGGCTGAGCCGCCGGTTCATGCTGCTCCCATTGACAAGGAACCGTTGTTACTGTATGTGGCTGCTAACACGCGTGCTGTCAGCGTGGCTATTGTGGTGGAACGCAAGGAGGTTGGCAAGGAGCACCCGATTCAGCGGCCGGTTTACTACATCAGTGAGGTACTGATTGAGTTCAAGCAGCGATATCCACACTGACAGAAGCTTGTCTATGGGGTGTTCATGGCCAGCCGGAAACTTAAGCAATATTTGTTGGGCCACCCCATCACTATGGTTAGTTATGCCCCCTTGGGGGATATTATTCAGAACAGAGAGTCCACAGGGCGAGTCGCCCAATGGGCCATTGAGCTTGGGCCTCATGGTTTAAAATATGTACCATGCACAGCTATTAAATCTCAAGCGCTGGTGGATTTCATCAATGATTGGACAGAGTTGCAGATGCCTGAGGAAAAGCCAGATGATACCTATTGGACAATTCATTTTGACGGGTCTAGGCAATTGGAAGGCTCGGGGGCTGGAGTTATTCTGGCTTCCCCCCGGGGTGATAAGTTTTGTTATGTGCTCCGGTTGATGTTTCCTTGTACTAACAACACAGCTGAGTATGAAGCCTTGCTCCATGGTCTCCGGATGGCTAAAGAGATGAATTTAAGCCGGGTAAGATGCTTCGGCGACTCATATCTAGTGGCTCAGCAAGTATCAGGCACGTGGGATTCAAAGGATCCTCTCATGGCGGCTTATCGCCGGGAGGTTGATGCAATTGCAGGGCACTTCAAGGGTTATCAGGTGGAGTGCATTGACCGTAGAAAGAATGAGGCGACTAACGCCTTAAGCCGGCTGGGATCTCAGCGGAAGTCGGTGCCGTCTAATACTTTCTTGATGTTCTGCATAACCCTTCTGTTAAGCTACCGACAGAGGAAGACTTGGCTATTCGACCTCGGCTACGCTTGGTGGCGGCTCTTCATATCATCCCGAGATTGGGCGGTCTTTATCCGCTTATATGACACGGGGCGAATTGCCTGAGGATGAAACCTTGGCCAGGCAGATAACCCGACGGTCCAAGTCCATGACGATTGTTAATGGCGAGTTACATCATCGCAGTGTTACAGGGGCTTTCCAGCGTTGCATCTCTCCTGAAGAAGGCCAAGAAATTCTCCGTGAGATTCATGAAGGAGATTGCGATCATCACGCCGGGTCAAACTCCCTCGTGGCTAAGGCTTTTCATCATGTATTTTATTGGCTATCAGCTCATGCAGACGCAGAGGATTTGGTCAGTAAATGTGACGGTTGTCAGAAGTTCTCAAGACGGGCTCATGTGCCGGCTCAAGAGTTGAGGATGATTCCAATTACTTGGCCGTTTGCAGTCTGGGGGCTTGACATGGTTGGACCTTTCAAGAGATCCAAAGATAAAAAGACTCACCTCTTGGGCAGTTGATAAGTTCACAAAGTGGGTCGAGGCAGAGCCGGTCAGTAAGTGTGATGCAGCCACGACGGTTCAATTCATGAAGAAGGTGATATTTCGTTTTGGTTTTCCACACAACATTATAACTGCAATGGCACTAATCTGTCTAAAGGCGCCATGGAGGAGTTCTGTCAACGTGAGCATATCCGGCTTGATGTTTCATCAGTGGCTCACCCTCAGTCCAATGGTCAAGCCGAGCGAGCCAATCAAGAGATTCTGAAAGGCATTAAGCCCCGACTTTTTGTCCCCTTGCAATGGACGCCGGGTTATTGGGTTGAGGAGTTACCTTCTATGTTATGGAGCATCAACACTACTCCTAACAGATCTACGGGTTATACACCTTTCTTCATGGTCTACGGAGCTGAGGCGGTTCTCCCTAGTGACATCCGTCATGATTCACCTCGTGTGGCGGCTTATGTGGAGGAAGACAATGAACAAGCACGCCAGGATGCTCTTGATATGTTAGATGAACATCGGGACTTGGCCGCAGCTCGCTCGGCGATTTATCAACAGGACTTGCACCGTTACCACAGCCGCCGAGTTAAGTCCAGATCTTTTCAGGAAGGTGATTTAGTGCTCCGGCTCATCTAGGATCAAACTGATGCTCACAAGTTATCCCCACCTTGGGAAGGACCATTTGTGGTCAGCAAGAACTTGAAAAATGGGTCATATTACCTTATTGACGTTCGAGAGCACAAAGACTCACGTAAGTTGGAGGAGGAGACCCGGAGGCCGTGGAATATTGCTCATCTCCGGCCCTACTACACTTGAGCCATAGGCTCCACTGATGTATATATTTTGCCAATGTATATATTATGATAAATAATAAAGCAGGACCTCTGTCTTTTTTTCCTCTTCACAAGGTAAATTTATTATTATCATTGTCATCATTTTCTCGCATGATCGCTCGGGGGCGGGTCATATTTGATCCGGCTTAGCCCATTCTGATCCGACTTATGATCGTATTCGAATCTAGCTGTTAAAAATTATGATCACTAGGGGGCTTCCTGTTCAAACATAGGTCGTATTCGAACCAAAGAGAACATAGCTGTCGATACCCTTTTGATTGGCACACTGCCGAGCTCACTTGGGGGCTTCTTGATCGTATTCGAATCATAGCTTAACCCCATTTGAGAACCGACTTTGATCGTATTTGAATCAGAGTCGTTAAAAAACTCTCAAGGTCATTAGGGGGCTTCCTGTTCAAACATAGGTCGTATTCGAACCAAAGAGAACACAGCTGTCGGTACCCTCTTGATCGGCGCAATGCCAAAGCCATTGGGGGGCTACATGATCGTATTCAAATCCTAGTTTAAACCCCTCTGGGACGGTTCACTGATCGTATTCGAATCAGTAGCCTTGCCATTGTTATTTCTCTTTTGGTTTAAGTTATCTTTGGAAGCCCCATTGTGTGACTTAAGATTTTTCCTGAGGCTTACAGATATAAATATAATGTGTATAGCCCGGTTCAATATCGACTGATGAGTCGCCAACCCATAAGCATCGATGTACTTTCCGGATATCCAAATATTGGATCTTCATCCTTACCGGCCGGGTCATATGAACCGGTGGGGCTAGTGGTAAAATTTTATTATAGTTGTGTCTTTATCAACCAGATAATCTATGATTATTTTGATAGCATTTTTTGACCTGCCTAGCAGTTTTTTGAAGGACAATTTTTAAAAAATGATCAGCTGTGTGCACGAATATAACAAGGCGGCTTAAAAATGTTAAGCATCAAAAACATGCACGATGGCATGGCCACAACAGAGTTATCTCCATCCTATTACAGGACTCATTAAGTCCAAATAGTTTGCATTGTTTTTTACACCAGGTATTGAGTCGCCATGACAGATTCACCCTCAGGATTGGCCGGAAGCGTCCGGGTTAGCCCTCTCCATGTTTGAGCTTTGCTCCTTTTCCTGGAAGGTTGATGATGACCAGTCAATGTTGTTTAAGGCTTCAAATTCTGCTTCATCATCAACAAGACCGGCCGGGTCAATTTCAGGACCAAAGGTATGCTTACGAATTGGGGGAACCAGACTGGTCACGTCATATTGAGGTGTCGGAATTCTTCGATTTTGTTCATCATAACCCGCCTGGTACTTGGTAAGATCTACCTCAGTAGCTATCAGAGTCGCCACGGGGCGTATCACTTTGACACAGGCAAGAAAATCCACATCCTCAAACGGCGTGCCGTCTTCCTTCAGACTTGGGTAGCCAATGGCGATGTCCTCCGGGTCTAATTCAGGTAGCCAGGCCTTAGCCCGGCTTAGAGCATTTATTGCTCCGGCTCTTGCAGCTGACCTTATCAATTCATTGATCCGTTGCGGAAGGACTGAAAGCTTACTCAATACTCGTGGTAGGAGGGTTGGAATCTCATTGGATAAGGCCACCAAAGCAAGTGTACGTTGTGACCCGGTGTACAATTGTTCCACCAAAGTATACACAAGTTTCAGCTTCGTCAGCATGTTGTGGTTTAAATTTGCGCTTCTGGGGCCTGTACAAAGCATACCCAGAAAAGTTAATTTCTGACACATACTCTATTGCACGGCTTAAGATATGAACACAACGGCAAGGTGACTTACCGAAGATGGATGTGACCATTTGTGAAATATGGCGCTTTAACCCGGACAATTCTCCAGTGACTTCTTCAAGAGCCGTTTCTGCTTTTTTAGCTCAGCTTATCAATGCGGTCTTCTCATCCGCCCAGGCTTTCTTTTCAGTCTCAAAGTCTTTCTTTAGTTTATCCTGTTCAGAAACAATGAATTCGAACTTACTGTTGGCCTTCTCAAGTTCTGACTCTTGGAATTCAAGGCGGCTCTTCAAATTGGTCACCTCAGATTCGAGTTGACTCGTGGTAGCCTGTGCAAGTATAAAATCAAGTAAGTTGTTTATGCAATATTAAAGTCCCAAGCATTTTGCCAGCAACAATACTTGGCACTTGGGGGCTAATGTTTTGCAGAGTTTTTCTTTTCTATGACGGTTCATTATATGGTGATTCATATGAGTAAGTCCCAAGCATTTTGCAAACAATAACACTTGGCACTTGGGGGCTAATGCGTATTGTTGTTTAAAGACCCATAAGAATCTCTATAAAGAGCCAGCTCAACCATATTGGTTAAGCCGCCCCTTGGGGACTACATGGTAAGCCAGAATTTTATTCTTTCGTTATGTTGTCAAATTTGTTTCTAAGTCTATAGCATAAGTATCTTAAGCAGCAGACTTGGGGGCTAACATATTGAAGGATAAGGAACAATACAAAACGGGTTATACCTCGAATTTATGGTGCATCTGCTTCACCATGTCAATCTCTAGGTTCCGGCTGTTGTGCACTTGGCTCATACAGCCAGAGAAGACATCTCCAATACTCATATGAGCATAATTGGTGACATCCATCTTGACTCGGCGCCGGTCCAGAAGTTCTTCCTTGGCGGGGCATTTGGCCAGCACGGTTGGCCTCCCCGGGTCAACATGGCCGGTTCTGGTGATTTAAACATCAACATTGGAAGGATCAGCTGTCCGGGTTGGGCTTGGAGGTTTGGGATTTTCTGACTCAGTAGCACCTTGGTCAGTGGGCAGGTCAGTAAGAGGTGACACATCTTGTGCTGGTTCAGGTGGCGGTTCATGAGTGCTTAACTCCGGCACGGTCGTCTCAAGAACCGGCTCATCAGCGGCGACTCTTTCTTCACGGTTTATTCTTTCTAACCCTCTTCTTTGGGTTTAGCTTGACCACTGCATTCAAATAAAAAGATTAATACAGAAGTAAGAAGATTACAATAACTACAAAAGTGAGTGGCTTATTATACCCTGGTACAGTCTTACAAGTTGGCAGATTGGATTGCAATGACTCGCCGGAGGGAGGGGAAGTATCCTGATAATCCGAGTCAGAGGAATTCAGTGGTTGATGAAAGAGACCCGCCAAGGGGTAAAACTTAGTTAAAATAGAGGTAACCTCGTTTCGGCGTTTCCTTGGAGTATTTGGTAAGCCGGAGGAGAGCTCCGCGTCCTTTCTAGTCCGGGTCTGCCTCCGGCTCTCATGAATTTGCCGCTTCAAAAGAAATTGAGGATCATGATGATCTAGAGGATGAGAAAATCTTACTTTCTGGGTCACTCTGCAGATTTTCTGTCTTGGCAAAGGCTCGGAGTCGGAGGAAAGGATAGTTACCTCGTCACCCTTGCTATGGCTTGTCCCAGTGTCCTTTTGCTGATGATCAGTGTCAATAAGATGATTAAAGAATAAGCCAAGGGAGTCAAGGGCTACCTCTGACTCAGAAGAGTCTGACAGCCGAAGCAAGTCGGAAGCAGTAGCTTTCTTGCCCTTCCTTTGGGCAGCTTCTTTCCTGGCGGCTTTATTTTCTTTCCTGGATTTCTTGGCCACTTCATGATCATATTTAACTTTCCAAAATTTATCACCCGCCTGCAAGGATTAAGTATATTATGAGTATGGGTGAAGCATTAAGAAAATAGGGTAAACATTTTTATACGGGTGTTTTTACCTTTGGAGCCGGGTTGTCTTTGCAGAACGGGGCGAGACCCACTTTGCCACAATCCGCCAGACTCTCGTTGAGAAGAGATTTGGTCATGTCATCAACAACATGAGCAGGTAAGTCATCAGAGCTATGGCGCAGGGGGTCATTCTTGGCGCTGGTATATTCACACATTAAGACGGTACAATGGCTCAATGGCATAACTCGCCAAGCAAGCCAGACTCGAACCAGGTCAATGCCCGTCAACCCGTTCCTCAACAAAGCTTTGATCTTGGCCAGAGTAGGAGAGAGGGATCTGCGTTCTACGGATGTAATCTTGTCGGGCAAATGATGATTGGTGTCAAGATGAAGGGCACGAAAGCCGGGCAGAGGATTCTCGTCAGCCGGGGAGGTGTCCTTGCAGTAGAACCACGTCATGTTCCAATCTTTTGGATGGCTTGGCGGGTTGGCATAGGGGAAAAGTGCATCCCTGCGGTGCTGAATTGAAATCCCACCAAGTTCCAAGCTTTGACCACCGCACACTCATCTGGCGGTTCAAATAGAATAGCTCTCTGAAAAGTAGTAAGTTTGGTTCTTCACCAAGATAAACTTCGCTGAACACTTGGAAGTTGCAGATGTTAGACACGGAACTGGGTCCAATGTCTTGTGGGCGAAGGTCAAAAAACTTTAGTACATCTCTGAAATTTTTTGAACCGGGAGGAGTAAAGCCCCAGTTCATATGATCTGTAAAGACAACCACCTCTCCGTCTTTGGGTTGGGGAATTTCTTCATCCGGGTTAGGAGCACGATAAGACATGACTTCTTTCTTTGGCAGATAGCCGGTTTTCATGAAGTCATCTAAAGTGCTGTCAGTGACAATGGATTTCACCCAGTTGCAAGAGGTAGGTGCGTTGGGCGCCGTTATGTTTGAAAGCCTAAATACAAGGTAAACAAGGCCGGTTCAAATTTAAGCCGGATAGGAAAAAATATTAGTGGAATGAAGTATGGCGACTTATGAAGGGGCCTAATGGTATAAGGATAGTTACATCCGGGTTACGTAAGCCGCCATAAGTGTTTTAAAGTCATCAACATTATTTCAACTAACAGGGGAAGTTCAGTATTATTTCTTTAAGCTGGCATTCAGAGCCGCTGTGACTGGCAAGTTTAACAAGTTATGATTTTTTTCCTAAGTGTAGGACAAAGAAGTTTCACAGTTTGCAGTAATTATTTTGGATCAAACAAAGGTTCAGAAAAGAATAATTACTAGACCTAAAAACAGAGCACAGAGAAGTTCATGTGCTGTGATGAGGTTTTCTTACAAGCAAAGGATGATTACTGTTAATCAAAATGGATGCGGAATACGAACCACATCCGATTTATGTTTTTTTTTTGGATCTGACAAAGCCATGGCAAGAAAAACGCAAAAGCTTGGATGAACTGTGCCCGTACAGAGGAACGCGCTAGCCCTAATGCGGATCTATGGCGCGAAAAGGGGAAGAACTTACTGCGAAGGATCTGCGGAGGAGGAGCGCGCCGTTCTCTGGTCAAGATCAGGTCAATACAGCGGCCAAGCTCGACGAGGACGAAGGGCGCAGTGGCGACGGCGACGGAGCTCCAGTGGCAGATGGGGGCGAGAGGAAGAAGATGCGAAACGGAGAATGAGAAGAGACCTAGTCGGGTCTATTTATAAGGAAAAACCTGTTAAGTGGGCGCGAAAAACGAGGAGACCAAAAAACATAGTTATCCAACTACAAAGGCGCCTCAATTTTCGGATGGTCATTAAGACAGAGATCTATTGAGATGTATTGGACATAACATACATTTATGACAGGTGACATCATGGCGGGTTACCACAAATTCGAAGGATGATGTCATGGCGGGTTACATTAACCTTCTTAAGTAAGAAGCAGAGAACTTTTTCTTAAGTATTGAAGACTGACATGAACTAGTTCAAATCAGCCTGGGGCCTAATGTTGGGGATATAACTACTAGGTATGACCCGCCAGAAGGATCCGGGTAATACCTACAAGCATTCTTGAAGACTGAAGCTCAAGCTTGAAGATGGCAGTTTAGTAAAGGCCCAAAGGCCCAGAGGTGACTTAAGGCCCGTAGTGTTAAACCGCCTTATTCATGTAACTTGTACTGTAAGGCAAGAAATATTAAGAGACCGAGCCGGATACAGTCTATAAGCCGACCGGGACTCTGTAGAGCCGCTGGGCGTCAACCTTAGTATATAAAGGGACGACCCGACGGTGGTTCAGGGTACGAAACAACAACTCGAGAGCTAGGTCAAGCAATTCTGCTTCCTGGTTATCAAGACATACATAATCCCAATCACAACTAGATGTAGGCTTTTACCTTCATCGTAAGGGGATGAACTAGTATAAACCTCTCGTGTGTCTTGTCCTGATTAACCCCTTCAAGCTTCCTAGTTGTGATGGCTCCATGACTAAGTCCTTTCACTAGGACATCTGACGTGACAATTCCACAACAGTTGGGGAACGTAGTAATTTCAAAAAAAATTCCTACGCACACGCAAGATCATGGTGATGCATAGCAACGAGAGGGGAGAGTGTTGTCCACCTACCCTCATAGACCGAAACCGGAAGCGTTACAATAACGCGGTTGATGTAGTCATATGTCTTCACGATCCAACCGATCAAGTACCGAACGTACGACACCTCCGAGTTCAGAACACGTTTAGCTCGATGACGTCCCACGAACTCCGATCCAGCAGAGCTTTGCAAGAGAGTTCCATCAGCACGACGGCGTGATGATGATGATGATGATGCTACCGACACAGGGCTTCGCCTATGCACCGCTACGATATTATCGAGGTGGAATATGGTGGAGGGGGGCACCGCACATGGCTAAGAGATCCAAGGGATCAATTGTTGTATCTAGAGGTGCCCCCTGCCCCCGTATATAATGGAGCAAGGGGGAGGCGGCCGGCCTAGGAGGAGGGTGCGCCAAGGGTGGGGAGTCCTACTAGGACTCCCAAGTCCTAGTAGATTCCCCTTTCCTTTTCGGAGTGGGAGAGAAGGAAAGAGGGGGAGAGGGAGAAGGAAAAGGGGGCTGCACCCCTTGTCCAATTCGGACCAAAGGGGGGGACGCACGCCTCCTTCCTTTTGGCCTCTCTCCTCTATTCCCGTATGGCCCAATAAGGCCCATATACTCCCCGACGAATTCCCGTAACTCTCCGGTACTCCGAAAAATACCCGAATCACTCAGAACCTTTCCGATGTCCGAATATAGTCGTCCAATATATCGATATTTACGTCTCAACCATTTCGAGACTCCTCGTCATGTCCCCGAATTCATCCGGGACTCCGAACTACCTTCGGTACATCAAAACACATAACTCATAATATAAATCGTCACCGAACTTTAAGCGTGCGGACCCTACAGGTTCGAGAACTATGTAGACATGACCGAGACACGTCTCCAGTGAATAACCAATAGCGGAACCTGGATGCTCATATTGGCTCCTACATATTCTACAAAGATCTTTATCGGTCAAACCGCATAACAACATACGTTGTTCCCTTTATCATTGGTACGTTACTTGCCCGAGATTTGATCATCTGTATCTCAATACCTAGTTCAATCTCGTTACCGGCAAGTCTCTTTACTCGTTATGTCATGCATCATACCGCAACTAACTCATTAGTCACATTGCTTGCAAGGCTTATAG
The DNA here is from genome assembly GCA_021437245.1 of Aegilops speltoides. Lineage (NCBI taxonomy): Eukaryota > Viridiplantae > Streptophyta > Magnoliopsida > Poales > Poaceae > Aegilops > Aegilops speltoides. Next base: position 130,854,110 of record CM038143.1, on the reverse strand, counting down.
TGATGTGCATTACCGAGAGGGCCCAGAGATACCTCTCCAACAATCGGAGTGACAAATCCTAATCTCGAAATACGCCAACTCAACATGTACCTTCAGATACACCTATGGAGCTCCTTTATAATCACCCAGTTATGTTGTGACGGTTGGTAGCACACAAAGTGTTCCTCCGGTAAACGGGAGTTGCATAATCTCATAGTCATAGGAACATGTATAAGTCATGAAGAAAGCAATAGCAACATACTAAACGATCAAGTGCTAAGCTAACGGAATGGGTCAAGTCAATCACATCATTCTCCTAATGATGTGATCCCGTTAATCAAATGACAACTCATGTCTATGGCTAGGAAACACAACCATCTTTGATCAATGAGCTAGTCAAGTAGAGGCATACTAGTGACACTATGTTTGTCCATGTATTCACACATGTATTATGTTTCCGGTTAATACAATTCTAGCATGAATAATAAACATTTATCATGAAATAAGGAAATAAATAATAACTTTATTATTGCCTCTAGGGCATATTTCCTTCAGTCTCCCACTTGCACTAGAGTCAATAATCTAGTTCACATCACCATGTGATTTAACACCAATATTCACATCTGTATGTGATTAATACCCATAGTTCACATCGTCATGTGATCAACACCCAAAGGGTTTACTAGAGTCAATAATCTAGTTCACATCGCTATGTGATTAATAACCAAAGAGTACTAAGGTATGTTCATGTTTTGCTCGTGAGAGAAGTTTAGTCAACGGGTCTGTCACGTTCAGAGCCGTATGTATTTTGCAAATATTCTATGTCTACAATGCTCTGCACGGAGCTACTTTTGCTAATTGCTCCCACTTTCAATATGTATCCAGATTGAGACTTAGAGTCATCTGGATTGGTGTAAAAGCTTGCATCGTTGTAACTTTTTACGACGAGCTTTTTTATCACTTCCATTATTGAGAAATATTTCCTTAGTCCTCACTAAGGATATTCTTGACCGCTGTCCAGTGATCTACTCTTAGATCAAAATTGTACTCCCTTGCCAAACTCAGAGCAAAGTATACAATAGGTCTGGTACACAGCAAAGCATACTTTATAGAACCTATGACTGAGGCATAGGGAATGACTTTTCATTCTCTTTCTATTTTCTGCCATGGTCATGTTTTGAGTCTTACTCAACTTCATACCTTGCAACACAGGCAAGAACTCCTTCTTTGACTGTTCCATTTTGAACTACTTCAAAAACTTATCAAGGTATGTACTCATTGAAAAATCTTATCAAGCGTCTTGATCTATCTCTATAGATCTTGATGCTCAATGTGTAAGCAGCTTCACCGAGGTCTTTCTTTGAAAAACTCTTATGCAAGTATCCTTTTATGCTATCCAGAAATTCTATATCATTTCCAATAAATAGTATGTCATCCACATATAATATTAGAAATGCTACAGAGCTCCCACTCACTTTCTTGTAAATACAGGCTTCTCCAAAAGTCTGTATAAAACCATATGCTTTGATCAACTCATCAAAGCATATATTCCAACTCCGAGATGCTTGCACCAGTCCATAGATGGATCGCTGGAGCTTGCACATTTTGTTAGCACCTTAGGATTGATAAAACCTTCTGGTTGCATCATATACAACTCTTCTTTAATAAATCCATTAAGGAATGCAGTTTTGGCATCCATTTGCCAGATTTCATAAAATGTGGCAATTGCTAACATGATTCTGACAGACTTAAGCATCGCTACGTGTGAGAAGATCTCATCGTAGTCAACCCCTTGAACTTGTCGAAAACCTTTCGCAACAAGTTGAGCTTTGTAGATAGTAACACTACTATCAGCGTCTGTCTTCGTCTTGAAGATTCATTTATTTTCTATGGCTTGCCGATCATCGGGCAAGTCCACCAAAGTCCACACTTTGTTCTTATACATGGATCCCTTCTCAGATTTCATGGCCTTCAAGCCATTTTGCGGAATCTGGGCTCATCATCGCTTCCTCATAGTTCGTAGGTTCGTCACGGTCAAGTAACATGACCTCCAGAACAGGATTACCGTACCACTCTGGTGCGGATCTCACTCTGGTTGACCTACGAGGTTCGGTAGTAACTTGATCTGAAGTTACATGATCATCATCATTATCTTCCTCACTAATTGGTGTAGGAGTCACAGGAACAGATTTCTGTGATGAACTACTTTCCAATAAGGGAGAAGGTACAATTACCTTATCAAGTTCTACTTTCCTCCCACTCACTTCTTTCGAGAGAAACTCCTTCTCTAGAAAGGACCCATTCCTAGCAATGAATATTTTGCCTTCGGATCTGTGATAGAAGGTGTACCCAACAGTTTCCTTTGGGTATTCTATGAAGACGCAGTTCTCCGATTTGGGTTCGAGCTTATCATGTTGAAACTTTTTCACATAAGCATCGCAACTACAAACTTTAAGAAACGACATTTTAGGTTTATTGCTAAACCATAGTTCATACGGTGTCGTCTCATTGGATTTAGGTTGTGCCCTATATAATGTGAATGTAGCTATCTTCAATGCATAACCCCAAAATGATATTGGTAAATCGGTAAGAGACATAATTGATCGCACCATATCAAATAAAGTGCGGTTATGACGTTCAAACACACCGTTACACTGTGGTGTTCCAGGTATCATGAGTTTGTGAAACTATTCCACATTTATTTTAACTGAAGGCCAAACTCATAACTCAAATATTCATCTCCACGATCAGATCGCAGAAACTTTGTTTTCTTGTTACAATGATTTTCCACTTCACTCTGAAATTCTTTGAACCTTTCAACTATTTCAGACTTATGTTTCATCAAGTAGATATGCCCATATCTGCTCAAATCATCTATGAAGGTCAGAAAATAACGATACCGGCCATGAGCCTTAATACTCATTGGTCTGCATTACATCAGTATGTATTATTTCCAACAAGTCAGTAGCCATTCCATTGTTGTGGAGAACGGAGTTTTAGTCATCTTGCCCAAAAGGCACGGTTCGCAAGCATCAAATGATTCATAACCAAGTGATTCCGAAAATCCATCTTTATGGACTTTCTTCATGCGCTTTACACTGATTTTACCCAAACGGCAGTGTGATGACCCACAAGTATAGGGGATCTATCGTAGTCCTTTCGATAAGTAAGAGTGTCGAACCCAACAAGGAGCAGAAGGAAATGATAGCGGTTTTCAGTAAGGTTTTCTATTCAAGCACTAAAATTATAGGTAATAGATAGTTTTGTGATAAGATAAATAGTAACAAGCAACAAGTAAATAAAGTAAATAAAGTGCAGCAAGGTGCCCCAATCCTTTATGTAGCAAAGGATAAGCCTGGAGAATTTCTATAATGAGGAAGGAGCTCCCGAGGACACATTGGGAATTATCGTCAAGCTAGTTTTCATCACGTTCATATGATTCGTGTTCGGTACTTTGATAATTTGATATGTGGGTGGACAGGTACTTGGGTACTGCCCTAACTTGGACAAGCATCCCACTTATGATTAACCCCTATTGCAAGCATCCGCAACTACAATAAGAAGTATTAAGGTAAACCTAACCACAACATTAAACATATGGATCCATATCAGCCCCTAATGAAGCAACACATAAACTAGGGTTTAAGCTTCTGTCACTCTAGCAACCCATCATCTACTTATTACTTCCCCATGCCTTCCTCTAGGCCCAAATAATGGTGAAGTGTCATGTAGTCGACGTTCACATAACACCACTAGAGGAAAAGACAACATACATCTCATCAAAATATCGAACGAATACCAAATTCGCATGACTACTAATAGTAAGACTTCACCCATGTCCTCAGGAACAAACGTAACTACTCACAAAGCATATTCATGTTCATAATCAGAGGAGTACTAATATGCATAAAGGATCTGAACATATGATCTTCCACCAAGTAAACCAATTAGCATCAACTACAAGGAGTAATCAACACTACTAGCAACCCACAGGTACCAATTTGTGGTTTTGATACAAGATTGGATCCAAGAGATGAACTAGGGTTTTGAGAGGAGATGGTGCTGGTGAAGATGTTGATGGAGATTGACCCCCTCCCGATGAGAGGATCGTTGATGATGACGTTGGTGATGATTTCCCCCTCCCAGAGGGAAGTGTCCCCAGCAGAACAGCTCTGCCAGAGCCCTAGATTGATTCCGCCAAGGTTCCACCTCGTGGCGGTGGAGTTTCGTCTCGTAAGCTTGCCCACGATTTTTTCCAGGGTAAAAGTGATGATATAGCAGAAGTTGGACGCCGGAGGCCCACCAGGGGGCCCAGGAGATAGGAGGGTGCGCCCTATAGGGGGGGGGCGCCCCCTGGCTCCTAGGCAGGGTGTGGGCCCCCTGGCCTATTTCTTTTGCTAAGAAATTCTTAATAAATCCAAAAAGTTGTTTCATGGAGTCTCAGGACTTTTGGAGATGTGCAGAATAGGTTTCCAACGTTTGCTCCTTTTCCAGCCAGAATTCCAGCTGCCGACATCCCCCCTCTTCATGATAAACCTTATAAAATAGGAGAGAATAGCCATAAGTATTGAGATATAATGTGTAAAAACATCCCATAATGCAATAAATATTGATATAAAAGCATGATGCAAAATGGACGTATCAACTCCCCCAAGCTTAGACCTCGCTTGTCCTCAACCGGAAGCCGAAATCGAAAAATATGTCCACATGTTTAGAGATAGAAGTGTCGATAAAAATAAAATACGGACTTGAGGGCATCATGATCATTCTAATAACAACAACATATATAGATTTTGTCATATGATTTCCTATGCTCAAGTAATAAGCAATTCACAATGTCAAGTATGGTTCAAAAACTTCATTGGGAACTAACAAACTATAATCTCCGTCATTGATGCAATTGTAATTTATCGTAACATCAGAAAGAGTCAATAACAGAGCTTTTCAGCAAGCTCACATACTCAACTATCTGGTAGTCTCCTATAACTATTAACACTCACGCAATACTTGTGGTTATAGAGTTTCAGCCGGACACTGAGAAAGATAGGGGCTTAGTGTGTTGCCTCCCAATGTATTCACCTTTAGGTGATGTCAACAATAATGGCCCATGCTAACTTACATCCAATTGGATATATATATCATGATCTTTCAAACACGAGGAGCTTGCCAAAGGATAAAATGAAAAGGGAAAGGTGAGGATCACCTTGACTCAAGCATAAAGTGAAAACATAAAGTAGAAGATAGGCCCTTCACAGAGGGAAGCAGAGGTTATCATGCGCGTTTAGGGTTGATGCACGAAATCTTAATGCAAAAGAATGCCACTTTATATTGCCCCTTGTATGTGGACCTTTATTATGTAGTCCGTCGCTTTTATTACTTCCACAACAAGTTCGTACAAAGCTTATTTTCTCTGCACTAATAAGTCATACATATTTAGAGAGCAATTTTTATTGCTTGCACCGATGACAACTTACTTGAAGGATCTTACTCAATCCATAGGTAGGTATGGTGGACTCTCATGGCAAAACTGGGTTTAAGGATATTTGGAAGCACAAGTAGTATCTCTACTTGGTGCAAGAAATTTGGCTAGCATGAGGGGGAAAGGCAAGCTCAACATGTTTGGAAGGTCAATGACAATATACTTTAACTGAGATGTCAGAAAACATAAACCATTACGTTGTTTCCTTGTCCAACATCAACTCTTTTAGCATGTCATACTTAATGAGTGCTTCAGAATCATAAAAGATGTCAAAGATAATATATTTATATGTGAACCCCTCTTTCCTTATCACTTCCTATTAATTGCAACGTTGACCAAGACTACGTTCATCAACCCTCAACAATTTTTATGCCTCATAGTTTCTATGTGTGAAGCTATCACTATCTATAAGATCAATATGAACTCTTTTATTCTTATTACTTTCTCAAGATCATAGCAACATAGCAAAGCCCTTGACTCAACACTAATCTTTATTATAGATAGCACACGGACTCGATTACAAAAAGATATCACAATGCAAAACTCGAAACTACTGGATATCAAAACTTCAAACTAATAGATCAAGATACTACTAAAAGGATCAGACTAAATAAAGCGGTAAAGATAGGAGTGTGATGGTGATACGATACCGGGGCACCTCCCCCAAGCTTGGCAGTTGTAATGCCCCGGATTCGTTGCGCTAGGTGTCCGCTAGTTATTCACCGTCGTTGCCATGTCATTTGCTTGCGTGTTGCATTTTATCATGTCATCATGTGCATTGCATTGCATACATGTTCGTCTCATGCATCCGAGCATCTTCCCCGTTGTCCGTTTTTTGATCCGGCACTCCTATGTCCTCCTGCGTCCCCCTTTTTGTCTCTCATTGTGCGCGGGTGTTAAACGTTCTCGGAATGGACCGAGGTTTGCCAAGCAGCCTTGGTATACCACCGATAGACCGCCTGTCAAGTTTCGTGCCATTTGGAGGTCGTTTGGTACTCCAACGGTTAACCGGGTAACCGTAAAGGCCTCTTTGGTGTGCAGCCCAACACCCCTTCCAAAGTGGCCCAAAACCCATCCAAGTCTCTTCAATGCTCTCGATCGTTCGATCACGATCGCGTGGCCGAAAACCGCTCCTCATTTGGACACTCCTAGCTCCCTCTACCTATAAATATGTGACCCTCCCCGAATTTTCGCGCAGTCCAAACCCTAGTCTCCTTCCACCTTCCGCCGCCGGACATGTCCGTCCCGAGTCGGACGTGTCCGCGCCGCCGCGCCCGGCGAATCCCAGCGCCACGTGGCATCGCCGCCGCCCACCGCCGCCGCCCGCCCGAGCCCGGTCGGGCCCCTAAGCCCATTGCCGCCAGCCAGCCCTCCGTAGCTTCCCGCCGCGCGAAGCGCACGATCGCCGCCGCCGCCGCTTCCGCGCCAGCCGCCCTCCGCTGCGGCCTCCGTTCGCCGTCTGTCGCTTGGCCGCGCCACGACGATCGCCGCCCGGCCGACGTCTGCCGCCGCCTCATCCGCCGCCGCCGCCGGATCCGGCCTGATCCGGCGGGGCCCGTCGACCCTGACCCGCCGGTGCCTCCCCGAGCCCTTCTCCGGCCGCCACGCGCTCCGTCTCTGGCGAGCCCCTCCGGCCGCCTCGGTTCCCGCGCGCCCGATCTAGATCTGGAGAGGTTGACTTTTTCCCCCTCTGTTTTCTGCCAAGTCCGGAGATTCTAATGATATGTTGCTCTGTTCATCGCATCATAACTCTGCATCCGTAGCTCCATTTCATACGTGTAATATGTCAAATTGTTCGCCTCGACGAGTACTTCATTTCATTCCATTGCATCATGTTCATTTGAGTCCATCTTGATGCCTGAATCATCGTTGTAAGATTGTTATGTGATGTTAATCTGCTGAAACTGTTATAACATGCTTATTTGTCATTTTTGCCATGTTTGATGTGTGCATCCTATGAGCATGAGCTCTACATGTGTTTTGTGCTACATCATGCCATCTTTACAGGGGTGCCATACATGTATTTTTGTGAGTTGTGTACTGAGTGCATCAAGCTTGTTAAGTGGGGTACTTGCTGTTGCTGTTTTGCTAGGCTGATTCTGTTATATTTTGATGCTATGTAAACCTGCTGCTACAAGTCATTCTATGCATAGTCTGGAGATGTTCACTAAGGATGTTTTGTTATACATGTCTTGCTCTATCCATTCATGCCCTTGGTTGCATTTATAGCCTGCTGTAACATGTTGTTATCTTGCCCTCAAAACTGCTAAATAATGTTGATGTCAGCCTGTTAACATTAAGTTTAATGTTGCCATGTTTGTTGTTAGTGATACATGCACCCTATGAACTTGCTCTTGGCATGCTTAGCTTAATAAACATGTATTCTTACTGTTGCTTGCCTTGCCATGCCATGTATTTCTCTGTGGTGAGTGGTTCAAGCTCACCAACATGCCTACTTATTGTTGTTCCTGCCATGTATGAATCTGTCTTATAACTTGCCATGTTTACATGGGTGCCATCATATTTTCTGATCCTTTTTGGCTCATGGTCAGTAAGTGACTTTTGTTCTATGCAACTAGTAGATTCATGCCATGCCTTTGTTTGCCATGATAAGTTCCTGTAACATGTTGTTTGATAGCTCTAAACATTGAAACCTGATGTTATTTCTGCCAAGCCTGAAACTGTTATAATTTGCAATCTTCCCATGTCCTTTTGAGCATGTTCTAGTGATTTCTGGAGATAGCTCAGTGTTCATGTTTTGTCATGCTTTACCTGTACTTCATGCCCATGCCTTTTGTTCTTATGTTGGGTTGCTGTAGCTTGTTGTTTTGGTGCCTGCAATATGCCTAGTTGCTGTTTTGGACAGATTGTTGTTATGTCTTGTATAGAGTGTATGTGTTGAACCGTTGCTCCGTTTTGAGTGTGCTTTATATGAAACTTGCTTCATTTTGCATGTAGTTTCATATTATCATGTTGCATCCTTGTTTTGAGGTGTTTGCTTGATGTTTGTATGCATTTTGCATCAATGCCATGTTTAACTTGTTTTGCTCATATCTTCTAGGCCGTAGCTCTGAACTAAATGAGCTTTATATGTAACTTGACTAGAATTTCGTGTAGTTCATCATGGTGCATCTTAACTTGCTGTTTAACAACTTGAACATAAGGTTTATTCATTTCTGGACCAACTTTGATATTTGCATATGAGGACTTACCGGAATTGTTATATGTTGTTTCCGGCCTCATTTAAACTTGCCTTGATGTGTTGTTCTTGTTTGCATCATCTCTTGCCATGAGTAGCCTCATCTAGCTTGGTCATGCATCATGCTTGGATGTGCATCATGTCTTGTCTATGTGTGGTGTGTTTACCATGTTGTGTGCTTCTTCTCGATAGTTCCCGTTTCGTTGCGATCGTGAGGATGCGTTCGTCTATGTGTGGTTCGTCTTCGTGGCTTCATCTTCTTCATGGACTCGTTCTTCTTCCTTGCGGGATTTCAGGCAAGATGACTGTCACCTTGGATCTCACTACTATCATTGCTATGCTAGTTGCTCGTTCTATCGCTATGCTGCGTTACCTATCACTTGTTCCTCAAGCCTCCCAAAGTGCCATGAACCTCTAACCTTTGACACCCTTCCTAGCAAACCGTTGTTTGGCTATGTTACCGCTTTTGCTCAGCCTCTCTTATAGCATTGTTAGTTGCAGGTGAAGTTGAAGATTGCTCCATGGTGGACAGGGTTATGTTGGGATATCACAATATCTCTTATATTATTAATGCATCTATATATTTGGTAAAGGGTGGAAGGCTCGGCCTTATGCCTGGTGTTTTGTTCCACTCTTGCCGCCCTAGTTTCTGAAGGAAATATGCCCTAGAGGCAATAATAAAGTTATTATTTATTTCCTTATTTCATGATAAATGTTTATATTCATGCTAGAATTGTATTAACCGGAAACATGATACATGTGTGAATACATAGACAAACATAACGTCACTAGTATGCCTCTACTTGACTAGCTCATTAATCAAAGATGGTTATGTTTCCTAACCATAGACATGTGTTGTCATTTGATTAACGGGATCACATCATTAGGAGAATGATGTGATTGACATGACCCATTCCATTAGCCTAGCACTTGATCGCTTAGTATATTGCTATTGCTTTCTTCATGACTTATACATGTTCCTATAACTATGAGAATTATGCAACTCCCGTTTACCGGAGGAACACTTTGGGTACTACCAAACGTCACTACGTGGCTCGGGTGATTATAAAGGAGTACTACAGGTGTCTCGGAAGGTACATGTTGAGTTGGCGATTTCGAGATTAGGTTTTGTCACTCCGATTGTCGGAGAGGTATCTCTGGGCCCTCTCGGTAATGTACATCACTATAAGCCTTGCAAGCAATGTGATCAATGAGTTGGTTACTGAGATGACGATTACGTAACGAGTAAAGAGACTTGCCGGTAACGAGATTGAACTAGGTATTGGATACCGACGATCAAATCTCGGGCAAGTAACATACCTATGACAAAGGGAACAACGTATGTTGTTATGCGGTTTGACCGATAAAGATCTTCGTAGAATATGTAGGAACCAATATGGGCATCCAGGTCCCGCTATTGGTTATTGACCGAGAATAGTTCTAGGTCATGTCCACATAGTTCTCGAACCCGTAGGGTCCGCACGCTTAACGTTACGATGACAGTTTTATTATGAGTTTATAAGTTTTGATGTACCGAAGTTTGTTTGGAGTCCCGGATGAGATCACGGACATGACGAGGAGTCTCGAAATGGTCAAGAAATAAAGATTGATATATTGGAAGCCTATGTTTGGACATCGGAAGTGTTCTGGGTGAAATCGGCATTTTACCGGAGTACCTGGAGGTTACCGGAACCCCCCGGGGGGTTATTGGGCCTACATGGGCCTTGAGGGAGAAGAGGGAAGGAGGCAGGAGGGGGCCGCGCGCCCCTCCCCTTCCTAGTTCGAATAGGACAAGGGAAGGGGGGCGGCGCCCCCCCTTTTCCTTCCCCTCTTCCTCCTCTTTCCCCCCTTCTCCCACTCCAACTAGGAAAGAAGGGAGTCCTACTCCCGGTGGGAGTAGGACTTCCCCCTTGGCGCGCCCTCCTTGGCCGGCCGCCTCCTCCCCCCTGGCTCTTTTATATACGGGGCCGGGGGGGGGGGGCACCCATAGACACACAAGTTGATCTACGGATCGTTCCTTAGCCGTGTGCGGTGCCCCCCTCCACCATATTCCACCTCGGTCATATCGTCGTGGAGTTTAGGCGAAGCCCTGCGCTGGTAGAGCATCATCATCATCGTCACCACGCCGTCATGCTGACGGAACTCAACCCCGACACTTTGCTGGATCAGAGTCCGGGGATCGTCATCGAGCTGAACGTGTACTGAACTCGGAGGTGCCGTACGTTCGGTACTTGGATCGGTCGGATCGTGAAGACGTACGACTACATCAACCGCGTTGTCATAACGCTTCCGCTTACGGTCTATGAGGGTACGTGGACAACACTCTCCCCTCTCATTGCTATGCCATCACCATGATCTTGCATGTACGTAGGAAAATTTTGAAATTACTACGTTCCCCATCAGTGGCATCCGAGCCAGGTTTTATGCGTAGATGTCATATGCACGAGTAGAACACAAGTGAGTTGTGGGCGATACAAGTCATACTGCTTACCAGCATGTCATACTTTGGTTTGGCGGTATTGTGAGATGAAGCGGCCCGGACCGACATTACGCGTACACTTACGCGAGACTGGTTTCACTGTTACGAGCACTCATGCTTAAAGGTGACTGGCGGGTGTCTGTCTCTCTCACTTTAGCTGAATTGAGTGTGGCTACGCCCGGTCCTTGCGAATGTTAAAACAACACCAACTTGACGAACTATCGTTGTGGTTTTGATGCGTAGGTAAGAACGGTTCTTGCTAAAGCCCGTAGCAGCCACGTAAAATTTGCAACAAACAAAGTACAGGATGTCTAACTTGTTTTTCAGGGCATGTTGTGATGTGATATGGGCAAGACGTGATGCTATATTTTATTGTATGAGATGATCATGTTTTGTAACCGAAGTTATCGGCAACTGGCAGGAGCCATATGGTTGTCGCTTATTGTATGAAATGCAACGCTCGCAATTGCTTTACTTTATCACTAAGCGTTAGCGATAGTCGAGAAGCAATAGATGGCGAAACGACAACGATGCTACGATGGAGATCAAGGTGTCGCTACGGTGACGATGGTGATCACGACGGTGCTTCAAGATGGAGATCACAAGCACAAGATGATGATGGCCATATCATATCACTTATATTGATTGCATGTGATGTTTATCCTTTTATGCATCTTATCTTGCTTTGATTGACGGTAGCATTTTAAGATGATCTCTCACTAATAATCAAAAGTGTTCTCCCGAGTATGCACCGCTATGAAAGTTCTTCGTGCCGAGACACCACGTGATGATCGGGTGTGATAGGCTCTACGTTCAAATACAACGGGTGCAAAACAGTTGCACACGCGGAATACTCAGGTCATACTTGACGAGCCTAGCATATACAAATATGGCCTCGGAACACGGAGACCGAAAGGTCGAGCGTGAATCATATAGTAGATATGATCAACATAGTGATGTTCACCATTGAAACTACTCCATCTCACGTGATGATCAGGCATGGTTTAGTTGATTTGGATCACGTGATCACTTAGATGACTAGAGAGATGTCTGTCTAAGTGGGAGTTCTTAAGTAATATGATTAATTGAACTTAAATTTATCATGAACTTAGTCTTGCTAGTATTTTGCAAATTATGTTGTAGATCAATAGCTTGCGTTGTTGCTTTCATGTGTTTATTTTGATATGTTCCTAGAGAAAACTGTGTTGAAAAATGTAGTAGCAATGATGCGGATTGGATCCGTGATCTGAGGTTTATCCTCATTGTCGCACGTAAGAATTATGTCCTTAATGCACCGCTAGGTGACGCACCTATTGCAGGAGCAGATGCGCACGTTATGAACGTTTGGGTAGCTCAATATGATGACTACTTGATAGTTTAGTGCACCATGCTTAACGGCTTAGAATCGGGACTTCAAAGACGTTTTGAACGTCATGGACCATATGAGATGTTCCAGGTGTTGTTGAAGTTAATATTTTCAGCAAATACCCGAGTTGAGAGATATGAAGTCTCCAACAAGTTCTATAGCTAAAAGATGGAGGCGAATCGCTCAACTAGTGAGCATGTGCCCAGATTGTCTGGGTACTTCAATCGCTTGAATCAAGTGGGAGTTAATCTTCCAGATAAGATAGTGATTGATAGAATTCTCTAGTCACCATCACTAAGTTACTAGAACTTCGTGATGAACTATAGTATGCAAGGGATGACGAAAATGATTCCCGAGCTCTTCATGATGTTGAAATCAACGAAGGTAGAAATCAAGAAAGAGCATCAAGTGTTGATGATTGACAAGACCACTAGTTTCAAGAAAAAGGGCAAAGGGAAAGAAAGGGAAACTTCAAGTAGAATGGCAAACAAGTTGTCACTCCCGTGAAGAAGACCAAAGCTGGACCAAAGCCTGAAACTGAGTGCTTACAATGCAAAAGAAATGGTCACTGGAAGCGGAAATGCCCTGAATATTTGGTGGATAAGAAGGATGGCAAAGTGAACAAGGGTATATTTGATATACAGGTTATTGATGTATGCCTTACTAGTGTTTATAGTAGCCCCTGAGTATTTGATACTTGTTCGATTGCTAAGATTAGTAACTCGAAACAGGAGTTACATAATAAACAGAGACTAGTTGAGGGGAAGTGACGATGAGTGTTGGAAATAGTTCCAAGATTGATATGATCATCATCGCACACTCCCTATACTTTCGGGATTAGTGTTAAACCTAAATAAGTGTTATTTGGTGTTTGCGTTGAGCATGAATATGATTTGATCATGTTTATTGCAATACGGTTATTCATGCAAGGTAGAGAATAATTGTTGTTCTGTTTACATGAATAAAACCTTCTATGGTCATACATCCAATGAAAATGGTTTGTTGGATCTCGATCGTGTGATACACATATTCGTAATATTGAAGCCAAAAGATGCAAAGTTAATAATGATAGTGCAATTTATTTGTGGCACTGCCATTTGGGTCATATCGATGTAAAGCGCATGAAGAAACTCCATAAAGATGGATTTTCGGAATCACTTGGTTATGAATCATTTGATGCTTGCGAATCGTGCCTTTTGGGAAAGATGACTAAAACTCCGTTCTCCGGAACAAGGGAACAAGCTACCGACTTATTGGAAATAATACATACCGATGTATGCGATCCAATGAGTGTTGATGCTCGTGGCAAGTATCGTTATTTTCTGACCTTCACAAGATAATTTGAGCAGATATGGGTATATCTACTTGATGAAACATAAGTCTGAAATAGTTGAAAGGTTCAAAAAATTTCAGAGTGAAGTGAAAAAATCATCGTATCAAGAAAATAAAGTTTCTGCGATCTGATCGCGAAAACGAATATTTGAGTTACGAGTTTGGTCTTCAATTAAAACAATGTGGAATAGTTTCACAGCTCACGCCACCTAGAACACCACAACGTTATGGTGTGTCCGAATGTCATAACCGCACTTTATTGGATATGGTGCGATCTATGATGTCTCTTACTGATTTACCACTATTGTTCTGGGGTTATGCATTAGAGACAACTGCATTCACGTTAAAAGGGCACCATCTAAATCCGTTGAGACGACACAATATGAACTGTGGTTTAGCAAGAAACCCAAAGTTGTCGTTTCTTAAATTTTGGGGCTACGATGCTTATGTGAAAAAGTTTCATCCTGATAAGCTCAAACCCAAATTGGAGAAGTGCGTCTTCATAGTATACCCAAAGGAAACTATTGGGTACACCTTCTATCACAGATCCGAAGGCAAGATATTCGTTGCTAAGAATGGATCCTTTCTGGAGAAGGAGTTTCTCTCGAAAGAAGTGAGTGGGAGGAAAGTAGAGCTTGATAAGGTAATTTGTACCTTCTCCCGAATTGGAAAGTAGTTCATCACAGAAATTAGTTCCAGTGATTTCTACACCAATTAGTGAGGAAGCTAGTGATGATGATCATGAAACTTCAGATCAAGTTACTACAGAACCTTGTAGGTCTTCGAGAGTACAGTCCGCACCAAAGTGGTACGGTAATCCTGTTCTGGAAGTCATGTTACTAGACCATGATAAACATACGAACTATGAGGAAGCGATGATGAGCCCAGATTCCACAAAATGGCTGGAGGCCATGAAATCTGAGATGGGATTCATGTATGAAAACGGAGTAAGGACTTTGATTGACTTGCCCGATGATCGGCAAGCCATAGAAAATAAATGGATCTTCAAGAGGAAGACGGACACTGATAGTAGTGTTACTATCTACAAAGCTCGACTTGTTGTGAAAGGTTTTTCGACAAGTTCAAGGTGTTGAATACAATGATATTTTCTCACTCGTATCGATGCTTAAGTCTGTCCGAATCATGTTAGCAATTGCCACATTTTATGAAATCTGGCAAAAAGGATGTCAAAACTGCATTCCTTAATGAATTTATTAAAGAAGAGTTGTATATGATGCAACCGAAGGTTTTGTCAATCCTAAAGGTGCTAACAAAGTGTGCAAGCTCCAATGATCCATTTATGGACTGGTGCAAGCCTCTCGAATTGGAATATACGCTTTGATGAGTTGATCAAAGCATATGGTTTTATACAGATTTTTGAGAAGCCTCAGATTTACAAGAAAGTGAGTGGGAGCTCAGAGCATTTCTAATATTATATGTGGATGACATATTGTTGATTGGAAATGATATAGAAATTCTGGATAGCATGAAAGGATACTTAAAAAGAGTTTTTCAAAGCAAGACCTCAGTGAAGCTGCTTACACATTGAGCATCAAGATCTATATAGATATATCAAGACGCTTGATAAGATTTTTCAATGAGTACATACCTTGATAAATTTTTGAAATAGTTCAAAATGGAACAGTCAAAGAAAGAGTTCTTGCCTGTGATGCAAAGGTGTGAAGTTGAGTAAGACTCAAGACCCGACCATCCCAGAAAATAGAAAGAGAATGAAAAGTCATTCCCCATGCCTCAGTCATAGGTTCTATAAAGTATGCTATGTCAGGAACTGCACCTATTGTATACCTTGCTCGAGTTTGACAAAAGGAATACAATTTTGATCTAAGAGTAGATCACTGGACAACGGTCAAGAATGTCCTTAGTGAGGACTAAGGAGATGTTTCTCGATTATGGAGGTGATAAAAGAGCCCGTCGTAAAAAGTTACAACGATGCAAACTTTTACACCAATCCAGATGACTCTAAGTCTCAATCTGGATACATATTGAAAGTGGGAGAAATTAGCTAGAGTAGCTCCGTGCAGAGCATTGTGGACATAGAATATTTGCAAAATACATACGGCTCTGAATGTGATGACTGCTGACTAAGCTTCTCTCACGAGCAAAACATGATCACACCTTAGTACTCCTTGGGTGTTAATCACATAGCGATGTGATCTAGATTATTGACTCTAGTAAACCCTTTGGGTGTTGGTCACATGACGATGTGAACTATGGGTGTTAATCATATACATATATGAATATTGGTGTTAAATCACATGGCGATGTGAACTAGATTATTGACTCTAGTGCAAGTGGGAGACTGAAGGAAATATGCCGTAGAGGCAATAATAAAGTTATTATTTATTTCCTTATTTCATGATAATGTTTATTATTCATGCTAGAATTGTATTAACCGGAAACATGATACATGTGTGAATACATAGACAAACATAACGTCACTAGTGTGCCTCTACTTGACTAGCTCATTAATCAAAGATGGTTATGTTTCCTAACCATAGACATGCGTTGTCATTTGATTAACGGGATCACATCATTAGGAGAATGATGTGATTGATATGACCCATTCCGTTAGCCTAGCACTTGATCGTTTAGTATATTGCTATTGCTTTCTTCATGACTTATACATGTTCCTATAACTATGAGAATTATGCAACTCCGCCACGGAGGAACACTTTGGGTACTACCAAACGTCACAACGTAACTAGGTGATTATAAAGGAGTACTACATGTGTCTCCCAAGGTACATGTTGAGTTGGCGTATTTCGAGATTAGGTTTTGTCACTCCGATTGTCGGAGAGGTATCTCTGGGCCCTCTCGGTAATGTACATCACTATAAGCCTTGCAAGCAATGTGATCAATGAGTTGGTTACGAGATGATGCATTACGTAATGAGTAAAGAGACTTGCCGGTAATGAGATTGAACTAGGTATTGGATACCGACGATCAAATCTCGGGCAAGTAACATACCGATGACAAAGGGAACAACGTATGTTGTTATGCGGTTTGACAGATAAAGATCTTCGTAGAATATTTAGGAACCAATATGGGCATCCAGGTCCTGCTATTGGTTATTGACCGAGAATAGTTCTAGGTCATGTCTACATAGTTCTTGAACCCGTAGGGTCCGCACGCTTAACGTTACGATGATAGTTTTATTACGATTTTATAAGTTTTGATGTACCGAAGTTCGTTTGGAGTCCCGGATGAGATCACGGACATGACGAGGAGTCTCGAAATGGTCGAGACATAAAGATTGATATATTGGAAGCCTATGTTTGGACATCGGAAGTGTTCCGGGTGAAATCGACATTTTACCGGAGTACCGGGAGGTTACCGGAACCCCCCGGGGGGTTATTGGGCCTACATGGGGCTTGAGGGAGAAGAGGGAAGGAGGCAGGAGGGGGCCGCGCGCCCCTCCCCTTCCTAGTCCGAATAGGACAAGGGAAGGGGTGCGGCGCCCCCCTTTTCCTTCCCCTCTTCCTCCTCTTTCCCCCCTTCTCCTACTCCAACTAGGAAAGAAGGGAGTCCTACTCCCGGTGGGAGTAGGACTCCCCCCTTGGCGCGCCCTCCTTGGCCGTCCGCCTCCTCCCCCCTGGATCCTTTATATACGGGGGCGGGGGGGGCACCCATAGACACACAAGTTGATCTACGGATCGTTCCTTAGCCGTGTGCGGTGCCCCCTCCACCATATTCCACCTCGGTCATATCTTCGCGGAGTTTAGGCGAAGCCTTGCGCCGGTAGAGCATCATCATCATCGTCACCACGCCATCGTGCTGACGGAACTCATCCCCGACACTTTGCTGGATCAGAGTTCGGGGATCGTCATCGAGCTGAACGTGTGCTGAACTTGGATGTGCCGTACGTTCGGTACTTGGATCGGTCAGATCGTGAAGACGTACGACTACATCAACCGCGTTGTTATAACGCTTCCGCTTACGGTCTACGAGGGTACGTGGACAACACTCTCCCCTCTCGTTGCTATGCCATCACCATGATCTTGCGTGTACGTAGGAAAATTTTGAAATTACTACGTTCCCCATTAGTTTCCGTCATACCGGTGTTATGTTCCCGGATTTTGCGTTCCTTACGCGGTCGGGTGATTTATGGGACCCCCTTGATAGTTCGCTTTGATTAAAACTCCTCCAGCAAGGCCCAACCTTGGTTTTACCATTTGCCTCACCACCACCTACCTTTCCCTTGGGAGTAATTAACCCAAGGGTCATCTTTATTTTAGCCCCCTGTGCCGTGCTTGTCTAAGTGTTGGTCCGAACCGGCAGATCATAGGCCACCTCGGGCAACTCGAGGTCTGATTTTACTCGAGGGTGACCTATCCGGTGTTGCCCTAAGAACGAGATATGTGCAGCTCCTATCGGGATTGTCGGCGCATCGGGCAGCTTTGCTGGTTGTTTTACCATTGTCGAAATGTCTTGTAAACCGATTCCGAGACCGATCGGGTCTTCCCGGAGAAGGAATATCCTTTGTTGATCGCGAGAGCTTATCATGGGCTAAGTTGGGACACCCTGCAGGTATAAACTTTCGAGAGCCATGCCCGCGTTATGTGGCGATGGGAATTTGTTAATGTCCGTTGTAGATAACTTGACACCAGATCCGAATTTAAAATGCATTAACCGCGTGTGTAGTCAGTGATGGTCTCTTCTCGCGGAGTCCGGAAGTGAACACTGCTTCGGGTTATGTTTGACGTAAGTAGGAGTTCGTGATCACTTCTTGATCATTACTAGTTGACGACCGCCTTTGCTCCTCTTCTCGCCTCATTTGCGTATGTTAGCCACCATATCATGCTTAGTCGCTGCTGCAACCTCACCACTTTACCCCTTTCCTTTCCCTTTAAGCTTTGCTAGTCTTGATACCCATGGTAATGGGATTGCTGAGTCCTCGTGGCTCACAAATTACTATATCAATAGTTGCAGGTACAGGTTATGCGATGATCTTGACGCGAGAGCGATGGTTGCTTGTTTTGGAGTTCTTCTTCTGCTTCTTCTTCGATCAGGGGATAGGTTCCAGGTCGGCAGCCTGGGCTAGCAGGGTGGATGTCGTTTGAGCTTCTGTTTGTCTTTCATCCGTAGTCGGATGTTGCTCTTATGTTTGATGTGTTGTTGTATTCGTGTGGCATTTTAAGCCTCTTGTATGTATCCCTATCTATTATGTAATGTTGATGTAATGATATCCACCTTGCAAAAGCGTCTCCAAGATGCGCTTCTATCCTTGGTGGGACCTTCGAGTTCCTTTAGGATAGAGTCGCATCTTGGGCGTGACAGCAGTTGCCAAGGGGAGTGCCCATACCCATGTGATTATTTCTCCAGAGGTGGTGATGGTGGAGTTGTTGTATTTTTCTTCTCTAGCTTGCGTCTGAGGCTAAAATTTTCCTCCCTCAGATCCTCATTCTCGAGCTCAAGTTTCATTATCTTTTTGCGTAGTGCTGCCTTGTTGTCCTGCAAAAAACATGGTGGGATAGACTGGACCTTAGGGAGGCTTGACTTCTTGAACTCCACATGCATATCACCAGGTTGGGGTAGTGGATCGTCCTCTTCATCAGAGCTTGTCTCCTCCTTCCCCTTTGGATCATAGTCTTCTTCTTCCTCCGTGGTCCAGCCATAATGTTCCACATCCCCGTATACCTTTGGGTTTGCGATATAATCAGCCATGTAGCTCACCCCCTCCGAATCTTGGGACAACATCTTGCTTTATTCTGCAACTGGAATAGCTCGAAACGAAAACAGAGGATATTTGCGTGGTACGATGGTCAAAACCTTTGGGAGTATATATAATGAATTTTTACCGACCAAAATATGTAACATACAAGAAAACAGAGTCCGGGAGGCACACGAGGTGCCCACGAGACAGGGGGCGCGCCCTACGAGGGGGGGGGGGGGGCGCCCTCCACTCTCGTGGGAGCCTCGTGTCCCTTTCGGACTACTTCTTTCTTCCTAAAATTCTTAAATAATCCAAAACTAATGAAAATTGCCATTAAAGTTGTTTTGGAGTTGGTTTACTTACGGTACCACATACCTATACCTTTTCGGGGTCTGGAATGTTCTGGAAAGTGTTCCTTATGTGTTCCTCAGGGGTTATGGTTTCAATAATATTAGTTTCAACATTGATAGGATTATCTGAAATATAATGTTTGATTCTTTGACCGTTTACCACCCTCGGATTTGTGCCTTCGAAGTTGTTGATTTTTATAGCACCAGAACGATAGACCTCCTCAATAACGTAGGGGCCTTCCCATTTTGAGAGAAGTTTTCCTGCAAAAAATCTTAAACGAGAGTTGAATAATAACACATAATCTCCTACGTTAAACTCACGCTTTTGTATCCTCTTATCATGCAAGCGTTTGACTTTTTCTTTGAAAAGCTTGGCATTCTCATAGGCTTGGGTTCTCCATTCATCACGTGAGCTAATATCAAACAACCTCTTCTCACCGGCAAGTTTGAAGTCATAATTGAGCTCTTTAATAGCCCAATATGCTTTATGTTCAAGTTCAAGAGGTAAATGACACGCTTTTCCATAAACCATCTTATAAGGAGACATACCCATAGGATTTTGTATGCAGTTCTATAGGCCCATAATGCATCATCAAGTTTTCTGGACCAATTCTTTCTCGATCTATTCACAGTCTTTTGCAAAATTAATTTGAGCTCTCTATTGCTCAACTCTACTTGACCACTAGACTGCGGGTGATAGGGAGATGCTATTCTATGATTGACATCATACTTAGCGAGCATCTTTCGGAAAGCACCATGAATAAAATGTGAACTACCATCAGTCATAAGATATCTAGGGACTCCAAACCTCGGAAAAGTAACTTCCTTAAGCATTTTAATAGAAGTGTTATGATCAACACTACTAGTTGGAATAGCTTCTACCCACTTAGTAACGTAATCAACAGCAACTAAAATATGTGTATAACCATTAGAGGCAGGAAAAGGTCCCATATAATCTAAGCCCCAAACATCAAACGGTTCAATAACAAGAGAATAATTCATAGGCATTTCTTGACGTCTACTAATGTTACCTATTCTTTGACATTCATCACAAGATAAGACAAACTTATGAGCATCTTTGAAGAGAGTAGGCCAATAAAAACTAGATTGTAGTACCTTGTGTGCAGTTCTATCTCCAGCGTGGTGTCCTCCATAGGATTCAGAGTGACACTTGCGTAGAATCTGTTCCTGTTCATGCTCAGGCACACAACGTCTAATAACACCATCTACTCCTTCTTTGTAAAGGTGTGGATCATCCCAGAAGTAATGTCTTAAATCATAAAAGAACCTTTTCTTTTGCTGGTATTTGAAACTAGGCGGTATATATTTAGCAACAATGTAATTAGCATAATCAGCATACCAAGGAGCAGTACGAGAAGCATTGACGACCGCTAATTGTTCATTAGGAAAGCTATCATTAATAGGCAGTGGGTCATCAAGAACATTATCTAACCTAGACAAGTTATCTGCAACGGGGTTCTCAGCTCCTTTCTATCAATAATATGCAAATCAAATTCTTGGAGCAAGAGAACCTATCTAATGAGTCTAGGCTTAGCATCTTTCTTTTCCATAAGATATTTAATAGCAAAGATGATCAAGGTGAATAGTAACTTTGGAATCAACAATATAAGGTCTAAACTTATCACATGCAAATACAACTGCTAAGAACTCATTTTCAGTAGTAGCATAATTTCTCTGG
Organism: Aegilops speltoides; assembly: GCA_021437245.1. Classification (NCBI taxonomy): domain Eukaryota; kingdom Viridiplantae; phylum Streptophyta; class Magnoliopsida; order Poales; family Poaceae; genus Aegilops; species Aegilops speltoides. The sequence goes on along the minus strand of CM038143.1, from coordinate 130,832,553 downwards.
GCAGTATCAAGAGTCTTACTAGCATACTGGATAACATTCAATTTCTTATCGACTCTTTTCCCTAAAACAGCACCTACAGCATAATCACTAGCATCACACATAATTTCAAAAGGTAAATTCCAATCAGGCGGCTGAACAATAGGTGCAGTGATTAGAGCTTTCTTAAGTGTTTCAAATGCTTCTACACAATCATCATCAAAGACAAAAGGAATATATTTTTGCAATAAATTAGTCAGAGGCCTAGAGATTTTAGAAAAGTCCTTAATGAACCTCCTATAAAAACCGGCGTGACCAAGGAAACTTCTTATACCTTTTATGTCCTTGGGACATGGCATCTTTTCAACAACATCAACTTTGGCTTTATCAACTTCAATACCTCTCTCGGAGATCTTGTGCCCCAAGACAATGCCTTCATTAACCATAAAGTGACACTTTTCCCAATTAAGAACGAGACTAGTGTCTTCGCATCTCTGCAAAACTCGATCAAGGTTGCTCAAACAATCATCAAAAGAAGATCCATAGACGGAGAAGTCATCCATGAATACCTCACAAATCTTTTCACAAAAATCAGAAAATATAGCCATCATGCATCTTTGAAAGGTAGCAGGTGCATTACATAAACCAAAAGGCACATGTCTATAAGCAAAAGTACCAAAAGGGCAAGTAAAAGTAGTCTTAGATTGATCCTTCGCTGACACAGGTATCTGAGAGAAACCAGAATAACCATCTAGAAAGAAAAAATGTGTGTGTTTGGATAGCCTTTCTAGCATTTGATCAATAAAAGGTAAAGGGTAATGATCTTTCTTAGTAGCTTTATTTAACTTACGGAAATCAATTACCATCCTATAACCTGTAATAATTCTTTGTGGGATCAATTCATCTTTATCATTAGGAACAATGGTAATACCTCCCTTTTAGGGACACAATGGACAGGGCTTACCCATTCATTATGAGCAACGGGATAAATAATACCTGCCTCAAGGAGCTTTAGTATCTCCTTTCTTACCACTTCCTTCATCTTGGGATTTAATCGTCTTTGAGGATCTCTAACTGGCTTGGCATCTTTCTCCACTGAAATTTTGTGTTGACATAATGTGGGACTAATGCCCTTAAGATCATCCAGAGTATATCCAATAGCAGCTCGGTGCTTCTTCAGAGTTTTCAATAATCTTTCTTCTTCTTTCTTTGAAAGGTTAGCACTAATAATAACAGGGTATATTTCTTTTTCATCAAGATAAGCATACTTAAGATTATCAGGTAATGGTTTGAGTTCAAACACGGGATCACCCTTGGGTGGAGGGGGATCCCCAAGAATTTCAACGGGAAGGTTATGTTTTAGCATAGGTTCCTGTTTAAGGAACACTTCATCTATTTCTTCCCTTTCCTTCATAAACATATCGTTTTCATGGTCTAGCAAATATTGTTCTAACGGATCAGTTGGAGGAACAATAATGGAAGCAAGACCAATAATCTCATCTTTACTAGGTGGTTCCCTTTCACGAGGTTGTCTACTAAACTTAGCAAAATTAAATTCATGAGACATACCATCTACGCCAACAGTGACAATATTCTTTTCACAATTAATCTTAGCACTAGCAGTATTCAAGAAGGGTCTACCAAAAATAATGGGACAAAAATCATCTCGTGGGGAGCCAAGAACAAGAAAATCAGCAGGGTATTTAACCTTCCCACACAAAACTTCAACATCTCTAACAATCCCAATAGGTTTAATGGTATCCCTATTAACAAGCTTAATAGTAATGTCAATGTCTTCTAATTCAACGGGTGCAATGTCATGCATAATTTCTTTATATAGATCATAAGGTATCGCACTAGCACTAGCACCCATATCACATAACCATGATAAAAATGATCTCCTATTTTAACAGAAATAACAGGCATGCCTACAACAGGTCTACGTGTCTTAGTATCAGGTCTAGCAATATTAGCAGTCTCACCCAAGAAATAAATAACATGCCCATCTAAGTCCTCATCCAAGAGATCTTTAACCATAGCAATACTAGGTTCAACATTAATTTGCACGGGAGGTGTATAAGTCCTAGTATTACTCTTACGAACAATAGTCGAAGCTTTAGCATGATCCTTTATCCTAACAGGAAAAGGAGGTTTTTCAACATAAGCAGTAGGAACAATAGGATCACTATAGGTAATAATCTTTTCTTCGACTGTAATAGGTGCAACTACTTTTACTTCAACAGGAGGATTATATTTAAACCACTTCTCTTTAGGGAGATATCATGCCCAAGATGCGACCCTATCCTAAAGGAACTCGAAGGTCCCACCAAGGATAGAAGCGCATCTTGAAGACGCTTTTGCAAGGTGGATATCATTACATCAACATTACATAATAGTGGGGATACATCCGATACATACAATGTCACATGAATACAACAATACAATATACAAGAACAACATCCGACTACGGATGAATCATAAACAGTAAACTCAAACAATATCCACCTCGCTAGCCCAGTCCGCCGACCGAACCTATCCCCGATCGAAGAAGCGAAGAAGAACTCAACGCAAGCAAGCATCGCTCTCGCCATGATCATCGTGATAACCTGTACCTGCAATCGTTGTTGTAGTAATCAGGAGCCACGAGGACTCAAAGAATCCCATTACCATGGGTATCAAGACTAGCAAAGCTTAATGGGAAAGGAAGGGGTAAAGTGGTGAGGTTGAAGCAGCGCTAAGCAAGTATGGTGGCTAACATACGCAAATGAGAGCGAGAAGAGAAACAAAGGAACGGTCGTGAAGCTAGCAATGATCAAGAGGTGATCCTCAACTCCTACTTACGCCAAACATAACACGTAAACCGTGTTCACTTCCCGGACTCACGAGAAGAGACCATCACGGCTACACACACGGTTGATGCGCTTTAATTCAGATCCGTGTCAAGTTATCTACAACCGACATTAACAAATTCCCATCTGCCACATAACCGCTGGCACGACTCTCGAAAGTTTATACCCTGCAGGGTGTCCCAACTTAGCCCATGACAAGCTCTCGCGATCAACGAAGAATAGACCTTCTCCCAGAAGACCCGATTAGTCTCGAATCCCGGTTTACAAGACATTTCGACAATGGTAAAACAAGACCAGCAAAGCCACCCGATGCGCCGACAATCCCGATAGGAGCTGCACATATCTCGCTCTTAGGGCAACACCGGATGAGACATCCTACGAGTAAAACCAGACTCGAAGTTTCCCGAGGGGCCCCGCAGTTCTACTCGGTTCGGACCAAAGCACTTAGACAAGCACCGCCCGGGGGCTAATAAAGATGACCTCGAGAGAGCGACTCCCAAGGGAAAAATTAGGTGGTGGTGAGGCAAATGGTAAAACCAAGGTTGGGCCTTGCCGGACAAGTTTTATTCAAAGCGAACCGTCGGGGGTCCCATAAATCACCCGACCGCGTAGGAACGCAAAATCCGGGAACATAACACCGGTATGACGGAAACTAGGGCGGCAAGAGTGGAACAAAACACCAGGCATAAGGCCGAGCCTTCCACCCTTTACCAAATATATAGATGAATTAATTAAATAAGAGATATTGTGATATCCCAACATAACCCTGTCCATCATGGAGCAATCTTCAACTTCACCTGCAACTAGCAATGCTATAAGAGGGGTTGAGCAAAGCGGTAACATAGCCAAACAATGGTTTGCTAGGAAGGGTGTCAAAGGTTAGAGGTTCATGGCAATTTGGGAGGCTTGAAGAGCAAAAAGATAGGTAACGCAGCATAGCGATAGAACGAAGCAAACTAGCATAGCAATGATAGTAGTGAGATCCAGGGTAGCGGTCATCTTGCCTGAAATCCCACAAGGAAGAAGAACGAGTCCATGAAGAAGATGAAGCCACGAAGACGAACCACACGTAGACGAACGCATCCTCACGATCGCAATGAAACGGGAACTATCGAGAAGAAGCACACAACATGGTAAACACACCACACATGAACAAGATATGATGCACAACAAGCATGATGTATGACAAAGCTTCATGAAGCTACTCATGGCAAGAGATGATGCAAGCAAGAACAACACATCAAGGCAAGTTTAAATGAGGCCGGAAACAACATATAACAATTCCGGTAAGTCCTCATATGCATATTTCGAAATTGGTCCAGATCTGAATAAACATTATGTTCAAGTAGTTAAACAGCAAGTTAAAGAGCACCAAGAGGATCTACACGAAATTCTAGTCAAGTTACATATAAAGTTCATTTAATTCGGAGCTACGGCCTAGAAGATATGAGCAAAACAAGTTAAACATGGCATTGATGCAAAATGCATACAAACATCAAGCAAACACCTCAAAACATGGATGCAACATGATAATATGAAGCTACATGCAAAATCAAGCAAGTTTCATATAGAGCACACTCAAAACGGAGCAACGGTTCAATACATACACTCTATACAAGTCATAACGACAATCTGTCCATAACAGCAACTAGGCATATTACAAGCATCAAAACAATAAGCTACAGCATCCCAACATAATAACAAAAGGCTTGGGCATGAAGTACACGTAAAGCATAACAAAACACGAACACTGAGCTATCTCCAGAAATCACTAGAACATGCTCAAAGACACATGGTAAGATTGCAAATAATAACAGCTTGCACTTTAGCGTAAATAACATCAAAGTTGCAATGTTTAGAGCTATCAAACAACATGTTACAGGAACTTATCATGGCAAACAAAGGTATGGCATGAATCTACTAATAGCATAGATCAAAAGTCCCTTACTGACCATGAGCCAAAAAGGATCAGAAAATATGATGGCACCCATGTAAACATGGCAAGTTATATTACAGATTCAAACATGGCAGGAACAACAATAAGTAGGCATGTTGGTGAGCTTGAACCACTCACCACAGAGCAATACATGGCATGGCAAGGAAACCAACAGTAAGAAGACATGTTTGTGAAGCTAAGCATGGCAAGAACAAGTTCATAGGGTGCATGGATCACTAGGAAACAATCATGGAAACATTGAACTTCATGTTAACAGGCTGATAGCAACATTATCAAGCAACTTTGGAGCAAGATTACAACATGATACAGCAGGTTATAATTGCAACCAAGGGCATGAATGGATATAGCATGACATGTAGATCAAAACATGTTTATAGGACATCTCCAGATTATGCATAGAATGATTAGTAGCAACATGTTAACATAGCAACAAAATATAACAGAATCTGTCAGGGAAAACAGCAACAACAAGTACACTACTTAACAAGCTCGATTCACTCACCACAAGTCATTGCATGACAAGATAAGCATATCATCATCAAGAAAACATGTTTATGTAACCAACCAAGGCAAGAACAAGTCCATAGCATGCAAGGATCAACTATAGCAAGCTTGGCCAAATTGAATAACACGTAAACAATCTGCCAAGAAACATTTCGAAGCAAAAGTAGAGCACCAAAATAAAATGCTAGACTACTCCATAATTGCAAACAAGGGCATGAATGTATATACAATAACCATATGTTCAAAACACCCTTACCGAAGTATCTCAAAATATGCATGGATCTCTCTGTAGCATCAAGTTTACATGGCATCAAAATAACAAAGCAGTAATGGGCTAAAACAAAGAATATCACGAAGCCTAGTTTGCATGCTAGTGCTAGTCACCACATTGATCACAAAAATACATGACATACACCCATGGAAAGATGGCATGGCGTAGATCAAAACACATGTAGACATCAACCTCATAGGATGCACACATCAATCATGGCAAAATGACAAATGAGCAAGTTATAACAGCCAAAGAGATTAACAAAGAACATGCACTCTTCCAACAGATTTCGGGCATCTAAATGAGCTCAAATGAAAATGATGCAATGGAATGAAATGAAGTACTCGTCGAGGCGAACAATTTGACATATTACACGCACAAAACGGAGCTACGGATGCAGAGATACGATGCGATGAACATGACATGATAATGACAAAAATCTGGGACTTAGGCATTTTCTGAAGAAAAAAAACGGATGAGCGCGGGAATACTAAAATGTGACCGAAGCGGGATTTAGGCGGGCTGCTCACCGAAGCGGGCCGAGGCCCAGAGTGGAGAGGAGCCAGGCGGGCCGGCAGATCTGGGCCTGCGGGGAAGCGCTGGGCCGGAGGGAGGGGCGACCGTGGCCCACGAGCGGGCGCTCGTCGTCCTCCCGTGCCCGCACGAGGGGAGGCAGGGGCGGCGAAGGCCGGCGTTGCTGTGGCGGCAGCGAGGCCGAAGTGGCCGGGCGCTGCGGCGGCGGCGGGATCCGCCGCCTGCACCGGATCCGGCGGCGCGGCGGCGGGATGGCTGGACGGCACCGGGCGACGAAATCAAGAGCTCGGCGGCGGCGAACACTTGCAGGAGGAAGTGAACTCAAAGTGGGCGAGGAGAGATAGAGGAAGAGAGGCGGCGAGGGGCGGCGCGACCGAGAGGTCGCCGGCGGCGAGGCGCTGCTGCCGGGCGGGAGGCGGCTCGGCGCGAGGCGGGATCCGCACGGGCGGCGGCGGCGGCGACTGGCCTCATGGGCCGGATGTGGGCTTGCGGGCCCGCGCGGTGGAGACGGCGGCGGGAGCGACGTGGCGGGAGGAGATTGGCTGCGGGCGGCGGCGATGATGACGTGGCGGCGTCCTATTGACCGGGGCGACGTGGAAGCTGGACATGTCCGGCCGGAGTGGACATGTCCGGTGGCGGCGGGGGAAGAGGCTAGGGTTCATCTGCGCGAAAAAGGAGGGGGAGGACCTATTTATAGGTAGAGGGAGCTAGGAGAGTCCAAATGAGGAGCGGTTTTCGGCCACGCGATCGTGATCGAACGAACGAGAGCATGGAGGGGAGTTTCCTGGGTTTTGGGCCACTTTGGAAGGGGTGTTGGGATGCAACTCAAAGAGGGCTTTACTTGCTATCTTGTTAACTGTTGAGTATCAAACGACCTCCAAATGGCACGAAACTTGACAGCGGTTCACCGGTGGTATACCAAGGTTGCTTGGCAAACCTCGGGCCATTCCGAGAAAGTTTAATACCCGCTCACAACAGAAGACAAAAGGGGGACGCCGGGGGACATAGGAGTGCCGGATTGCAAAACGGACAACGGGGAAAATGCTCGGATGCATGAAAAGAACACGTATGCAAATGCAATGCACATGATGACATGATAAAAATGCAACACGCAAGCAAATGACATGGCAACGACGGCGAATAACTGGCAGACACCTGGCGCATCGGATCCGGGGCGTTACAACACTCCTCCACTAACAAGAGATCTCGTCCCGAGATCTTAGGACCGAGACGGAAGGGAAAAGGGGATGAGGTGAAACAAAAACTCAAGAGAAGAAGCAAAGAATCGAGAGCACTCAAGAAGAAGATAGGAAAAAACGAGAATAACGAGGATCCAAAGCTCACGGAATCAGATAGACTATGACACCACTCGTTCTAACCGGAGTGGCTAGAATGAGAAAAGAAACGAATAAGACTGAAAGGATTTAGGTAGCACTCCGGCTGAACATGGAAAGAATAGAACATGAACTTGAGAGGATGGAATGATACTTGATGAACTCTTGAAGGATGAAATAAATCATGAAGAACCACCATGAAGAACTCCGGTAACAAAAGAATGACGAGATAAAATCGAAGGATGAAAGAATAAGATTAAGGCTTTGCGATGATTTAGATGAAGGTTCCGACGAAATGGCCGAGGAAAATTGAACTCCGGGAAAGAAAAGATGAAAACACTTGGAACTAGAATTTATTCACCAAGAACAAACTCCGAAGGAAAGGATTAATCACTTGGATGAAATAAGAATAAGATTTATTATATGCTTACCCTTCATCAATTAAATTGATGACAAGCAATGGATTTACATATTACTTATTCTTCTTGAAAAGGATTGAGAAGGGAAATATGGCGCAAAACTTGAGAAAGTCTTCATGAACCACCGGTAGAATTCAAAAGAACGAATGGATTGAAATGATAATGAAAGAAAAGAATCTTAAAGAACCACCGTTAGAATTCGGAAATGACTGTCGAAAGAGAAAGAATCACCAGGAAGAATTAGAAGAACAAATATGCTTGAGGGGATTTAGAAGCAAAAGAGCCAAGAGATCATGAGCTGATTAAAGAACACTTGCATGAAGCACCGGGATAATACTGAGACGACCGAAGCTGAAAACTTGGAATGAAGAAATATTCCGAAAAGATGACCTCCGGAAGATCGAGAGGGAAAGCAACTCCTAAATGCTCCGGATGGGTGAGAAAAGAATGTCTGACAAATGGAATAATTCGAGAGGATAACATGAAGCTAGAACCACGAATCTTTGGGAGAATGGGCAAGATTTAGAGGAAAAGCTCTTCTTCGGTCTTCAAATGGCGACGGAAAACACCACCAAAATTACTGAGATACTCCGGTAGAATGAAAAGCAAGTAGGTTGAGCCAACAATGAAAATGATTTGAAATCGATCTTAGAAAGGCAAGTGACTGATGAATTTCATTCTTACGCCACACTTTGAAAAGAATTTGAGAATAGCTCCGAGGAATTAGAAGAGTCAGGTAAGATCCTGGGAAAAGACCTATGGGTTAGGGCCCACTAGAGAGAAAAAAACACTGTTGGAAAGGGATGTTGAACAGATAGATGATGCACCGAAATGATTGAAATATTTGAATGAGGTGACAACCCCGAATTAATTCGAATACTAACAAATCTCCTGAGATGTCTTGAGCACCGGAAGGATACACTGGCGAGAGACGAACGAGCTGGGAGAACACTTGATCCAAGGAAAAAGAATGTGATCAACCCGAAAACTTGAATTGAAACCACCGGAAAAGAAATGGATGAAGAATGACGAACGAGACGAGAATTCACCGGTTGAACTAATTGAGGGAAGACTGAAGAGGCTCCATACGAATGAAAATGATGGTCGAAACAAACTCAGAATCCGGGAAGAAGAGGTTTGGAGGGCGGGAAAAACACAGGCAATTGGAAGGGGAAAACAACGAATATCTTGAAGAGGAAACACCGATAGAAATTATTGAGGAAAGAAAGCAAAGACTTCACACGAGTAGGATGGATACTCGATTACGGACTCCGGTTCTGAGAAGAAGAAGGGAGGGCAGGTGGGAAAAGAAAACAACTGAGGATAGAACTTGGCAACGATGAAGAGGCTCGAGTCATCTTGACGAGAAATGCACCGGAGAAAAGAGGATGGACAACTCACGAAACTAACCACGTGATCCTAAAGAAAAATTTTGAATGGGAAGAGGAGTAATTCAAAACACCTACGTCAATATTCCTCACTAGAGCGACGAAGAGGCTGAGGAGTAAAAAGAATTCCTACTCTCCGATATAACTAGATTCCAAAAACAGTTTTCTTCTAGACTCAACAACGGCCAAACTACACGATCAATCAAGGGGGCTCCTAGGGTCGGTCGAGGCTCTGATACCAACTTATCACGCCTAATATGCGACCCTATCCTAAAGGAACTCAAGGTCCCACTAAGGATAGAAGCGCATCTTGAAGACGCTTTTGCAAGGTGGATATCATTACATCAACATTACATAATAGTGGGGATACATCCGATACATACAATGTCACATGAATACAACAATACAACATACAAGAACAACATCCGACTACGGATGAATCATAAACACAAACTCAAACAATATCCACCTCGCTAGCCCAGTCAGCCGACCGAACCTATCCCCGATCGAAGAAGCGTAAGAAGAACTCAACGCAAGCAAGCATCGCTCTCGCCATGATCATCGTGATAACCTATACCGCAATCGTTGTTGTAGTAATCAGGAGCCACGAGGACTCAGCAATCCCATTACCATGGGTATCAAGACTAGCAAAGCTTAATGGGAAAGGAAGGGGTAAAGTGGTGAGGTTGCAGCAGCGCTAAGCAAGTATGGTGGCTAACATACGCAAATGAGAGCGAGAAGAGAAACAAAGGAACGGTCGTGAAGCTAGCAATGATCAAGAGGTGATCCTGAACTCCTACTTACGCCAAACATAACACGTAAACCGTGTTCACTTCCGGACTCGCCAAGAAGAGACCATCACGGCTACACACGCGGTTGATGCGTTTTAATTCGGATCCGTGTCAAGTTATCTACAACCGGACATTAACAAATTCCCATATGCCACATAACCACGGGCACGGCTCTCGAAAGTTTATACCCTGCAGGGGTGTCCCAACTTAGCCCATGACAAGCTCTCGCGATCAACGAAGGAATAGACCTTCTCCCAGGAAGACCCGATCAGTCTCGGAATCCCGGTTTACAAGACATTTCGACAATGGTAAAACAAGACCAGCAAAGCCACCCGATGCGCCGACAATCCCGATAGGAGCTGCACATATATCGTTCTCAGGGTAACACCGGATGAGACATCCTACGAGTAAACCAGACTCGAAGTTTCCCGAGGGGCCCCGATCTACTGGTTCGCACCAGACTTAGACAAGCAATCGCTCGGGGGCTAATAAAGATGACCCTCGAGAGAGAGACCCAAGGGAAAAAGTAGGTGGTGGTGAGGCAAATGGTAAAACCAAGGTTGGACCTTGCTTGGACAAGTTTTATTCAAAGCGAACCGTCAGGGGTCCCATAAATCACCCGACCAAGTTAGGAACGCATAATCCGGGAACATAACACCGGTATGACGGAAACTAGGGCGGCGAGAGTGGAACAAAACACCAGGCATAAGGCCGAGCCTTCCACCCTTTACCAAATATATAGATGCATTAATTAAATAAGAGATACTGTGATATCCCAACATAACCCTGTCCATCATGGAGCAATCTTCAACTTCACCTGCAACTAGCAATGCTATAAGAGGGGCTGAGCAAAGCGGTAACATAGCCAAACAACGGTTTGCTAGGAAGGGTGTCAAAGGTTAGAGGTTCATGGCAATTTGGGAGGCTTGAAGAGCAAAAAGATAGGTAACGCAGCATAGCGATAGAACGAAGCAAACTAGCATAGCAATGATAGTAGTGAGATCCAGGGTAGCGGTCATCTTGCCTGAAATCCTACAAGGAAGAAGAACGAGTCCATGAAGAAGATGAAGCCACGAAGACGAACCACACGTAGACGAACGCATCCTCACGATCGCAATGAAACGGGAACTATCGAGAAGAAGCACACAACATGGTAAACACACCACACATGAACAAGATATGATGCACAACAAGCATGATGTATGACAAAGCTTCATGAAGCTACTCATGGCAAGAGATGATGCAAGCAAGAACAACACATCAAGGCAAGTTTAAACGAGGTCGGAAACAACATATAACAATTCCGGTAAGTCCTAATATGCATATTTCGAAATTGGTCCAGATCTGAATAAACATTATGTTCAAGTAGTTAAACAGCAAGTTAAAGAGCACCAAGAGGATCTACACGAAATTCTAGTCAAGTTACATATAAAGTTCATTTAATTCGGAGCTACGGCCTAGAAGATATGAGCAAAACAAGTTAAACATGGCATTGATGCAAAATGCATACAAACATCAAGAAAACACCTCAAAACATGGATGCAACATGATAATATGAAGCTACATGTAAAATCAAGCAAGTTTCATATAGAGCACACTCAAAACGGACCAACGGTTCAACACATACACTCTATACAAGTCATAACGACAATCTGTCCATAACAGCAACTAGGCATATTACAAGCATCAAAACAATAAGCTACAACATCCCAACATAATAACAAAAGGCATGAGAATGAAGTACACGTAAAGCATAACAAAACATGAACACTGAGCTATCTCCAGAAATCACTAGAACATGCTCAAAGACACATGGTAAGATTGCAAATAATAACAGTTTCAGACTTTAGCAGAAATAACATCAGGTTACAATGTTTAGAGCTATCAAACAACATGTTACAGGAACTTATCATGGCAAACAAAGGCATGGCACGAATCTACTAATAGGATAGATCAAAAGTCCCTTACTGACCATGAGCCAAAAAGGATCAGAAAATATGATGGCACCCATGTAAACATGGCATGTTATATTACAGATTCAAACATGGCAGGAACAACAATAAGTAGGCATGTTGGTGAGCTTGAACCACTCACCACAGAGCAATACATGGCATGGCAAGGAAACCAACAGTAAGAAGACATGTTTGTTAAGCTAAGCATGGCAAGAACAAGTTCATAGGGTGCGTGGATCACTAGGAAACAATCATGGAAACATTGAACTTCATGTTAACAGGCTGATAGCAACATTATCAAGCAACTTTGGAGCAAGATTACAACATGATGCAGCAGGCTATAATTCCAACCAAGGGCATGAACGGATAGAGCATGACATGTAGATCAAAACATGTTTATAGGACATCTCCAGATTATGCATAGAATGATTAGTAGCAATATGTTAACATAGTAACAAAATATAACAGAATCTGTCAGGGAATACAGCAACAGCAAGTACACTACTTAACAAGCTCGATTCACTCACCACAAGTCATTGCATGACAAGCTAAGCATATCATCATCAAGAAGACATGTTTATGTAACCAACCAAGGCAAGAACAAGTACATAGCATGCAAGGTTCAACTATAGCAAGCTTGGCCAAATTGAATAACACGTAAACAATCTGCCAGGAAACATTTTGAAGCAAAAGTAGAGCACCAAAATGACAGGCTAGGCTACTCCATAATTTCAAACAAGGGCATGAATGGATAGAAAATAACCATATGTTCAAAACACCCTTACTGAAGTATCTCAAAATATGCATGGATCTCTCTGTAGCATCAAGTTTACATGGCATCAAAATAACAATGAGTAATGGGGCTAAAACAAAGAATATCACGAAGCCTAGTTTGCATGCTTGTGCTAGTCACCACATTGATCACAAAAATACATGGCATACACCCCTGGAAAGATGGCATGGCATAGATCAAAACACATGTAGACATCAACCTCATAGGATGCACACATCAATCATGGCAAAATGACAAATGAGCAAGTTATAACAGCCAAAGAGATTAACAAAGAACATGCACTCTTCCAACAACATTTCAGGCATCAACATGAGCTCAAATGAAAATGATGCAATGGAATGAAATGAAGTACTCGTGGAGACGAACAATTTGACATATTACACGCACAAAACGGAGCTACGGATGCAGAGATACGATGCGATGAACATGGCATGATAATGACAAAAATCTGGGACTTGGGCGTTTTCTGGAAAAAAACGGATGAGCGCGGGAATACTAAAATGTGTCCGAAGCGGGATTTAGGCGGGCTGCTCACCGAAGCGGGCCGAGGCCCAGAGTGGAGAGGCGGCAGGCGGGCCGACAGATCTGGGCCTGCGGGGAAGCGCTGGGCCGTAGGGAGGGGCGACCGTGGCCCACGAGCGGGCGCTCGTCGTCCTCCCCGTGCCCGCACGAGGGGAGGCAGGGCGGCGGGCGGCGCGCGCGGCGGCAAGTGAGGTCGGAAGTGGCGCGCGCCGGCGGCGGCGGGATCCGCCGCCGCACCGGATCCGGCGGCGCGGGCGGCGGGATGGCTGGACGGCACCGAGGCGGCGAATAAGAGCTCGGCGGCGGCGAACACCGCAGGAGGAAGTGAACTCAAAGCGGGCGAGGAGAGATAGAGGAGAGAGGTGGCGAGGGGCGGCGCGACTGGAGGTCGCCGCGGCGTGGCGCTGGCTGCCGGCGAGGCGGCCCGGGCGCGAGGCGGATCCGACGGGGCGCGGCGGCGGGCGACTCGGGCACCGCGGGCCGGATGTGGGCTTGCGGGCCCGCGCGGTGGAGACGGCGGCGGGAGCGACATGGTGGGAGGAGATTGCTGCGGGCGGCGGCGACGATGACGTGGCGGCGTCCTATTGACCGGGGCGATGTGGAAGCTGGACATGTCCGGCCGGAGTGGACATGTCCGGTGGCGGCGGGGGAAGAGGCTATGGTTCATCTGCGCGAAAAAGGAGGGGGAGGACCTATTTATAGGTAGAGGGAGCTAGGAGAGTCCAAATGAGGAGCGGTTTTCGGCCACGCGATCGTGATCGAACGATCGAGAGCATGGAGGGAGTTTGCTGGGTTTTGGGCCACTTTGGAAGGGTGTTGGGCTGCAACTCAAAGAGGGCTTTACTTGTTACCTTGCTAACTGCTGAGTATCAAACGACCTCCAAATGGCACGAAACTTGACAGGCGGTCTACCGGTGGTATACCAAGGCCGCTTGGCAAACCTTGGGCCATTCCGAGAAAGTTTAATACCCGCTCACAACAGAAGACAAAAGGGGGACGCCGGGGGACATAGGAGTGCCGGATTGCAAAACGGACAACGGGAAAAATGCTCGGATGCATGAAACGAACACATATGCAAATGCAATGCACATGATGACATGATAAAAATGCAACACGCAAGCAAATGACATGGCAACGACGGCGAAAAACTGGCAGACACCTGGCGCATCGAATCCGGGGCGTTACAGGAGATCAACGTGAGTAGCAAAATATTCACAGAAAGTAGCTACTATCTCAGAGTCAAGTCCATACTTAGAGCTAAATCCACGGAAAGCATCGGTATCCATGAAAGATTTAACACAATCGAACTTAGGTGTCATACCTGACTCCTTACCATCGTCGGAATCCCAATCTTCAGAGTTGCGTTTAATTCTTTCCAATGAGTCCCATTTGAAATCAATAGTCTTCAGCATATAAGAACCACCCCAGGAAGTATCGAGCAGGTTGCGATTATCAAGAGAAAGCAGAGCATAAAAATTCTGAATAATCATTTCCCGAGAGAGCTCATGATTGGGGCATGAATATAACGTTGACTTAAGCCTCCCCCGAGCTTGAGCGATGCTTTCTCCTTCGCGAGGCCATAAATTATATATGTAACTACGATCACGATGAACAAGATGCATAGGATAGAAGTTCTGGTGAAATTCCAACTTCAATCGCTTATAATTCCAAGATCCCGTATCATCACATAGCCTATACCATGTCAATGCATCTCCCTTCAAAGATAAAGGGAAGACCTTCCTTTTGACAACATCATCGGGAATACCTGCAATCTTAAATAATCTAAAACTTCATCCACAAAGATAAGGTGTAAATCGGGATGCAATGTTTCGTCTCCTTCAAATGGATTAGCTAGCAGTTTTTCTATCATACCCGAAGGAATATCAAAGTGAATATTTTCATAAAGTTCAGTAGGTTGAGGAGAAACTCTTTGCTCTTCTGGTTGGGGTGAAGATACCCCAAACAACCCCCTCAAAGGATTAGTTTCCATACTGACAAGTAACAGAAAAATTCAGCACACTATATAAATGTTTCCTTACCAAGTTCCACTCACCAAAAGCGCTACACTCCCCGGCAACGGCGCCAAAAAAGAGTCTTGATGACCCACAAGTATAGGGGATCTATCGTAGTCCTTTTGATAAGTAAGAGTGTCGAACCCAACGAGGAGCAGAAGGAAATGATAAGCGGTTTTCAGTAAGGTTTTCTCTTCAAGCACTGAAATTATAGGTAATAGATAGTTTTGTGATAAGATAAATAGTAACGACCAACAAGTAAATAAAGTAAATAAAGTGTAGCAAGGTGGCCCAATCCTTTATGTAGCAAAGGATAAGCCTGGATAATTTCTAATAATGAGGAAGGAGCTCTCGAGGACACATTGGGAATTATCGTCAAGCTAGCTTTCATCACGTTCATATGATTCACGTTCGGTACTTTGATAATTTGATATGCGGGTGGACCGGTACTTGGGTACTTCCCTAAATTGGACAAGCATCCAACTTATGATTAACCCCTATTGCAAGCATCCGCAACTACAATAAGAAGTATTAAGTTAAACCTAACCACATCATTAAACATAGGGATCCATATCAGCCCCCAACGAAGCAACGCATAAACTAGGGTTTAAGCTTCTGTCACTCTAGCAACCCATCATCTACTTATTACTTCCCCATGCCTTCCTCTAGGCCCAAATAATGGTGAAGTGTCATGTAGTCGACGCTCACATAACACCACTAGAGGAAAAGACAACATACATCTCATCAAAATATCGAATCTAATACCAAATTCACATGACTACTAATAGCAAGACTTCACCCATGTCCTCGTGAACAAACGTAATTACTCACAAAGCATATTCATGTTCATAATCGAGGAGTAATAATATGCATAAAGGATCTGAACATATGATCTTCCACCAAGTAAACCAATTAGCATCAACTACAAGGAGTAATCAACACTACTAGCAACCCACAGGTACCAATTTGTGATTTTGATACAAGATTGGATACAAGAGATGAACTAGGTTTTGAGAGGAGATGGTGCTGGTGAAGATGTTGATGGAGATTGCCCCCTCCCGATGAGAGGATCATTGGTGATGACGTTGGTGATGATTTCCCCCTCCCGGAGGGAAGTGTCCCCGGCAGAACAGCTCTGCCAGAGCCCTAGATTGATTCCGCCAAGGTTCCGCCTCGTGGCGGCGGAGTTTCGTCCCGTAAGCTTGCCCACAATTTTTTCCAGGGTAAAAGTGATGATCTAGCAGAAGATGGATGCCGGAGGCCCACCAGGGGGCCCAGGAGATAGGAGGGCGCGCCCTATAGGGGGGCGCCCCTGTCACCTGGGCAGGGTGTGGGCCCCCTGGCCTATTTCTTTTGCTAAGAAATTCTTAATAAATCCAAAAGTTGTTTTGTGGAGTCTCAGGGCTTTTGGAGCTGTGCAGAATAGGTTTCCAACGTTTGCTCCTTTTCCAGCCAGAATTCCAGCTGCCGGCATCCCCCCTCTTCATGGTAAACCTTGTAAAATAAGAGAGAATAGCCATAAGTATTGAGATATAATGTGTAAAAACATCCCATAATGCAATAAATATTGATATAAAAGCATGATGCAAAATGGACGTATCACAGTGCCACAAATAAGTTGCACTATCATTATTAACTTTGCATCTTTTGGCATCAATATTATAAATATGTGTATCACTACGATCGAGATCCAACAAACTATTTTCACTGGGTGTATGACCATTGAAGGTTTTATTCATGTAAATGTAAGAACAATTATTCTCGACTTTAAATGAATAATCAGATTGCAATAAATATGATCAAATCATATTCATGCTCAACGCAAACGCCAAATAACATTTATTTAGGTTTAACACTAATCCCGAAAGTATAGGGAGGTGTGATGATGATCATATCAATCTTGGAACTACTTCCAACACTCATCGCCACTTCCCTCAACTAGTCTCTATTTATTGTGTAACTCCTGCTTCGAAAGTTACTAATGTTAGCAACCTAACAAGTATCAAATACTCGGGGCTACTATAAACACTAGTAAGGCACACATCAATAACTCAGATATCAAATATACCCTTGTTCACTTTGCCATCCTTCTTATCCACCAAATATTCGTGGCATTTCGCTTCAAAGGACCATTTCCTTTGTAGTGTAAGCACTCAGTTTCAGGCTTTGGTCCAGCTTTGGGCTTCTTCGTGGGAGTGACAACTTGCTTGTCATTCTACTTGAAGTTCCCTTTCTTTCCCTTTGCCCTTTTGTCGTGGAAATATTATGTTAGATGTCCTAACGGAAGGACTTAGTCGTGGAGCCATCGCAACAAGATTAACTTGAAGGGGTTAAACCGGACAAGGGACACGAGAGTTTTATACTAGTTTGGCCCCTTACGATGAAGGTAAGAGCCTACGTCTAGTTGTGATGGAATTGATGGGGTCTCGATGACAAGGGAGCGAATACGCTTTGCCTGAGTCCTGAGTTGTTGATTCTTGTCCCTGAACCGCCACCGGGTCGTCCCTTTATATACTCAGGGTGACGCCCGGCCAGTTTACAGAGTCCCGAGGCCGGCTCATATAAGTGTCCGGCTTGGTCTCTCCCTTTCCCTAACTTACAATACAAGTTATACAACTATGGCGGTTTACCACTATGGGCCCTAATCCGCCTCTGGGCTCTGGGCCTCTAAGCCTTATCAGTAAAGCGCCATCTTCTTTGCCTTCCCGGGCTTCAGTATAGTTGAGCGTGAACCGGCCCCTCTTGGCCGGTTTACACTTAGTAGTTATATCCTCAACATTATGCCCCAGATTGATTTGAACCTATTCATGTCAATCTTCAATACTTAGAAAAATTCCATGAACATCTTCTAATAATTCTCGTAAACCGCCATGTTGTCTTCTCCCTGTAAATTTTGGTAAACCGCCATGACGTCATCTTCTGAACGCTGTAGTGAATCATCATGACGTCATCTCTGTATAAAAAGGTAATAAAGATTCTCTTCATTTAATTAATTCCTGAAGATCGAGGCGACAGCTGCGCCCCCTTTTGCCGCTTCAGGCCCCTCGATTCTCGCGCCTGCCGCTTATCCCCTTTCCTTTATAAATAAGACCCGGGGTCGTTCCATTTTTTCCCTTGCCTCTTCGCATCGTCTTCTTCCTCGCGACCCCGAAGCACTCAAGCATCGCCGCCACCGTCGACCCTGCACTGACTAGGCCGCTACATCAACCTGTTTGTACCAGAGATCTGCGACACTCCTCCGTCGCTGCGTAGCCCTGGTAAATATTCCCTTCCTTCACTTATTAAATCTGCATTAGGGTTTCGAAGTTTCTTCAGTGTTCGTCTGTGTTCATCAGCGCTTATCTGCTTTTCCTTTAGCATCTTACTGAATCTAGCTAGGCCTGATAGTTTCCTTTTGCGGCTGGATCTGTAGTTCTAACCTGCCGTACAACATCATATTGCTGTTCCTGGATAGGTCCTTATCTGAACCTTCTCTGTTCCGCTTGACACCATTGTAGGGCTCAGAAAAATTTCTTTACTGAACCACGGTAGATCCAAAATTATATCACCATCTTGTGAAACTTGTTTCTGCAACACTTAGTAGATTTCAGATCTGCTTCTTCCGTTAAGGGCGGTTTAATCTTTAATAGTTGATAATCTGCCATATGCCATTAGCCCTCACTCAAACCGCCATCTTGACTTGAGTAGTAGCACTACAAAAAAAAGACACATCCCTGACATTTTGGGCCGAACGAATTTTTTTCTGTCATACATATGACACTTCTATGACGATAATTGTGACAAAACCCGGTATCATCATAGATGTGGTGGGCTCCTACTTCTATGACGAAAAATCATGACAAAAAATGGGCTTTTCGTCTTGGGCGGGCCGGAGATGCAGCTGCATGACATTCTTTGGGCCGTCCATGACGGAAAAAACCGTGGTAGAAGCGAGGGGGAGGAAAATTTCAGGGAGTTGCCGGTTACGGTGGGAGAGCGTCGCGCTTTCTCGTGACGTAGGCGCTGCAAAAGTGCGGCGCTGGCTCTAATCAAGCCGAAGCGAGGCGTTGGGCTCTAATCGCACTTTGAGCGATTGACCGCAGTTACGCTTCATCAACCCGAGGGATCAATCGATGGCTGTTAATTGAACCCGATGGAACGATTCCTTCGCTACTGCTGCTAACTGAAGCCGATCGATGCTGCCTCTGTGATGAAAAGTGAGTGTTGCGAGGGGGGGGGGGGTGGATGAACAGTGAGCGGTGGCGTTGCTTCTGGATGAATAGGAACCCGTGGTGTGGAGGGCTGGATGAATAGTAGACGGTGGAGGGGTGGCCGTGGAGGGGTGGTTGAACAGGACCCCGTAGTGTGGAGGGCTGGATGAATAGTAGACGGTGGAGGGGTGGCCGTGGAGGGGTGGTTGAACAGGACCCCGTGGTGTGGAGGGCTGGATGAACAGTAGACGGTGGAGGGGTGGCCGTGGGAGGGGTGGTTGAACAGGACGCTGTGGTGTGGAGGGCTGGATGAATAGTAGACGATGGAGGGGTGCCCGTGGAGGGGTGGTTGAATAGTAGCTGGTGGAGTAGCGCGCAGTGGAGGCTGGATGAACAGGAGCCCGTGGAGGCTAGAGGAGGTCGACGGTAGCCCGTGGAGGCTGGAGGAGGTCGACGGTGGAGATGAACAGTATCCCGTGAAGTCCCGTTTTGCGGTACACCACACCCTCCCCCTGCTTCGACAGTGGGCCCAACACAAGTCCGCTTGGTCTGCTTTTGCGGTATGCCACACCCTCCCGGCGAACAGACCCTGTTTCAACGTAGGAGGTTTGTTTCTCCGCTTTTGCGGTACGCCAGCCCCTCCCGATCAACATGACCCCATTTCAACGTGGCCGGTTGAACACAAGGCCGCTTCTCCGCCAGCGGTACGCCAGCCTCATTTCCATCGCCTGCTCCGCCCAAGCCTCCCGGCGAACACGACCACGCATTCCGCTCCGACCCAGCCGGTTGGCTCCACGCGCTTCGCTTGCCTCCCGATGAACACGACGCATTCCGCCGCTTCCCCATGAACATGACGACGACGCTGTTTCTCCATTCCGACCCAGCCATGTACGTGCGCGTGAGTAGGCGCTCGAGACCTGCCGTATGTACGTGCGTGGCGCATTTTCTTTCTTGCACCTCGCTGCAGACGATGTGTACATGCTACGTGTGCGCCTCTACTACGACACGTGCGGCGCCTCTACATCAACCAAGATATATGTACGCAAGTTCGCAACTGAATGACAACGCTACGCACGCTTCACCAGTGGGTCCCGACCGTCAGCGCCTTGCCTGCGAAGATGTAGCTGGTGTTCCCTTAAAAAAAGATGTAGCTGGTGGGTCCCAGCAGTTAGGGGGCGAATCGTTTTTTTGCCCGGACGCACTTCCTTGCGTGCGAAGATGTAGCTGGTGGGTCCCAGCAGTCAGGGGGGCGAATCATTTTTTTTGCAAAATACGGTGGCCCATCCGGTGTGTCCCTGCTGTCAGGTGGAGGAATCATTATTTTGCGCGTAATAAGGAGGCACTTCCTTGCGGCGGCCGTGGACCGAGCTGTCAGCCTCTCCACGTACAGTCCACGTCCGAGGGAAGTCGTTCCTTGACCACGTTGACCACGCCGCGCCGAGAGAACCACGACGGTGGACGACGGCGAGGCCTAGGAAGGGAACGACTCGGAGCCGGGGAAGACGCAGCAGTGGATGCCCACGCGAAGAGGAGTACGAGGATTCACTAGTTCGGCTGCGGTGTGAGGCTGCTATCACCGCAGAATAACAGGGGGTGTGGGTGAGTAGAGGGATGGCCTGCACAGCGGTGGGAGTAGTAGGGGGCGGTGAGGCCTCCGCATTGGGCGGCTGGAGCAAGAAGACCAGAGGTTGAAGAAGCACTACGGCCGTTGGATGAACATCGACGGTAACAGGAGCTAGAATCGTTCATATTGACTAAGTTGACAAAGCCCTCTGTCCCCCGCCAACTTGGTAGGCCCACAAGTCAGCCTCCCACTATGCCGGGTTCCACCGGCGGGGAGTATTCATTTTTTTGTGCGTAATAAGGAGGCACTTCCTTGCGTGCGAAGATAGCTGGTGGGTCCAACATGTCACCGGGGCACGTTTTTTTTACGTCTGAGGCCCTTCCGTGGGTCCCGGATGTCGTGGAGGAATAATTATTTTGCGCTGAATAAGGAGGCACTTCCTTGTCATGCGTCAGGACCCAGCTATCAGCCTCTCCACGCATGACCCACGTCCGATGGAAGCCGCCTTGACCACGTTGACCACACTGCGCCGAGAGCACTAGGGCGGTGGACGACGGCGAGGCCTAGGAAGGGAACGACACGGAGGCAGGAAAGACTCAGCAGTTGTTTCCCACGCGGAGGGGAGTACGACTGTACGAGGGTTTACTGGTTCGTCTGCCCTCACCGGAGAATAACAGCAGGTGTGGCCATGTGGGTGAGTAGAGGGATGGCTAGGCCAGCGATGGGAGTACGGTGGGGCGGTGAGGCCTGTGCGGCAGCATAGCCGGCCGCGGGGAGGAGGGAGCAGGCAGTCCCGTCGGTGCTTGTTTGAGCGGCTGGAGCAGGAAGAGCAGAGATTGAAGAAGCACGACGGCCATTGGATGGACATCGTACGGTCACTGGAGCTAGAATCATTCATATTGACTAAGTTGAGAAAGCCCTCTGTCCCCGTCAACTTAGTGGGCCCGCATGTCAGCCTCCCACCATGGTGGGTCCCAGCTAGTAGGGGGAGTATTCATTTTTCTGTGCGTAATAAGGAGGCACTTCTGGTGGGTCCGAGCTGACAGTGGGGGGAACTTTTTTTCGCGAAATACGGTGGTCCGCCCGGTGGGTCCCAATAGTCAGGGGCAAACATTTTTTTCGCGAAATACGGTGGCCCGTCCGGTGGGTCACAGCAGTCAGGGGGGAAACGTTTTTCGCGAATATCGTGGCCCGTCCGTGGGTCCTTGCTGTCCGTGGAGGAATAATTATTTTGCGCTGTAATAAGGAGGCACTTCCTTGCGGCTGCCGTGGAACCAGCCGTCGCCTCTCCACGACAAGACTTTCCGATGGAAGTCGGTCGTTGACCACATTGACCACTCCGCGCCGAGAGCACCAGGCGGTGGACGACGGCGAGGCCTAGGAAGGGACGACGGAGCCGGGAAGACGCGCAAAGGATGCCCACGCGAGAGGAGTACGAGGGTTCACCGTTCGGCTGCGGTGTGTGAGGCCGCCGCCGCAGAATAACATGGGGAGGGGTGAGTGGAGGGATGGCCTGGCCAGCGGTGGGAGTAGTATGGCCGGCGCTGCTTTGGGCGGCTGGGGCAAGAAGACCAGAGGTTGAAGAAGCACTACGGCCGTTGGATGGACATCTTTGACCACGCCACACGAGAGCACCAGGCGGTGGACGACGGCGAGGCCTACAAAGGAACGATAGGGAGCCGCGAAGACACGCCGCTGGCTGCCCACGCCGATGGAGAGTACGAGGTTGACTGATTCGTTCTGCCGCCACCGGAAAATAACAGGAGGTGTGGGTGAGTAGAGGATAGACAGCCGGGGATGCGAGTATGATGGGGCCGTGAGGCCTGCCCGGCAAAGACCGCCACCACGGGAGGCGGAGCAAAGCGGTTCCGATGGCGCTGGTTTGGGCGGCCAGGCGAAGAAGATCGAGATCAAGAAGACGATTGCCGTTAGATTGACATCTAACGGTCTGGACGCTGGTAGAGTCGATTGTTGACTAAGTTTCTTTTTTAAGAAACCTTGTGTACACATGAACTTAGTAGGCCCACAAGTCAGCCTCCAAATCTGTGGCAGACAACATAAAGCCCATTTGCTATTTTTTACAATTTGCAACCCATTTGCTATTTTTTATAATTTGCAGCCCATTTGCTAATTCTTAAGTAATTTATTACAGCCCATTTTCTGCCCAGGACCACGGTCAAAAAGTCCAAACTGTTGTAATCCCGAAATGATGAACATTTTTTAAGAACTTATTTTTTTGCCAAAAAAATTGTTTTGTTTTTGTAAGCAAATAAGACGCGGGACAATTGAGTTGGTTTAAGGGAAAACCAGTGGTAAAAAAATCAGCGCTAGGTGGGAAAAAACAACAAAAATAAGAATGTAAATATGAAAAGGGAATTTTATGTGTTTTCAATATAATGATATGTGTATATGAACTAGTAAAACTATAGGTAGAGATTAGAAAACGGATGTAGGACATGCGTTTCAAGAGGAAAATAGAACTGGCTGTGTGTTTGATTCAAGAATAAAACTGCTCATGGATGTTGTAAGACAAAATATAACTAACGCTGGCGGGCCAGAGGCCAGTAGATACCTGCTTTGTGCCCCGTTGTCGTCATGGGTTGGGCCTGTTAAAAACAAAACCAACCCTGGTTAGTCTACATCCCAGTTGAAACTTGCTCGACCTGAAAAAACAATATACGCGCTCAATAAACGAGAGAATTATGCAAGCACGGACTGATAACTGGGACGCAGCATGATATTGTTTCTTTATCGTGATAATAAGTGCATGCACTTGTTTCGAAAAAACTGCAGAACTGGGAATTCGAACGGCGGGTGCTTATGCTACCCATCAAATAAAAATTAGGTGCTTGAGAATTCGTTTTGAAACAAATGATTCAGCTTTATATCCACGTCGACCCTCGGCATGATGGTTGGAAGCAAATGCAAGTTCATACCAAAAGATCGTTAACAACAATACAAACTTGCGGACGACAAGGTAGTACAACTACCAATACCAAACTACTCCTGGCCCTAGTGTTCGCTCAGTAGAAAATCTTGCAGAGGACCAGCTCCGCTCCTTCTCTTGCTCCAGTCCTCAATGTGGTACTCGTGCATCACCCGCTTGGTCCTCTCGCTTGTCGGCTCTTGTTGGTGTGCAGCACTGTAACCTTTTTGCCGCCCGCTCACTGGCAATTGACCATCACAGTAAGGTATTGCCGGTCTTGTGCCACATCGCACACGTGCCACACTCGATCAGATCTTGCGACGCATCCACGTGCCCTTTTGAACGCCTCTAGAATTGCGCCCGAAGAAATGCTTCCTTAGGCCACTCAATGTGATACCCGCAGATTGTGGAATACAGGTTTTAGTGTACCTAGTTGGCATTTTCATAACATCTTTGGCATGTTGCGCTCACTTGTTTCACTTTTTATTAACTGTCAAATTGTAATTGTTTCACCAGTTCTGCGCTTAAAAAGAAAAATAGAGCTATAAACAAAGGAATATGTTTGTGCAAGTAGACGGTTGATCGGTGTCTTACCCGGAAGTTTCTCGGGTTGGGTGTAGCATATGTCGTGCTTTCATTGTCGATGGTTGGTATGAACAAATCGATGAGAGACTGAAATCTCGCTACCGTCAACACTCACTTTGGCCTCAAGGTGCTCGATCAGCTCCTCGATCCGTGGGATCGAACTTGACGCCACCGGCAGCACCGCCAATCCTTCTTCGACTTGCATCGGTAATTCCAGTTATATGGTACTCAATGTATGACCAATCGACTGTTTTAAGTGAATGATGAAAGATTTCGACAGAGTAAAAACTCGCGCTTCTTCGACAGTTGTACGAGAGTAATTGCCATGCCATTTTGCAAGGGCGCTTGTAAAAACTCTAAACTCTATTCTCCTCTTATTTAATGGATGAGCCAAATCTTTTGCCTCCGTTTCGAAAAAAAAGAAGATTTCGACAGATAAGTGGTACTCCAAATCTGAAGTCCGGAATACCCGAACACGCCGCCGGGATTCTTGTGTCACCTCACGCGCAACGTGTTGTTACTTCAATTCAATGTGTGGACATGATGAATAATTTGACCGATGTATACTAGTACTGCTACTGTACTACTTACTAGTCGTATTTAGTGTCACAATTTATACATAGGTTTAACTAACAAGTACGCACTTGAAGCCTAACTGATATATATGTATATATATGGCTTCTGCATGACATCTCCATCATCATTATCAGTACATCCTACGCAGGTGAGTTAGGATGCACTTGATCCTAGGAAGGTATCTATCCTTCAAACCAGAGGAGTGCTTCAAACTAACAACAGTACGTAATATCCAACAAAAGAGGGTCGTATACAAGCAAAGAGAATACATGGCTCGCCTAGATATCAGCACGAATCAAGTTGTGCATATTTGCTGTTGGCATGAACCACATCGCCAAGATGTCGGTTTGCAAAAGCCATCCATCGCATGGAAGCTTGATGTCTTTCACACATCAAGATTACCCGCAACAAGTCGTGTCGATTTAATCTCTGGATATGGTGATTCATGAAACCCATGATATGATGTGTAAACACAGCCCCCCCTCGCGAATGGAAGTTGCATAGCACAGTAATCATCGCTGGTGATATGATCGATGATTGGTTGGATGATCGGATAATTGAGCCCGAGGAACAAGGAGTGGTTGCCGAGGCTATAAACCCGCCTCCAGTTGAATACGCCTAGCCCAACGGAGCTGGGATCTTTCTCGAACACGAAGTAGCCATAGCCCTCAATGTCACGAATGCCCCACCCATTGTACTGCATGTGGTTTGATGTAATGGTTAATGAGCATCAAATGACGGCCGTCAGCTGAACGAGCGACAAACCAGCACCCATTGTCTGGTATGATTCCAGGTCCTGGAATCATGAAGGCCAGCGCATTTGCGTCTGCTGCAACAATTCAAATTGGAGACCAAAAGGACAAAAATAAACAATCATGTTCAGAGTATGTGTGGAATTAAGATTATTATAACAGTGACACATATCATAGACAGAGAATTGCAATGCCGTGGTCATAATCATACCCCAAGTTAAAAAATAAGCCAATGGCTTTCATATTCTAGCAACATGTCATGGTTCAAACATCATGTAACAATGAGAGGAAAACAACTATGACAGCGCCTACTCATATTCTACCATAGCACTTACTACTACTATTCTCATATCAACTCTAAGCAATAACATGCGTTGTTATAAAAATCTAGTAAACGAGAGTAACATATAGCAATCATGATGTTATGCTCATAATATGTATTCCAACAATCATTAGATGCCAATTGTTCTCATATCAACTCTAACAATAACATGTGTGGTCATAGAAATCTAGGAAATGAGAGGAACATATAGCAATGATGTGGTTATAGACATGCAATGCATTCTAAATTTGTAACAAATGAACAGGCAGTCGTATTCATAAGGTAAAGATGAGATGAGTTAGAACAATTACACGATGATAGATTCCACCAGTATATGCAGCCAATCTGTGCGTCGACCGCGTAAATGATGCCATCGTGCACTATAGCATCAGACAAAAATGTTGCCTCAACAGAATTGATGATGAGCCATAACCATGTATGGCGACCGGATTCCAGATAGACTAATCCCATGTTGAACAAGGCAATGAGCTTGTAATCCATGTAGTCTTCTGACGGTGTGGGCACTTCGCAGATTACAACTTTCTGCAAACAGAGGTCGAGCCAAAAGCTTGACGCGTCTCGTGCGTAGTAGGCAGGAGTGTCCGGCGGGCCGCGAGGCTCGATGTCGGTGGTATCCAACGATGGAAGGGTGATCTCTCGCTGGGTGTAGATATCCACGAGACGCCACGGACTACCGGTGTGGTGGATGAGGACGATCCAGTTGGCCTTCATGCCCGCCCAGTAGTGGCCGCGCATGAAGGACAGGTGGACGGGTAGTGGTAGCATGTCGAGGGGCACCACGGCAACCTCTCAGATCATCAAGTCGGTGTCCGGCCACCGCGAGGATCGGGCATCGCAAGGAGGGTGTCTTGAAAAGAGCCGCCGTTGCGCATTTAGTAGACGGTACAAAGACACCGAGCATGCGGCGATTTAACGGTGCTTGAGTAGGTCCATACGACTACAGATCTGCTCCAAGAGAACATCGGGAGGGAATTCCAATCGCGGCTCAAGCGTGTCGGTCGGTTCTCGCCATTGGGGTTTCGGTGCTCGCGAGCCGCGGGAAGTGGATTCAAGTGGCGAAGCGAAGAAGCTTCTCCTCGTGTGGCCGAGCAAAGGAGCGGGGGGGTATGGTACGCGAGCTACCAAGGAAGATGGCACGGGCGGCGAAAGCAAAGGAGCGGGGTAAATGGTGTGCGGCCGACGATGGGGAAGAGAGGAGGAAGAAGAAGAGAGGAGGAAGAAGAGTGGAAGACGGGAAGAAAGTGCATTAAATCTCAATTGTACTAGTACTACTACCAGATATAGGCACCGCCCTCCGGAGTGTAAATAGTTACACCGATGACATGTGGGTCTACCACAAGAGGGCCCATATGTCGCTTAATGGAGGACACGGGTGCGTGGCGATTCTTGAAGCGTGCTTCATCGGCAAACATGATGGCAGATCTTGGGTAAGGCTGATTTAGTAACACCAACATGCCGGTTCAGCTTATTAATTACGTGTCCCATCTGCCGCAAAGCATGTATTGTCACTTCACCGCTAAGACTAGTTGAATAGTTCTCTCGACCGAGATGGGGAATGATGGATCGCGAGGATTTCCTTTCTACTGAGATCCCTATGCCTCTACGCTCACTTCACTCATTTTGCTTAGTACCTAGTCACTTGTTGAAATTTGTAGAAAGACAAATACTCTGTATTTGGGAACAGAGGGAGGCTTTTACTCCGTACTGGAGTATTTGGGAACAGAGGGAGTATAACCATATGGAGGAAACAGAGGAAGTTTGAAATATGAACATGTCAATGGGAGGAGTAAGCCCCATGCATGCATGCATGCAACATGCAACACTCACACGCACTCGGATGGACGACGCAACACTCACGCACCCATGCGGCACACAAAGACACGACGCAACACACACGCCACGCCAAGTGCTCAACCTACTCCTTACGTCCGTGAAAGACTGTACATTTAGAGATTTACACATTGACCAGGTATAATTAACGCCCAAAAGTAGCAGACTTATGTGTGCATGCACCATTGAGATAAGAAGATTAAATGAAGGCCGTTGCATGCCTGTAATTAAGGATAGACATGTAGCCTATACCTACAACACAAGTTGGTGCATTAGTCAATCAATATCGATTTAGATTAAAGGCTAAATGCATTGAAGTGTAGATGTACATCATGTACTACTACACTCTTTGTTTTATAGCCGATGTACACTCTTTGTTGCAAGGCCAAGGGAGGACACGTGCATGCACTCACATACACAACCAGGGGGGTTCGGGCGCAAGGGTTGGACTCGTGTGGCGCATGCGTAAAGTTTTGTTTAACTGATTTCTTTGCCCCGCCAACCCATGTGTGGGACCCGTAAACCAGGTGACAATTTAACCAGTCAACAAAGTGCCACGTCGACTATGTGGCCGGTCAGTAGGGTGCAATACGGTGCTCTACGATGAGCTAGTGATCGTATAATCGGCGCAAAACTATATATAGTGACCGTAAAGAGCGTATTGTTACATACGTTCACCGCCAGTGTATTTTTCTCGTTTCAAATTAAGCCATATTAAATGGAAAGGACGCAGTATGGACTACTACTAGTACTAGTACTGCTTTGATGTGTCCCGTTAACTCGCCGAACGAGGAGAAGCTTGCTTACTACGCCTCTCCCTCGCCCACGCGCGCGGTGGTTCGCAGGATGAGGAGAGGGTTTTGACTACAGCGCCCTCTCCCTCTTCCTCTCCCTCGCCCTCGCCCTCACCCTTGCGGTGGACGTGCAGCAGTTCAATCGGAGTCAGATTGCCAGACGCATATTGTACTGTAGTATCATCATTGTTGGACCTTCCGAAGAGGCGAAGAGGCAAGTGCAAGGTTCACACGAGTACGAACTGTTGAACCTCCCGAAGAGGCAAAGAGCCAAGCGCAAGGTTTTATAGGAGTTGTCGTCCTAGTAGGAGTGTACTACAACTATAGCGAACAATGCTACTGTATGATGCCGCAACGTCACGTATATCCAAAGCTGTGCCACCTTTTTTTTCTCAAAGAGCATGTTGGAGCCCGTGCAACAACCACACAAGTTGCACGTACACATAACACATTTACTAGTAATAAATTCTAAAGGACACATGCCAGTATGCCACACAAGTTCATCTCCAATTCATGTGATAAATTTGTGCATGACTAGTTGAAAGCACATTTGCTCCCTGGGTGGTTTTGGTAATTAATGACAACATACTTTGTGGTTGGACTAATGCTTTTATCAAGTATGTTTCAGGAAAGTCAATCACTCTGGCATGGCAAAAGGTCTGGAAAGGTGGACCCCTAGGATGCTAAGGAAAGCATTGGCAATAGCTCAAGACTCCATTTTTGGTTTAGTGATCCAAGATCACATTGAGTCCATAGGAAATCCAATACTATTAAAAGGGGATGAGGTTATGATGATGATCTGGTTGCTCAAAGTGCTTAGTGATTTATCTCCCAAACTATCAGCAATCTTTCATTCCAACATATACTCATAAGTAATCTCGGTCCCACCGATTCTATAAACTCAGTCACACCGAGATGAACCACCTCAGCCATATACCCAAACCCTAGAAATTTCGGATTTTCCGATTCCAAACTCGGTCTTACCGAAACTAGTGTTGCCAACCTTCTGTAACCTTCTGTACTCAAATCGGTGTCACCGAGATGATAAAGTCGGTCCCACCGAGAATGGCAAACCCTAGTCTTTGGAAGAATCGGACTAACCGAGATTGTATTTTCGGTCCCACCGAAAATCCCAACGTTCACAAGATTTGAACTTTCGGTCTCACCGAGTTGTCAACTTCGGTCTGACCGAGATTGGTCAAATGTGTGTAACGGTTGGATTTTGTGTGGAGGCTATAAATACCCTCCACCTCCTCTTCATTCGTGGAGAGAGCCATCGAAAAGAACTACCACTCCTACCTTACATTTCGAGAAGAAAACTACCTACCCTTGTGTTGAGATCAAGTTGCTCCACTCCCACCATATGAAACTTGATTTCTAGCCTTCCCAAGTTGCTTTCCACTCAATCCTTTCTTCCACCACAGCCAAATCAGTGAGGAGAGTTGAGTGTTGGGGAGATTATCATTTGAAGCACAAGAGCAAGGAGTTCATCATCACCAACACCATCTATTACCTTTTGGAGGGTGGTGCCTCCTAGATTGGTTAGGTGTCGCTTGGGAGCCTCCGTCAAGATGTGGAGTTGAACCAAGAAGTTTGTAAGGGCAAGGAGATCGCCTACTTCGTGAAGATCTACCCGAGTAAGGCTAGTCCTCCGTGGACGAGGCCATGATGGCATAGACAAGGTTGCTTCTTCGTGGACCCTTCGTGGGTGGAGCCTCCGTGGACTCTCGCAGCCGTTACCCTCCGTGGGTTGAAGTCTCCATCAACGTGGATTGACGATAGCACCACCTATCGGAACCACGAGAAAAATCTCCGTGTTCCAAATTGCGCTTTGCTCTTCTCCACCTCTCTTTCCTACTTGTGCAATCTACTTTCCGCTGCCCATACTCTAGAATTGCATGTGTAGTATGCTACTTGACTTGTTTGCATGATGCTTGACTTGATCTCCATTGTGAACTTGCCAAAAACTTGTTCTTGTCAAAAGGCTAAATTTTTATCTTGTCGAGTAGTCTAATCACCCCCTCTAGACACTCTTACCTTCAACGATCCTACAATTGGTATCGAGCTTTGGTCTCCATTGCTTTGGTTTGCACACCATTGGAGGAAGATGGACGGTTCACGCTTGGGAGTGTTAGTCATAGAGTGCCTATTCTTGATGGAGTGTCCTATAACTCGTGGAGGATTGAAATGCTTGCTATCTTTAAGATGTACAACTTGCGCAAATATGTTGAAACTCCATATGTACCTCCATTTGACCCCTTGCACCCTACTATGGATGAAGAGCTTGATTTGCTTCGTAACCTTAGAACCGTAAATCTTATCATTAGAGGTTTGCCCGATAACTTACTTGAGCTTGTCACAAACTTTGAGTGCGCCTATGCTATGTGGAAGTTCTTGGAAGAACTTTATCTGGACTACTCTTTGAGAGGTCTTGATGAAATTCTATACAAGACTATTGAGTTTGATATGATGCGCCCTAATGATCCCAACTTTGATAAATGCTTCTTTGAACTTCGTGATCTTATGAAAAAGAAGGGTGATCCCGGTCTTATCAATGTTCGAATTAGAATGCTCTTGTATTGCATTCCGATGATTATTGTCACATTGACAAAACTGATGCAAGTCATTGTCAAATTGACCTAGGTATTGATGATGAATTATCTATGGGTCAATATGATGATGAGCATGAGCATGATGACGATTACTCGATTCGCACAATCGAGCTAGACAAGATCATGAAGAGTCTCAATCTTATGGCAAATCTGAGAGACTACATATCCGTGGAAAAGAGTGGATTCTTGATAGTGGATGCACCGATCACATGACCGGAGATGAAGACATGTTTCGAGAGCTTGCAAAGAACGATGGTCCACGCAAGTATGTGACTTTTGGAGACAACTCCAAGGGTAAGGTACTTGGCCTTGGTAAGGTGGCCATATCTCATGATAGCTCCATTAAAAATGTCATGCTTGTTGAATCACTTGGATACAATTTACTTTCCGTGTCTAGATTAGCTGACTTTGGATTCAATGTGCTATTCACCGAAGTAGATTGCCAAGTTTTTCGTCGTGACAATCATAACATGGTATTTACCGGTATTCGTAGAGGTGACCTATATATCGTTGATTTCACTAAGAAAGCTCAACCTAGAACTTGCTTCATTGCTAAATCTGCTAAAGGTTGGTTGTGGCATAGAAGGCTTGGACATGTTGGTATGCGTAATCTAGATAAGCTAATCAAAGGTGATCACATTCTTGGTGTTAAAGATGTTTTCTTTGACAAAGATAGACTCTGTAGTGCCTGTCAAGCAGGAAAACAAGTAGGTGGAAGTCATCCCGTGAAGAACATCATGACTACAAGGAGACCGCTTGAGCTTCTTCATATGGATCTCTTCGGTCCCAATGCTTACAAAAGCCTTGGTGGTAACTCCTTTGGTCTAGTTATTGTTGATGATTATTCCAGATTTACGTGGGTATTTTTCCTTGATGACAAGTCACAGGTTCAGAGAATCTTCAAAACCTTTGCCAGAAAGGCCGAAAATCAATTCGAGGTGAAGATCAAGAAAGTTCGGAGCGACAATGGAACGGAGTTCAAGAACGCCCATGTGGACTCTTTTCTCGATGAGGAAGGGATTCTACATGAGTTCTCGGCTACGTATACCCCTCAACAAAATGGAGTTGTTGAGAGGAAGAACCGAACACTCATTGAGATGGCGAGAACGATGCTTGATGAATACAAGACACCGAAGCACTTTTGGGGTGAAGCCGTCGAGACAGCTTGTCATGCTATCAACAGGCTTTATCTTCACAAGCTCCTCGGCAAGACTTCATACGAGCTCCTCACTGGTAACAAACCCCAAGTGGGATACTTTCGTGTCTTTGGTTCAAAATGCTATATCCTTGATAAGCATCGTCGGTCTAAATTTGCTCCTAAAACTCATGAAGGCTTTTTCCTCGGTTATGGATCAAACTCTCACACCTACCGTGTCTACAATAATTTCACCCGAAAGGTTGAAGAGACGGTAGACGTGAAGTTTGATGAATCTAATGGCTCGCAAGTAGAGCAAATGCCTATTGATGTAGGAGACAAGGACCCATCGGAAGCCATTCAAGATTTATCCATTGGAAAGATTCGTCCCATGGAAGTGAAGGAGAGTACCTCATCTACATATGTGGAGCCCCCTACCTCACGGAGAGATGAACCTCAAGGCAACATGGAGGCTTCCACAAGTGGAACTCACCAAGATGAGGAAGTGCGACAAGAAGATCCACCACAACCTCCTTCTCCACCACCTCAAGACAACACCAACAACAATGAAGAAGAAGAGGATGATGAGGAAGCTCAACCTCAACCACAACGAAAGCTATCTCGAGTTCGAGCAAGAGTCAAGAAGAATCATCCTGTGGAACAAATGATGAATGACATCGACTCCGGGAGAATTACTCGCTCTAAAACTCGTTTAGCTAACTTTTGTGAGCATTACTCATTTATTTCTAGTCTTGAACCTATGAAGGTAGAAGAAGCGCTTGAAGACCCGGATTGGGTGAACGCTATGCATGAAGAGCTACACAACTTCGAGAGGAACAACGTTTGGACTTTGGTAGAGAAGCCCAATGATGACCAAAACGTCATTGGAACCAAATGGGTGTTTGGAACAAGCAAGATGAAGATGGACAAGTCATCCGCAACAAGGCTCGCCTCAGTAGCTCAAGGTTACACACAAGTCGAAGGTATGGACTATGGTGAGACCTATGCCCCCGTTGCTAGACTTGAGTCCATTCGCATTCTTCTTGCTTATGCCAACCACCATGACATTACTCTCTATCAAATGGACATTAAAAGTGCTTTCCTAAATGGTGAAATTGAGGAGGAAGTATTTGTGAAACAACCTCCCGGATTTGTAAATCCTAAAAAGCCTAATCATGTTTACAAGTTGCACAAAGCTCTTTATGGTATTAAACAAGCTCCTAGAGCTTGGTACAAATGCTTGACTAGCTTTCTTCTTGAAAAAGGATTTGAGATTGGAAAAATAGACTCAACGCTATTCACGAAAAGGGTTGATGGTGAACTATTTGTGTGCCAAATATATGTTGATGATATTATCTTTGGTTCAACTAACCCTCATTTTAGTGAGAAGTTTGGAAAGCTTATGTCGGAGAAGTATGAGATGTCCTTGATGAGTGAACTCAAATTCTTCCTTGGGTTGCAAATCAAGCAATCTAAGGAAGGTACCTTTGTCTCACAAACAAAGTACACCAAGGATCTCTTCAAGAAGTTCAACATGCAAGAAAGCAAAGGTATGAAAACCCCCATGCCTACTAGTGGACATAATGACTTGACAAAAGATGGAGAACCTGTTGATCAAAAGGTTTATCGATCCATGATTGGTTCTATACTATATCTCTGTGCTTCTCGTCCTGACATAATGTTGAGTGTATGCATGTGTGCTCGATATCAAGCAGCCCCTAAAGAATGTCATCTTAAAGCTGTTAAAAGAATTGTGAGATATTTGATACACACACCTAACTTTGGCATTTGGTATCCTAAGAGGGCCTCTTTCGATCTTGTTGGCTATTCCGACTCGGACTATGCCGAGACAGGATTGATAGAAAGTCAACTTCGGCACGTGTCAATTCCTCGGTCCATCCCTTGTATCTTGGTCCTCCAAGAAACAAAATTCGTATCATTATCTCTCGCCAAGCGTAATATATTGCTGCTGGTTCATGTTGTGCTCTCGGCCATATGGATGACACAAACGCTTAAGGATTATGGGATACATGCGAGACATGTTCCTTTGCTTTGTGATAATGAGAGTGCAATTAAGATTGACACAATCCCGCAACACTCTCGCACGAAACACATTGAAGTTCGTCACCATTTTATTCGTGATCACATTGCTAAGGGCGACATCGATCTTAAGCATGTTCGTACTGACAAACAGCTTGCAGATATCTTTACAAAACCACTTGATGAGAAAGTGTTTTGTCGCTTAAGGAGTGAGTTGAACATCATTGATGCTTCAAACTTGGAGTGAAAACTCCATTGATGCATGCAAGGCATGAGCCTAATTGACTAATCCTTGATATTTCTCTTATAATGATGATCATATGTCTTGGACACATTTGCCCCCTTGTATTGCATCTAACTCCTTGCAGGTACTTGGATGATCTACATTCCACAAGATTATCACACATTCAAATCATGAGTAATCTTGTCATTTACCAAGTATCTAGCCCTTTGGGATGTTGAGTTCAAGGAACAAAATTCCACATATCCTTTATGACACCTTATACATCTAGTATTTCACTCTCGTCATCTTGGATATTCTTGTGTATTTCCTTGCTTGCCTAACCTATGTAGGAAGATGAACTATACAATTGGAAATGGAGCTCCAACTTCACATTCTATGAGCATCTACATCAAGTTCACCTACATGAACAAAGCAACAACAAGCCCAAGGTATGTTCTTCACATCTTGAAGGAGCTTTGCTCAAAGTCATGAGTACAAGGAGCTTCATAAGATGTGATCACATCAAATGCTTAATCGAAAAATGGCAACCCCATTTCGAGCTTAAACGATGAGTATGACCTATGATCAAATGTTCTCATTTGACTCCTAAGTCAATATACTCAAACATAGGTGACTTAGTCGCCGACCCCTGTCTAGATGAAGTACATATGTTTTGGAGTTTTCCTGTTTTTCTCTTATGCTCTCTCATTGAGTTTTCTAGTTTCAAAAAAAAACCTTCATCTAGCAATCTTTTTCACTTCTATTTCTTCTGTTCTTGTGTATATCCTTTTGGCTCTGATCAATTCCCTGAAAATCCTTTACAAATTCATTGCAAATCTTTTGAAACATTCCTTGCAAAGTGAGCTGAATTATTTCTATATTTCCTTGGAATGAAACTCGGCGTCACCAATTCAATTACTTCGGTCTGACCGAAAAGGATCTGCCCTAAGTCTCTGACTTTCGGACTCACCGATCTATATCAATTCGGTGTCACAGATTTACATTCACCAGGATATCATCTTCTGCAGCTCAACTAACATGATTTATTTTGCAAACTTAATTTGCTCAGTTGTGATTCTTAAGGATCCCACTTCTTTCCTTCCATCTTTCCTGACCTTCCTAGTTTACTGTCCTTTTCGGCACTTGATGTCAAAGGGGGAGAAGATTTAGGGGGAGCTTAGGGGGAGATTGGAAGATAAGGGGAGAAGAGAAGATTTAAAGGGAGAAGAAGAACAATCTTACCTTAAGGGGGAGAGGATCACATCAAAGCTTTGCCGTATTTCACTGTGATAATACTTTTTGCATCATTCTTTTTGATTTTGCTTTCTTCGCTCTCACAATTGGTATCTTATGAAAAGCAAAATCTCTCAGAGCTCATTGAAAATCTTTTAGTCTTGGGAGACATGTTTGCTGATTCAAGCTAGTGCTCAACATGAGACACTCTTTATACATGTCATCCCTGGCTTGGTACTCTTGATGTTCTTGCAGTTGGATGAAGAAATACTCTTGTGTTATCTAACCTTGTTTTCCCAAGCTTATTTCTTCAGGTACAATGCTAAGGAACCTCAAGGTAAGTATATGCATCTTGCAGAATGTGCATGATGGTGACTTGCTTGTGAATACTTGTTTGCAGGAAATCACCATGCACATATGCATCATCACTCACTTATTCTTATCTGCTCTGATGCATATAGCCAGGCTGCATGTAGCACAGCTTGTTCTTCTCTCTAGTGTGCTTGTGGTAGTCCAAAACCATAATCTATGAAAATCTTGCACACTTGTAGGGGGAGCCTGTGTACTACATGTTTGTCAAAGCTTTAATGATATTTCTGTCCTTCTTTCAGTAAGCTTTGATATTTTCTTTTGTGTGTTGCCATCAATTACCAAAAAGGGGGAGATTGAAAGCACATTTGCTCCCTGGGTGGTTTTGGTAATTAATGACAACATACTTTGTGGTTGGACTAATGCTTTTATCAAGTATGTTTCAGGAAAGTCAATCACTCTGGCATGGCAAAAGGTCTGGAAAGGTGGACCCCTAGGATGCTAAGGAAAGCATTGGCAATAGCTCAAGACTCCATTTTTGGTTTAGTGATCCAAGATCACATTGAGTCCATAGGAAAGCCAATACTATTAAAAGGGGATGAGGTTATGATGATGATCTGGTTCCTCAAAGTGCTTAGTGATTTATCTCCCAAACTATCAGCAATCTTTCATTCCAACATATACTCATAAGTAATCTCGGTCCCACCGATTCTATAAACTCAGTCACACCGAGATGAACCACCTCAGCCATATACCCAAACCCTAGAAATTTCGGATTTTTCGATTCCAAACTCGGTCTTACCAAAACTAGTGTTGCCAACCTTCTGTAACCTTCTGTACTCAAATCGGTGTCACCGAGATGATAAAGTCGGTCCCACCGAGAATGGCAAACCCTAGTCTTTGGAAGAATCGGACTAACCGAGATTGTATTTTCGGTCCCACTGAAAATCCCAACGCTCACAAGATTTGAACTTTCGGTCTCACCGAGTTGTCAACTTCGGTCCGACCGAGATTGGTCAAATGTGTAACGGTTGGATTTTGTGTGGAGGCTATAAATACCCTCCACCTCCTCTTCATTCGTGGAGAGAGCCATCGAAAGAACTACCACTCCTACCTTACATTTCGAGAAGAAAACTACCTACCCTTGTGTTGAGATCAAGTTGCTCCACTCCCACCATATGAAACTTGATTTCTAGCCTTCCCAAGTTGCTTTCCACTCAATCCTTTCTTCCACCACAGCCAAATCAGTGAGGAGAGTTGAGTGTTGGGGAGATTATCATTTGAAGCACAAGAGCAAGGAGTTCATCATCACCAACACCATCTATTACCTTTTGGAGGGTGGTGCCTCCTAGATTGGTTAGGTGTCGCTTGGGAGCCTCCGTCAAGATGTGGAGTTGAACCAAGAAGTTTGTAAGGGCAAGGAGATCGCCTACTTCGTGAAGATCTACCCCGAGTAAGGCTAGTCCTCCGTGGACGTAGGCCATGATGGCATAGACAAGGTTGCTTCTTCGTGGACCCTTCGTGGGTGGAGCCCTCCGTGGACTCTCGCAGCCGTTACCCTCCGTGGGTTGAAGTCTCCATCAACGTGGATTGACGATAGCACCACCTATCGGAACCACGAGAAAAATCTCCGTGTCTCCAAATTGCGTTTGCTCTTCTCCACCTCTCTTTCCTACTTGTGCAATCTACTTTCCGCTGCCCATACTCTAGAATTGCATGTGTAGTATGCTACTTGACTTGTTTGCATGATGCTTGACTTGATCTCCATTGTGAACTTGCCAAAAACTTGTTCTTGTCAAAAGGCTAAATTTTTATCTTGTCGAGTAGTCTAATCACCCCCCCTCTAGACACTCTTACCTTCAACGATCCTACACTAGTCTACATATATTCACAGCGCTACCGTTCATAATTACCGTACTCCACTTACACGTTATAGATGGGCTACATGCATGTCCTCCTCTAGGTTCCAGTCCCAGGTGTTCTTCATGGATGGCACGATCCATAGCGGTGGGCAACGGGAATCATTGTCACAGCTTTCTAGTCCGGTTCCACACGATGGAGACTCATCCAAGCTGAAGCGGCATAAATCAAGGATAGCGTGTCCCAAAGATGTCGCTCATCCGGCAAGCGCAATGAAGATGTAACCATGCTTCATGAACGGCAGGCCTTCCGTGTCATGCACGGAAGGTGGCATCCGCTTCACAATGGGGTAGCTATCCCCGATGAAAAGCGAGTACTCTCCAAGAGTGTTCCTCGGCACCCACATAGCATCAGGGGGTCGAACTCGGCGCCATTCATCTGGTACACGCAGCATCCCAGATCTGGACACATGGTGACGTACATAGTCAAGGTCCATGCATAATAATGTTGTGCTCAAATATGGCGGTCGGTATCTTGTCGCGAGCAAATAGTACTACTCCGGTATAGAGGAAGTAAAATAACCGGCTTATTATATATAGCCACTCTTGGCTACATGGATGAGATAGTAAGACATGGAAAAACAAAAATGGTGGCAGCTTGTGGGTTCAAGTCTTCAAGGGCCCAGCTAGCTATACGCGTCCTCCAAGGTAAAAAGTACTCCTACTAGTAGTACTAAGTATACTACTAGTACAACAATGAAAGAGAAGGCGAGAGGGTTAAAAAATGGAATACCTGGGTAGATGGTGACGGTCCGATCGTGGTAGATTGTGTGACCATGTTGCACATCAGTGGTACCATGGGTAACGACTGCTAAGATAGTTGATCCCAATATACCAAAGTCAGCTACAAGGTTCCAGGTTAGACCGAATCACGGATGCAAACGCACATCCAGGATCGGCGATCTTATTTTGATCGGGGGATGACTGGTCCCTGCAAAATAATGGAGTACGTTTAGGGATGCAAATGATGGTTTGTGCATTCCGTTTTTAATCTCCCGTACCGTAGGATGGCAACCAGATGAAACAAGTCCCCTGGCTTGTCACCGCGAAGATGCGGCCTAGATGGCGCACGGCGTCTTCGAACGTGTAGGGGTACAAATCTGTCGCCGCCAACATGCGCCAGCCTCTGCCGTTACTGTGTCTTGCATTGATGGCAATCCTTATGTCGAACACCGGGATGAGATAGTAATCATCGCAGCCGCGTCGCTTTGTCGGCGGGTCCGCAATTGCTATCTTCTTCAATCTCATGTAGGCATCATCATACGTATTCAAGCCCAGCCAGTCCGGAAGGACGATCCCAATGGTGGAGAAGGGGTCTACCGGAACGGCCGCACTGCTGTGGATGTTGTGCAAAATGATGGTGGTATCCGACCGGAGGTATGCAAGCCAATATTCGTTGGCACCGACCCAGACCTATATATAAGACGGTGGGCAGCGGAGAAATTACGGGATGGAAATGGAATAACTAAGTACTACATGATCAAACTCCATTACTGACCTGCTCATCGGACAAAATCCGACTACCTCTCAACGTCGACAACTCTAGCGGAGTCAACGTGCAACCATGGCCAGGGAGCAGTGGACTATTCGAAGGATTGTCCCATAGAAGAACCTTCTCCTCGAGGACGCATGGAAGACCAACAAGCATGGTCTTTTCCCAAACCTGTTTAAGCAGCGTCTTGAAAAAGTTGGTGCAGGAAGCACCGAGTCTTGCAGCGGTGAGGACGTCGGAGCGGCATGCGATTTCTCCCAGAAGATTGTCGTCCAAGGTCTCCCAGCCCCGACAAGGAGGAGAACCGCCTGGCGAATCCATGGGAGCAGCGACGAACTGCCTTCTCTTCGAGGGGAGGGGAACTGGCGAGGAGGAGATAAGAGCGTAGTAACCGCAGGCCTCGCCCTTCCAAGCAGAGATCGCTCTCAACGAAGGGGTGAGGCTATTATTTACTACTAGTACTAGCATTATGGAACGTTATGGGATTGCATTATACTGTAAATAATAGCACTAGTAAGAAATTTTTGGCACTAGGTAGTAGTTTTTGGCGTGGATTAAGAAATTTTGGGTATGTTTTTGCCATTTTTTGTACATGCCAACTAGTGTCAAAAAACGTCTTACATTATGTGACGGAGGAGTACGTATTGCATCAGAAAGCATACCAGACTACTTTTCTCAACTACGAGTATTAGTGCGATGTACTGTACTTCTAGTCTAGTCTAGTCTAGTATAGTGCACCAGTTTTGAACTCTTGAATCTCAGGGCCAAGGAGCTACAGTTTGGAAGTGGAGGGACTACTTTTCTCTAGAACCATCATTGTCATCACAATGCAGGGAAGTACACTTGCGTAGTGTCCTAGTGGGTACTCTCGGTGCTATATTCAGCCGCTCCTCTCACATAGGAGTAGCTGGCCTACTCAGCCGCTTCTCTCATGCACACACTAGCAGCCTATTTATCAGCGACGGTTACTGCGGTCTCCTGGGGCAGAACATTTGAGTTATTTGATACAGTAAGACTAGGCTTTTTGCTTCCATTTGTGGAGGTGTAATGGATCTTGTCGAACTTTGTTAGTAGTTCCTTCTTTATGAACGAGATGAAGCAAAGCTTTTGCCTCCGTTTCAAAAAAAAAACACGTCAAGAGGAATTACTTTTATAGTAGGGCCAATAATGGAGCGAATTCCATGCGTGCAATGCCACAAGCTACAGAGTACTAGTAGTACATCACTTTACATAGAGTACAGAGCCATATTGCACAGTTCCCAATGCCCCACCAGGCTTTTCTGGCTCGTCGGGCTTAATTGGGAGGCGCTAGTTTAAATATGCTACTACTAGCTGATGAGGAAGCTGCAAGCGAGGTGCGGCTAGGGCGAGCACGCGAGCCATGGGATGCTGGGAAGGAAAACCCGTTCACGTGGCTGGGCTGTCCAGTGCACCCAGATTGTGGGGCCGCACGTCCGTTTGACTTTAAAACTCAAACTACCCGTGTAAAATATTGGCTCGCAGCGAAGTGTAGTAGTACTATTTTTTAAAAAAGGGAAAATTTTGTTTTTGCCACTCTAGATTTTGCCAATTTTGCTTATGCCACTTTAGATTTTGACATTTCACTTTTGCCACTCTTAGTTTTTGACAATTGTAACAATTGCCATTCTATGGCCAAAGCAAGATAAATTTATTTCATTTTTGCCACTGTTAGCTTTTGACAATTATCACAATTGCCACTCTGAAACTTTACATTTGCCATGGGAATGGCAATTGTGATAATTGTCAAAAACTAAGAGTGGCAAAACTAAAATGTCAAAATCTAGAGTGGCATAAGGAAAATTGGCAAAATCTAGAGTGGCAAAAACAAAATTTTCCCTTTAAAAAAGGCCGCCATGCGTTCGGCCGGGATCGAACCCACAAAACGAGGTATACACTCTCGCGACCACCAGTAGTACTCGTTGGAGTACAACGCAACCTAGAATCGCCTTTTGTCGCTAGTAGTACGTACATTGTTCCTTACAAGAAACCGCTAATAATGCAAGAAACCACTAAAATGCCAAGAAACTACTACCACTTGCATACGTGGCAGACTTAAGATAAGACTACCTTATCAACCATTGTACATGCTCGTACCAACCAAAATCCTCGAGTGACCTCCTACCTCCGGCCCGTCCACCTAGTCATCCTCGGCCATGGGACACAGCTACCACCGCCGGCAGAAGGCGAGGTCAAAACCGCCGGCGGTGCGGAGCCCATGTTGCGGCAGCCCGGATGCCAGCTCTGTCCGGTGCTCGCCGCCGCTAGCTAGCCAAGATAGCTCCGTCCAGCTGCTTGTCTGCAAGGTTTGCTAGCTAGATTGGCACAGCAGCGCGGCGGCTTGCTCGCGCGCGCCACACTCATGCCAGCCATCTGGCTCGAGCGAAGGCCAGCGTGGCGGCTTGCTCGCTCTTGAGTCACGCTCGGGCAAGCCTGCCAACCCGTGTGGAGGCCAGCGCGCGTCCGGCCCGTCCGGCGGAGCGGCAGCCAACTCGCTCATCACCGGCGCCACCGACAAACACGCATCAGTACTGTTTGAAGTAATGTTCAGGAAAATAATGATTTGAGGGGGAATAACAGGATAGAAGGTCAGATGTGGGTCCCTCGTGTCAACGGTCAAACAAAATGTGTTGGTTTAAGCTGCCTCACAAGATGGACGTGTGGGACAACCCACCATAAATGGGTTTAAGCTTAACCTAATCGGTAGGAGTACTAGGTAGTAGTAGTTTTTGGCGTGGATTAAGAAATTTTGGGTATGTTTTTGCTATTTTTTGTATAATAGATTCTTCCTAGGGCTGGTTGAAAGTGGTAGTTTTTTGTTAAATACTCTACATATTATAAGTAGGAGTGGAAGTTAAGCTTTGGAAGCCAATAAGCAAGGCTAGTTACATAGTGCATATGTGTACATGATTGAAAGTAAATATCAACCATGAGTGACTAATATCTTGATGGAAAACTCGAAACTATGGAATACTAGAAAAAAAATACATGGTTGGAAATACTAGCAATGTTCATGTCCGTTGCAACGAGTCATAATTAGAATAATACTTATTCACAAACTTGGTACAAAACACCCTAATTTTGATATACATATGTATATTATGTTTCAATTATAATATATTCCTTAGGCTATTTTGGTGAGGTCAGGGAGGGATGTGGTTGGTTTTAAGATACTAATTATGGGTTTTTCTGCAAATTGGTAGACAAGTGGGATGTTGGTGAGAAAAGGCAACAACTTACCTCACAATCCTTAGATGTAGATCTAATGATCAGAAACGACGGATGGCAGACACACCAGCATCACCAACTTAGTCTTGTGTAGGAGTACTAGCAAGATCCATGCATTAACGGAACATCAAGATGCATTTTTTTATAAAAACACTTGTTGTGATTGACCCTTGCGGGAGTAATCCCATGTGTAAAACTGATATCTCGAGAAATATGAGATAAGGTGCAGAGGAGTTGGGTGTGGTGGTGGTTGGTGGTCGGACTGAGCGGAGGCA
Source organism: Aegilops speltoides (assembly GCA_021437245.1). NCBI lineage: Eukaryota > Viridiplantae > Streptophyta > Magnoliopsida > Poales > Poaceae > Aegilops > Aegilops speltoides. The sequence continues at coordinate 130,789,207 of CM038143.1, read as the reverse complement.
TGGGGATTGATGACGCCAGCAGCGGCCACTAGGCTAGTTTGTTCCAGAGTCTTCCTTTCTTAATTGCTCAACAATGAGGTTTGTTGGAGATAACGATGAACGAGGGAAGGCCTTGTCTGCAAATGTGAAGAGGGGTGCGGGTATCTTTTAGTTTAATTTCCATCCGTTAGATATAGATCAGACGGTCTATATTGCAAGATGGCACACATACTATCATCACCAACTCGGTTTTTTATAAAAGAAGAAATATAAGTATGGAGATACAAACGTATTATCGATACTTGCTTCCGTAAACTAGCATCTACATTCTATTCAACGCCTCGGCATGTGGGGCCTTAGCACAATGACTTCTCGACTGTGTAAAACAAAGATTTTCCCGTCGCCGACAAGGAGGGGGTGACGGCGGCGCGCTTTTTCGCTTGCTCTAGTCCTAGTAGTCATACTAGGTGGTCTAAGCACGTGTATATTTATTGTTTTTCACGTCTCGTGTTCGCCGTACTACCAAGACTGTTGATGAGTAGACGGTAAGTTATTCACGGGGAAACCCTTGTTGAGCGTGTTTGCGAGAGAGAGAGAGAGAGGCAGTGTGCGTGTGCGATATGTTAGAGACTGAGGCAATGATAACAAATTCTTTGTGTCTATGTGTGTGGAGGATAGAGAGAGAGACATGCACATGGGGCTTTGTGTTGTGTAACGTGGAGACACATATACATAATTAGAGAGTGAGTGTGTGAGATACACATGCGGACATGGGGAGAGATGAGGATCCAGATAAATGGGTGTTTGTGCGTGTCTGTGTGTGTTTGCGCATGCGTTTGTGTGTGACAGGGAGAGAGTGTATGTGGAGTAGAGAGACCACTGATGATGTAAACCTAGTATTAGGGAAGGGGGAATGGTGTGACATGTGTAGTAGCGAGATAGCACGGGTGCGGGCGGGGGGTGTCGGTGTCAAAACCGGCGGATCTCGGGTAGGGGGTCCCGAACTGTGCGTCTAGGCGGATGGTAACAGGAGACGAGGGACACGATGTTTTACCCAGGTTCGGGCCCTCTTGATGGAGGTAAAACCCTACGTCCTGCTTGATTAATATTGATGATATGGGTAGTACAAGAGTGGATCTACCACGAGATCAAGGAGGCTAAACCCTAGAAGCTAACCTATGGTATGATTGTTGTAATGGTTGTTGTCCTCTACGGACTAAAGCCCTCCGGTTTATATAGACACCAGAGAGGGCTAGGGTTACACGGAGTCGGTTACAATGGTAGGAGATCTTCATATCCGTATTGCCAAGCTTGCCTTCCACGCCAAGGAAAGTCCCATCCGGACACGGGACGAAGTCTTCAATCTTGTATCTTCATAGTCTTGGAGTCCGGCAGACGATGATAGTCCGGCTGTCCGGACACCCCCTAGTCCAGGACTCCCTCAGGGGAGCAGACTATTTGGAAGAGACATCGAGTGTGTGTGTGGGAGAGGGGTGTGAGAGCGAGATAAAGAGAGAGCTGGCGAGAGAGAGAGAGAGAGAGAGAGAGAGAGAGAGGAAGAGAGGGGGAGAGAGGGGTCGTTTGTGTCCATAAATGGCGTATAGATAGGGAGACAATGTTGATGTTGTCCGAAATTGGCCTATGAACGGAGACGCAGGGGAAGCGAGTCATCGTGTGTGTGATAGGGACTTCATGAGAGATCTAGAACAGATGGTGTAGAGAACAATGTGCGAAATCGAGAACGATTATACATTAGGGAGCTATGCAAAGAGTCACGACATATATGTATATAGTGAAGGAGCTGGGGCAGGTCCGCATGTGGGAGAGATAGAAAGAGGAGAGTGGTGCACAAGGAGACAAAGTGTGCTTGTTTGCAGTGGGGGTGGTGTGTGAGGTGAGTGCGCGAGAACCACATAACTAGGGAGATAGACGTTTGGGGGCAATGTTTTGTGTGTATGGGAAATATACACTCTACATAGTGCGTGTTCTTGGGTAAGAGAGATAGAGGGAGACCTAGAGAGTGAGGGAAGAGATGTGGGCATGCCCGGGAGACAAAGTGATAGAGACCTATGTTGGGGTCCGGACTTTACAAGAGAGAGGGGTGTTAATGTGCTCGTGTGTTGGAGTCTAGGGGAGAGAACGACTTATCTATTTGTGTGTGTGTGTGTGTGTTAGTGGTGTGTGTGTGGGGGGGTGACTTCAGATAAAGAGTGAGGTGTCTATATTTCAGGGACTTTAGCGTAATTGAGATATTGTGCACTCATGGTTGATCAATTTGTTTCACAGTTTGTACTATGAGATAGCGACACTTTTGAACATGCGTGATATACCTTGATGCACCAGAATTACAAACGTAAGATTGGAATTTTGGAATTCGACTCCACCATTAGCTTTTGTAATTCATTTAAACGGAGGTACATTTTTTAAGCCGGAATTTCGTGATTTCAAATTCATATATCAAACCTAGAGATATACACATACGGGCATGTTCAAACTTTATAATCATTCACTTTATTCATACACATACACAATTTTGCTTTTGTCATCATATTTAGGATAAACACATTTGGAATTTCATTTGAATTGGACCGTATGATGGTATTTGCTTGTAGTAGCTCAATGATCCATATTTGAATTGAATGGACAATCTAAGTTTCGAGTTGGAGACATTGATTTTCAAAACTTGCACATTTTTTTGTGTGCAAAACAAACAAATTGTCGGCCATGATATCATAGTCGGCCGTACGAGAGCAGAATACTTATGATTTTTGGCGCCAAAAGCTTTCAAACTTCCCGCTCACATCGAAATATCACGCGCTGAAAGTTTAGCCCTGCGATATTCCTATTTTACCCCTGCCACATGAACGGAAAAGGGCTGCTTTGGTAACTCCATTGTTTTCCCCTCTTTGCCCCCAACATTCTTCCCCAGAGACCCTCCCCTTCCCCTCCCCGACCCCCCAACCACGGCAAGCCGCCGAATCTAGTCCTCCGTCGCAGCGGTGGACCTCACACCCCGCCGGATCTACCTTTCACACCTTGGAACCCCCAACTGCCAACTCACCACTTCGCCGGAGCCGCTTCAGCGAATGGCTTGTCCACCGCTCCAGATCTCCTTGACCGCCATCATGGTCCACCGCACCAGATCTGCTTAACCGGCGCCCTCGTCCACCATAGCGTAGGCCCTTCACTGACTCCCTCGTCCGCCCCTTCGTTGGCCCTTCATACAAGCCCTCGTCCTCGGCAACAGATCCGCCTCACGAAAGCACTGCATAACGCGCCCATCAAGCCTTCGCCCATCAGACGACCCGCTCCACGGACGCCATATTCAATTCCACTGGCCCTGCTTTACCGACACCGCAACCTCATCAGTTATTTTGATTTGTACTCCTTCGGTTTTTCTCTTTATCATGCAACTGTTCACTTACCACAGATGAGCTTTCTTGTATGTCGATAGGCACCGCAACCGTAGCACCGGAGCCGCTTCAGCGACGGCGACAGCCAGCCCAAACTCAACCACAACACGAGCACCAGCGACGATTGAGGGAGTCCTAGACTAGGGGGTGTTCGGATAGCCAAACTACCATCATCGGCCGGACTCCAAGACTATGAAGATACAAGATTGAAGACTCCGTCCCGTGTCCGGATGGGACTTTCCTTGGCGTGGAAGGCAAGCTTGGCAATACGGATATGTAGATCTCCTACCATTTTAACCGACTCTGTGTAACCCTAGCCCTCTCCGGTGTCTATATAAACCGGAGGATTTTAGTCCGTAGGACAACAACCATTACAACAATCATACCATAGGCTAGCTTCTAGGGTTTAGCCTCCTTGATCTCGTGGTAGATCCACTCTTGTACTACCCATATCATCAATATCAATCAAGCAGGAGTAGGGTTTTACCTCCATCGAGAGGGCCCGAACCTGGGTAAAAACATCGTGTCCCTTGTCCCCTGTTACCATCCACCTAGACGCATAGTTTGGGACCCCCTACCCGAGATCCGCTGGTTTTGACACTGACATTGGTGCTTTCATTGAGAGTTCCTCTGTGTCGTCACTGATAGGCTTGATGGTCCTTCGATCATCAACAACGATGCAGTCCAGGGTGAGACTTTTCTCCCGGACAGATCTTCGATTCGGGCGGCTTTGCATCGCGGGCCAATTAAACAGCCATCCGGAGCAGATCGAAGTTACGCCCGGCCGTCAGTCAGATTTGAAGTCTAAACTTCACCGCGACATCCGCGGAGACTTGATCTTCGACGGATTCGAGCCACACCGAGCGCCCCAGACCACACGATGGGCATGATTTAGCCCTCATCACGGACAAAGGCCTCGAGGCCGCACATGAGTCCGCTCCGACCCTTAATTTGGAGCCGACCGCACAGATCGAGGACGGGTGGCTAGACACCGCCTCAGGGGCTGCAACCGCTAGGGCGATGGAGCCGAATACTGACCTTGTCCCTTGTGAAGCTTGTGACTCCGAAGTGCCGGACTCCTCGCCGGACTCCGAACCTCCTGCGCCCCTACCAATTGAATCCGATCGGGTGCCGATCTGGAGTTCACCGCTGCGGACATCTTTCAACATTCACCTTTCGGCGACATCCTGAATTCGCTAAGGTATCTCTCGTTATCAGGAGAGCCCTGGCCGAACTGCGGTCGGGACGGTTGGGATGCGGATGACGATGAAATTCAAAGCCCACCCACCACCCACTTTATAGCAACTGTCGACGATTTAACCGACATGCTAGACTTTGACTCCGAAAACATCGACGGTATGAACGACGATGCCGGAGACGACCAAGAACCAGCGCCTACTGGGCACTGGAAAGCCACCTCAACTCATGACATATACATGGTGGACACACCAAAAGGAAGCGATAATGAGGAACAACGGGACGCAGCGAAGGATAATTCCCCCGAAAAACAACCAAAACGGCGACGCAAGCGCCGCCCGAAGTCCCGCCTCGATAACAACAGCACCCATAATGACCCAGCCATAGAGCAGGGCAAACTAGTGGACGACGAACATGCAACCAAGCAACCATCTGAACAGGATGAATTGGACAAGCAATCCATCCCCGGCGAAAACAACAGTCCAGACGATCTCACGCCAGACACATCACCGGAGCATAAGAACCTTCACAAAAGGCTCGCCGCCACGGCAAGAAGTTTGAAGAAGCAGAAGCGGAAGCTCAAAACAGCGGAAGACGTACTCAGAATGAGATGGAGCAAAGTCCTCAAGACCGCAGATAAATACGGCGATAGTCACCAAACAAAGAGCTACCCAAAGCGCAAGCTGTTGCCCGAATTTGATGAGGAGGCCGTCGAGCCCCCACAGTCAAAAAACAAAGAGGCCGCCTGGCCGGATAGACGACCAGACGACAGGCTAAGAGTGGCAGGCGGCGCCGCACACAAGCCGGCACACGATCCACATAAGGATCCTCGCAGAAAGGATGGCCCTGTCAGGTCCATCTATGGGCCAAAAAAGAGGGCTCCAGGAAGCAACACAACACGCCGAGTGTCCGAAAATAATGGCACACCTAAATATAGGGGCGCCGCATCCCCACTATGTTTCACCGATGAGGTGCTAGATCATGAATTTCCAGCGGATTTTAAGCCCGTAAACATAGAGGCATACGACGGAACAACAGACCCCAAAGTTTGGATTGAGGATTACATCCTACACATACATATGGCTAGAGGAGACGATCTCCACGCCATAAAATATCTACCCCTCAAGCTCAAAGGGCCAGGTCGGCATTGGCTCAAAAGCCTCCCAAAAAATACCATTGGAAGTTCGGAAGAGCTCGAGGTTGCGTTTAGAGCAAATTTTCAGGGGACTTATGTCCGCCCTCCGGATGCAGACGATTTAAGTCACATAACTCAACAGCCCGGAGAGTCAGCGCACAAATTTTGGAACAGGTTCCTCACCAAAAAGAACCAGATAGTTGACTGTCCGGATGCCGAAGCCTTAGCAGCTTTTAAACATAACGTCCGAGACGAATGGCTTGTCAGACACCTCAGCCAGGAAAAGCCAAGAACAATGGCCGTGCTAACGAGCCTCATGACCCGCTTTTGCGCGGGAGAAGATAGCTGGCTGGCAAGATGCAGCACCAGCGACCCGAGTACATCCGAGGTTAGAGATGGAAATGGGAAATCACGACGCAGAAAAGATCAGCGCCGGAATAAGGAAAATGGCCCAAAGAACACTGCGGTCAACGCTGGATTCAAAAGCTCTCGGCCGAACAGCAAAACACTGCCTCTTAAGGACAACAGTGACGAGCTATCCAACCTAAACAAAATCTTGGATAGGATACGCCAAATTTACAGTACAACCGGGAAGCCTGCAAACCACACCCACAGAGATTGTTGGGTCTTCAAGCAGTCCGGCCGACTTAACACCGAACACAAGGGGCTCGACACATCGAGCGAGGACGATGAAGAACCCCAAAGGCAGAGCACCGGACAACAAAAGAACTTCCCACAACAGGTCAAAACAGTGAATTCACTTCACGTGATAACAAGGAAAAATAGGGCGGCACCCGCCAAAGCGCATGCTGCACGGTCCACCCCAGCGGAATCCCGAGATTGGATGTCAAAACCAATTACTTTCGACCACCTGGATTACTCCAGAAGCATTCGAAACGCAGGATGTACTGCTCTGATATTGGATCCTATAATCGACGGACTACAATTTACGGAAGTCCTAATGGATGGTGGCAGCGATTTAAACCTGCTATATCCGGACACAATCCGCAAGTTGGGGATAGACCCTACTAAAATTCGCCATAGCCGCACTTCCTTCAAAGGAGTGACGCCAGGCCCTTACGCCAAGTGCACGGGCTCCTTACTACTAGAAGTTGTGTTCGGTTCACCCGACAACTTCCGTCGCGAAAAGCTAATCTTCCACGTCGCCCCATTTAAAAGTAGCCATCAAGCACTATTGGGACGTGAAGCTTTCGCCCGCTTTAACGCAATACCGCACTACGCGTCTCTTACACTTAAAATGCCCGGTCCACGTGGCATCATCTCATTAAAAGGTCGTTCAAGACCCCGGACACGGCTAGGCGAGTCCGGCATAAATAAACTAGGGGCTTCCTAGATGCACACCCCTCTGCAAAGGGTTGCGTGCATAAACAATGAGAGCCAATAAAGCTCAACGTTATTCATTTTTAATGATACTCTGTTTTAAACACATTTCTTGCACGATATCTTTCCAAACTAAGTTCGTCTCTTTTACAGATGAATAGCGTGCTATACCCGTTCAGGATACAGCACAACGGAGACACAGGCGCAGACGTGCAGCAGGGACCCGTTGCAAGGACTCTTTCCAGATTAAGACCCTGCGTAAACCTTTCTTACTGTCTCTTGTTGATACACATCCCCCGGTTTTTTACCATAACCGGCGAGGAGGTGGCGTTTTGGCATCGGCCGCGTCGTAAATTTTCGCACGCACTCGACACTAGGGGCTTAGGGCATTGTTCTCGCCGTTATCATAAAGACCGAATACCTTAGGGAGTGTTCGGCGCCTCGAAGTTAGGCCTTATATGCATCAGCTCCGAATCATGTCTTTGGTCAAATGTTGGGTTTGCCCGGCTCGTGTGTTTTGCTGCCTTACGCCCCGTATCATCGCTAACACGGCACCGTGAGAACTATCGCGATTGTGCCCCGGTTCGGCCGGGCGAGCACCTTAGTAGAGAAAGCCGAAAACTAACTGTCATGATATGCGAGAGATTGGTCAACCACTCGATCGACTACCGGAATGTCTAGAATTCCTTCACTTTGACGAAGGACCGCTTCGGTCAGTACACATACCGCCCGAATTCGAGAGTGCGGTGCCCCTAGGGGCTATATCGTAGCCCCACCTTCAACTCCTATGGCTAAGTGAAAGTGATAAAGCATTATAGTCCGTTGCCTAGTTTGTTACGCTACCACCTCCTTCACAGACCAAGACATTGGATTAAGTGTGAAAATGCGCCATTTGCAAACACACCGCACCATGTGCGTGAAATTGTGAAGAAGACGCCATCTTTCAAAGTTATACACAAGTATACATTAACGGCCGCACAGGAGATGTTTCAATACTTGAACGCAGAAGTATAAAAAGCACTTATATTATGAATATCGTTTTACAAATCATGCATGTATTTGAACATAACATTTTTCGAGCACTGCGACTCTGTTACACAAGCGCCCTGCAGGGCTTCCCCAAAATAGTGCTCGATGGGTAACCGGTTCTCGTCCAAACCCCGGGTTGCAACATCGGTGGCATCCATCTCCGTCCAGTATGTCTTCACACGGCGAGCCATCCGTGCACCTCTATGCATGCCGACCGCTTATCGCTTTGATATGCGGCACCGCCCCAAGGAATTGCTGTAATAAGCCAAAATAACTCTTCGCTTGGGCCTATCCGCCACAGATGAGCCACTACATCCGCCATGGCAAATCCGACAATCTATTCAGCTCAACGACTCAGCCAACCGATCGGTCAACGGAAGTGAACGCTCCGGACTGTGGAATTGAGACCAAAAAAGCTCTTCCATCTCGTGATCCTTTTGGCTTCGGAAGTGCACAACCGCATCCGCCGCACTCGCCGCCAGATCAAGATAAGGATCCTCCGCACCCCACAGCTGGCCAAGCTGAGCATATTTCTGATCGGTGAACTTCCTGCGCAGCAGAAAGGGCTTGCTAGCCGCAATGTCTCTGGCCTGACGCAGCTCCTCCTTTATAGCCCTCATTGCAGAACGGGCATCCTTGGCTTCGGCGGTGGCCTTCTTCAGGTCTTCTCGCTCCGCTCGGCGTTCTTTTTCAAGAACCTCATAGCGGTCAGTAACATCCTTCAGCTTCACGGCCATTCCGGCCATCCCCTCCCTGCTTCGGCAGTGAGCAGCCCTTTCGGCTTCTAGCTCTTCGGCTGCCTTCGAGGCAGCCGCATCACCCTTCCGCCTGCTCCTTAGCTCGAGCAAGCTCGCTCAAGGTCCTCCACAAAGAGCGCACCATCTGCATTAAGCATACATGTTGTAAGGAGTGGGCATCAGCTCCCTTACTAGGTGGCCATGGAGAAACAACCTACCTTGTGACTCGTCAAGTCGTTTATTGACCAGCGCGATGTCCGCATCCGCAATGTCGAGTTGCCGCTTTAGTTCGACAACTCCATCAGTCCGGCTGGCCACTGGACTATTCGCCACATGCATAGGAAAGGCGAGAATTAGTGCCTGAGATTATGATCCTCGGCACGCTGTCGCTTTCGACAACATACCGAGTCTCAGGGGCTACTATCTATACAGGACGCACTTTATGTGTAAAAAACTATCAAAAGGAATGTCATTTTTACGTACCTCAAACCCCGCCAGCAAACTTCTGACGGCATCATACAACCCGCCCTCAGCGGATGAAAATCTTTCAATCACCATACTCATCAATGTGCGGTGACCTTCTGAGATAGACGCCCTCTCGAGCAGATCCTTCAGCTCCCCCCGCCGTACACCAGTTGGTGCCGAACTCTCCGGCCCTGCCGGACTCGAGGATACCCTCCGCGACGACACCTCAGGGTCGTCCGTCCCGCCTGACGGTGCGGCAGATGGAGGCGTCTCGCTCTCCATCATCTCTGGACGAAGGTCCCCCGAAGACGAGCTCAGCTGAGAAGGACGGAGATCCGAAATACAAGATAAAAACTTCGGTTATCCTCAGAAGCAAAAATAGGGATGTCCCTTATTACAAAACTCCCCTTTTTCTACTTACGGCTTGCTGGAGGGCTGATTCCTTAGGGGAGATAGTGCGGCCGGGGCTTCCCCAGGCGCAGGACCCTCTGGTGAAGATTTCTTCCCCCGCTTTGAGGCCTTGGCCTCCGGGTCTTCGGAAGCAGTCCTCTTCTCCCCCTGGAAGGAGGGATTCTCGATCCCCCCTTTCTCGAAAGCCTCCTTGGTAGAGGCAGTAGTTTCTCTGTTTTCCCCTTCGCCTTCCTCTGAAGGCGGAACCTCCAGCATCTTGACCAACACGGGATCCGGTGCGGTCTCCGGGAGGGGGCCGGACACCGTATCAGTTTCGCTTGGGCTATCCACTCCTGTTCAAAGGACGACAGGTTAAAAGGCAAATCCAAGATATGCAAACGAACGGTATGTCTGGACATAGGGCTACTTACTTGAGTATCTGGGCGATTGCAGCTTAGGCCAGCGTCCTCGGTCAATTCCGGACACACCTCTTGTGATCCAAAGAACAATTTGTACATCTCCACGGGTGTCGTACCCATGAAGTGTTGGAGAGCTCGTGGTCCCTCTGGATTGAATTCCCACAGGCGGAGAGGGCGACGTTTGTAGGGCAGAAGACGCCTAATCAGCATAACCTGCGTTACCACGACCAGATTGATCTCCCTCTCTTGGAGGTCTCAAATCCGCCTGCAATAGGGGTACGTCCTTGGGCGGCCCCCAGTCAAGCCCTTTGCTGACCCATGACATCAGCCACTGTGGAGGACCCAGGCGAAAGACGGGCGGTGGCCTCTGCCTGCTGCCCCTGGGAGCGGTAATATAGAACCACTACTGTTGCCACAAGCCGAGCTCCTCCTGAAAAGAGCCCTCGGGCCATGGAGCATCGACCCTATTGCTTATGACCGCCCCGCCGCACTCTACTTGATGCCCCTCAATCATCTTCGGCTCCACGTTGAAGGTTTTGAGACACAAACCGAAGTGAGGGGTAGTGCGGAGGAAGGCTTCGCAGACGACAATAAACGATGAGATATGGAGGATGGACTCCGGAGCCAAGTCATGGAATTCCAGCCCATAGTAAAACATGAGCCCTCTCACAAAAGGATCCGTCGGGAAGCCTAAACCCCGACGGAGGTGGGACACGAACACGACGCTCTCGCCGGGCTCGGGAGTAGGAATGACTTGCCCTTTGGCAGGCAACCTATGCGAAATCTCGTGAGGTCGTGCACTGCTTCTCTCAGCTTTAGCATGTCCTCTTCCGTGACGGAGGAGGGCATCCACCGGCCCTGTAGGTCGGAGCCGGACATTGTTGAAGGTCCGAGGCGCTCGAATTTGGAGCTCTGGGTGTTGGAACTCGGGGCGAGGGGTAGATTCGATTGAGGATTGAAGAAAAGAAACGAGCCTTGGTCTCACTATAAAGAGGGAGAATACCAAGAGCCATCCCGTGACCATTTGGAACTCACCTTCCATGGAGGAGGCGTGGCAACGGGCACGGTTGGGTTACCCACGTCCGTATTGATGGGAATCCCGGAATAAGGGGAACACGATCTCTAATTCGACAAGACGTGCTAAGGAAACCGCTTCGCTAAACGCGCTGAGGTGGTATAATAAAAAAGATTCAAGTAAAGGCTTGGTAGTGGTGTGACGTCACGCCACAAAATACGTCGGCAGATTGAACTTGTGTACATATTATTCTCTCTACGGTGGTATGTGGAATTTATTTTGCAAAGCCGGACACTATCCTGGTGTTCGCAATCTTCTATGGATTATTCGGAAGAGGAACCCGCCTTGCAATGCCGAAGACAATATGCGCGCCGGACTCGTCGTCATTGAAGCCTGGTTCAGGGGCTACTGAGGGAGTCCTGGACTAGGGGGGTGTCTGGATAGCCGAACTACCATCATCGGCCGGACTCCAAGACTATGAAGATACAAGATTGAAGACTCCGTCTCGTGTCCGGATGGGACTTTCCTTGGCGTGGAATGTAAGCTTGGCAATACGGATATGTAGATCTCCTACCATTGTAACCGACTCTGTGTAACCCTAGCCCTCTCCGGTGTCTATATAAACCAAAGGGTTTTAGTCCGTAGGACAACAACCATTACAACAATCATACCATAGGCTAGCTTCTAGGGTTTAGCCTCCTTGATCTCATGGTAGATACACTCTTGTACTACCCATATCATCAATATCAATCAAGCAGGAGTAGGGTTTTACCTCCATCGAGAGGGCCCGAACCGGGGTAAAAAAATCGTGTCCCTTGTCTCCTGTTACCATCCGCCTAGACGCACAGTTCGGGACCCCCTACCCGAGATCCGCCGGTTTTGACACCGACAACGATCCTTAGCTATCAAGTATGACAACGATACCCATACACCACCGAGAATCAGGTACTATCATCCAACGGCCGGTGCCTACGTTCACTTTCCTAGCATAAGCACCGCACCTTTGAATTTCTTCATGGCATCATTCAGTTTTTCATGAGACGCGTTATTCTACTTGCACCTGTAGGGCCATACTTCTAGAAGTGAACATGTTACATGTGCTAAATTACATACCAGTGCACATATTGTTAATATGCTTTAGTTTTGTTTTGATGCCACCTGTTGGTTCCATCAGACTGGTTAATGTTCTCTATGCTTAATTACACATTAGCAAACTAGCATGTGGTTCCGCTAGTTTTTGTTCGTTTTACCCTACATTTTCTGATGCTAGCTATTACATCACTGCTCCGAGCTTCTGTTCATTACTCCCTCCGTCCCATAATATAAGAACGTTTTTAACACTAGTGTAGTGTTAAAAACGTTCTTATATTTTGGGACAGAGGGAGTACTTGTTTGTGTGTTCTTGATCTTCCCAAGTTGCATGACTAATTTGATGCTTCTATTAATTATGGAGCTGCCAACCCCATCAAGTAAAATATTTGTTCTTTTGGGGCTGGCACCTCGAACAAGCATAAAAATAGAGGGAAGCAGATATATTGTCGTGTATGCACACACCCTTCTTTCATTAGTTTAGATGAACCATTGATGATCAATTCGACCAAAGCATGCGATTAAAATTAATTTTACCTAAATAGATGGTGCGTAATAAACTACAACAACTAGATTTGCAACCACGGGATGTCGACGATATTTTCAAAGAACATTGCAACAGCAGCTAGGCTTCACAAATGACATATGGTAAGCCAATGTGTTTTAGTACATGTGAAATGTAATGCGAGTGGGCTGCTTTCTTGGCTTGTGCCCTCAACGTGTAATCCTACCAATTACAAATAGTTCAGTTATTCGCCTTTGCTGTATTGCTTGATTCAATGCTTGTTTGTTGTTACGCTATACCGAAGTTGGCCAATATGTCGTGATTGCTCGCTGTACTATCGTAAAGAAATGCATGCCTATTTCATTTGAGTCCTTAACTTTTCCTCTCAACTTCATCACAAGACTGTCTTCGTAGTTTATATGAGGCCACACTGTTAAGTGCTTTCTTAGATTATTTCAACTGCTTATATGCCTTGGCAACTTAAATATAGTGGTTGTACACTCCCTTTCAACTAGGGATGTCAACCGGGTCCCATTTAATCCCGATTAAAGTCCACTAGTGGTATGATAGTTCAGAAGAGTTTTTGTTTTTTGAGGAAAATGAACTAGGGAGGTAGCAAAAACTAACTAGATGGGACTGGCAGATGCCGTTTATTTGCCACTTACATCCCTAGTTTCATCTTACCATTTTAATTTCTTTTCGGCTGATGCTGCTTCGAACCATTCAAATATAGTTTGCCATGCTCGGCAATAATTCGTCCATCATTTACCATGTAAGCTTAGTGCCTTGATCATACGATAACTATCTCTTACTTATGTCCAGCGGAAACCTTTCAGGATGCCGTTCACACTAGGACACAATGTACAACCCCAGAATCTATTTGTGGAAGCAGTGCGCCATCCATGTTACCAGATGGTAGCAGCTCAGAGGCAACACCGCCGAGAGCAGATCGAGAACGATATTATAGTGCTTGAGGCTCTACTAGAGGCGAAAGAGATGGTGTGGCTGCCATGAATGAGGTAATCTTTATCTTGAGGCTAGAAATTACAGAATTAGCGGCACGCATTATGCAAGCAACCCAAGAATTGGAGGAAGTAAGAATGTTGCATTTGAAGACGGAGGAGGTCTCATTGCTTCGCTATCCAAGCCCAAGGTAATCCCGTTCTTCTTTAGATACCAGTTGAAATTGTCATTAGATTATTGTACTTGCATGTTGTGTCATGTCTTTGAATGGATTATGTTGCAAGACCCCTATGTTGTCCTAATTCCATGTTATCCATGTGTTGTAATGATCCAAATTTTTAGGCGAGGTAATCCTCGAGACTTGTATGATTGACATAAGGTGAACTGTTTTTTGGGTGAGCATATTGTATTGGATGAAATAACTGTTTGAATCAGAGTGTATCCAACCTACTGGATTCGAAGATCACGGCATTTCTAAATCATAATCATATATAAAGGTGGAATAAATCATTGTTGTGGTGTTGAAGAAATAAATAACAAAACGTATAATTATCTGTGGATATTCGTAATCGAGTACAAATTGGATTTGTATTTAGTTTGCCAGGTCCCAGGGCAAACGTGAATGCTAATTCTTCCAAGTTTTGAATGAAGCGGCTAAACACCCACTATAATTTGTGGGCTGCCCGAAGCAAGTGTTTGCGAGATGGAAATTATCGTCTACCCACGACATCGAGTACATCCTTATCGACCGGATTTACACCGCCGTCGATGGGGTAGACTAGTAACTTCAATCGACGTGACACGACAGCACTCGAGCCCATTCGACACGGTGGGGCCAAACGTGGGCAAAAACACATTTGATTCAAGCTCGTCCGAAAGACATGTGTCTCTTCCTCCATTTCCCCATTCATACATGGTGGGCGGCAAAACAAACTCTCCTCGTCCGAAATCGATGTAGGCTAATATTTTAAATAGGGGTTGATGTGTAACTTCCATCAGACGTGACACAACAGCCCTACCTGTTAGCCTCGTTCATACACCGTGGGCGCCAACCGTGGGCGGCAAAACACCCTCTCCTTGCCCGAAATAGTTACCGGCAAATATCTGGGAGATGCAAGATTACCGTCCTATCCCCAACCGACGCGATGTCCGAAATTTTAAACGGGGATAAGTTCAGAACTTTCCCCATTTCGTAGAAGCGTCCCAAAGTTTGAGATCCCCTCCCCTCCATTACCCCATTCATACACCGTCGGCGGCACGACAACCTCCGCACTGCGGCCATCCTCCTTCGTCCGCCACCCCATCCTCCACCTTGCCGGAGCCGCTACCCCTACCCCAACGTCCACTGCAAGAGATGAACGTCTCTCATCCACGGTGCTGGACCAGGATCCTTTCATCGCCTCCTATCGCTTCATCGGCGCCGTCGTCCACCTTGCCGTTGCCGCTCCTACGACCGCCTCGTCCACGGCAACAGGATATATCCCCCGACCCGGCCGTCTGCCGTCTAAAGTCTTCTTCCCTGCCGCCGATAGCCATCGCACCCGCAGCACCCTCAACGTATCAGCATAGGCCTACACGGTGTCGCAAGAGAGGTGGTACTCTTTCATATGTGCTTAAGTTATTGATCTCACCTAGAAAATACATTGTAATTTATTTACTATACTTTTCTTGTCCGTACCAAATCGTAGTGGCTAGTTGAAAGCAAACATTGGTTGCGAAGTAGCTTTGTCCAGTTTGCACCTTCAGATCCGCCATGTCACGGGCACTATACTCGTAAATCTTATGGTTTCCCCCCTTTATATTTACTACCATCATCGTAGGTGCTTCGTGTCGTGCTAGCACTGCTCCTCAAGAGCTCAACCCATAGATTACGTGTTGAAATACGAATCTGATATGATGCTCATATCACTAAAACATAAAACGTTTAATTGGTCACCTAATGTTCCTATATTCGTTTCGAAAAGCATGTGCGCCACCCACTGGTCCAGCTAGTTTCACTTTCCTGATTTTTCTCTTGATGCTTAGGGTTTTGCCCTTTTATCTACTCTACTATGATCTGCGTAGGTGCTTTCTGTCGTACTGGCATTACTCCACCCTTCAAGCTAAACAACACAACACTCAGAATTCAAAAGCTTAGTTGTTTCAACATGATTATGATATGATACTGATATTAGTTAACCGACACATTTAATTGGTTAGCTAAAGGTCCCACTTGAGTTTCCAAATGCATGTCGCGACATATAGAGAGACAGCATAATTGCATTTCTTTGTCACTTGTTGATCGTACTTTCTTGTCCATACCAAATCTTAGTTGTTATTTCAAAGCAAACATCGGTTGCTAACTACCCTTTGCACGGTTTGCAGCTTCAGATCTGACATCCCACTGCCACAGTCAACACTGTACTCATCATGCTTATGTTTTCCCCATTTTATGATGACCACAATCAGCCTACGTGGTTCGTGTTGTAATAGCATTGCTCCACCCATCGAGCTAAACAAGCTTAGTTGTACAAATTCATATATGATATTATTGCTGATATTAGTAAAACTGAGAGATGTTTAATTGGTGAGCTAAATGTTCCTACTTTAGTTTCGAAATGCATGTGAGCCACATATGGAGAGACCTTAAAGAATAGTATTTCTCTGTGCACTCTGGTTCATCATGGGTGGCCAACCGACATTGTATTGAAAGACTTGTAATATGTTCAATCTGCTTTCTCTTCTGCTCTTCTTTAAGATGATACTCTTCTCTTGCGGTCGATCGTCAGTCGAGTTGTTCTCCTTAGTATATTTTGAATCATCAGTCAGTCGACTTGTTCTTCTTTACTATATGTTGAAGCTATCATCTGCGAAGTGTCATCACTTCTGGAGCTCTCATATTTTGAGTAGTAGGCCACATTATATTAATGCACACAACAAATTACAACATGCATGTCATCTTTTAAAAGAATTACAGAGATAGCACAAAGGGGTTTACAAGGAGGCAATATTGGATTAGAATCACTTCTGCATTAGAAACAAAATCTCACTTGTTTTTATGTTTTCATGCATGTCAGATATTGAACATTATCAAAATGAATATGAGAATGGTCGCACGAGAGGAATATTGCGGAACGATCCACTGGCTAACAAACTCGGCATGGTGGAGGAGGGCCTATCTTATTCACCCATCAAGGTGCTTGCTATAACTTTGCAAAGTTGTATTGGTCGCACATATTTTGCATCTGACCTCTTGCATTACTTCTACTTTGTTACACCATCTGCTTAGTTTAAGCATCATATATGATTATATGCCATACCTATCCATTTTCTGTACCTATTCCATGTGTCGTCACACTATGTTTTTCCAGTCAAATGTTGTTCTTTCGTAATAGATGTCCAAAAGGAAGAGGGCGAGTGCAGATCCTCAAGGAGTACAAACTAGGTATTTGTAAAAGGTAGTGATACCTGTTAAATCAGATAGATCAGCAGCCACAGAAAAACACAGCCCAACTGCACCACACTTTACCCCTACTCCAAAGGGCCAAACCCCTATTAGAACCGATGGGAGCCCAAAGGTCGCATCGTCTATGATATCAATTCAAAATTTGAACTCCTAAATTTCTGCTTGTGCCTTACCTTCTCTCTTGTATGAAAACTAATTTCAGATGAATCTCCTTGCTCAAAGGATCATACGATCTCAAAACAATAATGGGCTCTGCATTGCTCTCGTCGAAGACCTCTCTCCCTTTTGCCTTGTAACGTTGTACTTAATTAATTGCTATTTGATTATGTATCATCACCGCACTTTTGAGCTTCATTATCCTCTGTTTCTTCCAATATTATTTGATCTATATTTACTCTTTGCAAAATGTAGAATAATGGCAACGCTTATAAAGAATTTTCTTTGGGGAATTTATTGAATTATCCTTCCATCAACATGGAGAAGGGCTTTGTCCAGCCCGTGTTAACATGTAATGTAAGTTCATCCTTCTCAAGCCTTCAAACTTTGTTCTAGTATAGATTTGGATAGGCATCATTTCCTCCACTGTTGTTTGCTTTGCTGTTTACATCTGATTGGATGTTTGCAACAACTACCAGTTTCAAATTGTAGTCGTAAAAACATGTTCCTTATGCAGTACAGATCCATTTATTTGCTTATATAATTGTGAAACCTATTACGTGTCTCCTAGTTTCTCCTTCAGAGTCGTATCTCTTATGCCAGGCAGAACTTTAGGGAAGATAGTGAGCCAAACCATCTTGTGGACAACAAGATGACCCCAAGGTCCTGTCTTGATGAAGACAGTGAGTTGAAGCAACTCACCAGCAGGTGTGAGGCAACCTCTGGCATCCTTTCGCCTCAATCGATTCGACTTCTTCGCCTCAACTTAAAGCGGAAAGGCTTGCTTCACTCAGCTCCGACTTGAAGTCAAAGATGCAATGAAGATGTCCAGGAGGACTGCCGTGCGCACCATCAAGCCTTAAATCTAGTGTTGATGCATCTATCATTGACACAACTGAGGTCTACTCAGCTTCTTCAGCTGTTTGGGGGGCCCTTCCTCGCCAGGCCTAGTGCCTTCTGAAGTGCTCTCAGTTTTGTATATTATTTTGTCGACGCATTTATTTGCATTGGTGGCGAACTTTGATGCCCAGTGGATGTGATATGTGATAGCCATGATAGCCTAGCTTAAGTTGCTTGGTTATTTATTTCCTTGTTGTCTTGTTTATTTGTTTGCTTGTAGTCATTGCAGTTCTTTTTCCGCGGTTTCCTAGTGGCTGCAATAACCTATTTTTTAAAACTAGGCTACAATAACCATGGGCTAATATTTACTATAGTGACACGGGCCTCCTACGGGCCAGAGAAGCGATGGGCCTTCTACGGTCAGAGAAACAATGGGCCTTCTAAGGGCCATAGAAACAATGGGCTTTCTACGGGCCGTATCATAAATGGGCCTTATACGGGCAGTATGATAACATGGGCCAATAACAGGCCGCATTATGGCCGTAAATGGGCTAGAGTTGGAATCGACCGTTCATGGGCGGACCATAACGGGCCATCGTTAATAGGCCGTATTTCATGAGGCTATGAAAACGGCCAAACGTATTAACGGACCACAAACGGGCCGACTGTAACCACGGGCTGAATTTGGCCCACAAGCAGAAAATGACAGTAACGGGCCCTAAGTAAACGAATGGTGGAAATGAGCCCAAGAATAAATGGGCTCCGAGAAGGCCGAAAGATAACATGGGCTGGAAACGGCCCAACGGAATAACGGACCGTTAATGGGTATAAAGTGATACACTGTTCATTACGGGCCAGTTTCACCACGGGTCGTTAAAGGGTGTATTCGTAAAGTGATACACTGTTCATTACGGGCCAGTTTCACCACGGGCCGTTAATAGGCCAAGAGTTACATAGGGCCTCATATGGGCCGAAAGACGTCATGGGCCATACATGGGCCAGAAGTGAAAATGGGCTGGAATCATATTGGGTGGCCCAGATGATGCTACTGGGCCTAATTTGGATAGAGCATAACGGGCCTTGGGTTAGCGGGCTGTAAATGGGCTATGTGCGAACAGGCCGTTAACAGGCTTTCCATGGGCCGGCCTGCCACATTTTGACCAAGTCAAATGGGCCGGCCTTTTCACAGGAATGGGCCTCTGTTGGGCCGTGCCACGTGTCGACGTATCATAGGCGCCTTCCGTCCAATGAGTGGATGACATTTGTCCCAACGATGAGCAGACACGTGTTTCCTCCAGCCAATGATGATTTTACACGTGGAAAATCCCCATTGGTCGGGGCTTTTAATGGGTTATCGAATCCAAAACCCGACCCGATAGCTTAACGGCGATCCGTTACGGCGGATGCCACGTGTCGGTCACCCTTGACGAAAGCACTTCTATGATGCGCGATTTATCATCATGGAAGTGGACACTTCCGTGATGATAATTTTGGTAATGTCATGGAACACTTCTACGACAGCATAGGTATGACTATCTTGATTCGGTCATAAATTTGTCTTGGATGTACATGCATGACAAAAAATGCGACCTACTGTGACAAACACGTATCATCACGGAAGTGTATTTTTTTTGTAGTGTAGTTTCCGGTTTACCTTACATATATGCCCTGATTAAATTCCCCGGTTTAACACCGGTTAGTGCACATCAACCTTGAATTGTAAACCGGCCTTCACATTTCTTTTACAGTTTGTTTTCCAAAATGACCAAGCAATTCGCCGCTTGCAACTGGGTTCCTTCTCGGATCACAGAAATGCAACTCAATGGATATGTTCTGACTGGCGCTTTGGCCAAGAAAAATGTCCTCCATTGGCGAGTCCCTGGCCTTGAATGCCCTCCTGAAACTCAAGATGGAGAAGTGATTGTATTCATGCAACATCTAGACCGGGGATTTAGCCCTTCCGGATCAAAGTTTTTCCAGGATGTACTTGCTAGCTTCCAACTCCATCCATAAGATATTGGACCGAATTGTGGACCGAATTATATGTCCAACATATGTAATTTCCAAGTATTCTGTGAAGTTTACCTTCAAGAAGAACCATTTGTTGAGCTCTTCCGGGACTTTTTCCATCTAAACCGCCGAACTGAATTCTCTGATGGTCCCAACACTGAACTTGGTGGAGTGTCGATCCAGAAGAGGAAAGAAGTTGATTTCCCTCATGCCAAACATCACAGCCACCCCAAAGACTGGAACCAAACATGGTTTTATTGTCAGAACACTGCTCCTGCTGAAGAAAACCCTTTGACGGGTTACCGTGCTCACCAGCTCAGCAATGGCCATCCACTGCCTCAACGGCTCACTGCCAAAGAACGACAGACTTACGCACCTCAACTTGCCAACCTCCAGGCCTTCCTAGCAACCGATTTAACCGGCATTGACCTCGTTCGTTGCTGGGTTTCATGGGGTATCCTACCTTTAAGCCGCCGCCCCGGGTTGATGCATGAGTATATCGGCAACATCAAGGATCCTCAATGGTATCATGAAATAGAAATGACTGATGATGAAGTCACTGAATCTGTGAAGAAGATGCTGGACGAACCGATCGCTGAATGCAGCAAAACTGGGTTGCGTCCTTTTTCTGCCTCCAACAAACCGCCAGCGGTAATTTTTTTAACCTTGTGCTTTTTGATCCGTCTCCATTTTAACACTGTTATAATAATCCTTTGTTTAATTTTTACAGGCCAAAGATTCCTTCTGGAAGAGGAAAGCTCAAGATAAACCGGCAAGGGCTCCTCGTGCCAAAAGCAAAGTCACAAAGAAACCAGCCAAGAAGAGAACCGCCGAGTCCTCTAATCCGCCCGGAGATATCGAGGAATCGGAACAAGACGTAGAACTTGACTCCCTTGGCTTATTTTTCGTACACCTTATTGACAACAACTATTACCAGGATGATGCAGAAGCCAGTCGTGCCAACCATGTAGAGGTAATCTCCCTTTCCTCCGATTCAGATCATGTGCCGGTTCAAAAACTTCGCCGTGCAGTTCTGAAAGTAAAATACTCTCACCCTCTTGCTCATTTGGATCCACAATTTTCTTTGAAGACACAGCAACATGAAGGTCGTCGCACAACCCGGCACAGTGGCCAGCAAGTCACTTCCTCTGGTTTACCAGACACTCCAAACCGGAAACATCGTCCAGAGGTCTCTTACTCTTTTAATAAACCTTATCCCTTGGCGGGTTGCTTCCGATACCCACTTAATCCGTCTGATTTGAATTATCAGGTGACTTCCAATTCTTCATCTGGTGACTCATCAACCACTCAACTGCCTCCCCTCAAGATCGTCGCTGGGTAAGTATACTGCCCTTCAGCTTTTTCCTTCATGTGTCGGTTTACCATACTAGCCTTTGTTTGATATTTTAGTGCCAAAGCCCGACTGAGCAAGAAAGCCAAAACCAGTGCCCCCACTGATGAAGTTGAACCTGAGAGGACCCTAGAAGGCGCTGGTAGAGACACTGATATTGTCATGTATGATTCTGCCCCACAAGGTCCAAACACTGATGCTAATCCGCCGGAAGCTGACCCGGCTACTCATGTTGATCCATCAAGCCCGTATGCTACTCCTCCAAGTCCAGCTGCTGATCCGCCGAGCCCAGCTGCTCATCTGCCGAGCCCAGCCAGGGATATTGTCAATCCGCCGAGCCCGTCAAAAGGTGGTGATGATGATGATGTTATTATCACCGGTACTGCTCACACCGTCCCAGGCAATCCGGTTGCCTTATCAAAGCATACTGCCAAGGAAGAATTTGTTGCTATAGGCAAAGGGAAAGAGAATACAGATTTATCCAGCTATGTTAACCTTACTGCCCAGGAGCTTCATTCTGGATTCCTAAACCGCCTATACACAAGCCGAGATTATGAGGCCAGTTTGGTGAACATGATGAATGAGTGCTATGAGGTAATGTTCCAAACACTTTAATCTTTCTTGTTCTGTATATCCACTTCATTGTAGCCCCCAAGGTCCGGTTTGTCTCTTGAAGATAAACCGGGACTTTTGGGATAAAGAACACTTCAACTGAGTAGCCCCCAATGGCCGGTTTATCTTATCAAGATGAACCGGGACTTTATGTTCCATACTGCATTTTGTCAATTCCCTTGCCTTTTTATTATCTGATCAAATACACATTAGCCCCCAAGTGCCAAGATTAATACTTGTATTGAGCCTTGGGACTTTAAATAATCAGCAGGAAAGAAGTAATCCACATTAGCCCCCAAGTGCCAAGTGTATAACTGGTTATATGCTTGGGACTTTTGAGAAAAATATTAACATCTTCATCATCTGACTGTTGCAGGCTGATATAAACAACAAAGGTTCCCAAATTTCCGATCTTCAAGATAATATCAAGTCTCAGCAAGCAGAGACCTCCAAGGCCAAAGATGAACTAAAAGGCGCTTTGACAGCCATGGAACAACTGAAAGACGGTTTCAAGACTGAACGTGCCAACTGGGAACTTGAAAAGGCTGCTTTGTTGAAGCGGACTGAAGACGCCGAGGCAGCTCTTAAACCGGTGACACAAGAGCTAACCGGGTTGAAACATCAAGTAAATGCTATGACGTCTGCGATATTTGGTAAGTACCTTGTGTACAGAGCTTGATTAACCATCTCTAAAATATCCGGTTTAATAGCGAATTCGTAAACCGTTATAGGTAGCCGTGTTGCTCCTCTGGGCTCTGACATGCGGATGAAACTGAAGGCAGCATATACGTTGATAGAGCAACTGTATACCGGTGCCCAATGAGTTATCTACGCAGTCTCATACAACAAACCGGCACCAATGTTGATCAAAGATACACTTGCCAAATTGTCAATGACGCCAGCGCAGATAGAAGAAATGAAACGATCTGCTGCCACGGCTGGCGCTTTGTTAGCACTGACTCAGGCGAAAGCATGGATAGCTGACCTGGATCCAGTTGATATCACCAAGGGCTATCTGGGTGAACAAGAAAAGGGGTCAGCATTTGATAATGAAGCCCTTAAAGCCCTGACAAAGGAGATGTGTCCGCTGTCAAGCCAATTAGCGGAAGAGGCTAACTTGTCTGTTCATCGGTCCTTCTATGACGAAAACAACCAATGGATTGACACTGCTATGAAAGAAGTGCAAAATCTTATCTCGCCAATCCGTAAGCACACTTATGCCCCTAACGTTGAACCGTCCAATCTTATAAGTGAAGAGGTTGTCTTTCAAGATTTAACCCGGATTGACTGGACCACCGTTGACTTCCAGCCACTGGGTGGGGAGGAGGAGGTTGAAACGACGCCAGAAGATCCATC
The DNA here is from genome assembly GCA_021437245.1 of Aegilops speltoides. Lineage (NCBI taxonomy): Eukaryota > Viridiplantae > Streptophyta > Magnoliopsida > Poales > Poaceae > Aegilops > Aegilops speltoides. The sequence continues at coordinate 130,765,760 of CM038143.1, read as the reverse complement.
AACCTCACGTCAACCCGGCGATAAGTCTTAATCCGGCAACCGGGTTGATTTTCACAGATTGTGTTTTGTGTAAAGAACAATCACTTATTTTGGGCCTTAAAGCGCCTTGTAATAGGCTAGTTGGCATACTTTGATCTGCTGCCATCGTGCACTGATATATGAGTTTGTTTGATCCGCCATGATATTTGTGGCGTTGGATTATATATCTTCATAATATTATGCAATCCTTGCATTTGCATAAAAAAGATCTGCCCTGGCGGTTTACCGCCGGACGGGTCATAATGCCCAATACAAAACCTGGTAGGTAACCAAGGTTGCAAAAATAGCAAAAATAAATCATACCTGTGATATGAAATTATGCTGTTGGTTTACCAACTTGATTGCAGTAAGGGTGAACACCCAACTCTTTTAATGTTCATAACTCCCACAATGCAGTGCTGGTGTATACTAAGTCACACCGGGTTGCAATGAACACCGGATGATCATACTAGCGACATGTAGTCAAAGCCAGACCGGGTTATGAAATACCGGTTTAATAATGAATATGATCTGACAACTTGTAGTTGACAGCCAAGCCGGGTTAACAAACACCGGGCTATTTAAAATGACGGATAGCCATACCGGGTCAATAAACACCGGTTCAACATAAAATACTCAAAGAAGAAAAAACTTGACAAAGGCAAATAAAATCGTGTAGTCGAGGCTTTTCAAGGGCTGCCAGGCCCAAATTCGAGGCTTTTCATGGGCTGCCAAGCCGCTGAGTTAAATCATTTGACAAAGCCTTTTAAGATGGACCTCCAACTAATCGATCATCGTTTTAACTTTGACAAGTTCAGGGTCTGTATAAGATTAACTTGTCAAACGTTCGGTGGGTCATGCCAGGATTACCTCGATAGGAGTGGCTTACTTGATGAAGGCAGGTTAACCCGGGGTTTTAGGTGAATACACCAGGCTTCCAAGCCGTGCTTGATAGCATATTACAAGGGTCCTTTCTAACTCTTTGTTGCAGCGCACAAAGAGCCCCCAAGTAACTTTGTGAGCTATGCTCAATGGGTGCCTATGTTTGGGCTGGGCATAGCATCCAGACTCTCTTTGGCCCCTTGGGTGTGAAGCTCCCAAGCTGTATTGTGGCGTGATAGCCGGTTTAACAGGTAGAACTCCGCTTTGTCAGCTGAAGCCCCCATGTAATCAAAAGATATTGGAAAAAAACGGCAGAGGCCCTGCTTATAGCAAGGATGCCGTTTTATTATATTGATCATAATATATACATTGTCGAAATATGTACATAAGAGGAGCCTATAGCTCAGGTGTAGTAAGGCCGAAGGAGAGCTATGTTCCACGGCCGTCGGGTCTCCTCCTCAGAACTGCGTGAGTCATCTTGAACGTCAATGAGGTAGTATGATCCATTGTGCAGATTCTTGCTGACCACAAAGGGCCCTTCCCAAGGTGGGGATAACTTGTGCATATCGGTCTGATCCTGGATGAGCCAGAGCACTAAATCGCCTTCTTGAAATGTTCTTGTTTTAACCCGGTGGCTATGATAACGCCGCAGGTCTTGCTGATAAACCGCTGAACGAGCCAAAGCCATGTCCCACTTCTCATCTAATAGGTCCAGTGCCTCCTGGCGTGCTTGCTCATTGTCCGCTTCAACATAATTGGCAACCCGGGGCGAATCATGACGAATATCACTTGGGAGGACTGCCTCTGCCCCGTAAACCATGATTAAAGGTGTATAACCCGTAGATCAGTTTGGGGTGGTATTTATGCTCCATAACACAGATGGTAATTCTTCCACCCAACAACCCGGCGTCCGCTTCAAAGGAACCATAAGCCGGGGCTTGATACCCCTCAAGATTTCTTGATTAGCTCTCTCAGCTTGACCATTAGACTGGGGGTGAGACACGGACGCTACATCAAGTCGGATGTGCTCTCATTAACAAAATTCCTCCATCTCACCTTTGGAAAAGTTCGTGCCATTATCTGTGATGATGCTATGTGGAAAACAAAAACGGAAGATCACCTTCTTGATGAATTGAACCGCCGTGGCTGCGTCACATTTGCTTACTGGCTCCACTTCAACCCACTTAGTAAATTTGTCAACCGCCACCAAGAGGTGGGTCTTCTTATCCTTGGACCGCTTAAAAGGACCCACCATATCAAGCCCCCAAGTAGCAAACGACCAAGTTATTGGAATCATCCGTAACTCCTGAGCTGGAACATGAGCTCGGCGTGAAAATTTCTGACAAGCATCACACCGCTTTACCAGGTCCTCGGCATCGGCATGAACCGTCAACCAGTAAAAACCATGACGAAAAGCTTTAGCAAACAGGGATTTTGAACCGACATGGTGACCACAATCGCCTTGATGGATTTCATGCAAGATGTCTTGGCCCTCCTTCGGAGAAACACAACGCTGGAATACGCCTGAAACACTGCAGCGGTGTAACTCGCCATTGTGAATAACCATGGACTTGGATCGCCGGACTATCTGTCTGGCCAGAACTTCATCTTCTGGTAACTCGCCCCGGTTCATATATGCCAGATATGGAACCGTCCAATCCGGAATTATGTGTAAAGCGACAACTAACTGTGCCTCCGGATCAGGAATAGCCAAATCCTCCTCTGTGGGCAACTTTACAGACGGGTTATGAAGGATATCCAGAAAGGTATTGGGCGGCACCGGTTTACGTTGAGACCCCAGCTGGCTTAAAGCATCTGCTGCTTCGTTTTTGCGCCGATCAATGTGCTCAACCTGATAACCTTTGAAGTGACCAGCCACAACATCCACCTCTCGCCTATAAGCCACCATGAGGGGATCCTTAGAGTCCCAAGTGCCAGAAACTTGTTGAGCCACCAGATCAGAATCTCCAAAGCAGCGAACCCGGCTTAAATTCATTTCCTTGGCCACACGGAGACCGTGGAGTAAGGCCTCGCACTCAGCTACATTGTTAGTACAAGGAAACATTAAACGGAGAACATAACAAATTTTATCACCTCGAGGAGAAGTAAGGACAACTCCAGGCCCCGAGCCCTCCAACTGTCTGGACCCATCAAAGTGGATAGTCCAGTATGTGTTGTCCGGTTTGTCTTCTGGTGCCTGCAACTCAGTCCAGTCGTTGATGAAATCCACAAGAGCCTGGGACTTAATGGCTGTACGAGGCATGTATTCCAAACCGTGTGGTCCAAGCTCAATAGCCCACTTAGCAACCTGACCAGTTGCTTCCCTGTTCTGGATTATATCCCCCAAAGGAGCAGAACTGACCACTATGATGGGATGGCCCTGAAAGTAATGTTTAAGCTTCCGACTTGCCATGAAAACCCCATACACTAGCTTCTGCCAATGCGGATATCTTTGCTTTGACTCAATTAACACCTCGCTGATATAATAAACCGGCCTTTGAACCGGATATTCCTTCCCAGCCTCCTTGCGTTCGACCACAATGGCTATGCTGACAGCCCGAGCATTAGCAGCTACATATAATAACAGGGGTTCTTTATCAACCGGAGCAGCAAGAACTGGCGGTTCAACCAGCTGTCTCTTCAAGTCCTCAAACGCCGCATTAGCCGCGTCACTCCAGACAAAATTGTCTGTTTTCTTCAACATCTGATACAGCAGGATCGCCTTCTCTCCCAAGCGGCTGATAAACCGGCTTAGGGCTGCAATTCGACCCGCCAGTTGCTGAACATCATTGATACACGCCGGTTTAGCCAAATATGTAATCGCTTAGATTTTTTCTGGATTAGCCTCAATGCCTATGTTAGACACCAGAAAGCCTGAGAGCTTGCCTGCCGGAACACCAAAAACGCACTTGTCCGGATTGAGCATCATTTTATAAACCTGAAGATTGTTAAAGGTCTCCTTGAGGTCATCTATCAATGTCTCCTTCTTCCTGGACTTTACCACAATGTCATCCACGTAAGCATGAATGTTGCCCCAATCTGAGTGCGAAGACAATTCTGCACAAAGCGCTGATAAGTTGCCTAGGCACTCTTGAGACCAAAGGGCATAGACACATAGCAGAATGCTCCAAAGGGAGTGATAAAGGCCGTTTTCTCCTGGTGTTTAACTGCCATTTTGATCTGATGATAACCGGAATAAGCATCTAAAAAACTCAAACGCTCACAACCCGACGTAGCATCGATGACCTGATCAATACGCGGGAGAGCAAAAGGATCTGCTGGACAAGCTTTGTTCAAGTCTGTGTAATCCACACACATATGCCAAGTGCCGTTCTTCTTAAGCACTAGCACCGGATTGGCCAGCCACTCCGGATGAAAAACTTCAATGATAAACCCAGCAGCCAACAGCCGGGCTACTTCTTCTCCAATGGCCTTGCGTCATTCCTCGTTGAAGCGGCGAAGAAACTTCTTGACCGGTTTAAACTTGGGATCAATATTGAGAGTGTGCTCAGCGAGTTCCCTCGGTACACCGGGCATGTCAGAAGGCTTCCATGCAAAAATGTCCCGGTTCTCGCGGATGAACTCGATGAGCGTGCTTTCCTATTTCAGATCCAGATTTGTGCTAATACTAAACTGTTTGGATGAATCGCCAGGAACGAAATCAACAAGTTTAGTTTCATCAGCCGGTTTGAACTTCAGGGTTGGGTCATGCTCTGTGGTGGGCTTCTTCAGAGGAGTCATATCTGCCGGATCAACATTGTCTTTGTAGAACTTCAACTCCTCTGTTGCACAAACCGACTCAGCATAAGCTGCATCACCCTCTTCACATTCCAAAGCAACCTTACGACTTCCATGCACCGTAATGGTCCCCTTATGACCCGGCATTTTGAGCTGCAAGTAAATATAACAGGTTCTTGCCATGAGCTTTGCATAAGCCGGCCGTCCAAACAAGGCGTCATATGGGCTCTGGATTTTCACCACTTCAAAGGTCAATGTTTCAGACCTGGAATCATGCTCATCACCAAACACAACTTCCAAAGCTATCTTGCCAACAGGATATGCCGATTTACCTGGTACCACACCATGGAAAATAGTGTTCGACGGTTTAAGATTCTTATCCGTCAACCCCATGCGGCAAAAGGTTTCATAATATAGGATGTTGATACTGCTTCCTCCATCCATAAGCACCTTAGTGAATTTATAACCTCCCACCTGAGGTGCCACCACTAGAGCCAGATGACCCGGATTGTCAACCCGGGGCGGATGATCCTCTCTGCTCCACACAATGGGCTGCTCGGACCAACGTAAGTAATGGGGTACTACCGGTTCAACAACATTAACTGCCCTCTTGTGAAGCTTCTGATCGCGCTTACACAAGCTAGTGGTGAAAACATGATACTGCCTGCCATTCAACTGCTTTGGGTGACCCTGAAAACCTGATTGCTGCTGATTCCCCTGATTATTCTGTTGGTTGTGACCACCTTGGTTGTTCTGGTTGCCCTGATTATTCTGAAATCTAGAGTTTGAACCGCCGCCACCGTGAAAACCTGGACCTGAACCGCCCGAGGGACCCTGATCATACCGGAAGAGATCAGAGTTTTTGAACTCCTTCATAATGAAACAATCCTTCCAGAGATGTGTTGCTGGAACCTCCTTGGTCCCGTGCTTTGGACAGGGTTGGTTTAACAGTCGCTCCAGATTCATACTTCCACCATGCTGGGGCGGTTTACCCCTACGACATTGCATATTGCCCTGCACATTGGTGTTAGCCACAAAATCCAAATTATCTGCTTTGCGCTTACCATTGTTCCCATGGCTCCCTTGGTTGTGTTGCTGTCCCTTTGCACCGCCGTTCTTCTTTCCCTTCTCCGGTTTCTCCTCATCAGAATCAGGATCCTTGGTACTATCCGAATCGGCATATTTAACCAAGGCTGCCATGAGTGTTCCCATGTCATTGCAGTGACGCTTCAGCCATCCCAACTTCATCTTCAGTGACTTAAACCGGCAATTACGCTCCAATGTTAGGATCGCCGTGCCAGCCGTAATGCGGTCCGACGAATGTAAGACTTCTGAAACCCGGCGTACCCAATGGGTTGTTGACTCGTTCTCTCCTTGGACACAGGCATCTATATCCACAATGGACATGGGTTGTTTGCATGTGTCCTTGAATTTTGCTATAAACCGGGCCTTCAATTGGTCCCATGATCCGATGGAGTTGGCGGGCAAGCTCTTTAACCAAGTGCGGGCCATTCCTTCCAACATCATGGTGAAGTATTTTGCACATGCCGTTTCATCCACATCCAGCATCTCCATTGCCATCTCATAACTTTCAACCCACGCCTCAGGAGGTTGATCGGCGGTATAATTGGGCACCTTACGCGGACCCTTGAAATCCTTGGGCAATCGCACATTACGGAGAGCCGGGATGAGACACGGCACTCCCCAGGAGCTGAAGGCAAGTCCGGTCCCTCGTTCTAATGACGTCGCTGGCTGAACCGGGGCGGGTTGATGATGACCCGCATGCTGCGCTGCTAATGCGGCCTCCCTTCACGCTCTGCCATTATCCACCACATCCTGAGCATTCGTCCCGCCGCGCGCCGGACTGGGCCATTGAGGAGCACTATGGCGCTGCGCATTGCTGGACACCTCCGGTTCATCTATGTGTCTGCTATAACTTTTGCTCGGACAGGGGGTTGAATGAATTCTTTCTCAGCTATAGGAATAAGCCTGCTGTTGTACAACAGCAGTTTGAAGAAGATCCCTGGCCTGCCGCGTCTCAACCGCCGCCAGCGAATCGCCCTACATCGGTACAGCTGTCAGGCGAGATGCCGCAGCAATCATGTTATCCAAAGGGCTAGAAAAATGACCCGGTGGTGCTGATACATATTGCGGCGGGTTGTCCGTTCGTTAAGGTGGGTCCGTTATCCGTGGTTGATCTGGAGCCGCCTCAGGCGCCACAGTTCGGTTTGTTGCTGCCGGATTTCTCGGCCCAGCCCCCGGCGTATTGAAGAGGTTCAGTCCTTCATAGACCGACGGCAGACGAGACCGGTACTTCCTTCGCAGTACTTCGTTCGATGCGTTCTGATCCAACATAAGCCGGTAATTTTGTGCCTGGATCTGCTGTGACTGGGCATCTAAAGCGGCCCGTTCTTCAGCCATCCTTACTTCCTCAGCTGCCAGATCTTCCTTAGCCTGTGTTATCTGGTCCTTTAGCTTGGTAACCTCCACATTATGCTGATCCTGCGTCTCCGGGGTAACTGTCGTGGTTAACAAGGTCGCCTGCATCCAAAGAAACCGAGAGAACTTGAGCGGTCGTGGCCGCCCTCCCTCTGTCGTGGCTGCTGATCCGGACATCATTGCTGCTGTAGATGAAGATTGCAAGGTGGGCTGTGTTCCGGCCATGAAGACTGCAACCCCGTTTGGCGGTTCAAAGGGGTCCGAAATACTATTGCCATCGAAATAGCCCCCAATCCGGCCATCTTGCAATTGGTACAGCGACTCGGTTTCACCAGTGGACGACTCGCCATCTGAGTAGATGGCCGTCTCACCATCGGATACCGGTTCATATTCTGTACCATGGATGAATCCTACGAACGCATGCTTTATGGCAGGCTGAACCCGGGCAAGACTCGCACGCTGAGCTGTTTTGACGGGGTTGGTGGAGATGTCCGGCTCAGGGCCCGGTTCACCGATCTTGCCGATGAAAACGTGAATTCCGCCAAAGGGGACCCGGTATCCGTACTCGATTGAGCCGGTCTCGGGGCCCCATCCTGTGTCATCGACGTAGAGCTTGCCGCGACGACTCTTGGTCATCCGGCCAACCGCATACCCTTTGAGTCCTTCAAAGCTGCCCTTCAAGAACTCGAAACCATCGTGCAATAGCCCCACGGTGGGCGCCAATTGTCATGTAAATATCACGTCAGATATCCTAATGGAAGGACTTAGTTGTGGAGCCATCGCAACGAGATTAACTTGAAGGGGTTAAACCGAACAAGGGACACAAGAGTTTTATACTAGTTCGGCCCCTTACGATGAAGGTAAAAGCCTACGTCTAGTTGTTATTGAATTGATGGGGTCTCGATGACCAGGGAGAGAATAAGCTTTTCCTGAGTCTCGAGTTGTTGTTTCTTGTCCCTGAACTGCCGCCTAGTCGTCCCTTTATATACATAGGGTGACGCCCGACCGGTTTACAGAGTCCCAAGGCTGGCTCATACAAGTGTTTGGCTCAGTCTCTCCCTTTCCCTAACTACAATACAAGTTATACAACTATGGCGGTTTACCACCATGGGCCCTAATCTACCTCTGGGCTCTGGGCCTCTAAGCCTTATCAGTAAAGCGCCATCTTCTATGCCTTCCTGGGCTTCAGTATAGTTGAGCGTGAACCGACCCCTCCTGGGCGGTTTACACTCAGTAGTTATATCCTCAACACCTTTTCTTGAAACTAGTGTTCTTGTCAATCATCAACACTTGATGCTCTTTCTTGATTTCTACCTTTGTTGATTTCAACATCGCGAAGAGCTAGGGAATCGTTTTCGTCATCCTTTGCATACTATAGTTCATCACGAAGTTCTACTAACTTGGTGATGGTGACTAGACAACTCTGTCAATCACTATCTTATCTGGAAGATTAACTCCCACTTGATTCGAGCGATTGTAGTACCCAGACAATCTGAGCACATGCTCACTAGTTGAGCAATTCTCCTCCATCTTTTAGCTATAGAACTTGTTGGAGACTTCATATCTCTCAACTCAGGTATTTGCTTGAAATATTAACTTTAACTCCTGGAACATCTCATATGGTCCATGACGTTCAAAACGTCTTTGAAGTCCCAATTCTAAGCCGTTAAGCATGGCGCACTAAACTATCAAGTAGTCATCATATTGAGCTAGCCAAACGTTCATAACGCCTCAGATCCGCTCCCGCAATAGGTCCGCATCACCTAGCGGTGCATCAAGGACATAATTCTTCTGTGCAGCAATGAGGATAAACCTCAGACGGACTCAGTCCGCATCATTGCTACTATCATCTTTCAACTTAGTTTTCTCTAGGAACACATATAAAACATAGGGAAGCAACAACGCGAGCTATTGATCTACAACATAATTTGCAAAATACTATTAGGACTAAGTTCATGATAAATTAAAGTTCAATTAATCATATTACTTAAGAACTCCCACTTAGATAGACATCCCTCTAATCATCTAAGTGACCACGTGATCCAAATCAACTAAACCATGTCCTATCATCACGTGAGATGGAGTAGTTTTCAATGGTGAACATCACTATGTTGATCATATCTACCATATGATTCACGCTCGACCTTTCGGTCTCAGTGTTCCGAGGCCATATCTGTATATGCTAGGCTCGTCAAGTTTAACCTGAGTATTCCACGTGCGCAACTATTTTGCACCCGTTGTATTTGAACGTAGAGCCTATCACACCCGATAATCACGTGGTTTCTCGGCACGAAGAACTTTCGCAACAGTGCATACTCAGGGAGAACACTTATACCTTGAAATTTAGTGAGAGATCATCTTATAATGCTACTGTCAATCAAAGCAAAATAAGATGCATAAAGGATAAACATCACATGCAATCAATATAAGTGATATGATATGGCCATCATCATCTTTTGCTTGTGATCTCCATATCCGAAGCACCGTCATGATCACCATCGTCACCGGCGTGACACCTTGATCTCCATCGTAGCATCATTGTCGTTTCGCCACCTATTGCTTCTACGAGTATCGCTACCGCTTAGTGATAAAGTAAAGCAATTACAGGGCGATTGCATTGCATACAATAAAGCGACAACCATATGGCTCCGCCAGCCAAGTCGATAACTCGGTTACAAAACATGATCATCTGATACAATAAAATATAGCATCACGTATTGACCATATCACATCACAACATGCCCTGCAAAAACAAGTTAGACGTCCTCTACTTTGTTGTTGCAAGGTTTACGTGGCTGCTACGGCCTGAGCAAGAACCGTTCTTACCTACGCATCAAAACCACAACGATAGTTCGTCAAGTTAGTGCTATTTTAACTTTCTCAAGGACTGGGCGTATCCACACTCGGTTAAACTAAAGTTGGAGAAACTGACACCCGCTAGCCACGTACGTGCAAAGCACGTCGGTAGAACCAGTCTCGCGTAAGCGTACACGTAATGTCGGTCCAGGATGCTTCATCCAACAATACCGCCGAACCAAAGTATGACATGCTGGTAAGCAGTATGACTTGTATCGCCCACAACTCACTTGTGTTTTACTCGTGCATATAACATCTACGCATAAAACCTAGCTCTGACACCACTGTTGGGGAACGTAGTAATTTCAAAAAAAAAATCCTACGCACACACAAGATCATGGTAATGCATAGCAACGAGAGGGGAGAGTGTTGTCCATGTACCCTCGTAGACCAAAAGCGGAAGCGTTAGCATAACGCGGTTGATGTAGTCGTACGCCTTCACGATCCAACCGATCAAGCACCGAACGTACGACACCTCCAAGTTCAGCACATGTTCAGCTCGATGACGTACCACGAACTCTGATCCAGCAGAGCTTTGCGGGAGAGTTCCGTCAGCATGACGGCGTGATGACGGTGTTGATGATGCTACCGACGCAGGGCTTCGCCTAAGCACCGCTACGATGTTATCGAGGTGGAATATGGTGGAGGGGGGCACCGCACACGGCTAAGAGATCCAAGGATCAATTGTTGTGTCTAGAGGTGCCCCCCTGCCCCCGTATATAAAGGAGCAAGGGGGAGGCGGCCGGCCTAAGAGGAGGGCGCGCCAAGGGTGGGGAGTCCTACTAGGACTCCCAAGTCCTAGTAGGATTCCCCTTTCATTTCGGGAGTAGGAGAGAAGGAAAGAGGGGAGATGGAGAAGGAAAAGGAGGCTGCACCTCTTGTCCATTTCGGACCAGAGGGGGGGGGTGCACGCCTCCTTTCTTTTAGCCTCTCTCCTCTATTCCCGTATGGCCCAATAAGGCCCATGTACTCCCCGGCGAATTCCCGTAACTCTCCGGTACTCAGAAAAATACCCGAATCACTCGGAACCTTTCCGATGTCCGAATATAGTCGTCCAATATATCGATCTTTATGTCTCGACCATTTCGAGACTCATCGTCATGTCCCCGATCTCATCCGGGACTCCGAACTACCTTCGGTACATCAAAACACATAACTCATAATATAAATCGTCACCGAACTTTAAGCATGCGGACCCTACGGGTTCGAGAACTATGTAGACATGACCGAGACACGTCTTCGGTCAATAACCAATAGCGGAACCTGGATGCTCATATTGGCTCCTACATATTCTACGAAGATCTTTATCGGTCAAACCGCATAACAACATACGTTGTTCCCTTTGTCATCGGTATCTTACTTGCCCGAGATTCGATCGTCGGTATCTCAATACCTAGTTCAATCTCGTTACCGGCAAGTCTCTTTACTTGTTATGGAATGCATCATCCCGCAACTAACTCATTAGTCACATTGCTTGCAAGGCTTATAGTGATGTGCATTACCGAGAGGGCCCAGAGATACCTCTCCAACAATCAGAGTGACAAATCCTAATCTCGAAATACGCCAACTCAACATGTACCTTCGGAGACACCTGTAGAGCTCCTTTATAATCACCCAGTTACGTTGTGACGTTTGGTAGCACACAAAGTGTTCCTCCGGTAAACGGGAGTTGCATAATCTCATAGTCACAGGAACATGGATAAGTCATGAAGAAAGCAATAGCAACATACTAAACGATCAAGTGCTAAGCTAACGGAATGGGTCAAGTCAATCACATCATTCTCCTAATGATGTGATCCCATTAATCAAATGACAACTCATGTCTATGGCTAGGAAACACAACCATCTTTGATCAACGAGCTAGTCAAGTAGAGGCATACTAGTGACACTATGTTTGTCTATGTATTCACACATGTATGATGTTTCTGGTTAATACAATTCTAGCATGAATAATAAACATTTATCATGAAAAAAGGAAATAAATAATAACTTTATTATTGCCTCTAGGGCATATTTCCTTCAGGCTTCGCCTAAATACTACAACAATATAACCGAGGTGGAAATCTATGGAGGGGGTCACCGCACACGGCTAAACAATCAACTTGTGTGTCTATGGGGTGCCCTCCTCCCCGTATATAAAGGAGTGGAGGAGGGGAGGGCCGACCCTCTCTATGGTGCGCCCAAGGGGGGGAGTCCTACTCCCAGTAGGAGTAGGTTCCCCCCTTCCCTAGTTGGAGTAGGAGAAGAAGGAAGAGGGAGAGGGAGAGAAGGAAAGGGGGTCGGCCCCCCTCCCAATTCGGATTGGGCTTGGGGGGGGGGGCACCTTGGCCGCCTCCTCATCTCTTCCACCATGGCCCATTAAGGCCCGCAGGGTTCCGGTAACCTCCCGGTACTCCGGAAAAATGCCCGAACCACTCAGAACCTTTCTGGTATCCAAACATAGCCTTCCAATATATCAATCTTTATATCTTGACCAATTCGAGACTCCTCGTCATGTCCGTGATCACATCCAGGACTCCGAACAACCTTCGATACATCAAAACACATAACCTCATAATACCGATCGTCATTGAACATTAAGCGTGCGGACCCTATGGGTTTGAGAACTATGTAGACATGGCCGAGACTCACTTCCGATCAATAACCAATAGCGGAACTTGGATGCTCATATTGGTTCCTACATATTCTACGAAGATATTTATCGGTCAAACCGCATAACAACATACGTTGTCCCCTTTGTCATCGGTATGTTACTTGCCCGAGATTCGATCGTTGGTATCATCATACCTAGTTCAATCTCATTACCGGCAGTCTCTTTACTTGTTCTGTAATACTTCATCCCATAACTAACTCATTAGTTACAATGCTTGTAAGGCTTATATTGATGAGTATTACCGAGAGGGCCCAGAGATACCTCTCCGAAACACGGAGTGACAAACCCTAATCTCAATCTATGACAAACCAACAAACACCTTTAGAGACACCTGTAGAGCACCTTTATAATCACCCTTCTACGTTGTGATGTTTGGTAGCACCCAAAGTGTTCCTCCAGTATTTGGGAGTTGCATAATCTCATACTCTGAGGAACTTGTATAAGTCATGAAGAAAGCAGTAGCAATGAAACTGTAACGATCATAATGCTAAGCTAACGGATGGGTCATGTCCATCACATCATTCTCTTAATGATGTGATCCCGTTCATTGATACGTCTCCAATGTATCTATAATTTATGAAGCAGTCATGCTATATTATTATCTGTTTTGAATGTTTACTGACTTTATTATACACTTTTATATTACTTTTGGGACTAACCTATTAACCGGAGGCCTAGCCCATATTGCTGTTTTCTTGCCTATTTCAGTGTTTCGAAGAAAAGGAATATCAAACGGAGTCCAAATGGAATGAAACCTTCGGGGGCATGATTTTTGGAACGCACATGATCCAGGAGACTTGGAGTTGAAGTCAATGAAGCTTCAAGGCGGCCACAAGGGTGGGGGGCGCGCCCCCCTACTGGGCACGCCCTCGTGTCTTGTGGGCCCCTTGAGGCTCCCCCGACCGACTTCTTTCGCCTATATATTCCCATATACCCTAAAAACATCGAAGCGAAAGATAGATCGGGAGTTCTGCCGCCGCAAGCCTCTGTAGCCACCAAAAACCTCTCGGGGCCTGTTCAAGCACCACCGAGGGGGGATCCTCACCGTGGCCATCTTCATCATCCTGGCGCTCTCCATGACGAGGAGGGAGTAGTTCACCCTCGGGGCTGAGGGTATGTACCAGTAGCTATGTGTTTGATCTCTCTCTCTCTCTCTCTCTCTCTCTCTCTCTCTCTCGTGTTCTCTCTATGGTATGATCTTGATGTATCGCAAGCTTTGCTATTATAGTTGGATCTTATGATGTTTTCTCCCCCCTTTACTCTCTTGTAATGGATTGAGTTTTCCCTTTGAAGTTATCTTGTCGGATTGAGTCTTTCAGGATTTGAGAACACTTGATGTATGTCTTGTTGTGCTTATCTATGGTGACAATGCGATATTCAAGTGATCTACTTAATGTATGTTTTGGTGATCAACTTGCGGGTTCCGCCCATGAACCTATGCATAGGGGTTGGCACACGTTTTCCTCTTGACTCTCTGGTAGAAACTTTGGGGCACTCTTTGAAGTACTTTGTGTTTGTTGAATAGATGAATCTGAGATTGTGTGATGCATATCGTATAATCATGCCCACGGATACTTGAGGTGACAATGGAGTATCTAGGTGACATTAGGGTTTTGGTTGATTTGTGTCTTAAGGTGTTATTCTAGTATGAACTCTATGATAGATTGAACGGAAAGAATAGCTTCATGTTATTTTACTACGGACTCTTGAATAGATAGAGCAGAAAGGATAACTTTGAGGTGGTTTCGTACCCTACCATAATCTCTTCGTTTGTTCTCCGCTATTAGTGGCTTTGGAGTGACTCTTTGTTGAATGTTGAGGGATAGTTATATGATCCAATTATGTTATTATTGTTGAGAGAACTTGCACTAGTGAAAGTATGAACCTTAGGCCTTGTTTCGTATCATTGCAATACCGTTTATGCTCACTTTTATCATTAGTTACCTTGCTGTTTTTATATTTTCAGATTAAAAAACCTATATCTACCATCCATATTGCACTTGTCTCACCATCTCTTCGCCGAACTAGTGCACCTATACAATTTACCATTGTATTGGGTGTGTTGGGGACACAAGAGACTGTTTGTTATTTGGTTGCAGGGTTGCTTGAGAGAGACCATCTTCATGCTATGCCTCCCATGGATTGATAAACCTTAGGTCATCCACTTGAGGGAAATTTGCTACTGTCCTACAAACCTGTGCACTTGCAGGCCCAACAACGTCTACAAGAAGAAGGTTGTGTAGTAGACATCAAGCTTTTTTCTGGCGCCGTTGACGGGGAGGTGAGTGCTTGAAGGTATATCTTTAGATCTTGCAATTGAATCTTTTTGTTTCTTTTTTTATCACTAGTTTAGTTTATAAAAGAAAACTACAAAAAAATGAAATTGAGTTTGTCTCATACGCTTCATCTTTTTAATATCTTTCGTGAGTATGATGAAAAGGAAAATTGTGCTCAAGTGCTAGAAGAAGAAATCTATAGAATGTTTGATACTAAATCTTTGTATGATGAGCATGATTGCAATGTCGTTAGTATGAATTCCTTGAATATCCATGATGCTAATGATATGAAAAGCCACAAGCTTGGGGAAGCTATGTTTGATGATTTTTGTCCCCCAAGTTTTGATAGAATATTTATTATGATGAAAGCATGCCTCCTATTTATGATGATTATATTGATGAAAGTGGGTTTGGAAGAGTGCCAACTTTAGGAAGTAATGATCCCACTATTTTGGAGGATGTTGAATATTATTGTGATAATTATGAAAGTAGATTTGGAGAGGTCATGACTTTATTTAGTGATGAATCCACTATTTCGGAAGAGATTCCAATTGATTATGAGAACAAAGTTGCCTATGATGATTATTGTGATGACTTGTATGCTATTAGGAATAATGATAACCATGAAACTTGTCATCATGATTTTAGATTTCAATTGGATTATGCCTCACATGATAATTATTTTGTTGAGTTTGCTCCCACTACTATTGGTGAGAATAAATTTGCTTATGTGGAGAGTAGTAAAATTTCTATGCTTGTAGATCATGAAAAGAATGATTTAGGTGCTGGTTATATTGCTGAATTCATTCATGATGCTACTGAAAATTATTATGAGGGAGGAACATATGCTTGTAGGAATTGCAATAATGGTAAGTTTCCTCTCTATGTGTTGAAAATCTTGAAGCTATGCTTGTCTTACCTTCCTATGCTAGTTGATTATTGTTCCAATAAGTTGTTTGCTCACAAAATCCCTATGAATAGGAAGTGGGTTACACTTAAATGTGCTATTTATATGCTTCATGATGCTCCCATTATGTTTCAATTCTTATCTTTTATGTGAGCATCATTGTCATCATCATGCCTAGCTAGAAAGGCATTAAAGAAAAGCGCTTGTTGGGAGACATACCAATATTTATCCTTACTGTTTTTGTGTATCCACATGATTATGCTACTGTAGTAATCATGTTTTATAGCTTTTGTTTCAATAAAGTGCCAAGTAAGACCTTTAGGATGGCTTTTGGTGATAGTTGTGTTGATCCTGCTGAAAATCAGAAACTTTCGCACCCAGTAAATTAGTTTTGTTAATTCACAGAAACGTGCTTATGATATGATTATTTTTTATATAGATTGGCGCACAAATTTCTTAGGACTTCCTAATTTGGTAGGATTTTTGGAGTTCAAGAAGTATACGTTTCATACAGATTACTACAGACTTTTCTGTTTTTAACAGATTCTGTTTTCTATGTGTTGTTTGCTTATTTTGATGAATCTATGAGTAGTATCGGAGGGTATGAACCATATAGAAGTTGGAATACAGTATATATTACACCAATATAAATTTAGAATGAGTTCACAACAGTACCTAAGTGGTGGTTTTATTTTCTTATACTAACGGAGCTTACGAGTTTTCTGTTGAGTTTTGTGTTGTGAAGTTTTCAAGTTTTGGGTAAAGATTCGATGGACTATGGAATAAGGAGTGGCAAGATCCTAAGCTTGGGGATGCCCAAGTAACCCCAAGGTAATATTCAAGGACAACCAAGATCCTAAGCTTGGGGATGCCCCGGATGGCATCCCCTCTTTCGTCTTCGTCCATCGGTAACTTTCCTTGGAGCTATATTTTTATTCACCACATGATATGTGTTTTGCTTGGAGCTGAAGGAAATATGCCCTAGAGGCAATAATAAAGTTATTATTTATTTCCTCATACCATGATAAATGTTTATTATTCATGCTAGAATTGTATTAACCGGAAACATAATACATGTGTGAATACATAGACAAACATAGTGTCACTAGTATGCCTCTACTTGACTAGCTCGTTTATCAAAGATGGTTATGTTTCCTAGCCATGGACAAAAGAGTTGTCATTTGATTAACGGGATCACATCATTGGGAGAATGATGTGATTGACTTGACCCATTCCGTTAGCTTAGCACTTGATCGTTTAGTATGTTGCTATTGCTTTCTTCATGACTTATACATGTTCCTAAAACTATGAGATTATGCAACTCCCGTTTACCGGAGGGACACTTTGGGTGCTACCAAACGTCACAACGTAACTGGCTGATTATAAAGGAGTACTACAGGTGTCTCCAAAGGTACATGTTGGGTTGGCATATTTCGAGATTAGGTTTTGTCACTCCGCTTGTCGGAGAGGTATCTCTGGGCCCTCTCGATAATGCACATCACTATAAGCCTTGCAAGCAATGTAGCTAATGAGTTAGTTACGGAATGATGCATTACATAACGAGTAAAGAGACTTGCCGGTAATGAGATTGAACTAGGTAATTGATACCGACGATCGAATCTCGGGCAAGTAACATACCGGTGACAAAGGGAACAACGTATGTTGTTATGCGGTTTGACCGATAAAGATCTTCGTAGAATATGTAGGAGCCAATATGGGCATCCAGGTTCCGCTATTGGTTATTGACCAAGAATAGTTCTAGGTCATGTCTACATAGTTCTCGAACCCGTAGGGTCCGCACGCTTAACGTTACGATGACAGTTTTATTATGAGTTTATAAGTTTTGATGTACCAAAGTTTGTTCGGAGTCCCGGATGTGATCACGGACATGACGAGGAGTCTCGAAATGGTCAAGACATAAAGATTGATATATTGGACGACTATATTCGGACACCGGAAGTGTTCCGGTGGTTTTGGAGAAAACCGGAGTGCCGGAGGGTTACTGAACCCCCGGGAGAAGTAATGGGCCTTAGTGGGCCTGAGGGGAGAGAGAGGGTAGCAGCCCAGGAGGTGGCGCCCCCCCCTTGAGGAGTCCGAATTGGACTAGGCGAGGGGGCGCGGCCCCCCTTTCCCTCTCCCTCTCCCTCTCTTTCCTTCCCCCTTCCTCCTTCCTAGTGGTACTAGGAAAGGGGAGTCCTACTCCAACTAGGAGGAGGACTCCCCCCTCCTTGGCGCGCCCCCTAGGGCTGGCCGGCCTCCCCCTTGCTCCTATATATACGGGGGCAGGGGGGCACTCTAGAGACACACAAGTTGATCTACGGATCGTTCCTTAGCCATGTGCGTGCCCCCTCCACCATATTCCACCTCGGTCATATCGTCATGAGTTTAGGCGAAGCCTGCGCCCGTAGAACATCATCATCGTCCACCACGCCGTCGTCTTGTGGAACTCGTCCCCGACGCTTTGCTGGATCGGAGCCCGGGGAACGTCATCGAGCTGAACGTGTGCTGAACACAGAGGTGCCGTACGTTCGGTGCTTGGATCGGTCGGATCATGAAGACGAACGACTACATCAACCGCATTGTCATAACGCTTCCGCTTACGGTCTACGAGGGTACGTGGACAATACTCTCCCCTCTCGTTGCTATGCCATCACCATGATCTTGCGTGTGCGTAGGAAATTTTTTGAAATTACTACGTTCCCCAATAGTGGCATCCGAGCCTGGTTTTATGCGTAGATGTCATATGCACGAGTAGAACACAAGTGAGTTGTGGGCGATACAAGTCATACTTGCTTACCAAAGATGTCATACTTTGGTTCGGCGGTATTGTGAGATGAAGCGGCCCAGACAGACATTACGCGTACGCTTACGCGAGACTGGTTTCATCGTTACGAGCACTCGTGCTTAAAGGTGGCTGGCGGGTGTCTGTCTCTCTCACTTTAGCTGAATCGAGTGTGGCTACGCCCGGTCCTTGCGAAGGTTAAAACAGCACTAACTTGACGAACTATCGTCGTGGTTTTGATGCGTAGGTAAGAACAGTTCTTGCTAAGCCCGTAGCAGCCACATAAAACTTGCAACAACAAAGTAGAGGATGTCTAACTTGTTTTTGCAGGGCATGTTGTGATGTGATATGGTCAAGACGTGATGCTATATTTTATTGTATGAGATGATCATGTTTTGTAACCGGTTATCGGCAATGGCGGGAGCCATATGGTTGTCGCTTATTGTATGAAATGCAAGCATGTAATTGCTTTACTTTATCACTAAGCGGTAGCGATAGTCGTAGAAGCAATAGATGGCGTAAACGACAATGATGCTACGATGGAGATCAAGGTGTCGCGCCGGTGACGATGGTGATCACGACGGTGCTTCGGAGATGGAGATCACACGCACAAGATGATGATGGCCATATCATATCACTTATATTGATTGCATGTGATGTTTGTCCTTTATGCATCTTATCTTGCTTTGATTGACAGTAGCATTTTAAGATGATCTCTCACTAAAATTATCAAGAAGTGTTCTCCCTGAGTATGCACCGTTGCCAAAGTTCGTCGTTCCCAGACACCACGTGATGATCGGGTGTGATAAGCTCTACGTCCATCTACAACGGGT
Source organism: Aegilops speltoides (assembly GCA_021437245.1). Taxonomy (NCBI): domain Eukaryota; kingdom Viridiplantae; phylum Streptophyta; class Magnoliopsida; order Poales; family Poaceae; genus Aegilops; species Aegilops speltoides. Next base: position 130,746,376 of record CM038143.1, on the reverse strand, counting down.
GCAAGCCAGTTTTGCACACGCAGAATACTCAGGTTAAACTTGGCGAGCCTAGCATATGCAGATATGGCCTCAAAACACAGAGACCGAAAGGTTGAGCGTGAATCATATAGTAGATATGATCAACATAGTGATGTTCACCATTGAGAACTACTCCATCTCACGTGATGATCGGTTATGGTTTAGTTGATTTGGATCACGTGACCACTTAGATGACTAGAGAGATGTCTGTCTAAGTGGGAGTTCTTTAGTAATATGATTAATTGAACTTAAATTTATCATGATCTTAGTACCTGATAGTATTTTGCTTGTCTATGTTTGTTGTAGATAGATGGCTTGTGCTGTTTTCCGTTGAATTTTAATGTGTTCCTTGAGAAAGCAAAGTTGAAAGATGATGGTAGCAATTACACGGACTGGGTCCGTAACTTGAGGATTATCCTCATTGCTGCATGAAGAATTACGCCCCGAAGCACCATCGGGTGCCGTGCCTGCTTCAGAGCAAAGCTGATGACTACTCGATAGTTCAGTGTGCCATGCTTTACGGCTTAGAACCGGGTCTTCAACGACGTTTTGAACGTCATGGAGCATATGAGATGTTCTAGGAGTTGAAGTTAATATTTCAAGAAATTCCCGGATTGAGAGATATAAAGTCTCCAATAAGTTCTATAGCTGCAAGATGGAGGAGAATAGTTCTGTCAGTGAACACATACTCATAATGTCTGGGTATAATAATCACTTGATACAACTGGGAGTTAATCTTCCTCATGGTAGTGTCATTGACAGAATTCTCCAATCACTGCCACCAAGCTACAAGAGCTTCGTGATGAACTATAATATGCAAGGGATGAACAAGACAATTCCCGAGCTCTTCGCAATGCTAAAAGCTGCGGAGGTAGATATCAAGAAGGAGCATCAAGTGTTGATGGTTAACAAGACCACCAGTTTCAAGAAAAAGGGCAAAGGGAAGAAGAAGGGGAACTTCAAGAAGAACAGCAAACAAGTTGCTGCTCAAGAGAAGAAACCCAAGTCTGGACCTAAGCCTAAACTGAGTGCTTCTCTTGCAAGCGGTCGACACTTTGAAGCGGAACTGCCCCAAGTATTTGGCGGATAAGAAGGATGGCAAGGTGAACAAAGGTATATGTGATATACATGTTATTGATGTGTACCTTACTAGAGCTCGCAGATAGCACTGGTATTTGATATCGGTTCATTGCTAACATTTGCAACTCGAAGCAGGACTACGGAATAAGCGAGCACTGGCCAAGGACGAGGTGACGATGCGCGTGGGAAACGGTTCCAAAGTCGATGTGATCGCGGTCGGCACGCTACCTCTACATCTACCTTCGGGACTAGTTTTAGACCTGAATAATTGTTATTGGGTGCCAGCCTTGAGCAAGAACATTATATCTGGATCTTGTTTGATGCGAGACGGTTATTCATTTAAATCAGAGAATGATGGTTGTTCTATTTATATGAGTAATATCTTTTATGGTCATGCACCCTTGAAGAGTGGTCTATTTTTATTGAATCTCGATAGTAGTGATACACATATTCATAATGTCGAAGCCAAAAGATGCAGAGTTGATAATGATAGTGCAACTTATTTGTGGCACTGCCGTTTAGGTCATATCGGTGTAAAGCGCATGAAGAAACTCCATATTGATGGACTTCTGGAATCACTTGATTATGAATCACTTGGTACTTGCGAACCGTGCCTCATGGGCAAGATGACTAAAACACCGTTCTCCGGTACTATGGAGAGAGCAACAAATTTGTTGGAAATCATACATACAGATGTATGTGGTCCGATGAATGTTGAAGCTCGTGGCAGATATCGTTATTTTCTCACCTTCACAGATGATTTGAGCAGATATGGGTATGTCTACTTAATGAAACACAAGTCTGAAACATTTGAAAAGTTCAAAGAATCTTAGAGTGAAGTGGAAAATCATCGTAACAAGAAAATAAAGTTTCTACGATCTGATCGTGGAGGAGAATATTTGAGTTACGAGTTTGGTTTACATTTGAAACAATGCGGAATAGTTTCGCAACTCACGCCACCCGGAACACCACAATGAAATAATGTGTCCGAATGTCGTAATCGTACTTTACTAGATATGGTGCGATCTATGATGTCAATTACTGATTTACCGCTATCGTTCTGGGGTTATGCTTTAGAGACGGCCGCATTCACGTTGAATAGGGCACCATCAAAATATGTGAGACGACGCCTTATGAACTGTGGTTTGGCAACAAACCAAAGTTGTCGTTTCTTAAAGTTTGGGGCTGTGATGCTTATGTGAAGAAACTTCAACCAGATAAGCTCGAACCTAAATCGGAGAAATGTGTCTTCATAGGATACCCAAAAGAGACTGTTGGGTACACCTTCTATCACAGTTCTGAAGGCAAGACATTCGTTGCTAAGAATGGATCCTTTCTAGAGAAAGAGTTTCTCTCGAAAGAAGTGAGTGGGAGGAAAGTAGAACTTGATGAGATAACTATACCAGCTCCCTTATTGGAAAGTAGTTCATCACAGAAATCGGTTCGTGTGACACCTACACCAATTAGTGAGGAAGCTAATGATAATGATCATGAAACTTCAGATCAAGTTTCTACTAAACCTCGTAGGTCTACCAGAGTAAGATCCGCACCAGAATGGTACGGCAATCCTATTCTGGAAGTCATGTTACTTGACCATGATGAACCTACGAACTATGAGGAAGCGATGATGAGCCCAGATTCCGCAAAATGGCTAGAAGCCATGAAATCTGAGATGGGATCCATGTATGAGAACAAAGTGTGGACTTTGGTTGACTTGCCCGATGATCGGCAAGCCATTGAGAATAAATGGATCTTTAATAAGAAGACTGACACTGATGGTAATGTAACTGTCTATAAAGCTCGACATGTTGTGAAAGGTTTTCGACAAGTTCAAGGGGTTGACTACGATGAGACTTTCTCACCCGTAGCGATGCTTAAGTCTGACCGAATCATGTTAGCTATTGCTGCATTTTATGATTATGAAATTTGGCAAATGGATGTCAAAACTACATTCTTGAATGGATTTCTGGAAGAAGAGTTGTATATGATGCAGCCAGAAGGTTTTGTTGATCCAAAAAGTGCTAACAAAGTGTGCAAGCTCCAGCTATCCATTTATGGACTGGTGCAAGCATCTCAGAGTTGGAATAAATGCTTTGATAGTATGATCAAAGCATATGGTTTTATACAGACTTTTGGAGAAGCTTTGTATTTACAAGAAAGTGAGTGGGAGCTATGTAGCATTTACGATATTATATGTAGATGACATATTATTAATTGGAAATGATATAGAATTTCTGGATAGCATAAAGGGATACTTGAATAAAAGTTTTTCAATGAAAGACCTCGGTGAAGCTGCTTACATATTGGGCATCAAGATTTATAGAGATAGATCAAGACGCTTAATAGGACTTTCACAAAGCACATACCTTGATAAAATTTTGAAAAAGTTCAAAATGGATCAGGCAAAGAAAGGGTTTTTGCTCGTGCTACAAGGTGTGAAGTTGAGTCAGACTCAATGCCCAACCACAGCAGAAGATAGAGAGAAAATGAAAGATGTTCCCTATGCTTCAGCCAAAGGCTCTATCATGTATGCAATGCTGTGTACCAGACCTGACGTGTGCTTAGCAATAAGCTTGGCAGAAGGTACCAAAGTAATCCAGAGGGGATCATCGGACAGCGGTCAAGAACATCCCAAATACGAAAAGGACTAAGGATATGTTTCTCGATATGGAGGTGACAAAGAGCTAGTCGTAAATGGTTACGTCGATGCAAGCTTTGACACTGATCCGGACGATTCTAAATCGCAAACCCGATACGTATTTTTATTAAATGGTGGAGCTGTAAGTTGGTGCAGTTCTAAACAAAGCGTCGTGGCGGGATCTACATGTGAAGCGGAGTACATAGCTGCTTCCGCGAGAAAATGAAGGAGTCGGATGAAGGAGTTCATTTCCGATCTAGGTGTCATACCTAGTGCATCGGGACCAATGAAGATCTTCTGTGACAATACTGGTGCAATTGCCTTGGCAAAGGAATCCAGATTTCACAAGAGGACCAAGCACATCAAGAGACACTTCAATTCCATCCGGGACCAAGTCCAAGTGGGAGACATAGAAATTTGCAAGATACATACGGATCTGAATGTTGCAGACCCGTTGATTAAGCCTCTCTCACGAGCAAAACATGATCAACACCAAGACTCCATGGGTGTTAGAATCATTACTATGTAATCTAGATTATTGACTCTAGTGCAAGTGGGGGACTGAAGGAAATATGCCCTAGAGGCAATAATAAAGTTATTATTTATTTCCTCATATCATGATAAATGTTTATTATTCATGCTAGAATTGTATTAACCAGAAACATAATACATGTGTGAATACGTAGACAAACATAGTGTCACTAGTATGCCTCTACTTGACTAGCTCGTTTATCAAAGATGGTTATGTTTCCTAGCCATGGACAAAAGAGTTGTCATTTGATTAACGGGATCACATCATTGGGAGAATGATGTGATTGACTTGACCCATTCCGTTAGCTTAGCACTTGATTGTTTAGTATGTTGCTATTGCTTTCTTCCGACTTATACATGTTCCTGAAACTATGAGATTATGCAACTCCCGTTTACCGGAGGAACACTTTGGGTGCTACCAAACGTCACAACGTAACTGGCTGATTATAAAGGAGTACTACAGGTGTCTCCAAAGGTACATGTTGGGTTGGTGTATTTCGAGATTAGGTTGTGTCACTCCGATTGTCGGAGAGGTATCTCTGGGCCCTCTCGGTAATGCACATCACTATAAGCCTTGCAAGCAATGTAGCTAATGAGTTAGTTACAGAATGATGCATTACATAACGAGTAAAGAGACTTGCCGGTAACGAGATTGAACTAGGTAATTGATACCGACGATCGAATCTCAGGCAAGTAACATACCGGTGACAAAGGGAATAACGTATGTTGTTATGCGGTTTGACCGATAAAGATCTTCGTAGAATATGTAGGAGCCAATATGGGCATCCAGGTTCCGCTATTGGTTATTGACCGAGAATAGTTCTAGGTCATGTCTACATAGTTCTCGAACCCGTAGGGTCCCCACACTTAACGTTACGATGACAGTTTTATTATGAGTTTATAAGTTTTGATGTACCAAAGTTTGTTCGGAGTCTTGGATGTGATCACGGACATGACGAGGAGTCTCGAAATGGTCGAGACATAAAGATTGATATATTGGACGACTATATTCGGACACCGGAAGTGTTCCGGGTGGTTTTGGAGAAAACCGGAGTGCCGGAGGGTTACCGGACCCCCCCCCCCCCGGGGAGAAGTAATGGGCCTTAGTGGGCCTGAGGGGAGAGAGAGGGCAGCAGCCCAGGAGGTGGCGCCCCCTTGAGTCCGACTGGACTAGGGAGGCGCGCCCCCCCTCCCTCTCCCTCTGCCTCTCTTTCCTTCCCCCTTCCTCCTTCCTAGTGGGACTAGGAAAGGGGAGTCCTACTCCCACTACGAGGAGGACTCCCTTCTCCTTGGCGCCCCCCCTAGGGCCGGCCAGCCTCCCCCCTTGCTCCTTTATATACGGGGGCAGGGGGCACCCTAGAGACACACAAGTTGATCTACGGATCGTTCCTTAGCCGTGTGCGGTGCCCCCCTCCACCATATTCCACCTCGGTCATATCATCGCGGAGTTTAGGCGAAGCCCTGCGCCGGTAGAACATCATCATCGTCACCACGCCGTCGTGCTGACGGAACTCGTCCCCGGCGCTTTGCTGGATCGGAGCCCGGGGAACGTCATCGAGCTGAACGTGTGCTGAACACGGAGGTGTCGTACGTTCGGTGCTTGGATCGGTCGGATCATGAAGACATACGACTACATCAACCGCGTTGTCATAACGCTTCCGCTTACAGTCTACGAGGGTACGTGGACAATACTCTCCCCTCTCGTTGCTATGCCATCACCATGATCTTGCGTGTGCGTAGGAATTTTTTTGAAATTACTATGTTCCCCAACAGGAGCGTCATTTTATTTTGTTAGTATTTGCTCGCTGTTATTTATAATAATGTTTTGCATCTTTATTTTCAATAAAAATGTCAAGTATAGCCTTTACCATGCTTATTTTGCTAGTATACATGTTGCTGTTTGAAAACAGAAAGTTTACCGCTGTTGCAAAAATTCCCCAGAAAAGTCAGAGAATGGTATAATGTTGAAACTTTTTGCATATTGAGCTCTGATAAATCTTCTACAGCGTAGATTTTTTCTCATAATTTTTGGATTTAGGGAGTTATGATGAATCTTGCATTCTTTACAGACTATACTGTTTTGACAGATTGCTGTTATGGTTGCATTGTTTGCATATGTTTGCTTGTTTAATGATTCTATTTGAGGATAGGAGTATTAAATATGCAGAGGCATTTAGTATGCAATGTTGAATAATAATTTTAGTGTTTTGTTACAGTAGAAAATGATAAGGTTTTGCATTGGTTTATACTAACCTATCTCACGAGTTCTTGTTGAGTTTGGTGTGGATGAAGCTTTTGATAAAAAGAGAAACCATGATATGAGAGGAATTAAGGAGACACAAAAGTTAAAGCTTGGGGATGCCCAAGGCACCCCAAGATAATATTTCAAGAAGTCTCAAGCATCTAAGCTTGGGGATGCCCCGTTAGGCATCCCACCTTTCTTCGTCAACAACTATCGGTTAGTATCGGTTGAACCTAAGTTTTTGCTTCTTCACATAAGTTGTGCTATCCTTGCATTATCATTTTATCTTGCTTTGCTTGCTGCTTGAATAAAGTACTTAAGATCTGAAATTCTTAAATGAGAGAGAGTCTTCACATAGTTACGTAATTATTTAGCTACTCATTGATCTTCACTTATATCTTTTTGGAGTAGTTTGTCATTTACTCGTGTGCTTCACTTATATCCTATGAGTAAATGGTTGAATGAGTTGAATGTCATAAATATGAAATTATATATGTCTCATTTGCTTATCCCATGGGGAGTAATGACTTCACATCTAAGAAGTAGAGGTTGTAAATTTATTGAAGGTTAGCAAGCATTGTATTGGTCATTTGAACAATTCATGAAAGAATATTGAAGGAAGAGAGATTTCACATATAAATATACTATCTTAGACATCTTTTATAATTGTGAGCACTCATTAAGTATGACATGCTAAAGAGTTGATGTTGGACAAGGAAGACAACGTAATGGGTTATGTTTTCTCACATCTCAGTTAAAGTATATTGTCATGGATCATTCAAACATGTTGAGCTTGCCTTTCCCCCTCATGCTAGCCAAATTCCTTGCACCAAGTAGAGATACTACTTGTGCTTCCAAATATCCTTAAACCTAGTTTTGCCATGAGAGTCCACCATACCTACCTATGGATTGAGTAAGATCCTTCAAGTTGTCATCGGTGCAAGCAATAAAAATTGCTCTCTAAATATGTATGATCTATTAGTGTGAAGAAAATAAGTTTTATACGATCTTGTTATGGAAGCAATAAAAGTGACGGACTGCATAATAAAGGTCCATATACAAGTGGCAATATAAAGTGACGTTCTTTTGCATTAAGATTTTGTGCATCCAACCATAAAAGCGCATTACAACCTCTGCTTCCCTCTGCGAAGGGCCTATCTTTTACTTTATGTCTTTTACTTTATGCAAGAGTCAAGGTGATCTTCACCTTTCCCTTTTTTCATTTTATCCTTTGGCAAACACCTCGTGTTGGAAAGATCCTCGTGCCGGAGGGGGGATCCCTCACCGTTGGCCATCTTCATCATCCTGGCGCTCTCCATGACGAGGAGGGAGTAGTTCACACTCGGGGTTGAGGTTATGTACCAGTAGCTATGTGTTTGGTCTCTCTCTCTCTCGTGTTCTCTCTATGGTACGATCTTGATGTATCGCGAGCTTTGCTATTATAGTTGGATCTTATGCTGTTTTCTCCCCCTCTACTCTCTTGTAATGGATTGAGTTTTCCCATCTTGTCGGATTGAGTCTTTAAGGATTTGAGAACACTTGATGTATGTCTTGCCGTGCTTATCTGTGGTGACAATGGGATATTCACGTGATCCACTTGATGTATGTTTTGGTGATCAACTTGCGGGTTCCGCCCATGAACCTATGCATAGGGTTTGGCACACGTTTTCGTCTTGACTCTCCGGTAGAAACTTTGGGGCACTCTTTGAAGTACTTTGTGTTGGTTGAATAGATGAATCTGAGATTGTGTGATGCATATCGTATAATCATGCCCACGGATACTTGAGGTGACAATGGAGTATCTAGGTGACATTAGGGTTTTGGTTGATTTGTGTCTTAAGGTGTTATTCTAGTATGAACTCTATGATAGATTGAAGGGAAAGAATAGCTTCATGATATTTTACTACGGACTCTTGAATAGATAGAGCAGAAAGGATAACTTTGAGGTGGTTTCATACCCTACCATAATCTTTTCGTTTGTTCTCCGCTATTAGTGGCTTTGGAGTGACTCTTTGTTGCATGTTGAGGGATAGTTATATGATCCAATTATGTTATTATTGTTGAGAGAATTTGCACTAGTGAAAGTATGAACCTTAGGCCTTTTTCCTACCATTGCAATGCCGTTTACGCTCACTTTTATCATTAGTTATCTTGCTGTTTTTATATTTTCAGATTACAAAAACCTATATCTACCATCCATATTGCACTTGTATCACCATCTCTTCGCCGAACTAGTGCACCTATACAATTTACCATTGTATTGGGTGTGTTGGGGACACAAGAGACTGTTTGTTATTTGGTTGCAGGGTTGCTTGAGAGAGACCATCTTCATCCTACGCCCCCCACGGATTGATAAACCTTAGGTCATCCACTTGAGGGAACTTTGCTACTGTCCTACACACATGTGCACTTGCGGGCCCAACAACGTCTACAAAAAGAAGGTTTTGTAGTAGAAATCATTCATCAAATGACAACACATGTCTATGGTTAGGAAACATAACCATCTTTGATTAACGAGCTAGTCAAGTAGAGGCATACTAGGGACTATATGTTTTGTCTATGTATTCACACATGTACTAAGTTTCCGGTTAATACAATTCTAGCATGAATAATAAACATTTATCATGAATTAAGGAAATAAATAATAACTTTATTATTGCCTCTAGGGCATATTTCCTTCAGTCTCCCACTTGCACTAGAGTCAATAATCTAGTTCACATCACCGTGTGATTTAACACCAATAGTTCACATCTGTATGTGATTAACACCCATAGTTCACATCGCCATGTGATCAACACCCAAAGAGTTTACTAGAGTCAATAATCTAGTTCACATTGCTATGTGATTAACACCCAAAGAGTACTGAGGTGTGATCATGTTTTGCTTATGAGAGAAGTTTAGTCAACGGGTCTGTCACATTCAGAGCCGTATGTATTTTGCAAATATTCTATGCATATATAATGCTCTGCATAGAGCTACTCTAGCTAATTGCTCCTACTTTCAATATGTATCCAGATTGAGACTTAGAGTCATCTGGATTGGTGTAAAAGCTTGCATCGACGTAACTCTTTACCATGAACTCTTTATCACCCCCATCACCGAGAAACATTTCCTTAGTCCTCACTAAGGATAATTTGACTGATGTCCAGTGATCTACTCTTAGATCACTATTGTACCCCCTTGCCAAACTCATGGCAAGGCACACAATAGGTCTGGTACACAACACAACATACATCATAGAACCTATGACTAAAGCATAGGGAATGACTTTCATTCTCTTTCTATCTTCTGTCATGGTCGGGCTTTGAGTCTTACTCAATTTTACACCTTGTAATACAGACAAGAACTCCTTCTTTGACTGATCCAGTTTGAACTCTTTCAAAAACTTGTCAAGGTATATACTGATTGAAAAATCTTATCAAGCGTCTTGATCTATCTTTATAGATCTTGATGCCCAATATGTAAGCAGCTTCACCGAGGTCTTTCTTTTAAAAACTCTTATTCAAGTATCCCTTTATGCTATCCAGAAATTCTATATCATTTCCAATCAACGATATGTCATCCACATATAATATTAGAAATGCTACAGAGCTCCCACTCACTTTCTTGTAAATACAGGCTTCTCCAAAATTCTGTATAAAACCATATGCTTCGATCACACTATGAAAACATTTATTCCAACTCCAAGAGGCTTGCACCAGTCCATAAATGGATCATTGGAGCTTGCACATTTTGTTAGCACCCTTTGGATCGACAAAACCTTCTTGTTGTATCATACACAACTCTTCTTCCAAAAATTTATTCAGGAATGCAGTTTTGACATCCATCTGCCAGATTTCATAAAATATGGCAACTGCTAACATGATTCAGACAGATTTAAGCATCGCTACAGTTGAGAAAATCTCATTGTAGTCAACACCTTGAATTTGTCAAAAACCTTTCGCTACAAATCAAGCTTTGTATATAGTAACACTACTATCAGTGTCCGTCTTTGTCTTGAAGATCCATTTACTTTCTATGGATTGCCGATCATCGGGCAAGAACACCAAAGTCCACACTTTGTTCTTATACGTGGATCCCATCTCAGATTTCATGGCCTCAAGCCATTTCGCGAAATCTGGACTCATCATAGCTTCCTCATAGTTCGTAGGTTCATCATGGTCTAATAACATGACTTCCAGAAAAGGATTACCGTACCACTCTGGTGCGGACCGTACTCTGGAAGACCTACGAGGTTCTGTAGTAACTTGATCTGAAGTTTCATGATCATCATCATTAGCTTCCTCACTAATTGGCGTAGGAATAACTGGAACTGATTTCTGTGATAAACTACTTTCCAATTCAGGAGAAGATACAATTACCTCATCAAGTTCTACTTTCCTCCCACTCACTTCTTTCGAGAGAAACTCCTTCTCTAGAAAGGATCCATCTTTAGCAGCGAATATCTTGCCTTCGGATCTATCATAGAAGGTGTACCCAACAGTTTCCTTTGGGTATCCTATGAAGACGCACTTCTCCGATTTGGGTTCGAGCTTATTAGGTTGAAGCTTTTTCACATAAGCATCGCAGCCCCAAATTTTAAGAAACGACAACTTTGGTTTCTTGCCAATCCATAGTTCATAAGGCGTCGTCTCAACCGATTTTGATGGTGCCCTATTTAAAGTGAATGCAGCCGTCTCTAAAGCATAACCCCAAAAACGATAGCGGTAAACCAGTAAGAGACATCATAGATCGCACCATATCTAATAAAGTACGATTATGACATTCAGACACACCATTTCGCTGTGGTGTTCCAGGTGGCGTTAATTGTGAAACTATCCCATGTTGTTTCAAATGAAGACCAAACTCGTAACTCAACTATTCTCCTCCACGATCAGATTGTAGAAACTTTATTTTCTTGTTACGATGATTTTCCACTTCACTATGAAATTCTTTGAACTTTTCAAATGTTTCAGACTTGTGTTTCATTAAGTAGATATACCCATATCTGCTCAAATCATCTGTGAAGGTCAGAAAATAACGATACCCGCCACGAGCATCAACACTCATTGGACCGCATACATCGGTATGTATTATTTCCAATAAGTCACTAGCTCGTTCCATTGTTCCGGAGAACGGAGTTTTAGTCATCTTGCCCATAAGGCACGGTTTGCAAGAATCAAATGATTCATAATCAAGTGATTCCAAAAGTCCATCTTTATGGAGTTTATTTATGCACTTCACACCAATATGACCCAAACGGCAGTGCCACAGATAAGTTGCACTATCATTATCAACTTTGCATCTTTTGGCATCAATACTATGAATATGTGTATTACCATGATCGAGATTCAATAAACCAACAACATTGGGTGTATGACCATAGAAGGTTTTATTCATGTAAACAGAATAACAATTATTCTCTGTCTTAAATGAATAATTGTATTGCAATTAACATGATCTAATCATATTCATGCTCAATGCAAACACCAAATAACATTTATTTAGGTTCAACACTAATCCCGAAAGTATAGGGAGTGCTCGATGATGATCATATCAATCATGGAACCACTTCCAACACACATCGTCACTTCATCCTCAACTAGTCTCTATTTATTCTGCAACTCCTGTTTCGAGTTACTAATCTTAGGAAACGAACAAGTATCAAATATATCAATAATATGTATATCAAATATACCTTTGTTCACTTTGCCATCCTTCTTATCCGCCAAATATTTGGGAAAGTTCCACTTCCAGTGACCATTTCCTTTGGAGTAGAAGCACTCAGTTTCAGGCTTAGGTCCATCTTTGGGCTTCTTCACGGGAGTGACAACTTGCTTGCCATTCTTCTTGAAGTTCCCTTTCTTTCCCTTTGCCCTTTTCTTGAAACTAGTGGTCTTGTTTAATCATCAACACTAGATGCTCTTTCTTGATTTCTACCTTCGTCGATTTCAGCATCACGAAGAGCTCGGGAATCGTTTTCGTCATCCCTTGCATACTATAGTTCATCACGAAGTTCCAGTGATACGTCTCCAACATATCTATAATTTTTTATTGTTCCATGCTATTACATTACCTGTTTTGTATGTTTATGGGCTTTACGATACACTTTTATTTCATTTTTGGGACAAACCTATTAACCGGAGGCCCAGCCCAAATTGCTGTTTTCTTGGCCTATTTTAGTGTTTCACAGAAAAGGAATATCAAACGGAGTCCAAACGGAATGAAACCTTCTGGGGAGTTATTTTTGGATAGGAAGCAATCCAAGAGACTTGGAGTAGACGTCAGGGAAGCAACGAGTAAGCCACGAGGCAGGGAGGCGCGCCCTACCGCCCTCAGCACGCCCCCCACCCTCGTCGTCCCCTCGTGGCTCCCTTGACCGACTTCTTGTGCCTATATATATCCATATACCCCGAAAACATCCAGGAGCACAATAGATTGGGAGTTCCGCCACCGCAAGCCTCTGTAGCCACCAAAAACCACTCAGGACCCTGTTGGCACCCTACCGGAGGGGCGATCCCTCACCGGTGGCCATCTTCATCATCCCGGTGCTCTCCATGACGAGGAGGGAGTAGTTCACCCTAGGGGCTAAGGGTATGTACCAGTAGCTATGTGTTTGATCTCTCTCTCTCTCTCTCTCTCGTGTTCTTGATTTGGCACAATCTTGAAGTATCGCGAGCTTTGCTATTATATTTGGATCTTATGATGTTTCTCCCCCTCTACTCTCTTGTGATGAATTGAGTTTTCCCTTTGAAGTTATCTTATCGGAATGAGTCCTTAAGGATTTGAGAACACTTGGTGTATGTCTTGCGTGGGATACCCATGGTGACAATTGGGTATTCTATTGATTCACTTGATGTATGTTTTGGTGATCAACTTGCGGGTTCCGTGACCTTGAGAATCTATGCATAGGGGTTGGCACATGTTTTTGTCTTGACTCTCCGGTAGAAACTTTGGGGCACTTTTTGAAGTACTTTGTGTTGGTTGAATAGATGAATCTGAGATTGTGTGATGCATATCATATAATCATACCCACGGATACTTGAGGTGACATTGGAGTATCTAGGTGACATTAGGGTTTTGGTTGATTTGTGTCTTAAGGTGTTATTCTAGTACGAACTCTATGATAGATCGAACGGAAAGAATAGCTTCATGTTATTTTACTACGGACTCTTGAATAGATTGATCAAAAAGGATAACTTTGAGGTGGTTTTGTAACCTACAATAATCTCTTCGTTTGTTCTCCGCTACTAGTGACTTTGGAGTGACTCTTTGTTGCATGTTGAGGGATAGTTATATGATCCAGTTATGTTATTATTGTTGAGATAACTTGCACTAGTGAAAGTATGAACCTCAGGCCTTGTTTCCTACCATTGCAATACCGTTTACACTCACTTTTATCATTAGTTACCTTTCTGTTTTTATATTTTCAGATTACAAAAACCTATATCTACCATACATAATGCACTTGTATCACCATCTCTTCGCCGAACTAGTGCACCTATACAATTTACCATTGTATTGGGTGTGTTGGTGACACAAGAGACTCTTTGTTATTTGGTTGCAGGGTTGTTTGAGAGAGACCATCTTCATCCTACGCCTCCCACGGATTGATAAACCTTAGGTCATCCACTTGAGGGAAATTTGGTACTGTCCTACAAACCTATGCACTTGGAGGCCCAACAACGTCTACAAGAAGAAGGTTTCGTAGTAGACATCAAGCTCTTTTCTGGCGCCGTTGACGGGGAGGTGAGTGCTTGAAGGTATATCTTTATATCTTGCAATCGAATCTTTTAGTTCCTTGTTTTATCACTAGTTTAGTTTATAAAAATAAACTACACACAAAAAATGGAATTGAGTTTGCCTCATACGCTTCATCTTTTTAAAATCTTTCGTGAGAATGATGGAAAGGAAAACTATGCTCAAGTGCTAAAAGAAGAAGTCTATAAAATGTTTGGCACTAAATCTTTTAATGATGAGCATGATTGCAATGTTGTTAGTAGAACTCTTTGAATATCCATAGTACTAATGATGATTGCACTAGTCATGATGAAAATGTCTCTTATAAGCATGTCAACTTTTGTGGAGTGCATAGAGTTTGCAAGTACACACCAAATAGGGAAGATAGATTTTGCAAGAGGCATAAGTATTTAGAAACTAAATGGTTGCAAGAGAGGCTAGATGTTTGTGCTGAAAATTTAAAATTTCTTTGCCATCCTTGTGAACTTTGCGATGAACCTGATCATTTAAATACCCAATGCAAATTGTTTCATGATCGAATCGTGTCCAAAAATTGTGATGACTTGATTTCCCTTGCTCATCATAATGAACTTAGTTTGCTTGTGGGTTATGAAGAAATGAAACGTATAACTAAGGATCTTCCAGAATTTGTCCTTGATAAAGTTCTTGATTTTGATCTAGAGGAAATTTATATGTATTGTGCGCTGAATTGCATTGAAAATCCTTATATTGCCAATTACACAAAGACAAGAAAACAAATAGAAGAAGAGAATACTAATTAAAGGGAAGAGACTTCCCAATATGCTCCTATTATTTCTTATCATGAATCAGGTAATGAGGAGGAGCTTTCTATTCAACCAATCTCATTAATAAGGAACTCAAAAAAGAGGGTTAAATCCACACATGATGTGAAGAAGAAAAAGAAAAGACGGAGAAGCAAAGGTAGAAAGGTTTCCCTCTCAAATGATGTTGCTCCTATTACTCATTGTGATGATGATAATTGTTATACTATTGGTGCTATCCATATTATTAATGATGAGAGTGATTATGCTTATCATATGAAAAGGCCCAAGCTTGGGGATGCTATGTTTGATGAGAATATATTTGCTGCAATTAATGTTTGTCCCAAGCTTGGGGATGCTATGTTTGATGATAATATATTTGCTGCAATTAATGTTTGTCCCAAGCTTGGGGATGCTACGTTTAATGAAGATGATATTTTTAGCCTCCCAAGTTTCGATGAGCAAATTTATTATGATGATAGAATGCCTCCTATTTACAATGGTTATATTTATGAAAGTGGATTTGGAGAGGTCATGACTTTATTTAGTGATGAATCCACTATTTTGGAAGAGGTTTCAATTGATTATGATGAGAACAAAGTTGCTACTGATGATTATTGTGATGAAACTTATGATATAAAAAGTAGTGATGATTATATTTATAAAACTTGCCATGATTATGATTACCCTTTTTCTGAACAATACTCTTTTAATATGGAAACCATTTATAGTATTCGAATCTCTTATGATACTCCCACTATTCCGAATGAGAGGAATTTTGCTTATGTGGAGAGTAATAAAATTTATATGCTTGTAGATCATGAAAAGAATGCTTTATGTGATGGTTATATTGTTGAATTCATTCATGATGCTACTGAAAATTATTATGATGGAGGAACATATGCTTGTAGGAATTGCAATAATATCAAGTTTCCTCTCTATGTGTTGAAAATCTTGAAGCTATGCTTGTTTTGCCTTCCTATGCTAGTTGATTATTGTTCCCATAAGTTGTTTTCTCACAAAATCCCTATGCATAGGAAGTGAATTAGACTTAAATGTGCTAGTCTTATGCTTCATGATGCTCCCGTTATGTTTCAATTCTTATCTTTTATGTGAGCATCATTGTCATCATCATGCCTAGCTAAAAGGCAATAAAGAAAAGCGCTTGTTGGGAGACAACCCAATATTTTCCTTTAATGTTTTTGCGTGTTAACATGATTATGCTACTGTAGTAATCATGTATTACAGCTTTTGTTTCAATAAAGTGCCAAGTAAGACATTTAGGATAGCTTACGGTGATAGTTGTGTTGAACCTGCTGAAAATCAGAAACTTCTGCACCCAGTAAATTAGTTTTGATAATTCACAGAATCGCTCTTTTGATCTGATTCTTTTTGCTATGGATTGGTACACAAACTTTTCAGGTTTTCCTAATTTGGTAGGATTTTTGGATTTCCATAAGTATACGTTTGATACAGATTACTACAGACTATTTTGTTTTTGACAGATTCTGTTTTCTATGTGTTGTTTGCTTATTTTGTTGAATCTATGAGTAGTATTGGAGAGTATGAACCATAGAGAAGTTGGAATACAGTAGATATTACACCAATATGAATTTAGACTGAGTTCACAACAGTAACTAAGTGGTGATTTATTTTCTTATACTAACGGAGCTTGTGAGTTTTCTGTTGAGTTTTGTGTTGTGAAGTTTTCAAGTTTTGGGTAAAGATTCGATGAACTATGGAATAAGAAGCGGCAAGAGCCTAAGCTTGGGTATGCACAAGGCACCCAAGGTAATATTCAAGGAAAACCAAGAGCCTAAGCTTGGGGATGCCCCAGATGACATTCCCTCTTTCGTCTCGTCTATCGGTAACTTTACTTGGAGCTATATTTTTATTCACCACATGATATGTGTTTTGCTTGGAGAGTCTTGTATGATATGAGTCTTTGCTTTTTAGTTTACCACAATCATCCTTGCTGTACACACCTTTTGGGAGAGACACACATGATTCGGAATTTATTAGAATACTCTATGTGTTTCACTTATATCTTTTGAGCTAGACAATCTTGCTCGAGTGCTTCACTTATATCTTTTTAGAGCACGATGGTGGTTTTATTTTGTAGAAATTATTGATCTCTCATGCTTCACTTATAATTATTTTGAGAGTCTTAAACAACATGGTAATTTGCTTTGGTAATAAAAACTATCATAGAAAGTGCATTGAATACTATGATCAATTTGATACTTGATGATTGTTTTGAGATATAAAGGTGGTAATGTTAGAGTCATGCTAGTTGGGTAATTATGAAATTGAGAAATACTTGTGTTAAAGTTGGCAAGTCCCGTAGCATGCACATATGGTAAAAGTTGTGTAACAAATTTGTAGCATGGGGTGCTCTTTTGATTGCCTTCCTTATGAGTGGAGGTCGGGATCGCGTGATGGTTAACTCCTACCAACCCTTCTGATACGTCTCCAATGTATCTACTTTTCCAAACACTTTTGCCCTTGTTTTGGACTCTAACTTGCATGATTTGAATGAAACTAACCCGGACTGATGCTGTTTTCAGCAGAACTGCCATGATGTTGTTTATGTGTAGAAAACAAAAGTTCTCGGAATGTCCTGAAAATCCACGGAGGCACTTTTTGGAAAATATAAAAAATACTGGCGAAAGAATCAAGACCAGGGGCCCACACCCTGTCCATGAGGGTGGGGGCGCGCCCCTCCCCCTGGGCACGCCCCCCTGTCTCGTGGGCCCCCTGGACCTCCACCGACCTCAACTCCAACTCCATATATTCACGTTCGGGGAGAAAAAAAATCAAGGAGAAAATTTCATCGCGTTTTACGATACGGAGCCGCCGCCAAGCCCTAATCTCTCTCGGGAGGGCTGATCTAGAGTCCGTTCGGGGCTCCGGAGAGGGGGATTCGTCGCCGTCGTCATCATCAACCATCCTCCATCACCAATTTCATGATGCTCACCGCCGTGCATGAGTAATTCCATCGTAGGCTTGCTGGACGGTGATGGGTTGGATGAGATTTACCATGTAATCAAGTTAGTTTTGTTAGGGTTTGATCCCTAGTATCCACTATGTTCTGAGATTGATGTTGCTATGACTTTGCTATGCTTAATGCTTGTCACTAGGGCCCGAGTGCCATGATTTCAGAACTGAACCTATTATGTTTTCATGAATATATGTGTGTTCTTGATCCTATCTTGCAAGTCTATAGTCACCTATTATGTGTTATGATCCGACAACCCCGAAGTGACAATAATCAGGATACTTCTCGGTGATGACCATAGTTTGAGGAGTTCATGTATTCACTATGTTCTAATGCTTTGTTCTGGTTCTCTATTAAAAGGAGGCCTTAATATCACTTAGTTTCCACTAGGACCCTGCTGCCATGGGAGGGTAGGACAAAAGATGCCATGCAAGTTCTTTTCCATAAGCATGTATGATTATATACGGAATACATGCCTACATTACATTGATGAACTGGAGCTAGTTCTGTATCACCCTATGTTATAGCTATTACATGAGGAATCGCATCCGGCATAATTATCCATCACTGATTGATTGCCTACGAGCTTTTCACACATTGTTCTTCGCATATTTACTTTTCCGTTGCTATTGTTACAATCACTACAAAACCCAGAAATATTACTTTTGCTACCATTACCTTTATTATCATACTACTTTGCTACTAAATACTTTGTTGCAGATACTAGGTTATCCATGTGTGGTTGAATTGACAACTCAACTGCTAATACTCAAGAATATTCTTTGGCTCCCCTTGTGTCGAATCAATAAATTTGGGTTGAATACTTTACCCTCGAAAGCTATTGCGATCCCCTACACTTGTGGTTTATCAAGACTAATTTCAGGCACCGTTGCCGGGGAGCATAGCTCTATTCTCTGAGTCACTTGGGATTTATATCTGTTGATCACTATGAAGAACTTGAAAGACGACAGAACTACGATTTCCCCTCAACTATGAGGGGAGGTAAGGAACTGCCATCTAGCTCTGCACTAGATTCTCCTTCTGTTTTGAGTAAGCTTGCAACACCTAAACCTGCTACTGCTATGAATTCTGATATGTCGCATGTTATTGATGATGCCACTTCTGCTATGCATGATACTTATGATGAAACTACTTCTGTGTGTGATATTACTTTGCCATTAGGTGAATTTCTTGATGAACAACTTGCTAGAGTTAGGGGGAATGAAATTATTGAAGATGCTATTATGGATGATAGTGATGATGAAAATTCTCCTAATGATTATGAATTGCCTGTTGTTCCTGAGGGTTATGTTATGAATGAAGAAGCTGCTAGAGCTATCTTTGCTTGCAATGATAGATATGATCTTAAGAAATTATTAGCTAAATGGAAGCAGGAGTCTATTAATGCTAGAATGAAACCTGACCTGCTTTTGCTACTTCACCTATCTGTGTTACTGATAAGGACTATGAATTATCTGTTGATCCTGAGATTATTAATTTAGTTGAATCTGATCCTTTTTATGGCCTTGAATCTGAAACTGTTGTGGCACATCTTACCAAGTTGAATGATATAGCCACCCTGTTTACTCATGATGATACATCTCGCTATTATTATATCCTTAAGATATTTTTGTTCTCATTAAAGGGTGATGCTAAGACTTGGTATAATTCTCTTGCTCCTGGTTGTGTGCGTAGTCCCGGGATATGATTTATTACTTCTCGCTAAATATTTCCTGCTCATAAGAAACAAGCTTCCTTATGAAATATATAATTTTGTGCAAATCAAAGAAGAGAGTCTCCCACAAGCTTGGGGGAGGCTTCTTCGATTACTTAATGCTTTGCCTGATCATCCTCTTAAGAAAAATGAAATACTTGATATCTCTTATAATGGACTAACCGATGCTTCCAAGGACTACTTAGATAGTTGTGATGGTTGTGTTTTCAGGGAAAGAACAGTCGACGAAGCTGAATTACTATTGAATAATATGTTGACTAATGAAAATAATTGGACTCTTCCTGAGCCAATTCCTGAGGAAATTCCTGAACCAATTAAGCCAACTCCTGAGCCTATTCCTCAACCCACTCCAAAGAAGAGAGGTGTTTTATTTCTCAGTCCTGAAGATATGCAAGAGGCAAAGAAATCAATGAAAGAAAAAGGTATTGAAGCTGAAGATGTTAAGAATTTACCACCTATTGAAGAAATACATGTTCTTAATATACCGCCTGTTGAAGAACCACATTGTCTTGATAACCCTACACAGGTAGTAAAGGTAAATTCTCTCTATAGATATGATAAAGTTGAAATCCCCTCTACTAAATTTCATAGCCCATGCTTAGATGAATTTGATGACTTTATGGCTAGAAAAGAAAGTTTTAATGCTTATGTTGGTAGAGAGTTAAAGAATAATGCTTTTGAGATAGGACGTGTGAGCGATAATATGGCTAGAGTTAAAGGTGAACTCAAACTCATTAGCAAATATGCTTCTATGGTTGCTACTCAAGCTGAGCAAGTACTTAAAGCTCAAAATGATTTGCTTGATGAATTAAATAATAAAAATGACTTTGCTGTTAGAGTGGCTACTAGAACTTGTAGAATGACTCAGGAACCATTGTATCCTAAAGGCCACCCTAAGAGAATCGAGCAAGATTCTTAGAGAAACAATTTAGAGGCACCTAGTTCTTACAAAAAGAAGAAAAAGAAAAATGATAGGACTTTGCATGCTTCTAGTGAACCTGCTGTAGACACACCTGAGAATCCCAATGATATTTCTATCTCTGATGCTGAAACACAATCAGGTGATGAACATGAACCTAGTGATAATGTTAATGATAATGTTCATGTTGATGCTCAACCTAGCAAAAACAATGATGTAGAGATTGAACCTGTTGTTGATCTTGATAACCCACAATCAAAGAATCAATGTTATGATAAGAGAGATTTTGTTGCTAGGAAGCACGGTAAAGAAAGAGAACCATGGGTTCAGAAACCCATACCCTTTCCTCCTAAACCATCCAAGACAAAGGATGATGAGGATTTTGAGCGCTTTGCTGAAATGATTAGACCTATCTTCTTACGTATGCGCTTAACTGATATGCTCAAAGTAAATCCTTATGCTAAGTATATGAAGGATATCATCACAAATAAAAGAAAGATACCGGAAGCTGAAATTTCCACCATGCTTGCTAATTATACTTTTAAGGGTGGAATACCAAAGAAACTTGGAGATCCGGGGGTACCAACTATACCATGCTCCATTAAAAGGAACTATGTTAGAACTACTTTATGTGATCTTGGAGCCGGTGTTAGTGTTATGCCTCTCTCTTTATATCGTAGACTTGAATTGAATAAGTTGACACCTACTGAAATATCTTTGCAAATGGCTGATAAATCAACTGCTATACCTGTCGGTATTTGTGAGGATGTGCCTGTTGTGGTTGCAAATGTCACTATCTTAACGGACTTTGTTATTCTTGATATTTTCGAGGACGATAGTATGTCGATTATCCTTGGTAGACCCTTTTTGAACACTGCAGGGGCTGTTATTGATTGCAACAAAGGCAATGTCTCTTTTCATGTTAATGGTAATGAGCATACGGTACACTTTCCAAGGAAACAATCTCAAGTTCATAGCATCAATTCTATTGGAAAAGTCCCAACTATCATTATTGGAGGTTTTGAATTTCCTCTTCCTACTGTCAAGAAAAAATATGATATTCTTATTATTGGGGATTTTCATATCCCTGTTGAGGTAACTTAGTGTTATTCAAAATTTCTCCGGTTCCGTGTTATTCGGAATGAGTTTGTTAACAAGACTTGATCAACCTTGTTAGTGGATTCATTTTGATGATCATGAGATGGATGAAACTAGAAGGCACAACCTTTTGTAACCACTTTTTACTTTCTGTTATTTAGAATAAATAAAGCAAAAATAGTATTATCTGTCTGTTTTCTGAACTATCCGTGCATTAAAAAATATCCCAAAAATAAAAGTGCTCCAAATGCCCTGCAAATTTAGTATGATTTTTTTATGGAATATTTGAGGATTTTAGGCACTAAAATCACTGCAGGAGGGGCAAGCACCAGGCCACGAGAGTGGAGGGCGCGGCCACCCCACCTGGGCACACCCCTGTCTCGTGGGCCCCTGGTGGCCCCCCTCCACTTATGACAGCACCCACACACTTCATCTTCTACCCAAAAAAATCCCCATCCAAATCAAGCACGAGTTCTAGCTCATTTTGCTGTGATTTTTGATCTCCTTGCTCAAAGCTCCATTCACAAAACTGCTTTGGAGATTGTTGCTTGGTATGTAACTCCTCCATTGGTCCAATTAGTTTTTGTTCTAGTGCTTTATTCATTGCAAATTTTTGCTGCATAGGTGGCCATGTTCTTGAGCTTGCATGTTGAATTTATGAGGTCCCAAGCAATTCTAATGCATGATATAGGCCCTAGGCACTTGTAGGAGAAGTTGCTATCAATCTTGTTTAGTTTTATTCACTTTTATTTTGAAGTTACTAAAATTTCAGAAATTTTTAGAAAATGTTAAGGAAACTTTTGAGGGGCTCTTCTAGCCAAGGCTCTCAGGAAAAACAAGCTAAAGAGAAGGAAAAGGCCAAGTATAATCTTCCTCGCTTAGCGAAAGTACGGTCGTGTGAATGGCCATGCGATGATTTCTTGAAAGAAGCTAGAATTCATGAAGATTTTTATTCATTGATCGAGAATGCAGGCCTCACCGGTTTCCTCCACGACTGGATCGATTAGTATCTCTTACTCACCAATACTTTCGTGCAAAAAATTTATTATTATCCTAAGAAGTCACCGCCTTCAGTATCATTTCATTTATATGATGAATTCAGAGAAATGTCTTTACGTAATTTTTGCGTGGTATGTAGGATACCCTATGAGGGAGAATTAGAGGAACCCCATCGTAAAGATGTGGATGGCTTTGTTAACACTATAGCTGTAGAGGAGCCCAAGAAGGGTTCTGAGGCGAAAATCTCTAGCATACATTTTCCTGTTTTACGCTACTTTGCCATATTTTCTAGTAGATGCTTGATTGGTCGTGGAAATAGTGGAAACTTTAGTGTTCCTGATATTATTCTTCAACATGCCTTGCTTGGAGATAATAGTTTTAGTATGGGTGCCGTCATTGCTAAACGACTAGGCCTGAATCGTACAAAAGGCCCCATATTTGGAGGTATCTATGGTTCACATCTTGCTAGACATTTTCAGATACCTATTAGGCACCATGAGAAAGAGGAGACAAAATTGCCTCCTCACATATTAGATTACGAGAGCATGGTAGCCCACATGTTTATTGTTGACAACGAAGAGAAGATGCTCTTGTATAACATTAGATTTACTAAGAAACACACTGAGACTATTATTTTGTCTGCGCCTCTGTTGTTTGATTTGCTTGCAGATAATTTTCTTGTCACACCGGAGGCGGTGTATGCTCATCGAGCCCAAGCATCCACTCCAGAGCCTAAACCTGAGCCGGAACCTGCACTGGACCCTTGTCATGCATCATCTTTCCAGTGGGATCCGGAGATGACCAGCCAGTGGTATCCTAATTACACCTCCCAGTACATCGGGGAGAGTAGCGGCGGTCCATGGTATTAGACCAACTTAGGCCAAAAGCCTAAGCTTGGGGGAGTACGTATTTCTCACCGACTTTACATTCATGTTCACACACTAGTCGTTGGTGCTCATACTCTTTCATTGTATTATCCATGCTAGTTTAAATTTTCTTTTTCTAGCTTTCTTCTTGTGTGTTTGATAAACCTTAAGAAAAACTTCCAAAAAAATTAGTTAGTTAATTTCCATGCTTGTAGTAGAGATTAAAATCAAAACCCAAAAAGATTTCTCGTTCTTCTTCTTACTTGTTGGGAGCTTTCCCGTGTAAATAGTTTTATTTTATTTTCTTTCCTTTGGGGGCCGAGAAGACCATATTGAAAATGCTTAGTGGCTCTCATATGCATGATTGTTTAGTTAACTTAGAGCCCATATTATCCTGTCTTCTCTCTTGAGTTGAATGCTTGCAGATTCTAGCTTAGTCCAATGCACATACACTCTTATTATTATACACATCTTTCGGTCGTGCAAGTGAAAGGCAATAATGACGATATATGATGGACTTATTGAGATGAGAAAAGCTGGTATGAACTCGACCTCTCTTGTTTTTGTAAATACGATGAGTTCATCGTTTCTGATTCAGCTTATTATAAAGTAAACATATTTGCAATGGCATTTAGAGATTATAGTTGCTTGTGCCATTCTTGATTAGCTATGAGTTATAATGGTTTACCTTGCGTGCCAACATGCTATTAGAATGATTATGATGTGGTATGATGGGATGGTATCCTCCTTTGAATGAATTGAGTGACTCGAGTTGGCACATTTTCACACATGTAGTTGAAACAAATCAACATAGCCTTCATGATATTTATGTTCATGGTGGATTATTGCCTACTCATGCTTGTATTCGGTGTGAATTAATTTTAATGCATGTTTATGACTGTTGACGCTCTCTCAGTTGGTCGCTTCCCAGTCTTTTGCTAGCCTTCACTTGTACTAAGCGGGAATACTGCTTGTGCATCCAAAATCCATAAACCCCAAAGTTATTCCATATGAGTCCACCATATCTTCCTATATGCGGTATTTACCTGCCATTCCAAGTAAATTTGTATGTGCCAAACTCCAAACCTTCAAATGAAATTCTGTTTTGTATGCTCGAGTAGCTCATGTTTCAACTAGGGCTGCCTTTATCTTCCGTGCTAGGTGGGTTATTCTCAAGAGGAGTGGACTCCGCTCCTCATTCACGAGAAAGGGTCGGTAACCGGGATGCCCAGTCCCATGATCCAAAAAGATCAAAGCAAATCGAAATAATTAAACAAAACTCCCCAAGGGATGTTGTTAGTTGGAGGCACTCGTTGTTTCGAGCAAGCCATGGATTGATGCTTGTTGGTGGTTGGGGGAGTATAAACCTTTACCATTCTGTTTGGGAACTGCCTATAATGCATGTAGTATGGAAGATACAGCCATCTCATAGTTGTTGCGTTGACAGCAAAAGTATGCGGCTCAAAATGTTATTCAATCTCTATTTTAAAATCGAGCTCTGGCACCTCTACAAATCCCTGCTTCCCTCTGCGAAGGGCCTTCTATTTACTTTTATGTTGAGTCATCACCCTTCTAATTAAAAAGCACCCGCTAGAGAGCACACTGTCATTTGCATTCATTACTATTGGTTTATATTGGGTATGACTTGACTGGATCTCTTTTACCATGAATTACAATGTTTAGTCAGTCCTTGATCTTTAAAGGTGCTCTGCATTTATGTTTTGCGGTCTCAGAAAGGGCTAGTGAGATACCATTTTGTTATATCATATTATGATTGTTTTGAGAAAGTGTTGTCATCTGAGTTTTATTATTATGGCTTGCTAGCTGATTATGCTATTGATATGAGTAATTGTGAGACCTAGATGTTATTGTGAGTATGGTTAGTTCATAATATTTGCTGAAACCTGAATGCTGGCTTTGCATGTTTACAACAACAAGAGCAAACAGAGTTTGTAAAAGTTTTTCTTTATCACTTCCACTTTATCAACTGAATTGCTTGAGGACAAGCAAAGGTTTAAGCTTGGGGGAGTTGATACGTCTCCAACGTATCTACTTTTCCAAACACTTTTGCCCTTGTTTTGGACTCTAACTTGCATGATTTGAATGAAACTAACCCGGACTGACGCTGTTTTCAGCAGAACTGCCATGATGTTGTTTATGTGTAGAAAACAAAAGTTCTCGGAATGTCCTGAAAATCCACAGAGGCACTTTTTGGAAAATATAAAAAATACTGGCGAAAGAATCAAGACCAGGGGGCCCACACCCTGTCCACGAGGGTGGGGAGCACGCCCCCGCCCCCTGGGCGCGCCCCCTGTCTCGTGGGCCCCCTGGACCTCCACCGACCTCAACTCCAACTCCATATATTCACGTTCGGGGAGAAAAAAATCAGGGAGAAAGTTTCATCACGTTTTACGATATGGAGCCGCCGCCAAGCCCTAATCTCTCTTGGGAGGGCTGATCTAGAGTCCGTTCGGGGCTCCGGAGAGGGGGATTCGTCGTCGTCGCCATCATCAACCATCCTCCATCACCAATTTCATGATGCTCACTGCCGTGCGTGAGTAATTCCATCGTAGGCTTGCTGGACGGTGATGGGTTGGATGAGATTTACCATGTAATCAAGTTAGTTTTGTTAGGGTTTGATCCCTAGTATCCACTATGTTCTGAGATTGATGTTGCTATGACTTTGCTATGCTTAATGCTTGTCACTAGGGCCTGAGTGCCATGATTTCAGATCTGAACCTATTATGTTTTCATGAATATATGTGTGTTCTTGATCCTATCTTGCAAGTCTATAGTCACCTATTATGTGTTATGATCCGACAACCCCGAAGTGACAATAATCGGGATACTTCTCGGTGATGACCATAATTTGAGGAGTTCATGTATTCACTATGTGCTAATGCTTTGTTCCGGTTCTCTATTAAAAGGAGGCCTTAATATCCCTTAGTTTCCGCTAGGACCCCGCTGCCAAGGGAGGGTAGGACAAAAGATGTCATGCAAGTTCTTTTCCATAAGCACGTATTGTTGGGGAACGTAGTAATTTCAAAAATTTTCCTACGCACACGCAAGATCATGGTGATGCATAGCAACGAGAGGGGAGAGTGTTGTCCACATACCCTTGTAGACCCGGCGAAGCGATCACAACGTAGAGGAAGTAGTCGTCGTTCTCCTCGCGATCCGACCGATCCGGCGCCGTTACTCCGGCGCCCCCGAGTTCTTGACACACGTACAGCTCGATGACGTCCCTCGTACTCCGATCCAGCCGAGTGTCGAGGGAGAGTTTCGTCAGCACAACGGCGTGGTGACGATCTTGATGTTTCACCGGCGCAGGGCTTCGCCTAAGCTTCGCGACGGTATAACCGAGGTGGAATATGGTGGAGGGGGGCACCGCACACGGCTAAGGAACGATCCGTAGATCTAACTTGTGTGTCCTAGGGTGCCCCCCTGCCCCCGTATATAAAGGAGGAAGGGGGAGGGGGCTGGCCGGCCAAGGGTGGCGCGCCAAGGGAGTCCTACTCCCTCTGGGAGTAGGATTCCCCCAATCCTAGTTGGACTAGGATTCCCGGAGGGGGGAAAGAGAGAGAGGGGGGCCGGCCCCCTCTCCTAGTCCTAGTAGGACTAGGGAAGGGGGGGAGGCGCGCGGCCACCTAGGGCTGGCCCCTTCTCCTTTCCACTAAGGCCCACTATGGCCCATTTACCTCCCGGGGGGTTCCGGTAACCTCCCGGTACTCCGGTAAATTCCTGTTTTCGCCCGGAACCATTCCGAACTCCAAACATAGGCTTCCAATATATCAATCTTTATGTCTCGACCATTTCGAGACTCCTCGTCATGTCCGTGATCACATCCGGGACTCCGAACTTCTTCGGTACATCAAAATACATAAACTCATAATAAGCATCGCCATCGAAACCTTAAGCGTGCGGACCCTACGGTTCGAGAACAATGTAGACATGACCTAGAACTATTCACGGTCAATAACCAACAGCGGGACCTGGATGCCCATATTGGTTCCTACATATTCTACGAAGATCTTTATCGGTCAGACCGCATAACAACATACGTTGTTCCCTTTGTCATCGGTATGTTACTTGCCCGAGATTCGATCGTCGGTATCCAATACCTAGTTCAATCTCGTTACGGCAAGTCTCTTTACTCGCTCGTAATACATCATCTCACAGCTAACTCATTAGTTGTAATGCTTGCAAGGCTTGATGATGTGTATTACCGAGAGGGCCAGAGATACCTCTCCGACAATCGGAGTGACAAAACCTAATCTCGAAATCGCCAACCCAACATCGCCTTTGGAGACACCTGTAGTACTCCTTTATAATCACCCGATTCGTTGTGATGTTTGGTAGCACCCAAAGTGTTCCTCCGTAAACGGAGTTGCATAATCTCATAGTCATAGGAACATGTATAAGTCATGAAGAAAGCAATAGCAACATACTAAGCGATCGGGTGCTAAGCTAACGGAATGGGTCATGTCAATCAGATCATTCAACTAATGATGTGATCCCGTTAATCAAATAACAACTCTTTGTTCATGGTTGGGAAACATAACCATCTTTGATTAACAAGCTAGTCAAGTAGAGGCATACTAGTGACACTCTGTTTGTCTATATATTCACACATGTATTATGTTTCCGGTTAATACAATTCTAGCATGAATAATAAACATTTATCATGATATGAGGAAATATATAATAACTTTATTATTGCCTCTAGGGCATATTTCCTTCAGTCTCCCACTTGCACTAGAGTCAATAATCTAGATCACATCACCATGTGATTAACATCGATAATTCACATCATCATGTGATTAACACCCATAGTTCATATCGCCATGTAACCAACACCCAAAGGGTTTACTAGATTCAGTAATGTAGTTCACATCGCTATGTGATTAACACCCAAAGAGTACTAAGGTGTGATCATGTTTTGCTTGTGAGAGAGTCTTAGTCAACGGGTCTTTCACATTCAGATCCGTTATGTATTTTGCAATTTTTCTATGTCTACAATGCTCTGCACGAAGCTACTCTAGCTAATTGCTCCCACTTTCAATATGTAT
Organism: Aegilops speltoides; assembly: GCA_021437245.1. Lineage (NCBI taxonomy): Eukaryota > Viridiplantae > Streptophyta > Magnoliopsida > Poales > Poaceae > Aegilops > Aegilops speltoides. The sequence continues at coordinate 130,717,682 of CM038143.1, read as the reverse complement.
CTAGATCGAGACTTAGAGTCATCCGGATCAGTGTCAAAACTTGTATCGACGTAACCCTTTACGACGAACCTTTTGTCACTTCCATAATCGAGAAACATATCCTTATTCCACTAAGGATAATTTTGACCGCTGTCCAGTGATCTACTCCTAGATCACTATTGTACTCCTTGCCAAACTCAAAGGCAGGGGTATGCAATAGATCTGGTATACAGCATGGCATACTTTATAGAACCTATGGCCAAGGCATAGGGAATGACTTTCATTCTCTTTCTATCTTCTGCCGTGGTCGGGTTTTGAGTCTTACTCAATTTCACACCTTGTAACACGTGCAAGAACTCTTTCTTTGATGTTCCATTTTGAACTACTTCAAAATCTTGTCAAGGTATGTACTCATTGAAAAAACTTATCAAGCATCTTGATCTATCTCTATAGATCTTGATGCTCAATATGTAAGCACTTCACCGAGGTCTTTCTTTGAAAAACATCTTTCAAACACTCCTTTATGCTTTGCGAATAATTCTACATTATTTCCGATCTACAATATGTCATTCACATATACTTATCGAAATGTTTGTAGTGCTCCCACTCACTTTCTAGAAAATACAGGCTTCACCATAAGTCTGATAAAACTATATGCTTTGATCAACTTATCAAAGCGTATATTCCAACTCGAGATGCTTGCACCAGTCCATAGATGGATCGCTGGAGCTTGCACACTTTGTTAGCTCCTTTGGATCGAAAAACCTTCGGTTGCATCATATACAACTCTTCCTCCGAAAACCATTCAGAATGCAGTTTTACATCCATTTGCCAAATTTCATAATCATAAAATGCGCAATCGCTAACATGATTCGACACGACTTAAGCATCGCTACTGGTGAGAAGGTCTCATCGTAGTCAATCCCTTGAACTTGTCGAAAACCTTTTGCGACAAGTCGAGCTTTGTAGACAGTAACACTACTATCAGCGTCAGTCTTCTTCTTGAAGATCCACTTGTTTTCTATTGCTTGCCTACCCTCGGGCAAGTCAACCAAAGTCCATACTTTGTTTTCATACATGGATCCCATCTCAGATTTCATGGCCTCAAGCCATTTTGCGGAATCTGGGCTCACCATCGCTTCTTCATAGTTCGTAGGTTCATCATGATCTAGTAGCATGATTTCCGAACAGGATTACCGAACCACTCAGTGCGGATCTTACTCTGGTTGATCTACGAGGTTCTGTAGTAACTTGATCTGAAGTTTCATGATCAACATCATCAACTTCCTCACTACTTGGTGTAGGTGTCTCAGAAACCGGTTTCTGCGACGAACTACTTTCAAGTAAGGGAGAAGGTACTATTACCTCATCAAGTTCTACTTTCCTCCCACTCACTTCTTTCGAGAGAAACTCCTTCTCTAGAAAGGATCCATTCTTAGCAACGAATGTCTTGCCTTCGGATCTGTGATAGAAGGTGTACCCAACTGTCTCCTTTGGGTATTCTATGAAGACGCACTTCTCCGATTTGGGTTCGAGCTTATCAGGATGAAACTTTTTCGCATAAGCATCATAACTCCAAACTTTAAGAAACGACAACTTTGGTTTCTTGCCAAACCACAGTTCATAAGGTGTCGTCTCAACGGATTTAGATGGTGCCCAATTTAACGTGAATGCAGCTGTCTCTAATGCATGATCCCAAAACGATATTGGTAAATCAGTAAGAAACATCATAGATTGCACTATATCCAATGAAGTGCGGTTACGATGTTTGGACACACCATAACATTGTGGTGTTCCAGGTGGCGTGAGCTGTGAAACTATTCCACATTGTTTTAATTGAAGACCAAACTCGTAACTCAAATATTCGTCTCCACGATCAGATCGCAGAAACTTTATTTTCTTGTTACGATGATTTTCCACTTCACTCTGAAATTCTTTGAACATTTCAACTATTTCAGACTTATGTTTCATGAAGTAGATATACCCATATCTGCTCAAATCATCCTGTGAAGGTCAGAAAATAACGATACTTGCCACAAGCATCAACACTCATTGGATCGCATACATCGGTATGTATTATTTCCAATAAGTCAGTAGCTTGTTCCATTGTTCCGAAGAACGGAGTTTTAGTCATCTTGCCCAAAAGGCACGGTTCGCAAGCATCAAGTGATTCATAATCAAGTGATTCCAAAATCCCATCAGCATGGAGTTTCTTCATGCGCTTTACACCAATATGACCTAAACGGTATTGCCACAAATAAGTTGCACTATCATTATTAACTTTGCATCTTTTGGTTTCAATATTATGAATATGTGTATCACTACGATCGAGATCCAATGAACCATTTTCATTGGGTGTGTAACCATATAAGGTTTTATTCATGTAAACAGAATAACAGTTTATTCTCTTACTTAAATGAATAACCGTATTGCAATAAACATGATCAAATCATATTCATGCTCAACGCAAACACCAAATAACATTTATTTAGGTTCAACACTAATCCCGAAAGTATAGGGAGTGTCCGATGATGATCATATCAATCTTGAAACTACTTTCAACACACATCGTCACTTCACCCTTAACTAGTTTCTGTTTATTCTGCAACTCCTGTTTCGAGTTACTACTCTTAGCAACTGAACCAGTACCAAATACCGAGGGGTTGCTATAAACACTAGTAAAGCACACATCAAACACCTGTATATCAAATATACCCTTTTTCACTTTGCCATCCTTCTTATCCACCAAATATTTAGGGCAGTTCCGCTTCCAGTGACCATTTCCTTTGCAGTGTTAGCACTCAGTTTCAGGCTTTGGTTCAGCTTTGGGCTTCTTCGTGGGAGTGACAACTTGCTTGTCAATCTACTTGAAGTTCCCTTTCTTTCCTTTGCCTTTTCTTGAAACTAGTGATCTTGTCAACCATCAACACTTGATGCTCTTTCTTGATTTCTACCTTCGTCGATTTCAACATCACGAAGAGCTCGGGAATCATTTTCGTCATCCTTGCATACTATAGTTCATCACGAAGTTCTACTAACTTGGTGATGGTGACTAGAGAATTCATCAATCACTATCTTATCTGGAAGATTAACTCCCACTTGATTCAAGCAATTGTAGTACCTAGACAATCTGAGCACATGCTCACTAGTTGAGCGATTCTCCTCCATCTTTTAGCTATAGAACTTGTTGGAGACTTCATATCTCTCAACTCGGGTATTTGTTTGAAATATTAACTTCAACTCCTGGAACATCTCATATGGTCCATGATGTTCAAAACATCTTTGAAGTCCCGATTCTAAGCCATAAAGCATGGTGCACAAAACTATCAAGTAGTCATCATCTTGAGCTAGCCAAACATTCATAACGTCTCGCATCTGCTCCTGCATTAGGTCATCACCTAGCGGTGCATTAAGGACATAATTCTTCGTGCAGCAATGAGGATAAACCTCGAGATCACGGATCAAATCCGCATCATTGCTACTAACATTTTTCAACACAATTTTCTCTAGGAACATATCAAAATAAACATATGAAAGCAACAACGCAAGCTATTGATCTTACAACATAATTTGCAAAATACTACCAGGACTAAGTTCATGATAAATTTAAGTTCAATTAATCATATTACTTAAGAACTCCCACTTAGATAGACATCTCTCCGGTCATCTAAGTGATCACGTGATCCAAATCAACTAAACCATAACCGATCATCACGTGAGATGGAGTAGTTTTCGATGGTGAACATCTTATGTTGATCATATCTACTATATGATTCACGCTCGACCTTTCGGTCTCCGTGTTCCGAGGCCATATCTGCATATGCTAGGCTCGTCAAGTATAACCCGAGTATTCTGCGTGTGCAAAACTGGCTTGCACCCGTTGTAGATGGACGTGAGCTTATCACACCCGATCATCACGTGGTGTGCGGGCACGACGAACTTTGGCAACGGTGCATACTCGGGGAGAACACTTCTTGATAATTTAGTGAGAGATCATCTTATAATGCTACCGTCAATCAAAGCAAGATAAGATGCATAAAAGATAAACATCACATGCAAATCAATATAAGTGATATGATATGGTCATCATCATCTTGTGCTTCGTGATCTCCATCTCTGCAGCACCACCATGATCACCATCGTCACCGGCGCGACACTTTGATCTTCATCGTAGCATCATTGTCGTCTCGCCAATCTTATGCTTCTACGACTATCGCTACCGCTTAGTGATAAAGTAAAGCATTACAGGGCGATTGCATTGCATACAATAAAGCGTCAACCATATGGCTCCTGCCAGTTGCCGATAACTTCGGTTACAAAACATGATCATCTCATACAATAAAATATAGCATCACGTCTTGACCATATCACATCACAACATGCCCTGCAAAAACAAGTTAGGCGTCCTCTACTTTGTTGTTGCAAATTTTACGTGGCTGCTACGGGCTTAAGCAAGAACCAGTCTCACCTCGCATCAAAACCACAACGATACTTCGTCAAATAGACTCGTTTTAACCTTCTCAAGGACCGGCGTAGCCACACTCGGTTCAACTAAAGTGAGAGAGACAGCACCCACCAGTCACCTTTAAGCAACGAGTGCTCGCGGCGGTGAAACCAGTCTCGCGTAAGCGTCTGCGTAATGTCGGTCCGGGCGCTTCATCTCACAATACCGCTGAACCAAAGTATGACATGCTGGTAGGTAGTATGACTTGTATCGCCCACAACTCACTTGTGTTCTACTCGTGCAAAACATCAAACCATAGAAAAACCTAGGCTCGGATGCCACCGTTGGGGAACGTAGTAATTTCAAAAATTTTCCCACGCACACGCAAGATCATGGTGATGCATAGCAACGAGAGGGGAGAGTGTTGTCCACATACCCTTGTAGACCCGGCGAAGCGATCACAACGTAGAGGAAGTAGTCGACGTTCTCCTCGCGATCCGACCGATCCGGCGCCGTTACTCCGACGCCCCGAGTTCTTGACACACGTACAGCTCGATGGCGTCCCTCGTACTCGATCCAGCCGAGTGTCGAGGAGAGTTTCGTCGACCTGGCGGCGTGGTGACGATCTTGATGTTTCACGGCGCAGGGCTTCGCCTAAGCTTCGCGACAGTATAACCGAGGTGGAATATGGTGGAGGGGGGCACCGCACACGGCTAAGGAACGATCCGTAGATCTAACTTGTGTGTCCTAGGGTGCCCCCTGCCCCGTATATAAAGGAGGAAGGGGAGGGGCTGGCCGGCCAAGGGTGGCGCGCAGGAGTCCTACTCCTCCGGGAGTAGGATTCCCCCAATCCTAGTTGGACTAGGATTCCTGAGGGGAAAGAGAGAGAGGGGGGCGGCCCCCTCACCTAGTCCTAGTAGGACTAGGGAAGGGGGGGAGGCGCGCGGCCACCTAGGGCTGGCCCCTTCTCCTTTCCACTAAGGCCCACTATGGCCCATTTACCTCCCGGGGGGTTCCGGTAACCTCCCGGTACTCCGGTAAATTCCTGTTTTCGCCCGGAACCATTCCGAACTCCAAACATAGGCTTCCAATATATCAATCTTTATGTCTCGACCATTTTGAGACTCCTCTTCATGTCCGTGATCACATCCGGGACTCCGAACTTCTTCGGTACATCAAAATACATAAACTCATAATAACTGTCATCGAAACCTTAAGCGTGCGGACCCTACGGTTCGAGAACAATGTAGACATGACCTAGAACTATTCACGGTCAATAACCAACAGCGGGACCTGGATGCCCATATTGGTTCCTACATATTCTACGAAGATCTTTATCGGTCGGACCGCATAACAACATCGTTGTTCCTTTGTCATCGGTATGTTACTTGCCCGAGATTCGATCGTCGGTATCCAATACCTAGTTCAATCTCGTTACCGCAAGTCTCTTTACTCGCTCGTAATACATCATCTCACAGCTAACTCATTAGTTGTAATGCTTGCAAGGCTTCAGTGATGTGTATTACCGAGAGGGCCCAGAGATACCTCTCCGACAATCGGAGTGACAAAACCTAATCTCAAAATCGCCAACCCAACATCGCCTTTGGAGACACTGTAGTACTCCTTTATAATCACCCGATTCGTTGTGACGTTTGGTAGCACCAAAGTGTTCCTCCGTAAACGGAGTTGCATAATCTCATAGTCATAGGAACATGTATAAGTCATGAAGAAAGCAATAGCAACATACTAAACGATCGGGTGCTAAGCTAACGGAATGGGTCATGTCAATCAGATCATTCAACTAATGATGTGATCCCGTTAATCAAATAACAACTCTTTGTTCATGGTTGGGAAACATAACCATCTTTGATTAACAAGCTAGTCAAGTAGAGGCATACTAGTGACACTCTGTTTCTCTATATATTCACACATGTATTATGTTTCCGGTTAATACAATTCTAGCATGAATAATAAACATTTATCATGATATGAGGAAATATATAATAACTTTATTATTGCCTCTAGGGCATATTTCCTTCACGTATGACTATATACGGAATACATGCCTACATTACATTGATGAACTGGAGCTAGTTCTGTGTCACCCTATGTTATAGCTATTACATGAGGAATCGCATCCGGCATAATTATCCATCACTGATCCATTGCCTATGAGCTTTTCACATATTGTTCTTCGCATATTTACTTTTCCGTTTCTATTGTTACAATCACTACAAAACCCAAAAATATTACTTTTGCTACCGTTACCTTTATTATCGTACTACTTTTCTACTAAATACTTTGCTGCAGATACTAATTTATCCAGGTGTGGTTGAATTGACAACTCAACTGCTAATACTCAAGAATATTCTTTGGCTCCCCTTGTGTCGAATCAATAAATTTGGGTTGAATACTTTACCCTCGAAAGCTGTTGCGATCCCCTACACTTGTGGGTTATCACCTTCCCCTAGGAGCATGCGTAGTAGTACTTTGCTTCGAGGGATAATAAACTTTTGCAATAAGTATATGAGTTCTTTATGACTAATGTGAGTCCATGGATTATGCGCACTCTTACCCTTCCATCATTGCTAGCTTCTACGGTACCGCAGATTGCCCTTTCTCACCTTGAGAGTTGGTGCAAACTTCGCCGGTGCATCCAAACCATGTGATATGATACGCTCTATCACACATAAACCTCCTTATATCTTCCTCAAAACAGCCACCATACCTACCTATTATGGCATTTCCATAGCCATTCCGAGATGTATTGCCTTGCAACCGTTTCATTTATTATGACATTTTTCATCAATGCCATATTGCCTTGCATGATCATGTAGTTGACATCGTATTTGTGGCAAAGCCACCATGCATAATTTTTCATACATGTCACTCTTGATTCATTGCATATCCCGGTACACCACCGGAGGCATTCATATAGAGTCATATTTTGTTCTAGTATCGAGTTATAATCCATGAGTTGTAAGTAAATAGAAGTGTGATGATCATCATTATCAGAGCATTCTCCCTTGAAAAAAAAGGCCAAAAAAAGATAAAGGCCAAATAAAAAAAGAGAAAGGCCAAATAAAAAAAGGAAGGCCCAAAAAAATAAAATAAAAAGGGGGACAATGTTACTATCTTTGTCCACACTTGTGCTTCAAAGTAGCACCATGATCTTCATGATAGAGAGTCTCCTATGTTGTCACTTTCATATACTAGTGGGAATTTTTCATTATAGAACTTGGCTTGTATATTCCAACGATGGGCTTCCTCAAAATGCCCTAGGTCTTCGTGAGTAATCAAGTTGGATGCACACCCACTTAGTTTCTTTTGTTGAGCTTTCATACATTTATAGCTCTAGTGCATCCGTTGCATGGCAATCCCTACTCCTCATGTTTACATCAATTGATGGGCATCTCCATAGCCCGTTGATTAGCCTCGTCAACGTGAGACTTTCTCCTTTTTGTCTTCTCCACACAACCTCCATCATCATATTCTATTCCACCCACAGTGCTATATCCATGGCTTACGCTCATGTATTGCGTGAGAGTTAAAAAAGCTGAAGCGCGTTAAAAAGTATGAACTAATTGCTTGGCTGAAACCGGGGTTGTGCATGATGGGAGTATTTTGTGTGACGAAAATGAAGCATAGCCTAACTATATGATTTTGTAGGGATAAGCTTTCTTTGGCCATGTTAATTTGAGAAGACATGATTACTTGTTAAGTATGCTTGAAGTATTATTATTTTTATGTCAATATATGAACTTTTATCTTGAATCATTTGGATCTGAACATTCATGCCACAATAAATAAAATTACATTGAGAAATATGCTAGCTAGCATTCCACATCAAAAATTCTGTTTTTATCATTTACCTACTCGAGGACGAGTAGGAATTAAGCTTGGGGATGCTTGATACGTCTCCAACGAATCTATAATTTTTGATTGTTCCATGCTATTATATTACCTGTTTTGGATGTTTATGGGTTTTACTATACAGTTTTATTTTATTTTTGGGACTAACCTATTAACCGGAGGCCCAACCCAAATTGTTTTTTTTTGCCTATTTTAGTGTTTCACAGAAAAGGAATATCAAACGGAGTCCAAACGGAATGAAACCTTCGGGAGAGTTATTTTTGGAACGGAAGCAATCCAGGAGACTTGGAGTAGACATCAGGGAAGCAACAAGGAAGCCACGATGCAGGGAGGCGCGCCCAACCCCCTGGGCACGCCCCCCGCCCTCGTGGCTCCCCTGACCGACTTCTTTCGCCTATATATAGATATCCATATACCCCGAAAACATCCAGGAGCACAATAGATCGGGAGTTCCACCGCCGCAAGCCTCTGTAGCCACCAAAAACCAATCGGGGCCTTTGTTCCGGCACCCTGCCGGAGAGAGGATCCCTCATCGGTGGCCAACTTCATCATCTCGGCGCTCTCCATGATGAGGAGGGAGTAGTTCACCCTCGGGGCTGAGGGTATGTACCAGTAGCTATGTGTTTGATCTCTCTCTCTCTCTCTCTCTCTCTCTCTCTCTCTCTCTCTCTCGTGTTCTTGATTTGGCACGATCTTGATGTATCGCGAGCTTTGCTATTATAGTTGTATCTTATGATGTTTCTCCCCCTCTACTCTCTTGTGATGAATTGAGTTTTCCCTTTGAAGCTATCTTATCGGATTGAGTCTTTAAAAATTTGAGAACACTTGATGTATGTCTTGCGTGGGATACCCATGGTGACAATTGGGTATTCTATTGATTCATTTGATGTATGTTTTGGTGATCAACTTGCGGGTTCCGTGACCTTGGGAATCTATGCATAGGGGTTGGCACACGTTTTTGTCTTGACTCTCCGGTAGAAACTTTGGGGGCACTCTTTGAAGTACTTTGTGTTGGTTGAATAGATGAAGCTGAGATTGTGTGATGTATATCGTATAATCATACCCACGGATACTTGAGGTTACATTGGGGTATCTAGGTGACATTAGGGTTTTGGTTTATTTGTGTCTTAAGGTGTTATTCTAGTACGAACTCTATGATAGGTCGAACGGAAAGAATAGCTTCATGTTATTTTATTACGGACTCTTGAATAGATCGATGAGAAAGGATAACTTTGAGGTGGTTTCATACCCTACAATAATCTCTTCGTTTGTTCTCCACTTATAGTGACTTTGGAGTGACTCTTTGTTGCATGTTGAGGGATAGTTATATGATCCAGTTATGTTATTATTGTTGAGAGAACCTGCACTGGTAAAAGTATGAACCTTAGGCCTTGTTTCCTACCATTGCAATACCGTTTACGCTCACTTTTATCATTAGTTACCTTCCTGTTTTTATATTTTTAGATTACAAAAACCTATATCTACCATCCATATTGCACTTGTATCACCATCTCTTCGCCGAACTAGTGCACCTATACAATTTACCATTGTATTGGGTGTGTTGGGGACACAAGAGTCTCTTTGTTATTTGGTTGCGGGGTTGTTTGAGAGAGACCATCTTCATCCTACGCCTCCCACGGATTGATAAATCTTAGGTCATCCAACTTTGCTACTGCCCCACAAACCTGTCGGGGATATACCCCGCGGTATGACCTGGCCAGATGTATAACCCGACTGGACTTGGCGTCTCACTAGTGACCCGCCCTAACTGGACGACTCACTAAGTGACCCGCCCGATTGTGGTGACTTATGGATGACCTGGCAAGCGGATCACAGGAGCGACAAGACCCAGGGGCCCAGGAGGCTCAAGGCCCAGAAGGCCGACTTACGTTATGGTAGGCCGGCTTAAGAGGAAAGGCATAAGGAATATTCTCCTACAAAGGAAGCAAGACTATGACTCTACTTGTAATAGAGTAATCCTAATCCTACTAGGACTAGTCATGGAACCCGCCCCTTCAACATATATAAGGAGGGGCAGGGCTCCCCAAAGAGGAACAAGAAACTATCTCTAGGGCTAGACACAAAGAGCCGGCTTACCGGCGACTCTCTCATGATCATAATGAGAGCTAGCCACAAACAACATGTAGGGCTATTACCGGATGATGTTTTCCGGGGCCCGAAGCTGTCTAAATCCCTGTCTTGTGTGTTGCCTCTCTCGATCCCGCCCAACCCCTCTCAAGCTACCGCATAGATGCGTTGGCCTCGCGACTAAGTACTCACACTAAGGACATCTGTCGTGATAATTCCACGACAGTTGGCGCCCACCGTGGGGCCTGCGCACGGTGGTGTTGTATTCTTGGAGGGATCTTTTTTAGGGATTGAAAAATTCATAATTTTCCGGTTGACAAAGAGCGGACAGGGAAGGATCTACATCAACTTCGAGTTCATAGTCGAGATTGAAAAAGTTTCAGCGTCTATATAAAATAGATCAGAGGGAAAAGATTTCTTTGACGGCGGCGTACATCAGATATCGGGATCCATCGTATGGTTTCCGACTCACCAGTGTTCGTGAGAAATCTCACAAAGCGATGAATCCCAACGCAATCTCCACATCAGCGCCGCCACACTCGGCCAAAGTACCATATTGATTTTTGCAAAGATTGGCTATGCGCCGTCCATACGTTGGGCATAGTCATCATCTCTTTAAAACTATGGAGGGCAGCTGCCAAAGGTCAGATCACAATATATCAATCATCGTTCTACGTGCCAAGACAAATTGCTGCTATCAACACATCAAGTCATGGGTCAAATCCGCTGCATATTGTGTGTGCATGAAGGACACAAGCTGCAACCTGCCTCAGCCGCCGTGTTCTGACGGATGATGCAGCAAATTCATGGCATGCTTCAGATCAGCATTAAACCATCATGTGGAGACAAATACGCAAATTGCATATATGCAATCAGCGCTTTCAAGGGGTTAGCACACGGGTTGAAGCCCGCACGAGACAGAGCCGGAATTGCAGACGCAAGAAGTCCGAGTCGTTAAATACGGTCGGCACGGAATCAAAAACAAACTCGTCCTTCGCATATCCAAAAAATATACAAGTCCAGGACTGGCCAAATACATCGATGGCAAGGGGGATGGGAGTGCCTCATCCCGATGGACAGGTTCCTTCCTTTTGTCAAGTGCTTGCACATTTTGGTCAAAAGGGTCAACGGCTCCAACGATTTAGAATGGGAAGATTATCAATCGGACCCTGCGCTGCCTTGGTGGTGACGAACGCACGGGTTTTCAACCGCAGGCCGCCGCCTTGTCGGCCACAGTGCCCCCTCCGGCCCTGTATCTGCTGCAGACCGCCGCCGAGCCGGCCACAGTGGCCGATTCTCACCTTTGCCATAAACCGGCCTGGGCCCTGCCGACGCCGCTGCTGTACTTTGAGCCAGCGCTATGCTGGGTCGCCTTAGGGCATCTCCAGCCGTTGGCCCCCCAGGAGGGGCAAAAAATCGCCCCCTGGGGGCGCACCGGCGCTAAACCGCGCACTGGGGGCGTGATGCCCCCCAGTCGCGGCGCCCACGGTTCGAGCAAAAAAGTCAAACACGGCGCAAAACGACTCAAATTTAACGCAAACATCGGCGAGTTCGTTCAAACTTAAACATATTTTACAAAAAAAAAAACTGCCGCGGGCTACCCCCGCCGTCTCCCTCGCCGCCCGCCCACGCGGTTCTACATGCCGAGGAGGCTGTAGAACTGCGTGTAGTCACCGCCGCCGCCGTCGTCGTCGTCGTCGTCGTTGTCACCGCCGCCCCCGCCTAAGCCTCCGCCGTCCCAACTGCACCCCTCTCCCGGTTGGCGCGGCGGGTTGGAAGGTCCGGGGGCGTCGTCGTCGTCACTGTCGAGGATCACGACGCCGTGCTCGTCCTCGCGCCCACGCTTGCGGGCGGCGATCTCCTCGAGGCCAGCGCTGCCGACCGTCTCGTCGCGGAGGTAGTCGCCCCGCCCTGCATCGCATGGCGTCCTCGTCGGGAAGCTGCGGGCTATCTCCTCCTCTCGCGGGAGGCGGGCTCCGGCTTGGGCTCGACGAGGACGGCGGCGATGGGTGGAGAGGCGTTGGCGCCCGATGCGAACGCCGGAGCTGCGGGTGCGCGCGGCGACCGGTGTGCCCGGCTCCGGCTTGACGGGGCGGAGGCAGGGCGAGCCGCCGAACGAGGAGGAGGATCCCCCCGGTCTCCATGCGCCACGGGGTCCAGGAGCTTCCCCGGCGGCGTGAGAAGGAAGGGAAGCGGGGTAGTCGAGGCGCCGCGTGTTGCCGCCCTCGATGTACTCGAGCACGGCCTCCAACGTGCGCCCTGGTACGCCCCACCATCGACGCCGGCCGGCGGAGTTGAGCCTGCCGGAGGGCACGACGCCGTTGGTGGCCTCGAGCTGCTGGGCGTGGCGGCGGCGGAAGTACAGTTCCCAGAGCGGGCTGTCGGGGACGTACCGTGGCCCCTCCCTCGCCGCACGCAGCAGGTTCGAGCGGATGCGTGCGGTCTCCGCACGCCGCGCCACGCCGGTGGGTATCGGGGGCACCGACACGCCGCCCGCGCTGATCCTCCACGCCCCGGGCACCCGCTTGTCCGGCGGGACCGGGTACTCGGCCTCGTAAAGGAGGCGAGCCTCGTCTTCATGAAGATGGCGGCGGCCGAAGCCGTTCGCCGCCGCGCCGTCGCCTGGGAAGCGCTCGGCCATGGGTTTTGAACTGGAGACGGCGAAAGGGAGGAGAGGAGAGGGAGGAACGACGGCGGCGGGAAGTGTGAGTCGCCGAGTGCGTCGGGGCGCGTCATATATAGGCCGAGGCGCCGCCCACACGCGTGGCGGGCGAGGCGAGGGCGAGGGACGCGCGTCGTCCGGCCTTCACTGCGCTGCCCGTGAGGCATCAATGGCGCTGGCTGACCGGCGCGGCAGCGCGCGACAGCTTTGGCATTGATTCGCCGCGGGAAATGAGGTGATGAGGACGACGAAGGGCCGAGAAGAGAGCCATGTCGCTGACGCGGCGGGCCCGCGGTTTCTTCGCGCCAAAAAAGTTCGCCCGGCGCCCCCGAGCGCCCCCCAGCGCGCCGGGTTTGGGCTGGGTCCGCCGGTGCTGTTTTCGGCCCAAGCCGGCGAAAATCGGGCTCCTGGGGGCGCGACTGGGCCGTTTTTTCGGCGCCAGCGCGAAAAAACACCTGGGGAGGCCTTCTTGGGGGCGCGGCTGGAGATGCCCTCATCGACCCCGCGCCAAGCGGTCTGCCACTGTCGTCGACCTACGAGTGCTGCTTTAGTTCAGGAACAGTGTGCCACTACAAGGACCATTATACGTTACAAAGGTGTTGCAAAGAAGCGTGTATTAATATTATTTTTACACTAGCGCTTGTCCGCACCGGCTTACAGCGCCATGGCCGACTCATCTGTTGTCCGAGCGAGTCAGCAAAGGTGGTGCCATGTTGTGCCTATGAAGTGTATGTCAGCACCATCACGCACCGGCGTCTGCGCCCGCTTACTGATGGAACAGGTGTGCGCAAGTCGCCGCCCGTGCAGCTTAATCTACATCAACCCGCCGGAGCCGTGTTGAGCCGCCCTTGCCGCTTTGAGCCGCCGGGGTTATATTAAGTCGCCGGTCTACCTAAGCCGTCGGAACTATATTGAGTCGCTAGTCTGCCTGAGCCACCGCTGTCGCGATAAACGGATCATCCATTGTCCAAACAAATCAGGTGATATCCATCCAAGTTTGTTTTATTAGCACATGTTGTTTTTGTCAAAGAACAAGTTTATCTTTGCCTTGGTGTGCAATATTGTTTATGCAGGGCAATTATTTATGACAAAAAGTGATATTATACCGCGGATATGGAGGCACGCCAACATCTTTTGGCACAAGTGGTCGTCGTTATTCAACGGACTCCCGCACCGGCTTACAACACCGTGGCCGTCTCTCACGACCGCGCAAGCTTACAATGCCGTGGCCGTCTCTTGCAACCACGACGACTTACAACAAGGAGGACAACTTGCCCGTCCGCACCGGCTTACAACGTCACTGCCGACTCATCTGTCTGTGCCGCCTCTGATGTTACGGTCATCTTTACCGTCCGTCTCTTGCGGCCTGGTCTACATCAACACACTGCACCGCACCTGTCTGGATGAGCTATTTATTGAGTATGAGCAAGTCACTACTTGGGAAGCCCGGTTTTCTTCCAACAAATTGGAGGCAAATTATCATATATTATCAGCCGCCGTCTGCACTGGATGGTTCAATGGGCAGGCGCACAAGTCGCCGCCACTATAGTTTGGTTAACTTCAAACAGCCAGTTGGAAGGAACCATTGGCCGAGTTGCTGACACAGCTCATATGGGATCATTTATAACCCGCCGTAGTCACCTTCAACCTTTTGTGGATTCACATCGCGCTATCAACACCAATGATATACACCTTCTGCTATGGTCAAATATGGAGAATCGCAAGCCAACTCCTCGAGTCGTCCTGAGACTCGGGGGGCTACAATGACATGACTCAACAAATCGTGCCAGTTTCAGCAGGCTCAAGAACTTCGGGTCATTGGAGGAAAAATAACCCGGCCCTGGAGATTACTGCTCTATCGATGCAAATTTAAAGGCTGTCAAAAAAATATTCGGCTTAAAAAGAAGAATTTCGGATTAAAATCCGGCTCAAGGTAAATTTGTCTCTCACAAAGCTTTGAAATTCTCAATATCCGGCTTAAGAATTTCTGGTTCAAAAAATTGATCTCTCGCAAAGTTCGAGTTCTCAGGAAAAATTAAAGGGACCAAAAGAGATTTTATTGCAAAGCACAATTCAAACATAGGTACCCTGCTTTCAAGGTCATTAGGGGGCTTCCTGTTCAAACATAGGTCGTATTCGGACCAAAGAGAACATAACTGTCGAAACTCTTCTGATTGGCACACTACCAAACTCACTAGGGGGCTTCTTGATCGTATTCGAATCATAGCTCAACCCCTTTTGGGTCCGACATGGATCGTATTCGAATCAGCGTCGTTAAACAACTCTCAAGGTCATTTGGGGGCTTCCTGTTCAAACATAGGTCGAATTCGAACCAAAGAGAACATAGCTGTCGGTACCCTCTTGATCGGCAATGCCAAAGCCACTGGGGGCTACATGATCATATTCGAATCCTAGCTTAACCCCTTTGGAATGGTTTACTGATCGAATTCGAATCAGAAGCCTTGATTTTTTTTCTTTTTATCTGGTTTAAGTTTTTTGAACACAATCTTTTGGGTTTTGAGACTTTTTTCTCATATCTGAAGCATATATATGTGGTTTCTATTAACCCGCCCTGGCTTTCGACGAACAAGTCACCAGCATATGACAATATTAATACTTGGAAGGTTTGACTTCTAAGTTTTGGGTTATCACCCTTACTGTGCAGGTCACATAGACTGACAGTGCAAATTCAATATCACAGGATAAGACTACATTTGGGTGGTTACCCGCCCTGGCTTTTGACATTAAGTCGCTAGGGCATATGTTGTTTAAACTTTGTGCAGGATTTGCAGAACTATGACTTATATAAATGCTTAAGTCCAAGCTCATCATTAAAATTGATGCTTCAGAATGATCATCTGTGCTGGATTTACTCAAAGGCTATAAATAGTCGGGTTATAAAAATTCTGGCTTACAATGGAGGTGTATTAAATCGCCATCGGCCAAGAGCCGCCGGGTATTTAAACTCCGGATTTACTTGTCAACAGATAAGGTATTTGAAATCTTTAAATAGCCAAACTTGGCTGGATTTTCATTATGATATTGAATGATTGAGGTTTTCAAACTGGGTTATTCAAATCTTTAATAGCCAACATGGCTGGATTTTTAATATGGTTATCAGAAACTAATATTATGATTGAGGTTTTCAAAGTCGCTTTAGCGCAATGGCTATTATTTTGTCAATGGATATGATTTATTCTACAATGGAAGGAATAGTCCCGAGTCGCTGCAGGCTTACAACCCGGCACTTGGGGGCTACATTATTTAAGTTGAGATTACATCAAACACAAAAGTCTCATGTCGCTGCAAGCATGCACCATGACACTTGGGGGCTAATGCAAAGTCATTGTTTGCTCACCTTATTGAAGACCCGACTCATCACATCGTAATGAGTTGGCCCTTGGGGGCTACCAATTGCTCCTGTCAACAATTCAAGGTACAAAGCTTTTATTCATTATATTGAAGGGTCTACTGCTCAGTTGGTAAAGCACAAGGCTCTTAACCTTATGGACGTGGATTCAAGCCCCATGATGGGGGTTACATCATAAGATGTTATTTTCATTGAAGTATATATCATGTCCCTTCTCATTATTATCTTACTGAGCCGGCCCTTGGGGGCTACACATCATTGCTCAAATCTACATGATTATTGCATAATGACCCGGCCCTTGGGGGCTACACTTGTTGAAGTTTTTATGAGCATAAGGCAATTTCAAGTCCCAGGTTGCTGCAAGCATGACAACCCGGCACTTGGGGGCTACATATATGAAGTATTCAGTTTTTTCTAGTGACTGAGATGAACACCATGGATTTCTTCAAAGTGGTAGTAATTATATGGAAACAAGTCTCAAATCATCACTTTGTTCTGTTCAAGACTTTGGGGCTACCGGTAATATGGATATAAGGGAGAAATATCTTCCGATTTTTCAGTTTTGAGCAAACCAGATTGACCCGGCATCACCAATCATTATGCCCCGGTGTTTGCAACAATCATAACCCGGTGTCATCAATAATCATGCACCGGCATTGGCAACAATCATGAACCGGCGTTGGAAACAATCATGACCCGGAATTATCAGCTTTTATAACCGACAATGGTGGTAATCATAAACCGGCAAGTTCTATAATTTCAAACCGGCTGAATATCAGTTGAATATTTGAAGACCAATATTTTTGTAAACTTAGAGCATTCAAGGCCGACTCAAATGAATTCTTTATTTACAATATTTCTTCTACAAGTAAATTGATTATGAAGTTGGTCTATTGACCCGGATTTTCCAGAAGGAGGAGATGACAAGGACTTAAGGATGATCAAGTGCCGGCTTACAGGAATATTTAATCCGGAGTACAACTTGTCAATTTGTTCTTGTGTTTATGTTGCAGATCACTTTAACAAGGATAAATCCAAATTAAACTTGGGGGCTAATGTTGTGGATATACCCAACGGTATGACCCGGTTGGATGTATAACCCGGTCAGACTTGGCGTCTCACTAATGACCCGCCCTAACTGGACGACTCACTAAGTGACCCGCCTGATTGTGGCGACTTATGGATGACCTGGCAAGCGGATCACAGGAGCGACAAGACCCAGGGGCCCAGGAGGCTCAAGGCCTAGAAGGCCGACTTACGTTATGGTAGGCCGGCTTAAGAGTAAAGGCATAAGGAATATTCTCCTACAAAGGAAGCAAGACTAGGACTCCACTTGCAAAAGAGTAATCCTAATCCTACTAGGACTAGTCATGGAACCCGCCCCTTCAACATATATAAGGAGGGGCGGGGCTCCCCAAAGAGGAACAAGAAACAATCTCTAGGGCTAGACACAAAGAGCCGGCTTACCGGCGACTCTTTCATGATCATAATGAGACCTAGCCACAAACAGCATGTAGGGCTATTACCGGATGATGTTTCCCGGGGCCCGAAGCTGTCTAAATCCTTGTCTTGTGTGTTGCGTCTCTCGATCCAGCCCAACCCCTCTCAAGCTACCGCATAAATGCGTTGGACTCGCGACTAAGTCCTCACACTAAGGACATCTGCCGTGACAATTCCACGACAAAACCTTTGCACTTGGAGGCCCAACAACGTCTACAAGAAGAAGGTTGTGTAGTAGACATCATGCATATATCGAAATTAGTATTTGTCACTCCGTGTTTCGGAGAGGTATCTCTGGGACCTCTCGGTAATACTCATCACTATAAGCCTTGCAAGCATTGGAACTAATGAGTTAGTTCCGGGATGAAGTATTACGGAATGAGTAAAGAGACTTGCCGGTAATGAGATTGAACTAGGTATGATATACCGACGATCGAATCTCGGGCAAGTAACATACCGATGACAAAGGGAACAACGTATGTTGTTATGCAGTTTGACCGATAAAGATCTTCATAGAATATGTAGGAACCAATATGAGCATCTAGGTTCCGCTATTGGTTATGTCTACATAGTTCTCGAACCCGTAAGGTCCGCACGCTTAATGTTCGATGACGGTTGTATTATGAGTTTATGTGATATGTTGTACCGAAGATTGTTCAGAGTCCCGGATGTGATCACGGAATGACGAGGAGTCTTGAAATGGTCGAGACATAAAGATTGATATATTGGACGACTATATTCGGACACCAGAAGTGTTCCAGATAAAACCGGAGTGCCGAAGGGTTACCAGAACCCCCCGGGGAACTAATGGGCCTCGATGGGCCCTAGTAGAGAGAGAGAGGGGCCGGCCAGGGCAGGCCGCGTGCCCCTCCCCCTGAGTCTGAATAGGACAAGGAACGGGGGGGCAGCGCCCCCCTTGCCTTCCCTCTCTCCCTCTCCTTCCTTCCCCCTCCCTTCCCCAAGTTGGAAACCTACTAGGAATAGGATTCCTAGTAGGAATCCTACTTGGGGCGCGCCCTATAGGGGTCGGCCGGCCTTCCCCCTTGCTCCTTTATATACAGGGGGCAAAGGGGACACCCTAGAACACACAAGTTGACAATTGTTTAGCCGTGTGCGGTGCCCCCCTCCATAGTTACACACCTCGGTCATATCTTCATAGTGCTTAGGAGAAGCCCTGGGCTGGTAACTTCATCATCACGGTCACCACGCCATCGTGCTGACGAAACTCTCCCTCGGCCTCAACAGGATCAAGAGTAGGAGGGACGTATCCGAGCTAAACGTGTGCTGAACGCGGAGGTGGCGTACGTTCGGTGCTTGGATCGGTTGGATGGTGAAGACTTTCGACTACATCAACTGCGTTAACTAAACGCTTCCACTTTCGGTCTACGAGGGTACGTGAACACACTCTCCCCTCTCGTTGATATGCATCACATAGATAGATCTTGCGTGATCGTAGGAATTTTTTTGAAATTACCGCGTTCCCCAACAGTGGCATCAGAGCCAGGTTTATGAGTAGATGTTATATGCACGAGTAGAACACAAAGAGTTGTGGGCGATAATAGTCATACTGCTTACCAGCATGTCCTACATTGATTCAGCGGTATTGTTGGATGAAGCGGCTAAGACCGACATTACGCGTACGCTTACGCGAGACTGGTTCTACCGACGTGCTTCACACATAGGTGGCTGGTGAGTGTCTGTTTCTCCAACTTTAGTTGAATCGAGTGTGGCTACGCTCGATCCTTGTTGAAGGTTAAAACAACAAACTTGACGAAAAATCATTGTGGTTTTGATGTGTAGGTAAGAACGGTTCTTGCTAGAAGCCCGTAGCAGCCACGTAAAACTTGCAACAACAAAGTAGAGGACGTCTAACTTGTTTTTTCAGGGCTTGCTGTGATGTGATATGGTCAAGGCATGATGTGATATAAATTGTTGTATGAGATGATCATGTTTTGTAACAAAGTTATCTGCAACTGGCAGGAGCCATATGGTTGTCGCTTTATTGTATGCATTGCAATCGCCATGTAATTGTTTTACTTTATCACTAAGCGGTCGCGATAGTCGTAGTAACAATAGGTGGCGAAACGACAATGATGCTACAATGGAGATCAAGGTGTCGCGCCGGTGATGTTGGAGATCATGACGATGCTTCGGTGATGGAGATCATGAGCACAAGATGATGACGGCAATATCATGTCACATATTTTGATTGCATGTGATGTTTATCCTTTATGCATCTTATTTTTCTTAGAACGTCGGTAGAGTTATAAGATGATCCCTTACTAAATTTCAAGGTACAAGTGTTCTCCCTGAGTATGCACCATGGCTACAATTCGTCGTGCCGAGACACCACGTGATGAGCGGGTGTGATAAGCTCTATGTTCACATACAATGGGTGCAAGCCAGTTTTGCACACGTAGAATACTCGGGTTAAACTTGATGAGCCTAGCATATGAAGATATGGCCTCGGAACACTGAGACCGAAAGGTCGAGCGTGAATCATATAGTAGATATGATCAACATAGTGATGTTTACCCTTGAAAACTACTCCATGGCACGTGATGATCGGACATGGTTTAGTTGATTTGGATCACGTGATCACTTAGATGATTAGAGGGATGTCCATCTAAGTGGGAGTTCTTAAGTAATATGATTAATTGAACTTTAGTTTATCCTGAACTTAGTCCTGATAGTATTTTGCAAATAATGTTGTAGACCAATAGCTCGTGTTGTTGCTTCCCTATGTTTTTATATGTGTTCCTAGAGAAAACTAAGTTGAAAGATGATAGTAGCAATGATGCAGACTGGGTCCGTGATCTGAGGTTTATCCTCATTGCTGCACACAAAAATTATGTCCTTGATGCACCACTAGGTGACAAACCTATTGCAGGAGCATATGCAGACGTTATGAACGTATGGCTAGCTCAATATGATGACTACTTGATAGTTTAGTGCACCATGCTTTACAACTTAGAATCGGGACTTCAAAGACGTTTTGAACGTCATGGATCATATGAGATGTTCCAGGAGTTGAAGTTAATATTTCAAGCAAATACCCGAGTTGAGAGATATGAAGTCTCCAACAAGTTCTATAGCTAAAAGATGGAGGAGAATAGCTCAAGCAGTGAGCATGTGCTCAGATTGTCTGGGTACTACAATCGCTTGAATCATGTGGGAGTTAATCTTCTAGATAAAATAATGATTGACAGAGTTCTCTAGTCACCATCACCAAGTTACTGGAACTTAGTGATGAACTATAGTATGCAAGGGATGACGAAAACGATTCCCGATCTCTTCGTGATGCTGAAATCGACGAAGGTAGAAAGCAAGAAAGAGCATCAAGTGTTGATGATTGACAAGATCACTAGTTAAGGGAAAGAAAGGGAACTTCAAGTAGAATGGCAAGCAAGTTGTCACTCCCGTGAAGAAGCCCAAAGCTGGACCGGAGCTTGAAACTGAGAGCTTCTATTGCAAAGGAAATGGTCACTGGAAGCGGAAATGCCCTGAATATTTGGTGGATAAGAAGGATGGCAAAGTGAACAAGGGTATAATTGATATACAAGTTATTGATGTGTACCTTACTAGTGTTTATAGTAGCCCCTGGGTATTTGATACTTGTTCGGTTGCTAAGATTAGTAACTCGAAACAGGAGTTACAGAATAAACAAAGACTAGTTGAGAGTGAAGTGACGATGTGTGTTGGAAGTGGTTCCAAGATTGATATGATCATCATCGCACACTCCCTATACTTTCGAGATTAGTGTTGAACCTAAATAAATGTTATTTGGTGTTTGCGTTGAGCATAAATATGATTAGATCATGTTTATTGCGATAGATTTATTCATCTAAGACAGAGAATAAATTCTTATTCTGTTTACATGAATAAAACCTTCTATGGTCATACACCCAATGTTGATGGTTTATTGAATCTTGATCGTAGTGATACACATATTCATAATATTGATGTCAAAAGATGCAAAGTTGATAATGATAGTGCAACATATTTGTGGCACTGCCGTTTGGGTCATATCGGTGTAAAGTGCATGATGAAACTCCATAAAGATGGATTTTTGGAATCACGTGATTGTGAATCATTTGATGCTTGCGAACCGTGCCTTATGGGCAAGATGACTAAAACTCCATTCTCCGGAACAATGGAACGAGCTAGTGACTTATTGGAAATAATAAATACCGATGTATGCGGTTCAATGAGTGTTGATGCTCGTGGCGGGTATCGTTATATTCTGACCTTCACAGATGATTTGAGCAGATATGGGTATATCTACTTAAGGAAACACAAGTCTGAAACATTTGAAAAGTTCAAAGAATTTTAGAGTGAAATGGAGAATCATCGTAATAAGAAAATAAAGTTTCTACGATCTGATCGTAGAGGGGAATATTTGAGTTACGAGTTTGGCCTGCATTTAAAACAATGTGGAATAGTTTCACAGCTCACGCCACATGGAACACCACAGGTAATGGTGTGTCCGAACGTCGTAAGCACACTTTATTGGATATGGTGCAATCTATGATGTCTCTTACTGGGTTACCACTATCGTTTTTGGGTTATGCATTAGAGACAGTTGCATTCACTTTAAATAGGGCACCATTGAAATACGTTGAGACGACGCCTTATGGAACTATGGTTTGGCAAGAAACCAAAGTTGTCGTTTCTTAAAGTTTGGGGGTGCGATGCTTATATGAAAAGGCTTCAACCTGATAAGCTCGAACCCGAATCGGAGAACTGCGTCTTCATAGGATACCTAAAGAAAACTATTGGGTACACCTTCTATCACAGATCCGGAGGCAAGATATTCATTGCTAAGAATGGATCCTTTCTAGAGAAGGAGTTTCTCTCGAAAGAAGTGAGTGGGAGGAAAGTAGAGCTTGATGAGGTAATTGTACCTTGTCCAGAATTGGAAAGTAGTTCATCACATAAATCAGTTCTAGTGATTCCTACACCAATTAGTGAGGAAGCTAATGATGATGATCATGAAACTTGAGATCAAGTTACTACAGAACCTCGTAGGTTTTCCAGAGTATGGTCCGCACCAGAGTGGTACGGTAATCATATTCTGAAAGTCATGTTACTAGACCATGATGAACCTACGAACTATGAGGAAGCGATGATGAGCCCAGATTCTGCGAAATGGCTTGAGGCCATGAAATCTGAGATGGGAGCCATGTATGAGAACAAAGTGTGGACTTTGGTGGACTTGCCCGATGGTCGGCAAGCCATATTAAATAAATGGATCTTCAAGAGGGAGATGGACGCTGATAGTAGTGTTACTATCTACAAAGCTCGATTTGTCGCAAAAGGTTTTCGACAAGTTCAAGGTGTTGACTATAATGAGATTTTCTCAACTGTAGCGATGCTTAAATCCGTCCGAATCATGTTAGCAGTTGCCATATTTTATGAAATCTGGCAAATGGATGTCAAAACTACATTCCTTAAATCGATATTCCTTAAAGAAGAGTTGTATATGATGCAACCAGAAGGTTTTGTCAATCCTAAAGGTACTAACGAGGTGTGCAAGCTCCAGCGATCCGTCTATGGATTGGCGCAAGCATCTCGGAGTTGGAATATACGCCTTGATGAGTTGATCAAAGCACATAGTTTTATACAAACTTGCAGTGAAGCCTGTATTTACAAGAAAGTGAGTGGGAGCTCTGTAGCATTTCTAATATTATATGTGGATGACATATTGTTGATTGAAAATAATGTAGAATTACTGGATAGCATAAAGGGATACTTGAATAAGAGGTTTTCAATGAAAGACCTCGGTGAAGCTGCTTACATATTAGGCATCAAGATCTATAGAGATAGATCAAGACGCTTAATTGGACTTTCACAAAACACATACCTTAATAAAGTTTAGAAAAGGTTCAAAAATTGATCAGTCAAAGAGAGGTTTCTTCCTGTATTACAAGGTGTAAAGTTGAGTAAGACTCAAAGCCTGACCACGACAGAAAATAGAAAGAGAATGAAAGTCATTCCCTATGCCACAGTCATAGGTTCTATAAAGTATGATGTGCTGTGTACCAGACCTATTGTGTACCTTGCCAAGAGTTTTGGCAAGGGGGTACAATAGTGATCTAAGAGTAGATCACTGGACAACGGTCAAAATTATCCTTAGTGAGGACTAAGGAAATATTTCTCGATTATGGAGGTGATAAAAGAGATCGTCGTAAAGAGTTACGTCGATGCAAGCTTTTACACCGATCCAGATGACTCTAAGTCTCAATCTGGATACATATTGAAATTGGGAACAATTAGCTAGAGTAGCTCCGTGCATGTAGACATAGAATATTTGCAAAATACATACAACTCTGAATGTGACACACCCATTGACTAAACTTCTCTCACAAGCAAAACATGATCACACCTTAGTACTCTTTGGGTGTTAATCACATAGTGATGTGAAATAGATTATTGACTCTAGTAAACCCTCTGGGTGTTGGTCACATGACGATGTGAGCTATGGGTGTTAATCACATACAGTTGTGAATATTTGTGTTAAATCACATGGTGATGTGAACTAGATTATTGACTCTAGTGCAAGTGGGAGACTCAAGGAAATATGCCCTAGAGGCAATAATAAAGTAATTATTTATTTCCTTAATTCATGATAAATTTTTATTATTCATGCTAGAATTGTATTAACCGGAAACTTTGTACATGTGTGAATACATAGACAAAACATATAGTCCCTAGTATGTCTCTACTTGACTAGCTCGTTAATCAAAGATGGTTATGTTTCCTAACCATAGACATGTGTTGTCATTTGATAACGGGATCACATCATTAGGAGAATTATGTGATGGACATGACCCATCCGTTAGGTTAGCATTATGATCGTGTCAGTTTCATTGCTACTGCTTTCTTCATGACTTATACAAGTTCCTCAGACTATGAGATTATGCAACTCCCGGATACCGGATGAACACTTTGTGTGCTACCAAACGTCACAACGTAAAAGGGTGATTATAAAGGTGCTCTACAGGTGTCTCCGAAGGTATTTGTTGGGTTGGCATATATCGAGATTAGGATTTGTCACTCCGTGTTTCGGAGAGGTATCTTTAGGCCCTCTCGGTAATACTCATCACTATAAGCCTTGCAAGCATTGTAACTAATGAATTAGTTGCAGGATGAAGTATTACGGAACAAGTAAAGAGACATGCCGGTAACAAGATTGAACTAGGTATGGTGATACTTACGATCGAATCTCGGGCAAGTAACATACCGATGACAAAGGGAACAACGTATGTTATTATGCGATTTGACCGATAAAGATCTTCGTAGAATATGTAGGAACAAATATGAGAATCCAGGTTCCGCTATTGGTTATTGACCGGAGACGTGTCTCGGTCATGTCTACATAGTTCTCGAACCCGTAGGGTCCGCACGCTTAACGTTCAATGATGATTGTATTATGAGTTTATGTAATATGTTGTACCGAAGATTGTTCGGAGTCCCGGATGTGATCATGGACATGACGAGGAGTCTCGAAATGGTCTAGACATAAAGATTGATATATTGGACGACTATATTCGGACATCGGAAGTGTTCCGGAGAAGTTTCGGATAAAACCGGAGTGTCGAAGGGTTACCGGAACCCCCCGGGCAACTAATGGGCCTCAATGGGCCCTAGTGGAGAGAGAGAGAGAGAGAGAGAGAGAGAGAGAGAGGCCGGCCAGGGCAGGCCGCGCGGCCCCTCCCCCTGAGTCCGAATAGGACAAGGAAGGGGGGCCCTTGCCTTCCCTCTCTCCCTCTCCTTCCTTCCCCCTCCCTTCCCCAAGTTGAAAACCTACTAGGAATAGGATTCCTAGTAGGAATCCTACTTGGGGCGCGCCCTACAGGGGCCGGCCGGTCTCCCCTATCGCTCCTTTATATGCGGGGGCAGAGGGCACCCTAGAACACACAAGTTGACAATTGTTTAGCCGTGTGCGGTGCCCTCCTCCACAGTTACACACCTCGGTCATATCGTCGTAGTGCTTAGGCAAAGCCCCGCGCCGGTAACTTCATCATCACCATCGCCACGCTGTCGTGCTGACTAAACTCTCCCTCGGCCTCAACTGGATCAAGAGTACAAGGGACGTCTCCGAGCTAAACGTGTGCTAAACGCGGAGGTGCCGTACGTTCGGTGCTTGGATCGGTTGGATCGTGAAGACGTTCGACTACATCAACCGCGTTAACTAAACGCTTCCGCTTTCCGTCTTCGAGGGTACGTGGACACACTCTCCCCTCTCGTTGCTATGCATCACATAGATAGATCTTGCATGATCGTAGGAATTTTTTTGAAATTACCACGTTCCCCAACACAAAAATAGCCTTCCAATATATAAATCTTTATGTCTCGACCATTTCAAGACTCCTGGTCATGTCCGTGATGACATCCGAGACTCTGAACAACCTTCGGTACATCAAAACACATAAACTCATAATACCGATCATTATCGAACTTTAAGCGTGCGGACCCTACGGGTTCGAGAACCATGTAGACATGACCGAGACTCACTTCCGGTCAATAACCACTAGCGGAACCTAGATGCTCATATTGGTTCCTACATATTCTATGAAGATCTTTATTGGTCAAACTGCATAACAACATACATTGTTCCCTTTGTCATCAGTATGTTACTTGCCCGAGATTCGATCGTCGGTATCATCATACCTAGTTCAATCTCGTTACCGGCATGTCTCTTTACTCGTTTCGTAATACTTCATCCCGCAACTAACTCATTAGTTACAATGCTTGCAAGGCTTATAGTGATGAGTACTACCGAGAGGGCCTAGAGATACCTCTCCGAAACACAGAGTGACAAATCCTAATCTCAATATATGCCAACCCAACAAACACCTTCGGAGACACCTGTAGAGCACCTTTATAATCACCCTTTTACGTTGTGACGTTTGGTAGCACACAAAGTGTTCCTCCGGTATTCGGGAGTTGCATAATCTCATAGTCTGTGGAACTTGTATAAGTCATGAAGAAAGCAGTAGCAATGAAACTGACACGATCATAATGCTAAGCTAACGGATGGGTCATGTCCATCACATCATTCTCCTAATGATGTGATCCCATTCATCAAATGACAACGCATGTCTATGGTTAGGAAACATAACCATCTTTGATTAACGAGCTAGTCAAGTAGAGGCATACTAGGGACTATATGTTTTGTCTATGTATTAACACATGTACTAAGTTTCCGGTTAATACAATTCTAGCATGAATAATAAACATTTATCATCAATTAAGAAAATAAATAATAACTTTATTATTGCCTCTAGGGCATATTTCCTTCACCTATAAAACTAGCGTCATAATGCCACAATTGTCGCAATTGAACCCTTGAATCGATCTAAAGCATCTGCCACAAATCTCACCTCCGTGAACGCATGGTGAGAAACACTAACCTCACTACCCAAAGGAGATGGTGGTAATCTACACCGAAACTATGTCAACCTCATCCTGACAGACAATCACGAGGAGGATAGTACCTGGAAGATCAACTCGTAGATGTCGCACCGCCCCTGCGAGAGCACAAAAACTAACCTACACTACTATCTGAAATAGAGACGCCAAAATTCCCCTCCCCGCCACCTGCCGCTGGAGTGACAGACATGGAAAAGGAGAATCCATAGGCTTGTCGGCGTAGCTTGAGAGTACAGAGTTCCTAGCCGTCGCCAACGAATATAGACGATCATGTTTTTTTGCTCGACGAGCTTAAGGAGCCGAGCCTTAACGATCACGAGTTTAACGAGGCAAACAACTCGTTAATTCACTTACCTACATTGCTTGTTTGATTCAGATAATTACAATCATATGACTTTTTTCATTATGATTCATTTGTACTAGCTTTTATAGGAAAAATTCCATCCACTCCATCCTCTTGTAAAGAATCCTACATTTTCCCACGTGCAATCAAACGTCCATACCAATCCTGTAGGAATGAAAATGGCATACCACTTCATTCATGTGTTTTTCCTATTCACACATTCTAAATTCCTGCCAATCAAGTAGGGGCCATAATTTTACCAACAAGCTAACAAAAATATGTTAGACATGCTCTTAGTGAAATAAAAGAATGGTCTTATGTAGACTATTTTGTAACAGTGGATATGTTTCTATATACAATTTTGCATGTCTGGAATGCATGATAGAAAAATGCAATAACAGAAAAAATACTAGAATTGGATGGTGCGTTCTGTAGATTCCTATATGAACCTAGAACACATAAATTGTACACTATATTTACTAGGATGTTCCACATGAATTTCCTAGGAAATGTTTTCTAGGGGAGAGAAAGAAGATGCAAGGCAAATTGAAAACATGGAGTTTTAAAAAAATGTTAGAATCCTAAAAAAATATGGAGTAAAGGATCTGATAGGAAATTTCAAAACTAAACATACAATCCAAAGGGCAGCACTAAAAAGTTTCATATACGATTCTATTCCTATTAAGTTCATGTAAAATATCGTTGTTCCAAAAGGGCCTTACTCATCTGAAATTCAATTTGGCTCCTGGGAGCACATGCTCCTGTGCGCGAAAAATAATTTTTAAAATGTCAAGAAAA
The DNA here is from genome assembly GCA_021437245.1 of Aegilops speltoides. Lineage (NCBI taxonomy): Eukaryota > Viridiplantae > Streptophyta > Magnoliopsida > Poales > Poaceae > Aegilops > Aegilops speltoides. Next base: position 130,689,190 of record CM038143.1, on the reverse strand, counting down.
ATCCAACAATTTTTTATGTATTCATAATCACACCCGAATGCTACCTGCAAAGTTTTAGGCAAACGGTTAAATATTTTGGCTTGTGAAAAAAATTGAGCATCAAATGTTACCCAAAAATGTCATCCTAAATTTTTGTTTTTTCACTGACGAAACAGTACTGCTTGGCTTCGCATGAAATTTGTCAAGCCTGCTTGCGACACAACACAAATATCCATCAAAAAATTCAGAATAAAAAAACATTTTATCACTTCTTTAAAGGTGTTGTTCACCAGGGAGCAAATGCTCTCCGGAGCCAAAACGCCATGCCCCTTTTTTGTCGAGACAAAGGCAAAATCTTTGCCTCGATGCATTGATTAAGAGAGGTTTAGAGATATAACAAAGACTGAGAAAAAAACGGTCTGGAGCATCTAGTCTATTCTCGCGACATTAAAAAACTCAAACGCTTGGCACCCGCCAACCCCCAAAGCGTTGCCTCAGCCTTGACACCTTCCTATAAAACCTTGCGTTTATCTCATTCCAAATCTCCCACAATACCAACATGACAAGGGAAGCGATGCCTTTCTTAACGTTGGCGTGGACGTTAACCATGTGATGCCACCAAGGCTTAACGGATCCTAAGTTGTCCATGCACCGGTGTTAAATCCTATCCGAACTTTGATCTCCGCCTAAATGGGCGGTGTGTATCTGCACGAAAAATGACGTGGACCGCAGTCTCCGGCTCTCTTTTGCATAACTGGGGTAGCCCTCAATTTAGCCATCCTCTCCTTTGCAACATGTCGGTCATCTACACCCAGTCCTGTACGATGGGTCATGCAAAAAATTTGTGCTTCGATGGTTCCCAGTTGTTCCAAACAGCCGGCTTCATGTGAGAGGCGGCCAAATCCTCCAGCTGGGCCTTGTATGCGGAATAGCCTCCAAGTAACTAGTGGTTGGGGCCTGCATTAGCGGGCCGCTTGAGAGAAAGTTGTGCGCACCTCATCTTCATCTCAAAATTAAAAAAAAACATTCTCGCGTCACGTGGACATCATATCCATCTCAAAAGGAAAAAAGAAAAAGGTTAGAAAAACTTTTGTCCAAAAAATAAAAAAGTATAACTTTCATCTTCAAAAAAACAATCTAAAAAAATCAAAAACTTTTTCACCGTGGCCAACCAGCATGCGCCACGTGGCCACCTTTCTATCACGCCTTAATGTGTTTACTTTCATCAGCATCCCCTCGTCAAGGTGGACCTCCCGAGGCCAACCCAAAGCTTGTAAGAGCATATATATATATAACCATTATTGGTTAATTTTGATCCCCAAACATCCATGGATGTGCCCGGTCAGTGACCTGTCGTGTCCGTTTTAAGTCTCCACTTATGCATGCATGCAACCATCTCCTCTACAACCTCCCTAATTGTCCAGTCAAATGCATATGATTAATGGGCATGAAGAAAGAAAGACAAAAGTGGTACGAGGTAGGCCGCATCCTACATGGAGGGCTACCGAACATCCTCATATCCTCCACATATATGAGTTGGGTATAGGGATTTGTGGACTTATGGGACATGTCCGCACAAAGTGAGGGTTGTGGTTGGGTGACTTCTGTCCCCCTCTCACCTGTCCGGACGGTGACCGGGTTGCCTGATTAGACGTTTGAGAGGTCCGGTTGTAGATGCTAAGACTACAAAATGTGTTGCACCCTAAAAGACCGGAGCTCATGTTAACTTTTGCAATCGTTCATTCCCCCTTTTAACCATCCAGATTCATATAGGAATCTACAGAACATAGTCATCGATTTTTGAAGGTAGATACTAGTTCGTTTCCCCTTTTAACCATCCAGATTCATATACGAATCTACATAATATAGTCATCCATTTTTCAAGGTACATACTCCCGTCCGGAAATACTTGTCATCAAAATGGATATACATAAGTTGTGTCAGGTCATGAAAAGCATCGTCCTAAACTGTCTCGAGAAAGAACATGTTTTGCCTCTACGGCGTCGTTTTATTTAGGTGAGACGTGGGAAGCAGAAACACGATCATATCATATCTCTGGCCTCTCGTTCCGCAAGCATGCATAAAACTGAAACAAGATAACAACATTTACTCCAGAAGGACAATTGACCAGCCTAGCAGGGGATCTGCCTGATGAACCAGCGGATGACCTTGACGGGCATCTGGACGAGGCCCACCGCCAGGTTCGCCGCCGCCGCGCAGCACACGCAGCACGGGCACACGCAGCTCAGCGCCGACCTACAAAGAGAAAAAGGAGTTCAGAGACACACTCACGTTATGGTGGTGACAAAAGTCGAAGCAGAGAAACCAAAGTCTAAGCCAATGAACCAGCGGATGACCTTGACGGGCATCTGCATGAGGGTCGAGGGAGTAGCCAGGAAGAGACGCGCACGCACCCGAGGATCCAGACGACGGCGCCGGCGAGCGAGAGCACTAACGCGAGGGCGGCGAACGGCAGGCCGATCAGGAGCCCCAGCGGCCGGCACTGCCAACCGTCGTCGTCGCGGTCATCCGCCCCCATTGATCGATCTCCGGCTCCTCCAGCCGGTTGTTCCTCCGCAGCGCCCTTCGTAGGTGCGTGTGCAAACTGGGAAGTTGGAAGTAAGTCCGAAACCAAACGGTGGCAAATAACGCTGTGGATTGAACTCGAACTGCCAGCACCGAGTACGTGCGGGGCGGGGAAACTCCACTCCGGAGAGTGGAGCGGAACCGAACGGGCAGCGTGCGTGGCAGTCCTTTTTTTCCCCGCCAACCACAGCCTTTGGTATGTTATGCTTAACTGTTCTTACCAAAGCGTAGAAGCTCTTCACGAGGTCGGTTGCCAGGTCCGCCTGGGATCCGGATGTGCCTGCGCGAACGATTACGAAAACAAAATGAATCCGATTTCGCCTCCTACAGCGTTTACTCCGGTGCGTGGCTTTAAGAGGCGGAGATCGCCGCCCTGGTTTTGACTTGCGCATACTGATTCAATCCCGAGTTTCCCCGGTCTCGAGTTTGCAAGGCGATCCGCTCCTGCTCAGAGCACGCGGCGGACATGGCGGCGTGCACAGTGCTATACGCACAGGGGCAGGGCCATGAACTGCAGCAAGATTTCGATTTCTTCTTGGTAGTGGACTTCGAGGCGACGTGCCAGAAAGACGCGCGGATCTACCCGCAGGAGATCATCGAGTTCCCCGCCGTCCTCGTCGACGCCGCCACCGGCCGCCTCGAGTCCGCGTTCCGCCGCTACATCCGCCCGAAGCACCACCCTGTGCTCACCCAGTTCTGCAGGGACCTCACCGGCATCCGTCAGGAGGACGTCGATGCCGGCGTGGATCTCGGCCAGGCGCTCCGGCTGCACGACGCTTGGCTGAGCGCGGCGACGACGGGGGCAGGGACCAAGAGATGCGGCGGCCGCTTGGCCGTCGTTACGTGGGGAGACTGGGATTGCCGCACCATGCTCGAGTTCGAGTGCCGCTTCAAGGGGATCGAGAAGCCCTCCTACTTCGATCGCTGGATCAACCTGAGGCTCCCCTTCCAGGCGGCGCTCGGGGACGGAGGGCGGGTCAACCTGCAGGAGGCGGTCCGGGCGGCGGGACTGGACTGGGAGGGCCGCCTGCACTGCGGGCTGGACGACGCGCGCAACACGGCGCGGCTTCTTGTCGAGCTCATGCTGCGCGGGGTCAAGATGAGCATTACCGGCTCGCTGGCGCTGCCACGGCCGATCCAGCAGCAGCCGCCTCACATAAGCCCTTTCGGTGGCTCCTCAGCGCTGGCGCCGCCGCCCGTCCGGCAGCAGCAGCCGCCGCAGCCTCACGTAAGCACCTGCGGTGGCTCGTCTGTGACGTGCTTCTGCTACTGCGGCCAGCGGGTGGCGGCCAGAGGAGGTGTGGTGTCGGTGCCAGGACCGATGCAGGGGAAGTGCTTCTTTGCGTGCGTCAATGGGAGCCGTGTGCTGTTAGTGTGTAGCAACTGAACGAGCCACGACATGAGTCTGAGATTCTATATGGACTAGCATAATACGGTCGTTCCCAACGATGTTTGATGAAACAAACGATGTACAAACTCTTCAAATAATAATATGCTCTTTATTTTACTATATGCACAATAGGGCAATCAAGAATCAGACATAGCTATCCTTGGAGAAAAGCAATTCTCCCATGCATGGGAGGTCCCGTGCATGGGTCAGCCATTTGATTTAGATGGAGATGCATGCACACCTCTTCTATTTGTATTTCATCCATCTAGTCATATCATGTCAATTAGTCATATGGTCTATGCATCCACTCTCTGCCATCTGGCCCACAGGCCACTTCATGTCAGTTCAAAGTTTGAAATCACTTTATCTTATAAACAAAAAGCCCGATTTAACTTTCGTTTTAATATTTATGTTCCTGGTGACGAGGACTTCTAAACAAGATCACTCTTGAATATGTTTTGGTAATTTTTAAAATTTAATATTTGAAACATAATGAAATATGATGAAAGATGGTAAAACTCCATGAAACATGGTGTGAAAATATAGTTTGCGAAACTTTTTTCATGGCAATTTGTTTCTATTGAGAAACACAATGATGCAATCTACAACATTGTATATAGTTTTGATCAAAATTCGTATTTAAAGAATTATTGAAATATATTCATGATTAATCTTGTTTAAAACATCTCTTAACAGGACTCCAAATATGTAAACAAATCAGAGATCAAAATTTTCATTCAAAAGCTATATAGTTTTAAAATTTTGGACTCAACTTAAAATGTATGGATTAATACGAGGAAAGAAAGAATCTAGGTGGGGTCATAGGGTGGTGGATTATTATAGGTAGTACAGTGGGCACTCTGCATGCATGGGATATCCCGAGCATGGTAGAAAAACCATTCTCGCTATCTGTCGCATATTCGTTTTCATAGATATCTTCAAAAGTGTTAGATGAACAATGAAGCCACTAAACAAGTGAAAATAAATAATACAGAAGAGTGATAATTATGAACAAGAATAATTCTTAGTTCAACATCAACAAGCATTTATAATTTATCCTTTATTAATTTTGTCTGGACGAGAACTAGTGGAGCTCATTCATCCGGCCTTCATAGGCGGCATGTTGTTATATACCATATACAAAAAAATATATTTCATCACAGAGGGGTTCCATCGTGGCAGCATGCCACCAAGACGTAACATGTGTCATGTCGGAGGCTCTTCAAGCCTTGGCTTCTTTGTTGGAGGCTCTTCGATTAGTTCAGCGCGCTCGGTAGCTATTCAAAAACATCGCCCAACTACATTAATATCAACCAAAAAATGTAATAATGCATGTCAAAGAAATATGCATGGTTCATCATCTGAGGATGCACATTAATTGTAATAGCACATGTTGTAAGTCGTAGTTAACTTGGACATAGAACTGCAGACCGTAAACATATTCTGAGTCAAAAGAAGATTGCCACCTTGGCGCGGCGGGCTTGCTTGCCAACACGCACAAGCATCGATGGGACAATGCACGCGGTACCGTCGAGCTTGCCTTAAAAGCATCTCCAACAGCCGCGCTAAACAAGCGCCGCGCCGTAAATTTGGCCATTTTAGCGCGTGCGCAACCCAGCGGGTGGCTCCAGCGGCGCGCAATAACCGCACGCACGGTATAAGGAGTTGGGCGCGCGGTCGGTTTCGCTATCTCGCGCTGTGTATTTGGGCGCCGCTTCAAGACGCTGCTCACTCGGCGCTCGCGCGCTCTCTCTCTCGCCTCCCTCGCCCAGCCTGCCGCACCGCGAATCGCACCCATGGACGCACGCTACCGGCACCCGCCACCCCATCCTATAGCGCGACCCTCTCCTCCATTGCCGCCGCAAACCCTAGCGCGGGGGGCGTTGGCCTCGCCTCCGCCGGAGCTCCGCCAACCATCGACCTCGCGCGCGGCCTCTTCATGCCGCCGCGGATGACCTCGGCGGCCGGTGGCGTCGCGCCGGCGCCGGCCCGAGCCGCCGTCCCCTCCTCGAAGCTCCCCAATGCGGCGCGGCCAAAGAAGGGTAAGACATCGGCGAAGAAGAACAAGGCGGCGGACGGCTCCGGCACCTCGAAGGCGATGAGGAAGAAGCTTGCAGGGCGTGCGACGGGCGCGGCGGCTACCGAAGCCCGGCGAGCTCACTCGTTGAGCCGGCGGCCGACGCGCACAACATGTTCGACGAAATGCCCCCAAGGTAGAATTTTTTCCAACTTTTCTTTTCTTGTTATTTTTTCAATGCATTCATATAGATAGCTTATTTGCATTATTCAAAAAACTTTGTAGTCTCAACGATGATGCATACATGTCAACTATGGGTGTTGGCTCCAACAATTCGCATTGGTCTCAAACCAATCACATCCATTTCGAAGACCATGAGTTCGAGGTGGACGAGGAGGGTGAGGGCATTGTCGACGCGCCGAAAGGAAGAGCGGGCAATTACACCAACACCGATGACATCTTACTATGCAATACTTAGTTGCAAGTGTCGAGGGATCCATCCGTTGGAGGTGATCAAAGTAGAGATGCTTATTGGGGGCGGATGAAAGAACACTTTGATGCTCACAACGTGAGTGGAATTGACCGCTCCGAGAGATCACTTCGGTCCCGATGGTCGGCAATCAACTCGGATTGTCAAAAGTGGGCGGCCGCACAAAAGGCGGTTGACAAGTTGAACCCAAGTGGCACAAATGAGGACGATAGAGTAAGTGGCATTTCATACATGTTCATCATACTTGTTGTTGGTGTTCGAAGTGCTAACTTGCTTTGTTTTCTTGTAGTACAACATTGCACAAAACTTGTTCAAAGAAGAGGAGAGGAAAACCAAGAAGGGGAAGATTAAGAAAGGAAGGGTCTTTACCTTGCCTCATTGCTACAAATTGTTGAAGGATGATGAGAAATGGAAGAAGCGTGAAGATTTGGATGATTTGCATTTGAGCAACAAACGCAAGCGAACAATTGAGTTGAATGATGATGATGATGAGGAGGAGGAGGATGCATCAAGTGATGACGGCAAGAGAAGCCCCACACCCAACTCGGTTTCATACTCGAAGCCAAAACGACCGGATGGGTGCAAGAAAGACAAAACCGAAAAGAAGAAGAGGAAAGGAGATGATGAGATCAAAATGCTATGGAAGCTATTGCGAAGGCAAGAAAAGAAGCCAACGAGGTGAGGAAAATGGCAAGGAACCAAGATGCCGCGGCCGAGGAGAGGAGGTTGGCGGCCGAGGAGAGGGTGGCCGCCGAGGAGAGGAAAGTGGCATTGGATGAGAGGAAGTTGGCCATGGAGGAGTGAGCCAAGTTGTTGGAATGGGAGAAACACTTGTTCTTCTTGGACACATCTAACCTAAATGAGGCGCAAAAGGAGTTTGTCAATCTTTCCCGTGAAGAAGTGTTGATCCAAAAAAGAGCCATGATTCGCACAATGGGTGGCGGTGGCATTGGCGCAATGGGTGGCGGTGGCATTGGAGGTGGCCTTGGCGGCATGGGTGGCGGTGGCCTCGGCGCCATGGGTGGCGGTGGCCTTGGCGCCATGGGTGGCATGGGTGGCTTCGGAGGTACCATGGGCGGTTTAGGTGCCATGGGAGGCATGGGTGCACCTCCGGCCGCCATGGGAGGCATGGGTGCACCTCCGGCCGCCATGGGAGGCATGGGTGGCTTTGGAGCACCCCCCGACGCTATGGCCGCCATGGGAGGCATGAGTTTTGCTTCTCTCATGGGAGGCATGGGTGCACCTCCGGCCGCCATGGGCGGAATGTCTTTCGATGTGCCTTATCACACACATTCCCATGAAGATGCCATTGAAGATCTTGCCAACACCGTCGGAGCTTCACGTGATGTGGTGCATGATGAGGAGAGGGAGGAAGATTCATTTTCAGAGGCGGAAGAATCATCTTCGGAAGATGAGGACGAAGACGAGGAAGAGGATTGATGTGTCTTTCGTTTGTGTATTGAACTTGGTTTGCATTTTGAACTTGGTTGGATGAACTTGTGGGCATGATTTTGAACTTCTGGGCATGAACTTTTATTCATCAACTTTGTGAAATTTTATATGTCATGTTCATTGCATTTTGAATGTTTCAAATTCATTTTGTGTCCAAAATGCCATATATGCAATGCCCCGGCGAGTCGCGCGCGCTGCATTTTTTGCACGCTGCTGGAGCGGCGCGCGCCCGCAGCATTTTAGCGCGGCTGTTGGAGCCAGCACTGACGGCCGCACAAAACCAGCCGAACGGCGCGCGGCAAACTAGTTTTTTGCGCACGACGCGAAGTACGGCTGTTGGAGATGCTCTTACCATGCCAACTCAGTGCCGCGTCCAACAAACTGCGAGGCAACTAGGTTGGGGAGTTGTTGTCGTGATACGGTGTAGTGATGGAGGTAAGATGGTTGCAACATATATAAGTCTGCTTATCCGGGTGAAATTCGGTATGAATGTCCCCGGGCTCCTCAGACACCCTCCCATGATGATGTGTGCGTGTAGTGGAGAAGGGGAAGAATGGAGTTTTTTAAGATCCTCCGCTCTCGCTGCGCTCCACGCCAGCCGCCACTCGGGCGCCGGCGGCCACTGCTCGCATCGTGCCGCACTTCGGAGCTGGCGGCCACTCCCTCCTCCCCCGCGCCATGGCCTCGCGGGTCTCGCTCTCTGGCTCGTCCTCGTGTGAGCTCTCCTCTCCCGCCTCTTCACCGGCGCCGCGGCAGGGGCCCTCTTCCCCTGTTCATCCTCCTCCCCCCCCCCCGCCTGCAACTCCGGTCCATCGTCGCCACTCCGGTGGTGGGCACGACCTTTGGCCCGCTCGTCTAGGGTGGTGGGACGGGGCCTCCTCGCCTGTCTCGGGTGGAGGGTGGATGGCCAACCAAGAGGGGCCACCGTCCGAGGGGTCCGTGAAGGAAATATGCCCTAGAGGCAATAATAAAGTTATTATTTATTTCCTCATATCATGATAAATGTTTATTATTCATGCTAGAATTGTATTAACCGGAAACATAATACATGTGTGAATACATAGACAAACACAACGTCACTAGTATGCCTCTACTTGACTAGCTTGTTAATCAAAGATGGTTATGTTTCCTAACCATAGATGTCGGTGTCAAAACCGGCGGATCTCGGGTAGGGGGTCCCGAACTGTGCGTCTAGGTGGATGGTAACAGGAGACAAGGGACACGATGTTTTTACCCATGTTCGGGCCCTCTCGATGGAGGTAATATTGATGATATGGGTAGTACAAGAGTGGATCTACCACGAGATCAAGGAGGCTAAACCCTAGAAGCTAGCCTATGGTATGATTGTTGTAATGGTTGTTCGTCCTACGGACTAAAACCCTTCAGTTTATATAGACACCAGAGAGGGCTAGGGTTACACAGAGTCGGTTACAATGGTAGGAGATCTACATATTCGTATTGCCTAGCTTGCCTTCCACGCCAAGGAAAGTCTCATCCGGACACGGGACGAAGACTTCAATCTTGTATCTTCATAGTCTTGGAGTCCGGCCGATGATGATAGTCCGGCTATCTGGACACCCCCTAGTCCAGGACTCCCTCAGTAGCCCCCGAACCAGGCTTCAATGATGACGAGTCCGGCGCGTATATTGTCTTCGGCGTTGCAAGGCGGGTTCTCCTCCAAATTCCACGTGCTTGCCGAATAGTGTCCGGCTTCCTTACAGATGTTGCGCTTCTTGGCTTCCACGCCCAATAATGGCCCTCTTCCACATGTCACATGAATGCGAAAGGCCGAGTATTTTTATATTTTACACCCTGACTGCGCAAATAATCTGCCTTTAAGAGAGGCAAGAACCCAGATCCAAATCACACCATCTTCCTTCCGTGAGTACTCATCAGAGCGCTTCTGATCAAAAATCCATTCTACCATGGACCGTCGACGCGGCTCCTCCTCTCGCGCTCCTAGCCCTCAGCCAGGAGATTGGAGGAGATGTTCAGTTCCGCACAACGAGCTGGTGACGCTCCAAGCAGAGGGATACCTTCCTCCGGCCTTTATGGTCCCGGTTCGAGCCGGGCTGGCCACCTACAAAGGTGGAAAGCAAGCGGAGGCCACCCCTAGTCCCTCCAAAGGAGAGCGGGTGTGCTTCGTCCCTAATCTAATAAGGGGTCTCGGATTTCCCATACACCCGTTTCTCCAGGGGCTTCTGGAGTTCTACGGACTCCAGCTTCATCACCTCACGCCCGCCTCTATTCTGCACATCGCGGGTTTCGTAGCTCTTTGCGAGCTATTCCTGGGCATCGAGCCCCATTTTGCGCTGTGGAAGAGACTGTTTTGCCTTGTACCCCGTTCTCACGAGGGGTCGATATATCAAGTGGCGGAGCCGAAATATGGCGCATCGCCGGGACCGGATATCTATCCGGAACCCCAAAGAAGGCGTCCAAGACCGCCTTCGTAATGGTTTTATGTGGAAGATGCTCCACCGCCGACCCGTCGGATCGGCCTCCGGAGTTCACCAAGGCTCCTCTCAAGAAACGCCTAAGTTGGCGCCGGGAGCCCTCAACAGAGGAAGACAGAGCGTCCATTATTTGATGGGCGGATTAGGTTCTCGGCCCATTCCGGATTGACCATGATTGGAGTCATGGCCACGTGCATTATCGAGGGTGCAGCCGCTCCAATATCGGGCCACCCATGTGGGACTTCAACGGGAGAATGATGCCACCCGTCATGGCCGTAAGGGCGGGTTCGCCGCAGATCCGTGAAGATTCTGTCCGCCTGTATAAGGGGAGAAGGAGGTCTTCCTCCAGACGAGCCCATTGAATGGGTTCTCCATGAATAACCCTCGAGCTGGGTAAGCGGACGTTTATTTATCCGACCCATGCTTTCAAAGTTAAGTACCTTACTTTATGATTTTGACGCAGAACTGCGTCGGGATGTGGAGGACATACGAGTCGGCTCCACAACCCGAGGATCCGGAAGATCCTTGATCCGCTTCCAAGAGGATCCGGACATAAAGGTGGAGCTAATTGACGGGGTGTTCCACCAACTCAGCATGGATAATGCTCTAGTCGCCATTACGGCCGACTACCCCGGCTTATCTCCGGCTTCCCAGGTAATTATGACCGAAGTCCGGACACCATTATTTCGTCCTTGCGTATTTCTGACCACCGTATACAACGGTGTCTCGCAGGTGGTGCCTTCAAAGCGGAAGCGAACTCCACGCGGCTGACCAACAAGGGTCAGTCCGGCCCAGCAGGTGGAAGAGGGGTGCGGTGCGAATCGAAACGTCACCACAACGGTATTGCTCGCGACCGTTATTTAGGGAAAAGATTCCTAGGGGTGTATTAATGCTCATGACTTTTCCAGAGAAAGAGCGCCGCGGATCTGTGCGGAGAGGTTGCCAACCAAGCCTCCGCCAGCCAGCTCCACCACCGGGCCGGAGGGGAGGCGAGCGCAAGGCGCGAGCCGTACTCCTCCAACGGAGGATGCCAACAGCTGTCCGCCACCAGTGCGAGGTGGAGAGCGCCATGAATCATAGGCGCCACGACAAGATCTGCGTGACGCGTGTTTCTTCCCAGAGGCGTTGAATGCCTTTAACGCGGGAGACGCGCACCTCCGTGCCGCTCAAGATGGTTTAACCAGAGCCACGGAGCAGTATGTAAAAGACATACGGGTAAGAGATTTTAATAGTTGTATATGCCAGTAGCCCCCGAGACTTAAAGTAGTTAAAATAACTGATTTAAGGCTCATTTAATATGCAGGATCTGACGGAGAAGAATACCCAATTGTCCCAGGAGCTACAAGAGTGCAAAGCCCAACTTGAGGCCGCACTAGCTGCCGCAGGAGGAGACATAGAGACCCCCTTCGGTAACACATTATTTCAAAAAGATAAGCGGTGTGCGGCGTGCGTATAAGTCTGACAATGATATTGCAGATGTTGCCGGACTGGATCCGGACAAGCAGCAGCTACTGCGCCAGCTCAAAGCCGGCGAGAGGGTGCTTATGAAGGTGCATCAGGAGAGGAACAAACTCCAAGATGCCCACACCCAGCTTGGAGAAGAGCTAAAAGGTGTGCGGGCCCAGCTGTCTGGCTCCGTGAAGGAGAATCAGCGGCTTCGTCGCGACATCTATAGTAAGTGCTTGAGCAAACTCTTTTGAAAAGAAGAGTTCGGCGAGGAAGACAATTGACAGAAATATGTCGTAGGTGTGCTCACAGTGTCGCCTCATGGAGGAAATGCCCGTTCAATGGGTGACCAACTTCCCGAAGCTGGTGCAACCGCCGAACGTGTTCGGCCGGGCGGAGTGGCGCTGTCCGTGCTTTATGGCCGTCCTTCTCCCTACCCGAGGGCCTTGGAGAGCTTGCGGAGAAGCTTCAGGAGCACGACAGCGCCTGTTTATGGAAGATATCGGCTGCCGTCAAGGTGCCGTGGAGGCTGGGCCATGGTGAAGACGCAGACAAGAAGGTGGATCCAAACCACATGGCGAGGTCGGACTGTGGGGCCCGATGGGAAGGAGATCCTGTGAGCTTAGTGTACGGCCAAGTAGAGTTGGCGCTAAGTATTCCCAACGGATCAGAATTAGACAGACTGTTAGACGGGATTGAGGAGGAGGCGGTCGGTCGATTTGACGATGTATTTAAAATGACATGTAAAATGCCTTCTAGCGGATTGTAGATCTTTTGTCTTTGCCGACCTTTTCGCTTCAACCTCGGGACCCTAGAGTCCGGAGTGTGTCCGAATACCTTCTCGCTTATGAAAAACCGGGCATGCATGGAGACCAAAGCGTAGGGGTCATTAGTGCTTTATCGGACAAGTGCCCAACTAGTTATGTTATATTACATGGTTAGTAAGAAACATCTTCCAGGGAGAATAGTTCCGTTAAGGGTTCCTTTCCCTGGGAGGCATGCCCTAAAGTGCATGTCCGGACTGCGAAAAGAGCAGGAAAACATCTGGGGGCAGATAAATAAATAGGTAAAAAATCATCTTTCAAGTCACCGACCGAATATTCCCTTAAGAACGCTAGCTTTCGGCTTCACCCAGTCTGAGGTACACATCCGGCTGACCCGGCAGTAGCACTCGCAGAGGTGCTCCCTTTACCTCCTAGCCAAAAAATCGGGAACGTAGGGGTAAGCACAGGAGCCAGGCAACCCAGCTTGGCCAAAACTTAAGTCATATCGATGCATATAATGGTGAATAAAAGGTACATGCGGAAGTTTGACACATGTGTTGGGCATAAAGCCCGTATAAGTAAGTTTCTATTAAAGAAGCCCCCCAGGTATAATGAGTGCGGGTAGCACATCAAGTGTGTGCGAACAATGCGCAAATCGGCCCTCAAGGGCTTTTATGAAAAAGGTGGCAGAAAAGAGAGAAACAAAAGACAGCTGAAGTGTAAAAATGTGGACGGAGGAAGGAGACGAACTCTGAGTCCGGCGCTAGGCGTAGAATCTTCGGAGGCGGGCTGCGTTCCATGGGTTTGGCTCGAGTCGGTTGTCCGATGCGTTTCGCACACGGTATGCTCCGCCGGTCAGAACTTGGTCGATGATGAAGGGACCTTCCCATTTGGGCTTGAGTTTGTCCTTTTTTCTGTCCGGCAGGCGTAGAACAAGTTCGCCAACATTGTAAGTTTTAGCCCGTACTTCTCTGCTTTGATATCTTCGAGCCTGCTGCTGATAAAATGCGGAACGAGCCTTTGCCACGTCGCGCTCCTCCTCTAATGCGTCCAAGCTGGCCTGCCGATCCAACTCGGCTTCTCTTTCTTCGTACATGCGCACTCGAGGTGAGTCATGAATTATGTCGCAGTGCAAAACTGCCTCTGCGCCGTATACCATAAAGAATGGTGTGAACCCGGTAGTACGGTTTGGCGTGGTCCCCCAGAGTACGGAGTCGAGCTCCTCTACCCAGTGTGTGTTAGATTCCTTAAGGGACCGCACTAATCTGGATTTGATGCCGCTCATGATTAGACCATTTGCACGTTCAACTTGACCGTTGGTTTGAGGGTGATAGACTGAAGCGTAGTCGAGCTTAATGCCCATATTTTTGCGCTAGAGTTTAACCTCGTCGGCAGTGAAGTTTGTGCCGTTATCGGTGATGATGCTGTGGGGGACACCGTAACGGTGTACTACCCCGGATATGAAGTCTATCACAGGTCCGGATTCGGCCGTTTTAACTGGCTTGGCCTCTATCCATTTGGTGAATTTGTCCACCATGACCAATAGGTATTTTTGCTTGTTGGTTCCCCTTTTAAGGGGTCCGACCATGTCAAGCCCCCAGACCGCAAACGGCTAGGTGATGGGTATAGTTTTGAGGGCGGTGGGTGACATGTGGCTCTGATTAGCAAAGAGCTGGCAACCGACGCATCTTTGGACTAAGTCCTGAGCATCTGCCCGGGCCGTCGGCCAATAAAATCCTGTACGGAAGGCCTTACCTACGAGGGCCCGGGCTGCAGTGTGGTGTCTGCCTAGTCCGGCGTGAATTTCAGCCAGAAGATTTCGCCCTTCCTCTTCGGAGATACACCTTTGAAGGACTCCGGTTGCGCTTTTTTTATAAAGTTCTCCCTCATGGACCTTGTAGGCTTTAGATCGCCGAACTATGCAGCGGGCCTCATTTTGGTCTTCGGGAAGTTCCTGCCTAATTAATTAGGCTAAGAATGGTTCCGTCCATGGGGCAATGACTGCCATTATTTCGTGTGCGGAAGGTGTTATGTCACTGGCTGAGCCACCGGTTGTGTCAGAATGTTCGGTGTTGGGTGGTGCGGTTGGTTCCGGATTGTTGTTTCTGGACTCCTCTTCCCATACTACGAATGGCTTAAAGAGGCGCTCTAGGAAGATGTTTGGAGGGACGGCGTCGCGTTTTGCGCTGATGCGTGCCAACACGTCGGGTGCCTGGTTATTATACCGGGCTACAAGGTGGAATTCGAGTCCTTCGAACCGAGCTGACATTTTTAAGACGGTGTTACGGTAGGCTGCCATGTTCGGATCTTTGCCATCGAAGTCTCCGTTTACTTGTGATATTGTGAGGTTTGAATCCCGGCGTACCTCGAGGCGTTGAATGCCCATGGAGATTGCCATTAGGAGACCGTGCAGAAGGGCCTCGTATTCGGCTGCGTTGTTGGAGTCTGTGTATATTATTTGAAGTACGTATTGGACTGTGTCTCTGGTTGGGGATGTCAAAATGATGCCAGCCCCCAAGCCGGCCAACATTTTAGAGCCGTCGAACTGCATGATCCAATTGGAGTATGCACCATACTCTTTAGGGAGTTCGGCTTCAGTCCATTCAGCGACGAAGTCAGCCAGGACTTGCGACTTTATAGCTCGCCGTGGTTTGTAGGTTATGTCAAATGGTAAGAGCTCAATGGCCCATTTTGCAATCCTGCCCGTCGCGTCATGGTTGTTTATGATGTCGTTGAGGGGTACTTGAGGCCATCATTATCGAACACTCTTGAAAGTAGTGTCGCAGCTTCCGGGATGCCATGAACACCGCGTATGCTATCTTTTGATAATGCGGGTACCGGGACTTGCAGGGAGTTAAGACAGTGGATACGTAGTACACTGGTTTTTGAAGAGGAAATTTATGCCCTTCTGTTTCTCGTTCGACGACGAGCACCGCGCTTACTACTTGATGTGTTGCCGCGATATATAACAACATTGGTTCGCCCAGGTTAGGTGCGGCCAGGACCGGATTTGTTGCCAGTCTGGCAGTGGCAGCATCCGTCCACTCGAAGTGTTCGGTGCGCCTGAGGAGGCGATAGAGGGGAAATGCCTTTTCTCCCAAATGGGAGATGAAGCGGGTTAGAGCCACCACGCATCCTGTCAATTTTTGTATTTGTTTGAGGTCTCTTTGGAATATCCAGCTGTGACAGAGCTCGGATCTTGGCTGGGTTTCCTTCAATTCCTCTACCAGATACAATGCAGCCCAGGAGCTTTCCGCTGATGCGCCAAAACGCATTTTTCGGGTTCACAAATGTCATATGCTCGGAGGTTGTCGAATGTGAGCCTCAAATCGTCTACTAGAGTTTCGACGTGTTTGGTTTTGACGACTACGTCGTCTACGTATGCCTCTACTGTTTTGCCGATCTGGGTAGCCAGACATGTCTGAATCATGCGCTGATATGTTGCGCCAGCGTTTTTGAGTCCGAAGGGCATCGTGTTGAAACAGAATGGTCCATATGGAGTAATGAATGTTGTTGCGGCTTGGTCCGCCTCCGCCATCTTGATTTGATGGTATCCGGAGTATGCGTCAAGGAAGCACAATTAATCGTGCCCTACAGTAGCATCGATTATTTGGCCGATGCGGGGAAGGGGGAAGGGATCCTTTGGGCAGGCCTTGTTGAGGTCTTTAAAATCGACACATAGGCGCCAGGATTTGTCCTTCTTTGGTACCATTACCAGGTTTGCTAGCCAGTCCGGATGTTTGATGTCTCTGATGAATCTGGCTTCCAGTAGTTTGGCTAGCTCTTCTCCCATTGTCTGTCTTTTGGGTTCGGAAAATCGCCGAAGAGCCTGTTTGGCTGGCTTGAATCCTTTTAGGACATTTAGGCTGTGTTCCGCTAATCTATGTGGGATTCCTGGCATATCTGAAGGGTGCCAGGCAAAGATGTCCCAATTTTCCTGAAGGAATTCTCGTAGTGCGGCGTCTACGTCGGGGTTTAATTGTGCCCCAATGGAGGCCGTCTTTGTTGGGTCCGTTGGTGGACCTGGAATTTGACTATTTCGTCTGCTGGTTTAAAAGAGGTGGACTTGGATCTCTTATCGAGTATCACATCATCCCTGTTCACCATAGAGCGCAGCGCAATGAGTTCCTCCGCCGCTAGGGCTTCGGATAGTGCCTCTAGGGCTAATGCGGCTGTCTTATTTTCGGCGCGGAGTGCTCTGTCCAGATCACTGGCAAGGGTGATGGTTCCATTGGGCCCGGGCATTTTAAGCTTCATGTACCCATAATGGGGTATGGCTTGGAAAATTGTGAATGCCTCTCGTCCTAATAAAGCATGATATCCGCTGCTGAACGGGGCCACTTGGAACGTGACCTCCTCGGACATGTAATTGTCCGGCGAGCCAAACACCACATCAAGTGTGATTTTTCCTGTGCAGCGTGCTTCCCGGCTAGGGATTATCTCTCTAAAGGTTGTGCTGCTTCGCTCAATACGGCTCCAGTCTATTTCCCTTTTTCGAAGGGTTTCCTCGTAGATGAGGTTTAATCCGCTGCCACTATCCATGAGCACTTTCGTAAGATGAAAACCGTCCACTATTGGGCTGAGGACCAATGCGGCTGGTGCTCGGGCAGTTCGGAATTTAGGTTCGTCGCTGGCGTTGAAGGTGATAGCCGTGTGGCTCCATGGATTTGTTGTTGCTACTTGGTAGACTTCGGCGAGGCTGGGGATTGTTCATTTCCGCATATTATTTGATGCGAAAGTCTCGAAGACTGTTGACTCCGTACTGGTACTGTTGGAGTGGTTCTCCGGGGCTAGAAGCTCTTCGCCACTTTTGGCCACCTGCCGTAGTATCCAACATGCTCGAAGGCTATGTGTTGGAGTGGCGCCCTCTGTACTGTGAATTTTACAGGGTCTGCTGAGCCATCCCTCCAGTACGGTTCCATGCCCTTTATGGGGTTTTTGCTTTTTTGTTTTTATACCGGGTGCCTGAGCATGATGCACCCTTTTTTTCGGACTAGGGTTGTATTCGGAGCCGGATTGTCCCAAAACTTAGTGTTGGTTTTCTGGAAACTCTCCACCGCACAATACTTTCGTACTATGGACGCCAGGCCGGTGAAGCGTGTAATTTCACGACGACTTATGGCGTTCAAGATTCCATTGTCTGTGCAATTATTGCAGAAAATTGAAACTGCGTTTTCCTCACGGCAGTCTTTTATCCTGTCCATAACCAGGAGGAATCTGGCCCAGTAATGATGTACTGTTTTAGCGGGCTCTTGCCGGATTTGAGATAGATCGCATATGTTTGGGTGGGTGTAGCGACCCGACCTCAGATGGTCAAGTCTCTGTGCTCAGGTGTCATCCCTGGATCAGTAATGCTGACACCACACAATATTTCGAAGGATTTATAACAGAGTAGCAATCACACACTTATTACATCGATGTCCCAAAAGAGGACTTATTACAATAAATGTGGCTTAAGGCCATCTAATATCGATAACAGCGGAAGACTTGGAAGATAAGTGAGTCCATCAACTCCAACGGCATCACTGAGTATAGAACCACGACCTAAAAGCACCTTACTCGTCGTCTGAAAAGTCTGCAACATGAAACGTTGCAGCCTGAAAACGGGTGAACACATGGAATATGCCGGCAATGTAACACATAGAGAATATTGAACGATAAGCCTATACTACATGCATATATGGCTAGTGGAAAAGCTCTATGGTTACAGTTTTTGCATAAAGCCAATTTTTCCCTACTGCAAAGGAATAAATTTATTTAACTATCATGGTGGTTGTTAAACATTGAGAATGGTTGATAGCATCCTCAATCCCAATTAAAAGTAATCATTAACAAACCCAACAATATTAAATTAGAGTAACATGTTGAGATTCACATGATATTCAAGTACTAGATACTCGAGTTGTCCATAACCGGGGACACGGCTAATCATGATTAGTTTGTACACTCTGCAGAGGTTTGCGCACTTTTCCCCACAAGACTCGATCGCCTCCGTTTGGTTTCTCGCACTACATGGTGTTTGAGAAACGGATGACCGAGACATAGTCTTTCAGAAGCGCTAGCACCTTACGATGGGTAGACCGATACACCTACATCCCCTACATCTGCTAGTCTACCACTATAAGAGTTCGCACGACTTAGTCAACTATGCCAGAGCCCATAATGGCTTGTGGCTGCACACGGAAGTTACTAGCATGAATTATCTTATGATCCCTTTGAGCCTGGGTGGCGGTCCGAAGAAAAATAGGCAAGTCCTGGAAACCCCAGGTGCCTCAGTCCACCCAAATGTGTGTTTAAGTTGCCACCTTAAGTAAACCATTAAAATTAACAAACTCACATCTGTCATGGATATCACTCACCCAATCCACGTCTACTAGCATTGCATGGCATAATAAGCAAACGTAGAAGTAACTCCCAAAGGTTTCATAAGTAAAACAGGTAATAGGTACTACCTCATCTACTTCCCATCCCACAATTTAATTAGATCCTAATCGTGCAATGTTTGAGGATTGATCTAATGCATAAAAACTGGGTAGTAGAAAAGTATGGTCAAATTATTACTTGCCTTGCTGATGATCCGCGAAACCTAGAGATTCGAAGTAACAAGGGGCGCACTCCGGGTGATCTATCGCAGACAAACAAACAAGCATACAATAAGTACTCATCTAATGCACAGGTAAATCTCAAATAAAAGATCAAACCAGAAAGTTCAACTTAAAAACCCTGGTTGCAAAAGAAAACGAACCGAACGAAACAACAGAAAACAAACGGCGGAAGAAAACAACTCGGTTCTAGCAAGTTGAAACTAGGTCAAATTTTACAGTAGCAAAACTTTGTTTGAGTTGATTAGTTGGAACGGCTGTTTCGAAACAAAACTCCAGGCGCTTAAACACCTGATTCCGATAAACGAGCGAGAAGATAAACTAGAACGAAGATCGGATCTGAAATCGCGATCAGAAAAATCGCGGAATAAATCCGATTAAAAGAAAACGACAAACGGTTAAACGAACGGACGTTCGTTAACCGGGAATAACCGGTGGTCACATTCGTTAAGACGAACGATCCGGCGAACGCTTGCTAAACAACAAAACTAGAAATAAAAACCGATCTTGGGTTTTTCGAAAAAAACCGAAACATAAAAAAAAGTTTATTAGAAAACCGAATAGGGCGAGGGGGCGGCGCGGCGTGGTGGCTACCTCGACGAGGGTTTCTGGCGGGCGGCGGGTTGGCGCGGGCGACGGCGACGCGGCGCGGGCGGCGTATGCGGCGCGGCGGCGGCGGCGCGAAGGCGGCGGCGGCTATCTTCACTTGATTCTGGGCGAGGCGGTGTGAGGAGGAGAGGGGGCTTGGGTATTTAAAGGGGAGGTGGCTTGGGGAGGGGCAAGCAAGGGAGGTGGAGGAGGAATCCTCCTCGGATTCGACCAACAGCGGCTCTTGTGACTATCAAGGCTTGCTGGTTGGCTTTGGCTCAGGGGCCCTTGGCCCGGTCAAGGCGCAAGGCTTTTTTAAATCTGCTGAGAAGAAAAATAAAGAAAAGAAAATCTAAACGAACTCCAAAAATTACAAAGTAAATTTTCACCGACTCCTAAAAATGAGTCGAACAAAATGAACTTTTACTCGGGGCCTAAATGCAATTTTTGAAAATACGCATTTTTCCCTAAGGCAAATAAATTCCGAGAAAATCCAAAATTTGATTTATTTATTTAATCTTCATTTTTCCTAAATTTTGGAAAGTCATATTATTCCCGCTCATATTTCTTTGATATTGGAAAAATATTTGAAGATAAAATAAATCAAATCAAATGATCCTCTTTTCATAACTTGAGACAAACTCAAATATGAAAAATTACGAAATCTCCAACTCTCTCCGAGGGTCCTTGAGTTGCGTGAAATTTCTATGATCGACAAAAAGCAAGAAAATATGTAATGCATGATGATCTAATGTATAACATTCCAAATTGAAAATTTGGGATGTTACAAACCTACCCCCCTTAAGATGAATCTCGCCCTCGAGATTCGGGTTGGCTAGAAAATAGGTGAGGGTGGTCCTTGAGCAAATCTTCTTCTCTCTCCCAGGTGGCTTCATCCTCCAAGTGGTGGTTCCACTGAACTTTGCAAAACTTGTTAACCTTGCTGCGAGTAACTCTGCTGGCGTGCTCGAGAATCTTGATGGGTTTTTCCTCATATGTTAAATCATCCTTCAACTGAATTGCTTCAAGTGGCACTGTATCTCTTAGCGGTACCTCCGCCATCTCAACGTGACATTTCTTCAGCTGAGAAACATGAAATACGTCATGAACTCCTGACGGTCCTTCTGGCAATTCCAACTTATAAGCGACTTCTCCCATGCGTTGCAAGATCCTATACGGTCCAATGAAACGTGGTGCTAATTTTCCTTTAACTCCAAAGCGCTTAACTTCTCGAAGTGGGGATACTCTAAGATAAACTCTGTCTCCAACTTCATGTTCTATCTCCTTGCGTTTTGAATCCGCATAGCTCTTCTGTCTAGACTGGGCTACCTTGAGCCTATCGCGAATCAACTTAACTTTCTGTTCAGACTCCTTAAACAAATCTGGTCCAAACAACTGACGGTCTCCAACTTCGTCCCATGACAACGGTTTCCTGCACCTCCGTCCGTATAAAGCTTCGAAAGGTGCCATCTTCAAGCTGGTTTGGTAACTGTTGTTATAAGAAAACTCCGCATACGGCAAGTTATCGTCCCAACTAGATCCATAATCTAGTGCACAAGCTCTCGAATATCTTCCAAAATCTGATTGACTCTCTCGATCTGTCCATCTGTCGTGGGTGAAAAGTCTTGAATTCCAGCCTGGTTCCCAAAGTTTCATGCAACCGATTCCAAAACTTTGAGGTAAATTGGGTTCCTCTATCGATCTGATACTCCTCGGAACTCCGTGCAAACACACGATTCGGTCATGTATATCTTTGCCAACTTAGCAATCTTTGCTATAGGTAGTCTTGATTGAATGAAATGAGCTACCTTCGTCAAGCGGTCAACTATAACCCAAATCGAGTCATAGCTCGAACGAGTCTTTGGCAAACCCGTGATGAAATCCATGCCTAGTTTATCCCACTTCCATTCGGGTATCGGCAATGGTTGTAACAATCCTGCTGGCTTCTGATGTTCTGCCTTCACTCTGTGACATACATCACAAACTGCTACATACTCCACAATATCCTTCTTCATTCCGGTCCACCAGAACGTTTCCTTCAAATCCAAATACATCTTGGTATTTCTTGGGTGAATCGAATAGGGTGAATCATGTGCCTCTTGCAGAATCAACTTCCTGATCTCCGGGTCATTTGGCACATAAACACGGTCCTCAAACCATAGGGTATCGTGCTCATCCTCACGAAATCCCTTTGCTTTTCCTTCGCTCATTTTCTTCTTTATATCCGCAATCTCTTTGTCATTTTTCTGAGCTTCTCTGATTTTATCCATCAAGGTAGACTGAATCTCCAATGCTGCTACATAGCCTCTCGGAACTATTTCCAAACATAGCTCACGAAGATCTTCTGCTAACTCCTTTGGTATCTCTCCCGTCATCAGCGTATTGACATGGCTCTTGCGGCTCAATGCGTCAGCTACTACATTAGCTTTTCCGGGATGATAATGCAATCTCATATCATAATCCTTGATGAGTTCCAACCATCTCCTTTGTCTAAGGTTTAACTCCTTCTGCGTGAAAATGTACTTCAAACTCTTGTGATCCGTGTACACCTCACAATGATTTCCAATGAGGAAATGTCTCCATGTCTTCAATGCATGCACTACGGCTGTTAACTCCAAATCATGTGTGGCATAATTTAATTCGTGAGGCTTCAGTTGTCGTGAAGCATACGAAACAACTCTTCCTTCCTGCATAAGTACTGCTCCAAGTCCTCGACGTGAAGCGTCGCAATACACCTCATAATCCTTGGTCTGATCTGGAAAAATTAACACTGGTGAGGTAACCAATCTTTTCTTCAACTCCTGAAAACTAGCCTCCCAATCCTCAGTCCAATTAAACTTGGTATCCTTTTTCAGCAACTCCGTCATAGGCTTTAAAATCTTTGAGAAATTCTCAATGAATCTCCGGTAGTATCCTGCGAGTCCAAGAAAACTCCGGATCTCTCCAACTGTCGTTGGTGCTTCCCATTTGGTTAGGGTCTCAACCTTTGTGGGGTCAACTGCTATACCTTCTCCGGATATAACATGTCCAAGAAATCCAACTTCCTTTAGCCAAAACTTCACATTTGCTGAACTTGGCATATAACTGATGTTCCCTTAGTTTCTCCAAAACCAATCGCAAATGTTCCTTATGTTCCTCTTCATTCTTCGAGTAAACCAAAATATCATCAATGAACACCACAAAGAACTTATCCAAAAACTCCATAAACACTTTGTTCATCAGGTTCATGAAATAGGCAGCTGCGTTAGTCAGTCCAAATGACATAACGGTATACTCATACAGTCCATATCTTGTGGTGAACGCTGTCTTAGGTATGTCCTGCTCTCAAATCTTCAACTGATGGTACCCTGATCGCAAATCGATCTTGGAAAACACTTTAGCTCCTTGCAAACGATCAAACAGATCATTTATCATTGGTAGTGGGTACTTGTTCTTGATTGTTACTTCTTTCAATCCACGGTAATCAACAACCATCCTTAACGATCCATCCTTCTTCTCCACTAAAAGTACGGGTGATCCCCAAGGTGAAGAACTTGGGCGTATATAACCTTTATCCAATAACTCCTTAATCTGCTTCTTGATTTTTGCCAAATCCTGTGCGGGCATCCTATATGGTCGCTTCGATATTGGGCCTGTACCTGGCAAAAGCTCAATTAAAAACTCAATGTCTCTATCCGGTGGCATTCCTGGCAATTCCTCAGGAAATACATCAGGGTAATCCTTCACCACTGGTACCTCTTCCTGCACAACTCCTGATAAGGAATTTACTTGATTCCTATTTGGTCCATGTCGTGACACATACTTGATCCTTCTTCCTTCTGGCGTCGTGAGAAAAATCGTCTTACTTGCGCAATCGATGTTTCCTCCATACATCGACAGCCAATCCATATCGAGAATCACATCCAGACCTTGGGATTCCAGAATGATCAAATCCATTGGGAATACATGCTTTCCTATACTCAATGGCACTTGAAAACATCCTTGTCTGGCCATGTACTCTGCTCCTGGTGAGCTTACTAGCATAGGGGTTTTAAGAATCTTAGTGGGCAGGCTATACTTTTCTACAAATCCCCTTGATATGTATGAATGCGATGCACCAGTATCGAAAAGAACAAGTGCAGTAAATGACTTAACCAAAAACTTACCGATTACTGCATCAGGCTGAGCTTCAACCTCCTCCACATCAATGTGGTTCACCGGTCCCCTATTGAAAGGGTTTGGCTTCTTTCCAGAGCTTCCATTTCCACCTTGGCCTTCGGGACATTCATTTGCATAATGTCCGGTCTTGGAACACTTGTAACAGGTGACTTGGCTTAGGTCTTTCTTGGCTGGGGTTGATGGGGTGGTACGGTTCTGGCCGTTGCTTCCTCCATTCCCATTACCATTCTTGTGGCCATTATGGTTGTGCAAACTACCTCCTCCATGGGTATGCTGGCCGAACTCCTGTTTAGGGGTATAACGGGCTTCGTTGGTCTCGAGTTATACTTCCCTGTCCATACTTCCTCTTGCGATTTTCAATCTGCTGCTTTGCTTCCTTCAATCATGATGGCGCGGTCTACCAACTCCTGGTAGTTATTGAAACTTGCTACCATCAAGTGCATGCTTAACTCATCATTCAGTCCTTCCAAACTTCTCCTGCTTAGCTGCGTGCAGAGCAACGCTATCCGGGGCATAACGTGCTAACTTCCTAAAATCATCCACATCTTGCCAACTGTCCTTCCTCCTTGGCGTAAGTTGCGAAACTCACGCTTCTTCATGGCCATAGCTCCTGCTTTGAAACATGGGCGGTCTTGGAAAGCTTGTCAAACCGATCCCATGTGACGGTGTTTACGGGTAAGTGGCTATGAAATTCTCCTACCATGTTCTGCTGCGGGTCCGTCAAGTGATGTGCGCGAACTTCACCTTCTCACCATCTGTACATCCCGCAGTGGTCAACTCCTTCCTATCTTGCGAGCCAATCATCTGCTACAATCGGCTCGGTTATCTTTGGAATACACCGTGGATTCAGCCTAAGGAAGCGAGTCAAGTGATCCGCAGTGGTGGTGGTGGTGGGTTGTTGTTGTTGTTGCCTTGGTTCTGTACCAATGTTTGAATCAAGGTATTCTGCTGCTGAATCAACTGAGTGATCTCTGGCGGGAAAACGAATCCATTGTCACGTCTTGGAGGCATCTGAAGGGTTTAGAAAAGACGAGAAATTAAGAATAGAGTGAGGTCTAAGGAGAAAACACTACCCAAATGCACATGAGACAAATGCACACAAAATCACTTCATTCAATTCAAACAAAGGGCATACAACGGTCTAACTATCGCAAAAGTGCTTGTACTATAATGTTTACATGGAGGGAATACTACTAATATATGGGGGTCATCTATTAATTTGAACCAGTGGAAGACTCCATGATGTCTGCTCCAGCTTCATCTTCAAAGTCGGGTTCACTTGGATCCGAATCGGTGTCGTCGATGATGATGTAGTTGCTCGGACGAATGGCGTACTTGTCTTCATTCTTGAGCGCTAATTTCCCCTTGAGTTCTTCAATCTCTCGCTTAAGATCGCTATTGTGCCTTACTACAGCTACGATCTCGTCCATGTAGTCCTTGCGTGTAGACTTCAGCTCTCCTTCAAGTTTGATGATCCTTCCCTTCGCATTCTTCAACTCTATCATATCATTGCTCATCTGGTTCTCCTGGCGTCGAATGTGCTGGTTTAACTCCTGGATGAAAGCTGCAATGGATCTATCCTTCTTGGTGCTGACTATCTCCCATTGTTCATCTCGGCGTCCGCAAATCTGGTAGATAGTGTCCTTGAGGTCTTCTTGATAAACTTCTCCAATGCGTCCCATGGTGATATGAGCTGCCAGCTCTTTCCCAAACTCCAGGTTGGTGCACTGAAAACACTATCTATGGGTTTGGTGATTGGCGCGAATGTCCTTCCCGGAACGTGAGCTTGAATCTTCCAGCGCTCCTCTTAAGGCAGAGTGGCGTTGAAAGTCCCGGTGAAGCTTGGTAGTCCAATGTTCAGGTACTTGGCGACTTCCTTCAAGTGGAATCCAAAAGGTGTGCCTTCATCTGGTTGAGCGTACTTGATCTTTGCGTCCGTCATCCTAAAAGAGTAGAAAAGATGAGGAGTTAGAAAATGAGAAGAGAATAGTGATCTATGGCTTTAACTTAGTGGTTGTGTCCTACGATCGGCGTGTGCTCGATACCATCTCTCAGAGCGACCCGACCTTAGATGGTCAAGTCTCGTGCTCGGTGTCATCCTCGGATCGAGAATCTTGACACCACACAAGATTGAAGGATTTATAACAAAGTAGCAATCACACACTTATTACATCGATGTCCCAAAAGAGGACTTATTACAATAAATATGGCTTAAGGCCATCTAATATCGATAACAGCGGAAGACTTGGAAGATAAGTGAGTCCATCAACTCCAACGGCATCACTGAGTATAGAACCACGACCTAAAAGCACCTTACTCGTCGTCTGAAAAGTCTGCAACATGCAACGTTGTAGCCCGAAAACGGGTCAGCACATGGAATATGCCGGCAATGTAACACATAGAGAATAATGAACGATAAGCCAATACTACATGCATATATGGCTGGTGGAAAAGCTCTATGGTTACAGTTTTTGCATAAAGCCAATTTTTCCCTACTGCAAAGGAATAAATTTATTTAACTATCATGGTGGTTGTTAAACATTGAGAATGGTTGATAGCATCCTCAAACCCAATTAAAAGTAATCATTAACAAACCCAACAATATTAAATTAGAGTAACATGTTGAGATTCACATGATATTCAAGTACTAGATACTCGAGTTGTCCATAACCGGGGACACGGCTAATCATGATTAGTTTGTACACTCTGCAAAGGTTTGCGCACTTTTTCCCAAAAGACTCGATCGCCTCCGTTTGGTTTCTCGCACTACATGGTGTTTGAGAAACGGATGACCGAGACATAGTCTTTCAGAAGCGCTAGCACCTTCCGATGGGTAGACCGATACACCTACATCCCCTACATCTGCTAGTCTACCACTATAAGAGTTCGCACGACTTAGTCAACTATGCCAAAGCCCATAATGGCTTGTGGCTACACAAGGAAGTTACTAGCATGAATTATCTTATGATCCCTTTGAGCCTGGGTGGCGGTCCGAAGAAAAACAGGCAAGTCCTGGAAACCCCAGGTGCCTCAATCCACCCAGATGTGTGTTTAAGTTGCCACCTAAAGTAAACCATTAAAATTAACAAACTCACATCTGTCATGGATATCACTCACCCAATCCACGTCTACTAGCATAGCATGGCATAATAAGCAAAGGTTTCGTAAGTAAAACAGGTAATAGGTACTACCTCATCTACTTCCCATCCCACAATTTAATTAGATCCTAATCATGCAATGTTTGAGGATTGATCTAATGCATAAAAACTGGGTAGTAGAAAAGTATGGTCAAATTGTTACTTGCCTTGCTGATGATCCGCGAAACCTAGAGATTCGAAGTAACAAGCGGCGCACTCCGGGTGATCTATCGAAGACAAACAAACAAGCATACAATAAGTACTCATCTAATGCACAGGTAAATCTCGAATAAAAGATCGAAACAGAAATTTCAACTTAAAAACCCTGGTTGCAAAAGAAAATGAACCGAACGAAACAACGGAAAACAAACGGCGGAAGAAAACAACTCGGTTCTAGCAAGTTGAAACTAGGTCAAATTTTACATTAGCAAAACTTTGTTTGAGTTGATTAGTCGGAATAGCGGTTTCGAAACGAAAATCCAGGCGCTTGAATCACCTGATTCCGATAAACGCGCGAGAAGATAAACTAGAACGAAGATCGGATCTGAAATCGCGATCAGAAAAATCGCGAAATAAATCCGATTAAAAGAAAACGATGAACGGTTAAACGAACGGACGTTTGTTAACCGGGAATAACCGGTGATCACGTTCGTTAAGACGAACGGTCCGGCGAACGCTTGCTAAACAACAAAACCGGAAATAAAAACCGATCTAGGGTTTTCGGAAAAAAACCAAAACATCAAAAAAATAAACCGGAACGGATTATTAGAAAACCAAACCGGGCGAGGGGGCGGCGCGGTGGCTACCTCGACGAGGGCTCGTGCGGGCGGGCTTAGCGCGGCGACGGCGACGCAGCCTTGATGCGCGGCGGCGTTGGCGGCGAGGCTGGGCGGCGGCGGCAGCGACAGCTGCTTCTTCTTCTTCTTGATTCTTGGCGGCGAGGCGGTGTGAGGAGGAGAGGGGGCTTGGGTATTTAAAGGGGAGGTGGCTTGGGGAGGGGGCAAGCAAGGGGAGATGGAGGAGGAATCCTCCTCGGATTCGGCGGGCGGCGGCGGGCATGAATCACATGCTGGCCTTGTGGGAGGCGCGGTCAAGCCGGCAGCTCGGCTGGGCCCTTGCCCGGTCAAGCCAATGTTTTTTTAAATACGTGCGCAGAAGAAAAATAAAGAAAAGAAAATCTAAACGAACTCCAAAAATTACAAAGTAAATTTTCCCCGACTCCTAAAAATGAGTCGAACAAAATGAACTTTTACTCGGGGCCTAAATGCAACTTTTGAAAATACACATTTTTCCCTAAGGCAAATAAATTCCGAGGAAATCCAAAATTTGATTTATTTATTTAATCTTCATTTTTCCTAAATTTTGGAAAGTCATATTATGCCCGCTCATATTTCTTTGATATTGGAAAAATATTTGAAGATAAAATAAATCAAATCAAATGATCCTCTTTTCATAACTTGAGACAAACTCAAATATGAAAAATTACAAAATCTCCAACTCTCTCCGAGGGTCCTTGAGTTGCGTGTAATGCATGATGATCTAATGTATAACATTCCAAATTCAAAATTTGGGATGTTATAGTGGGTGGATGGAATTGAGTCTGGAACCCTGCCCATCTCGAGGCTCAAGGGCCGAAAAGTTTCTGAATTTGGAAGCTTGGATTGCTGGACGTTGTCCAACGGGTCTGGTCCGCTGCCTGACTTTAGGTTTAGTGCTTGATCGACATCCGTCCCTCAGCGGGAATCTGGCATGGAGGGTTCGGGAGTCCGGACATAACTAATTTTTAATACAGAAGAAGAGTCGCCGCGTTGTTCCTCTACCACCGCAACGTGGTGGGTAACCTGGGGAGAGTTAATCTCGCTCAGATCGGTTTTAAGCCCAATCTGATTGTAGTCTTTAGCGACTCCTGATGCGATGGCGATCCAAGAGATCGTTCTGACGAGAGCTCCATTGGATCCAGCCGCTCGGCAAATTCGAGTTAGACGTGAAGATTGCTTTTGATGACCCGAGAGGTCATCGTCGAAGCGATGGCGAACAGCGGTCATGAGAAACCACCTAGCGGATAGTTTGGCGGTGGCCAAGGCTTCTTTGGCAATGGTACCGTCTTTAAAGACGGAAGAGGCATCCTTCCCGATCGTAATAGCAGCACAGAGGAACTCTCAATGAAAGAACCAATGTCGGTGTCAAAACGCGAGATCTCGGTAGGGGGTCCCGAATCTGTGCGTCTAGGCGGATGGTAACAGGAGACAAGGGACACGATGTTTTACCCAGGTTCGGCCCTCTCGATGGAGGTAAAACCCTACTCTGCTTGATTGATATTGATGATATGGGTAGTACAAGAGTGGATCTATCACGAGATCAAGGAGGCTAAACCCTAGAAGCTAGCCTATGGTATGATTGTTGTAATGGTTGTGTGTCCTACGGACTAAAACCCTCCGGTTTATATAGACACCGGAGAGGGCTGGGGTTACACAGAGTCAGTTACAATGGTAGGAGATCTACATATCCGTATTGCCTAGCTTGCCTTCCACGCCAAGGAAAGTCCCATCCGGACACTGGACGAAGTCTTCAATCTTGTATCTTCATAGTCTTGGAGTCCGGCCGATGATGATAGTCCGGCTATCCGGACACCCCCTAGTCCAGGACTCCCTCAATAGACATGTGTTGTCATTTGATTAATGGGATCACATCATTAGGAGAATGATGTGATTGACATGACCCATTCTGTTAGCCTAGCACTTGATCGTTTAGTATATTGCTATTGCTTTCTTCATGACTTATACATGTTCCTCGTAACTATGAGATCATGCAACTCCGTTTACGGAGGAACACTTTGGTGCTACCAAACGTCACAACGAATCGGGTGATTATAAAGGAGTACTACAGGTGTCTCCGAAGGTACATGTTGAGTTGGCGTATTTCGAGATTAGGTTTTGTCACTCCGATTGTCGGAGAGGTATCTCTGGGCCCTCTCGGTAATGCACATCACTATAAGCCTTGCAAGCAATGTGACCAATGAGTTGGTTACGGAATGATGCATTACGTAAGCGTGTAAAGAGACTTGCCGGTAACGAGACTGAACTAGGTATTGGATACCGATGATTGAATCTCGGGCAAGTAACATACCGATGACAAAGGGAACAACGTATGTTGTTATGCGGTTTGACCGATAAAGATCTTCATACAATATGTAGGAACCAATATGGGCATCCAGGTTCCGCTATTGGTTATTGACCGAGAATAGTTCTAGGTCATGTCTACATAGTTCTCGAACCCGTAGGGTCCGCACGCTTAACATTACGATGACAGTTTTATTATGAGTTTATAAGTTTTGATGTACCGAAGTTCGTTCGGAGTCCCGGATGTGATCACAGACATGACAAGGAGTCTCGAAATGGTCGAGACATGAAGATTGATATATTGGAAGCCTATGTTTGTACTTCGAAAGTGTTCCGGGTGAAATCGGCATTTTACCGGAGTACCTGGGGGTTACCGGAACCCTTCCGGGGGTTATTGGGCCTTCATGGGCCATAAGGGAGAAGAGGAGAGGAGGCAAGAGGTGGGCCGCGCCCCCTCCCCTCCCTAGTCCGAATAGGACAAGGAGAGGGGGCGGCGCCCCCCTTTCCTTCCCCTCTTCCTCCTCCTTCCCCCTTCTCCTACTCCAACTAGGAAAGAAGGGAGTCCTACTCCCGGTGGGAGTAGGACTCCCCCTTGGCGCGCCCTCCTTGGCCGGCCGCCCCCTCCCCCTTGGCTCCTTTATATACGGGGGCAGGGGCACCCTAGGACACACGAGTTGATCAACGGATCGTTCCTTAGCCGTGTGCGGTGCCCCCCTCCACCATATTCCACCTTGGTCATATCGTCGCGGAGTTTAGGCGAAGCCCTGCGCCGGTAGAACATCATCATCGTCACCACGCCGTCGTGCTGACGGAACTCATCCCCGAAGCTTTGCTGGATCGGAGCCCGGGGATCATCATCAAACTGAACATGTGCTGAACACGGAGGTGCCATACGTTCGGTGCTTGGATCGGTCGGATCGTGAAGACGTATGACTACATCAACCGTGTTGTCATAACGCTTCCGCTTACGGTCTACGAGGGTACATGGACAATACTCTCCCCTCTCGTTGCTATGCCATCACCATGATCTTGCGTGTGCGTAGGAATTTTTTTGAAATTACTACGTTCCCCAATAGTGGCATCCGAGCCTGGTTTTATGCGTAGATGTCATATGCACGAGTAGAACACAAGTGAGTTGTGGGCGATACAAGTCATACTGCTTACCAGCATGTCATACTTTGGTTTGGTGGTATTGTGAGATGAAGCGGCCCGGACCGACATTACGCATACGCTTACGCGAGACTGGTTTCACCGTTACGAGCACTCGTGCTTAAAGGTGGCTGGCGGGTGTCTGTCTCTCTCACTTTAGCTGAATCGAGTGTGGCTACGCCCGGTCCTTGCGAAGGTTAAAACAACACTAACTCGACGAACTATCGTTGTGGTTTTGATGCGTAGGTAAGAACGGTTCTTGCTAAGCCCGTAGCAGCCACGTAAAATTTGCAACAACAAAGTAGAGGACGTCTAACTTGTTTTTGCAGGGCATGTTGTGATGTGATATGGTCAAGACGTGATGCTATATTTTATTGTATGAGATGATCATGTTTTGTAACCGGTTATCGGCAATCGGCAGGAGCCATATGGTTGTCGCTTTATTGTATGAAATGCAAATGCCACTGTAATTGCTTTACTTTATCACTAAGCGGTAGCGATAGTCGAGAAGCAATAGATGGCGAACGACAACGATGCTACGATGGAGATCAAGGTGTCGCGCGGTGACGATGGTGATCACGACGGTGCTTGAGATGGAGATCACAAGCACAAGATGATGATGACCATATCATATCACTTATATTGATTGCATGTGATGTTTATCCTTTATGCATCTTATCTTGCTTTGATTGACGGTAGCATTTTAAGATGATCTCTCACTAAAATTATCAAGAAGTGTTCTCCCTGAGTATGCACCATTGCCAAAGTTCGTCGTGCCCAGACACCACGTGATGATCGGGTGTGATAAGCTCTATGTCCATCTACAACGGGTGCAAGCCAGTTTTGCACACGCAGAATACTCAGGTTAAACTTGACGAGCCTAGCATATGCAGATATGGCCTCGGAACACGGAGACCGAAAGGTCGAGCGTGAATCATATAGTAGATATGATCAACATAGTGATGTTCACCATTGAAAACTACTCCATCTCACGTGATGATCGGTTATGGTTTAGTTGATTTAGATCACGTGATCACTTAGATGACTCGAGAGATGTTTGTCTAAGTGGGAGTTCTTAAGTAATATGATTAATTGAACTTAAATTTATCATGAACTTAGTACCTGATAGTATTTTGCTTGTCTATGTTTGTTGTAGATAGATGGCTCGTGTTGTTGTTCCGTTGAATTTTAATGCGTTCCTTGTGAAAGCAAAGTTGAAAGATGATGGTAGCAATTACACGGATCGGGTCCGTAACTCGAGGATTATCCTCAATGCTGCATGTAAGAATTACGCCCCGGAAGCACCGCTGGGTGCCGAACTGCTGCTGATGCAACCGACGCACGTTAAGAACGTCTCCGCATAGCAAAGCTGATGACTACTCGATAGTTCAATGTGCCATGCTTTACGGCTTAGAACCGGGTCTTCAACGACGTTTTGAGCGTCATGGAGCATATGAGATGTTCCAGAGTTGAAGTTAATATTTCAAGCAAATGCCCGGATTGAGAGATATGAAGTCTCCAATAAGTTCTATAGCTGCAAGATGGAGGAGAATAGTTCGTCGGTGAACACATACTCAAAATGTGCGGGTATAATAATCACTTGATTCAACTGGGAGTTAATCTTCCCGATGATAGTGTCATTGATGAATTCTCCAATCACGCCACCAAGCTACAAGAGCTTCGTGATGAACTATAATATGCAAGGGATGAACAAGACAATCCCGAGCTCTTCGCAATGGTAAAAGCTGCGGAGGTAGAAATCAAGAAGGAGCATCAAGTGTTGATGGTCAACAAGACCACTAGTTTCAAGAAAAAGGGCAAAGGGAAGAAGAAGGGGAACTTCAAGAAGAACAACAAACAAGTTGCTACTCAAGAGAAGAAACCCAAGTCTGGACCTAAGCACGAGATCGAGTGCTTCTCCGCAAGCGGTCGACATTTGAAGCGGAACTGCCCCAAGTATTTGGCGGATAAGAAGGATGGCAAGGTGAACAAAGGTATATGTGATATACATGTTATTGATGTGTACCTTACTAGAGCTCGCAGTAGAACCTGGGTATTTGATACTGGTTCTGTTGCTAATACTTGCAACTCAAAACAGGGATTACGGAATAAGCGAGCACTAGACAAGGACGAGGTGACGATGCGCGTGGGAAACGGTTCCAAAGTCGATGTGATCGCGGTCGGCACGCTACCTCTACATCTACCTTCGGAATTAGTTTTAGACCTGAATAATTGTTATTTGGTGCCAGCGTTGAGCATGAACATTATATCTGGATCTTGTTTGATGCGAGACGGTTATTCATTTAAATTAGAGAATAATGGTTGTTCTATTTATATGAGTAATATCTTTTATGGTCATGCACCCTTAAAGAGTGGTCTATTTTTATTGAATCTCGATAGTAGTGATACACATATTCATAATGTCGAAGCCAAAAGAAGCTGAGTTGATAATGATAGTGCAACTTATTTGTGGCACTGCCGTTTAGGTCATATCGGTGTAAAATGCATGAAGAAACTCCATACTGATGGACTTTTGAAATCACTTGATTATGAATCACTTGGTACTTGCGAACCGTGCCTCATGGGTAAGATGACTAAAACACCGTTCTCCGGTACTATGGAGAGAGCAACAGATTTGTTGGAAATCATACATACAGATGTATGTGGTCCGATGAATGTTGAAGCTCGTGGCGGATATCGTTATTTTCTCACCTTCACAGATGATTTGAGCAGATATGCGTATATCTACTTAATGAAACACAAGTCTGAAACATTTGAAAAGTTCAAAGAATTTCACAGTGAAATGGAAAATCATCGTAACAAGAAAATAAAGTTTCTACGATATGATCGTGGAGGAGAATATTTGAGTTATGAGTTTGGTTTACATATGAAACAATGCGGAATAGTTTCGCAACTCACGCCACCCGGAACACCACAACGAAATGGTGTGTCCGAACGTCGTAATCGTACTTTACTAGATATGGTGCGATCTATGATGTCTCTTACTGATTTACCGCTATCATTCTGGGGTTATGCTTTAGAGACGGCCGCATTCACATTGAATAGGGAACCATCAAAATCCGTTGAGACGACGCCTTATGAACTGTGGTTTGGCAAGAAACCAAAGTTGTCGTTTCTTAAAGTTTGGGGCTGCGATGCTTATGTGAAGAAACTTCAACCAGATAAGCTCGAACCTAAATCGGAGAAATGTGTCTTCATAGGATACCCAAAGGAGACAGTTGGGTACACCTTCTATCACAGATCCGAAGGCAATACATTCGTTGCTAAGAATGGATCCTTTCTAGAGAAGGAGTTTCTCTCGAAAGAAGTGAGTGGGAGGAAAGTAGAACTTGATGAGGTAACTATACCTGCTCCCTTATTGTAAAATAGTTCATCACAAGAACCGGTTCTTGTGACAACTACACCAATTAGTGAGGAAGCTAATGATATTGATCATGAAACTTCAGATCAAGTTTCTATTGAACCTCGTAGGTCTACCAGAGTAAGATCCGCGCCAGAGTGGTACGGTAATCCTATTCTGGAAGTCATGCTACTTGACCATGATGAACCTACGAACTATGAGGAAGCGATGATGAGCCCAGATTCCGCAAAATGGTTAGAGGCCATGAAATCTGAGA
Organism: Aegilops speltoides; assembly: GCA_021437245.1. Lineage (NCBI taxonomy): Eukaryota > Viridiplantae > Streptophyta > Magnoliopsida > Poales > Poaceae > Aegilops > Aegilops speltoides. The sequence continues at coordinate 130,654,222 of CM038143.1, read as the reverse complement.
TGGGATCCATGTATGAGAACAAAGTATGGACTTTGGTTGACTTGCCCGATGATCGGCAAGCCATTGAGAATAAATGGATCTTTAAGAAGAAGACAGATGCTGATGGTAATGTAACTGTCTATAAAGCTCGACATGTTGCGAAAGGTTTTCGACAAGTTCAAGGGGTTGACTACGATGAGACTTTCTCACCCGTAGCGATGCTTAAGTCTGTCCGAATCATGTTAGCTATTGCTGCATTTCATGATTATGAAATTTGGCAAATGGATGTCAAAACTGCATTCTTGAATGGATTTCTGGAAGAAGAGTTGTATATGATGCAGCCAGAAGGTTTTGTTGATCCAAAAGGTGCTAACAAAGTGTGCAAGCTCCAGCGGTCCATTTATGGACTGGTGCATGCATCTCGGAGTTGGAATAAATGCTTTGATAGAGTGATCAAAGCATATGGTTTTATACAGACTTTTGGAGAAGCCTGTATTTACAAGAAAGTGAGTGGGAGCTATGTAGCATTTCTTATATTATATGTAGATGACATATTATTAATTGGAAACGATATAGAATTTCTGGATAGCATAAAGGGATACTTGAATAAACGTTTTTCAATGAAAGACCTCGGTGAAGCTGCTTACATATTGGGCATCAAGATTTATAGAGATAGATCAAGACGCTTAATAGACTTTCACAAAGCACATACCTTGATAAAATTTTGAAAAAGTTCAAAATGGATAAGGCAAAGAAAGGGTTCTTGCCCGTGCTACAAGGTGTGAAGTTGAGTCAAACTCAATGCCCGAACACAGCAGAAGATAGAGAGAAAATGAAAGATGTTCCCTATGCTTCACCCTTAGGCTCTATCATGTATGCAATGCTGTGTACCAGACCTGACGTATGCTTAGCAATAAGCTTGGCAGGAAGGTACCAAAGTAATCCAGGAGTGGATCACTGGACATCGGTCAAGAACATCCTGAAATACCTGAAAAGGACTAAGGATATGTGTCGGTGTCAAAACCGGCGGATCTCGGGTAGGGGGTCCTGAACTGTGCGTCTAGGCGGATGGTAACAGGAGACAAGGGACACGATGTTTTTACGCAGGTTCGGGCCCTCTTGATGGAGGTAAAACCCTACTCCTACTTGATTGATATTGATGATATGGGTAGTACAAGAGTGGATCTACCACGAGATCAAGGAGGCTAAACCCTAGAAGCTAGCCTATGGTATGATTGTTGTAATGGTTGTGTGTCCTACGGACTAAAACCCTCCGGTTTATATAGACACCGGAGAGGGCTAGGGTTACACAGAGTCGGTTACAATGGTAGGAGATCTACATATCCGTATCGCCAAGCTTGCCTTCCACGCCAAGGAAAGTCCCATCCGGACACGGGACGAAGTCTTCAATCTTGTATGTTCATAGTCTTGGAGTCCGGCTGACGATGATAGTCCGGCTATCCGGACACCCCCTAGTCCAGGACTCCCTCGGTAGCCCCCGAACCAGGCTTCAATGACGACGAGTCCATCGCATATATTGTCTTCGGCCTTGCAAGGCGTGTTCTCCTTCAAATTCCATGTACCTGCCGAACAGTGTCCGGCTCCCTTACAAATGTTGCGCTCCTTGGCTTCCATGCCCAATAATGGCCTTCTTCCACGCGTCGCACGAATGCGAAAAGCCAGGGTATCTTTTATGTTTTACCCCCTAGCTGCGCAAATAATCTGCTTATAAGAGAGGCAAGAATCCAGATCCAAATCACACCATCTTCCTTCCGCGAGTACTCATCGAAGTGCTTCTGACCAAAAATCCATTCCATCATGGACCGTCGACGCGGCTCCTCCTCCCGCGCCCCCAACCCTCTGCCAGGAGATTGGAGGAGATGTTCTGTTCTGCACAACAAGCTGGTGACGCTCCAAGCGGTGGGATATCTTCCCCCGGCCTTTATGGTCCCGGTTCGAGCTGGGCTGGCCACCTACAAAGGTGGGAAGCAAGTGGAGGCCACCCCTAGTCCCACTAAAGGGGAGTAGGTATGCTTCGTCCCCTATCTGATAAGGGGGCTTGGATTTCCTGTACATCCGTTCCTCCGCGGGCTTCTGGAGTTCTACGGACTCTAGCTCCATCACCTCACGCCCGCCTCTATTCTGCATATTGCGGGTTTCGTAGCTCTTTGCGAGCTATTCCTGGGCATCGAGCCCCACTTTGCGCTGTGGAAGAGGCTATTCTGCCTAGTACCCTGCTCTCATGAGGGGTCAATATATCAAGTGGGCGGTGCCGAAGTATGGAGCATCGCCGGGACCGGATATCCATCCGGAACCCCTAAAAAGGCGTCCGAAGACTGGCCCTCAGAATGGTTTTATGTAGAAGACGCTCCACTGCCGGACCCAGTTCGGATCGGCCTCCCAGAGTTCAGCAACGCTCCTCTGAAGAAACGCCTAAGTTGGCGCCCGCGGAGCCCTCAGCTGGAGGAAGACAAGAGCGTCCATTATTTGATGGGTCGGATAAGGTTGCTGGCCCATTCCAGATTGACCATGATTGGAGTCATGGCCACGTGCATAATGCGGGGGGTGCAGCCGCTGCAATACAGGGGCCACCCCATGTGGGATTTCAACGGGGAAAATGATGCCACCCGTCACGGCCGCAAAGGGCTGGGATCAGCCGAAGATCTAGTGAAGATTCTGTCCGGCCTGTACAAGGGGGAGAAGGAGGACTTCCTCCAAACCAGCCCATTGAATGGGTTCTCCATGAATAACCCTCGGCGCTGGGTAAGCGGACATTTTGTTTATCCGACCCATGCTTTCAAAGTTAAGTACCTTACTTTATGATTTCGATGCAGGAGTTGCTCGGGATGTGGAGGGCATACATAGTCCGGCTCCACAACCCAAGGATCCAGGAAGGTCCTTTGATCCGGCCTCCGAAGAGGATCCGGACATAAAGGTGGAGCTAATCGACGGGGTGTTCCACCAACTCAGCATGGACAATGCTCTAGTTGCCATTACGGCTGACTACCCCGGCCTATCTCCGGCTCCCCAGGTGATTGTGACCGAAGTCTTGACACCATTATTTCGTGCTTGCGCATTTCTGACCACCGTATACAATGGTGTCTCGCAGGAGGTGCCTTCAAGGCAGGAAGCCGAGCCCACGGCAGCTGGCCAACAAGGGTCGGTCCGGCCCAGCAGGCGGAAGAGGAGTGCGGCGCGGATCGAAACGTCACCGCAACGGTATAGCTCGCGATTGTTATTTAGGACAAAGTTCCTAGGAGGTGTTTGAATGCTCATGACTTTTGCAGGAGAAAGAGTGCCCGCCGGACTGTGGGCGTAGAGGTTGCCAACCAAGCCTCTGCCAGCCAGGCTCCAACACCTGTGCGGAGGGAGGCGGCGCAAGGCGCGAGCGGATACTCCTCAACGGAGGATGCCGACATGCTTGTCTCGCCACCAGTGCGAGGTGGAGGCGCCATGAACTATAGGCGCCGCGACAGTTTTTTTCGTGACGCGTGCTTCTCCCCGAGGCGTTGAATGCCTTTAGCGCTGGGACGCGCACCTCCGTGCTGCTCAAGATGGTTTGACCAGAGCCACGGAGCGGTATGTAAAAGACATACTGGTAAGAGATTTTAATAGTTGTATATGCGGTGAGCCCGAGACTTAAAGTAGTTAGAGTAACTGATTTAAGGATCATTTGATATCTGAGGATCTTATAGAGAAGAATACCCAATTGTCCCGGGGCTCCAAGAGTGCAAGGCCCAACTTGAGGCCGCACTTTCGCTGCCTTGAGAGGAAACACGAGACCCCTCCTGGTAACACATTATTTCAAAAAGATAAGCGGTGTCTTGGCGTGCGTGTAAGTCGACAATGATATTGCGGATGTTCTTTGGCTGGATCCGGACAAGCAACACCCTCTGCGCCACCAAGGCGGCGAGAGGTGCTTATGAAGGTGCAGCGGAGAGGAACTAACTCCGGATGCCCACGCCTAGCTTGGAGAAGAGCTGAAAGGTGTTGGGCTGAGCTGTGCAGCTCGTGAAGGAGAATCAGCGGCTTCGTCGCGGCATCTATAGTAAGTGCTTGAGCGAACTCCTTTGAAAAGAAGAGTTCGGCGAAGAAGTCAATTGATAGAAATATGTCTGTAGGTGTGCTCATAGGTCGCCCTGAGGGGGAGATGCCCGTATCAACGGGTGATCAACTTCCCGAGCTGGTACAACTGCTCGAGCGTGTTCGGCAGGCGATGAGTGGCGTCGTCCAGGCCTTATGGCCGTCCCTCTCCCTACCCAAGGGCCTTGGAGAGCTTGCGGAGAAGCTTCAGGGAGCGCGGCAGCGCTTCCGTTTATGGAAGATATCTGTCTGCTACCAAGGTGCGGGGAGGCTGAGCCATGGTGAAGGCGCGGTACAAGAAGGCGGATCCAAACCACATGGCGAGGTCGGACTGTGGGGCCCGATGGGAAGGAGATCCTGTGAGCTTAGTGTGCGGCCAAGTAGAGTTGGCGCTAAGTATTCCTAGCGGATAGAATTAGACAGCTTTGTTAGGCGGGATTGAGGAGGATCTGGTCAGTCAATTTGTGATGTATTTAAAATGACATGTAAAATGCCTTCTAGCCGGATTGTAGATCGTTTGTCTTTGCCGACCTTTTAAGCTTCAACCTCGCGACCCTAGAGTCCGGAGTGTGTCGAATACCTTCTCGGTTAAGAAAAACCGGGGCATGCATGGAGACCAAAGCGTAGGGGTCATTAGTGCTTTATCGGACAAGTGCCCAACTAGTTATGTTAGATTACATGGTTAGTAGAAACATCTTCCGGGAGAATAGTTTAGTTAAGGGTTCCTTTACAGGGGGCGTGCCCTAAAGTGCATGTCGGACTGCGAAAAGAGCAGGAAAACATCTGGGGCAGATAAATAAATAGGTAAAAATCATCTTTCAAGTCACCGATCGAATATTCCCTTAAGAACGCTAGCTTTGGCTTCACCCATCTAAGGTACACATCCAATGACCCAGCAAGTAACAATCGTAGAGGTGCTCCTTTACCTCCTAGCGAACAATCGGGAGCGTGGGGTAAGCACAGAGCCAGCAACCCAGCTTGGCCAAAACTTAAGTCATATCGATGCATATAATGGTGAATAAAAGGTACATGTGGAAGTTTGACACATGTGCTGGGCATGAAGCCCATATAAGTAAGCTTCTGGTAAGAAAGCCCCCAGGTATAATGAGTGCGAATAGCACATCAAGTGTGTGCGAACAATGCGCAAGTAGGCCTTTAGGGGCTTTTATGAAAAAGGTGAGAGAAAAGAGAGAAACGAAAGACAATTGAAGTGTGAAAATTTGGACGGAGGAAGGAGATGAACTCTTAGTCCGGCGCTAGGCGTAGAATCTTCGGAGGCGGGCTGCGTTCCATGGGTTCGGCTCGAGTCGATTGTACGATGCATTTCGCAGCAAAGATGCGCTACCGGATCTGGACTTGATCGATAATGAAAGGGCCTTCCCATTTGGGCTTGAGCTTGTCCTTTTTCTTGTCCGGCAGGCGTAGAACTAGTTCGCCAACATTGTAAGTTTTAGCCCGTACTTCTCTGCTTTGATATCTTTGAGCCTGCTGCTGATAGAATGTGGAACGAGCCTTTGCCACGTCGCGTTCTTCCTCCAATGCGTCCAAGCTGTCCTACCGATCCAGCTCGGCTTCTCTTTCTTTGTACATGCGCACTCGAGGTGAGTCATGAATGATGTCGCAGGGCAAAACTGCCTTTGCGCCGTATACCATGAAAAATGGTGTGAATCTGGTAGTACGGTTGGGCGTTGTCCGCAGCCCCCAGAGTACGGAGTCAAGCTCCTCTACCCAGTGCGTGTTAGATTTCGTAAGGGACCGCACTAGTCTGGGTTTGATGTCGCTCGTTATTAGACCATTTACTCGTTCCACTTGGCCATTGGTTTGAGGATGATAGTCTGAAGCGTAATCGAGCTTAATGCCCATATTTTTGCACCATAATTTAACCTCGTTGGCCGTGAAGTTCGTGCCGTTATTGGTAATGATGCTATGGGGGACGCCATAACGGTGTACTACCCCGGATATGAAGTCTATCACTAGTCCGGACTCCGCCGTTTTAACTGGTCTGGCCTCTATCCATTTGGTGTATTTGTCCACCATGACCAATAGGTACTTTTGCTTGTGGGTTCCCCCTTTAAGGGGTCCAACCATGTCAAGCCCCCAGCCCGCAAAATGCCAGGTGATGGGTATAGTTTTGAGGGCGGTGGGTGGCATATGGCTCTGATTAGCAAAGAGCTGACAACCGACGCATCTTTGGACTAAGTCCTGAGCATCTGCCCGGGCCGTCGGCCAATAAAATCCTGTACGGAATGCCTTGCCTACAAGGGCCCGAGCTGCGGCGTGGTGTCCGCCTAGTCCGGCATGAATATCCGCCAGAAGGTTTCGCCCTTCCTCTTCGGAGATACACCTTTGAAGGACTCCAAATGTGCTTTTCTTATAGAGTTCTCCCTCGTGGACCTTGTAGGCTTTAGATCGCCGAACTATACAGTGGGCCTCATTTTGGTCTTCGGGAAGTTCCCGCCAAGTAGGTAGGCTAGGAATGGCTCTGTCCACGGGGCGATTACTGCCATTATTTCGTGGGCTGAAGGTGTTATTTCATCGGCTGAGTCGCCGATTATGTCAGATTGTTCTGTGTTGGCTGCTTCTGGGTTGTTATTTCCGGACTCCTCTTCCCATAGTACGGATGGCTTAAAGAGCCGTTCCAGGAAGATGTTTGGAGGGACAGCATCGCGTTTCGCGCCGATGCGTGCCAATACGTCGGTTGCTTGGTTATTATCTCGGGCTACGTGGTGGAATTCGAGTCCTTCGAACCGAGCTGACATTTTTACGACAGCGTTACGATAGGCTGCCATTTTTAGATCCTTGGCGTCAAAGTCTCCATTTACTTGGGATATTGCAAGGTTTGAATCCCCGCGCACCTCTAGGCGTTGAATGCCCATGGAGATTGCCATCCGGAGGCCATGTAGGAGGGCCTCGTGTTCGGCTGCATTGTTGGAGTCTGTACATTATCGAAATGCGTATTGGACTGTGTCCACGGTTGGGGACGTCAATACGACGCCAGCCCCCAAGCCGGCCAACATTTTGGAGCCGTCGAAATGCATAATCCAATTGGAGTATGTGCCATACTCTTTAGGGAGTTCGGCTTCAGTCCATTCAGCGACAAAGTCACCCAAGACTTGTGACTTTATAGCTCACCGAGGTTTGTAAGTTATATCGAATGGTAAGAGCTCAATGGCCCATTTTGCAATCCTGCTCGTCGCATTGCGGTTGTTTATAATGTCGTTGAGGGGCACTTCAGAGGCCACTGTTATTGAACACTCTTGAAAGTAGTGTCGGAGCTTCCGGGATGCCATGAACACCGTGTACGCTATCTTTTGATAGTGCGGGTAACGGGACTTGCAAGGAGTTAGGACAGTGGATATGTAGTACACTGGTTTTTGAAGAGGGAATTTATGCCCTTCTGTTTCTCGTTCGACGACGAGTACCACGCTTACAACTTGATGTGTTGCGCGATGTATAACAACATTGGTTCGCCCAGTTAAGCGCAGCCAGGACGGTTGTTGCCAATATGGCTTTTATTTCTTGAGTCGGCGGTGGCAGCATCCGTCCACTCGAAGTGTTGGTGCGCATGAGGAGGCGATAGAGGGCAATGCCTTTTCTCCCAAGCGGGAGATAAAGCGGCTTAAACTGCCACGCATCGATCAATTTTGTATTTGTTTGAGGTCTTTTGGAATATCCAGCTATGACAGAGCTCGGATCTTGGCTGGGTTTGCTTCAATTCCTCTACGGATATAATGAAGCCGAGGAGCTTTCGGTGATGCGTAAAACGTATTTTCGGTTCACAATGTCATATGCTCGGAGGTTGTCGAATGTGTGCCTCAAATCGTCTACTAGAGTTTCGGCGTGTTTGGTTTTGGCGACTCGTCGTCTCGTATGCCTCTCTGTTTTGCCGATCTGGGTAGCGGACATGTACGAATCATCGCCGATATGTTGCACGGCGTTTTTGAGTCGAAGGGCATCGTGTTGAAGCAGAATGGTCCATATGGAGTAATGAATGCCATTGCGGCTTGGTCGCCTCCGCCATCTTGATTTGATGGTATCCGGAGTATCGTCAAGGAAGCACAATGAATCGTGCCTGCGGTAGCATCAATTATTTGGCGATCGGGGAGGGGAAGGATCCTTTAGGCGGGCCTTGTTGAGGTCTTTAAAATCGACACATAGGCGCCGAGTTTGTCCTTCTTTGGTACCATTACCGGGTTTGCTAGCCAGTCCGGATGTTTGATGTCGTGATGAATCCGGCTTCGATGGTTTGGCTAGCTCTTCTCCCATTGCTGTCTTTTGGGTTGGAAAAATCGCCGAAGAAACTGTTGGGTGGCTTGAATCCTTTTAGGGCGTTTAGGCTGTGTTCCGCTAATCTATGTGGGATTCTGGCATATCTGAAGGGTGCCGGGCAAAGATGTCCCAATTTTCGAAGGAATTCTCGTAGTCTTGGCGTCTACATCGGGGTTCAAGCGTGCCCGATGGAGGCCGTCTTTGTTGGGTCCGTTGGATGGACCTGGAATTTGACTATTTCATCCGCTGGTTTAAAGGAGGTGGACTTGGATCTCTTGTCGAGTATCACATCATCCCTGTTTACCGTAGAGCGCAGCGCGGTGAGTTCCTCCGCCGCTAGGGCTTTGGATAGTGCCTCCAGGGCTAATGCGGCTGTCTTGTTTTCGGCGCGAAGTGTTGTGTCCGGATCACTAACAAGAGTGATTATTCCACCGGGCCCGGGCATCTTAAGCTTCATGTACCCATAATGGGGTATGGCTTGGAAAATTGTGAATGCCTCTCGTCCTAATATAGTGTGATATCCGCTGCTGAACGGGGCCACTTGGAATGTGACTTCCTCGGACCTATAATTGTCCAGCGAGCCGAACACCACATCAAGTGTGATTTTTCCTGTGCAGCGTGCTTCCCGGCTAGGGATTATTCCTCTAAAGGTTGTCTTGCTTCGCTCAATGCGGCTCGATCTATTTCCATTTTTGAAGAGTTTCCTCGTCGATGAGGTTTAGTCATGCCGCCATCCATGAGTACCTTGGTAAGGCAAAGCCGTCCACTATTGGACCGAGGACCAATGCGGCTGGTGCTCGGGCTGTTCGAATTTAGGTTAAATCGCTGGCGTTGAAGGTGATGGTTGTGTCGCTCCATGGATTTGTTGTTGCTACTTGGTAGACTTGGACGAGGCTGCGGATTGTTCGTTTTCGCATATTATTTGATCACGAAAGTCTCAAGACTGCTGACACCGTCTTGGTACTGTTGGAGTGGTTTTCGGGGCTAAAGCTCCTCGCCACTTTTGGCCACTGCCGTAGTATCCAACATGCTCGAAGGCTATGTGTTGGGGTGGCATATACACTTGTGAATTTTAAAGGGTCCGCCGAGCCATCCCTCGATCTGGGTTCCGTGCCCTTTATGGGGTTTTTGCTTTTTGGTTTTTGTACCTGGTGCCTGAGTGTGATGCACCCTTTTGTTACGGACTAGGGTGGTATTCGCGGCTGGATTGTCCCAAAACTTAGTTTCGGCTTTCCGGAAACTCTCCATCGCACAGTACTTTCGTACTATGGATGCCAGGTCGGCGAAGCGTGTAATTTCACCGCGACTAACGGCGTTCAAGATTCACTTGTCCGTGCAATTATTGCAGAAAATTGAAATTGTGTTTTCCTCTCGGCAGTCCTTTATCCTATCCATAACCAGGAGGAATCTGGCCCGGTAATGATGTACTGTTTTAGCGGGCTCTTGCCGGATTTGAGATAGACCGCATATGTCTGGGTGGGTGGGTGGATTTGAGTCCGGAACCCCACCCATCTCGAGGCTCAAGGGCGAGAAGTTTCCAAATTTGGAAGCTTGGATTGTTGGACATTGTCCAGCGAGTCGATCGATGCGACTTTAGGTTCGATGCTTGATCGAAGTCCGTCCTCCGGGAATCCAGCATGGAGGTTGGAAGCCTAGACATGACTAGTTTTCAATACAGGAGAAGAGTCGCCGTGTTGTTCCTCTACCACCGCAGCGTGGTGGGTAACTGAGGAGAGTTAATCTCTCTCGGATCGGTTTAAGCCCAATCTGATTGTAGTCATGGCGACTCCTGTAGCAGCGATGCGATCAAGAGCTCGTTCTGGACGAGCTCTATTGGATCCACCGCTCGGCGAATTCGAGTTAGCGTGAAGATTGCTTTTGATGACCGAGAGGTCATCGTCGAGATGGTGGCGAACAGAGGTCATGAAAACCACCCAGCGGATAGTTTGGCGGCAGCCAAGGCTCCTTTGGCGAAGATACCGTCTTTGAAGGCGGGAAGAGGCATCCTTCCTATCGGTGGCGGCACGAGGAACTACCAATGAAAGCACCAATGTCGATGTCAAAACGGCGGATCTCGGTAGGGGGTCCCGAGCTGTGCGTCTAGGCGGATGGTAACGGAGACAAGGGACACGATGTTTTACCTGAGTTGGGCCCTCTCGATGGAGGTAAAACCCTACTCTGCTTGATTGATATTGATGATATGGGTAGTACAAGAGTGGATCTACCACGAGATCAAGGAGGCTAAACCCTAGAAGCTAGCCTATGGTATGATTGTTGTAATGGTTGTGTGTCCTACGGACTAAAACCCTTCGGTTTATATAGACACCGGAGAGGGCTAGGGTTACACAGAGTCGGTTACAATGGTAGGAGATCTACATATCCCTATCGCCAAGCTTGCCTTCCACGCCAAGGAAAGTCCCATCCGGACACGGGACAAAGTCTTCAATCTTGTATCTTCATAGTCTTGGAGTCCGGCTGACGATGATAGTCCGGCTATCCGGACACCCCCTAGTCCAGGACTCCCTCAATATGTTTCTCGTATATGGAGGTGTCAAAGAGCTAGTCGTAAATGGTTACGTCGATGCAAGCTTTGACACTGATCCGGACGATTCTAAATCGCAAACCGGATACGTGTTTTTATTAAACGGTGGAGCTGTAAGTTGGTGCAGTTCTAAACAAAGCGTCGTGGCGGGATCAACATGTGAAGCGGAGTACATAGCTGCTTCGGAAGCAGCAAATGAAGGAGTCTGGATGAAGGAGTTCATTTCCGATCTAGGTGTCATACCTAGTGCATCGGGACCAATGAAGATCTTTTGTGATAATACTGGTGCAATTGCCTTGGCAAAGGAATCCAGATTTCACAAGAGGACCAAGCACATCAAGAGATGCTTCAATTCCATCTAGGACCAAGTCCAAGTGGGAGACATAGAAATTTGCAAGATACATACGGATCTGAATGTTGCAGACCCATTGACTAAGCCTCTCTCACGAGCAAAACATGATCAGCACCAAGACTCCATGGCTGTTAGAATCATTACTATGTAATCTAGATTATTGACTCTAGTGCAAGTGGGAGACTGAAGGAAATATGCCCTAGAGGCAATAATAAAGTTATTATTTATTTCCTCATATCATGATAAATGTTTATTGTTCATGCTAGAATTGTATTAACCGGAAACATAATACATGTGTGAATACATAGACAAACACAACGTCACTAGTATGCCTCTACTTGACTAGCTTATTAATCAAAGATGGTTATGTTTCCTAACCATAGACATGTGTTGTCATTTGATTAATGGGATCACATCATTAGGAGAATGATGTGATTGACATGACCCATTCCGTTAGCCTAGCACTTGATCGTTTAGTATATTGCTATTGCTTTCTTCATGACTTATACATGTTCCTGTAACTATGAGATTATGCAACTCCGTTTACGGAGGAACACTTTGGGTGCTACCAAACGTCTAACGTGAATCGGGTGATTATAAAGGAGTACTACAGGTGTCTTGAAGGTACATGTTGAGTTGGCGTATTTCAAGATTAGGTTTTGTCACTCCGATTGTCGGAGAGGTATCTCTGGGCCCTCTCGGTAATGCACATCACTATAAGCTTTGCAAGCAATGTGACCAATGAGTTGGTTACGGAATGATGCATTACGTAAATGAGTAAAGAGACTTGCCGGTAACGAGATTGAACTAGGTATTGGATACCGACGATCGAATCTCGGGCAAGTAACATACCGATGACAAAGGGAACAACGTATGTTGTTATGCGGTTTAACCGATAAAGATCTTCGTAGAATATGTAGGAACCAATATGGGCATCCAGGTTCCGCTATTGGTTATTGACCGAGAATAGTTCTAGGTCATGTCTACATAGTTCTCGAACCCGTAGGGTCCGCACGCTTAACGTTACGATGACAGTTTTATTATGAGTTTATAAGTTTTGATGTACCGAAGTTTGTCCGGAGTCCCGGATGTGATAATGGACATGACGAGGAGTCTTGAAATGGTCGAGACATAAAGATTGATATATTGGAAGCCTATGTTTGGACTTCGGAAGTGTTCCAGGTGAAATCGGCATTTTACCGGAGTACCCGAGGGTTACCGGAACCCTCCCGGGGGTTATTGTGCCTTCATGGGCCATAAGAGAGAAGAGGAGAGGAGGCAAGAGGTGGGCCGCGCCCCTTCCCCTCCCTAGTCCGAATAGGACAAGGAGAGGGGGGCGGCACCCCCCCTTTCCTTCCCCTCTTCCTCCTCCTTCCCCCTTCTCCTACTCCAACTAGGAAAGAAGGGAGTCCCCCTTGGCGCGCCCTCCTTGGCCGGCCGCCCCCTCCCCCTTGTCTCCTTTATATACGGGGGAAGGGGGGCACCCTAGGACACACAAGTTGATCTACGGATCATTCCTTAGCCGTGTGCGGTGCCCCCCTCCACCATATTCCACCTCGGTCATATCATCGCGAAGTTTAGGCGAAGCCCTGCGCCGGTAGAACATCATCATCGTTACCACGCCGTCGTGCTAACGGAACTCATCCCCGAAGCTTTGCTGGATCGAAGCCCGGGGATCGTCATCGAGCTGAACGTGTGCTGAACACGGAGGTGCCGTACGTTCGGTGCTTGGATCGGTCGGATCGTGAAGACGTACGACTACATGAACCGTGTTGTCATAACGCTTCCGCTTACGGTCTACGAGGGTACGTGGACAATACTCTCCCCTCTCGTTGCTATGCCATCACCATGATCTTGCGTGTGCGTAGGAAATTTTTTGAAATTACTACGTTCCCCAACAGTCCGCCTGTCCGTCGTACCCCTCCCTCGCGGCGCTGCCATGTCCACCGTGCGCTGGTCGCGCCCCGCCCGCCGCTAGAGTCCAGGGTGCTGGCGGCTCTATTTGGGTGCTGCTACAACTGTGGGAAGGATGATGGCCACATCTCGGCGCAGTGCCGGAATCCAAGCTTCTTTGTTCGGTGTCATGGGGAAGGCCACATCTCGCTTGGTTGCACTCGGCCCCGCAGCCTGTGGCCGGTCGAGCAGCCGCGTCCCCCGCCGGCCCTTCGGCCCAGGGTTGTCGCTGCTGCCGAGGCGCCGGCCTCCTCATCCCCTGTCATGTTGAGGTGCTCTGCCACTAACCTACCCCCCTGCCGCCAGGCACTGTTTGGCTGTGGAATGATGTGGTGCGGGCTCCGTCTGCATCTGTGGCGCGTGCATGTCCGGTGGCACCTAGCCTCTTTCCAGCCCGGAGTTCTCTATCACCTTCAACCCGACCGGCGTGGCCCAAGCATTGGGGGAGCGTGTTCATGATGAGCCGGTGGAGGCGTGATTCTTGGAGGTGTCGGACGACATCCGGTGGATGGAGGCGGAGATCTTCCGCGCCGTGCTTGTCACCGTCACTGGTACTCGCCCCACGGTGGACCTGGCCTCAGCTACGGAGGCGCTCCATGCTGAGTTCGGCATCGGCCTAGAGGACATGTCAATCCGGTTGTTCTACCCTGAGGACTTCCTGGTGCTCCGTCATGACTGGGCCATCCGAGAACGCATGGTGCGTGCGGGCAGGGTGTCTTCCTCCTGGTTCGAGCTAAAGCTCCGCACTTGGCTACGGCAGGCGCAGGCCATGGCGGCGCATTTGCCATTCCTCATCCCTGTCTCGTTGCATGGTGTGCCTGTGCATGCCTAGTGCCAGAGGGCGGCATGCGTGATCTGTGTGGTCTTGGCTATGTGGTGGGTGTGGATGATAGCACTGCGCGTCGTATCGACATGGCGGACTTCCGAGTCCGGCTGTGCACGGACCGACCGAGGCAAATTCAACAGCGCCGGATGCTCTTCATCGACGAGCCACGCCGAAATATGTGGGCGGGCACGGCAGCCAGCCATGCAGCAGTTGGCAAGTGTGCGAGCACCCTTTGGTATTCGATTGACATTGTTGTCCTTGCGGAGCCTATTCTGCTGGATTCTGATGCTGTGGATGCATCGCTACCGCCGCCGCCACCGCGGCCCTCGCCGCCCACGGGAGATGACGACCGGCGCTCTGGCGTGGCTAGAGGTGGGCCTTGGGGTGGTGGAGATCATGGCCATGGTGGCTCCGGACGTGGTGGCTCCGGTGGGGCCATGGCAAGCACAGCCGGGTCTTTGACGGCAGCGCCACCGCCGGGCAGGTAGGCACGGATTCAAACTGCCTCGGATCCGACTGGTGGGCACGTCAGCAGAAGTTGCATGGCTGTCGTTGCTGGGCCTGCTTTGGAAGTTGGGCCCTGCCAAAGGGAGGTTGTTTGGGGCTTCCAGCCGCTCCTAGCGAACACGTGCAGCCCTGGGTGGCGGCCGGTGAAGCGGATGGGGTGGAAAGTTCGGCTTGTCCTGCCACCCCTTGTCCGCTTGTGGGGTCGTGCACGGCTCCCCGACCAAGACCGTAGGCGGCAGGACATGCCATTTCCCCGGCTTTGGTGCAACTTTCCAGGTGGCGCTCGATGATTGGAGTTGCGGATTCAAATCGCATGACCGCAGACGACAATGGATCCCGAGATCCGGGGCCTTGTGGTGGACCGAGTCACGGTGGGCCTATTCAGGTCAGCTCGTATCTGGTGGATCTGCTGGGTCTAACCAAGGAGGATGGGAATACCTTTTCCTTTGAGCCCACCGCAGGACAAAACAGGGCATGGGAGTTGTTCCAAGTGAGCTTATCAGAATACTGCGATCTGCATGCAGATGGGACGCGCCCATGCACGCCACTTCTTAGCACGCATGCATACGGCATGCTAGAAGTGCAACCGAAGGAGGAGAGAGTTGAGGATAGGACACGCCCATGCATGTCTCTCCCTAGCGTGCAAGCATGCAACATGCTGGAAGTGCAACCAGAGGAGGAGAGGCCTGAGGATGGGTATGTGCATGCTCATGCTACGGACGTGGTCCCAGGCACGCCAGTGCTGCAGGATGTAGCCGTTACCTTGCAAGCCAATGTGGCAGCGATGTGCGAGGAGCTGGGGGTCTTGCTCTCACCAATTCTGTCAAGGCCAGTGAGCTAGGTGCTGGTGAGTAAAGGTGGAAACCCTAGGAAGAAGAGGAGGGTGGACGCGACGCCTGATACGTCTCTGTCGTATCTATAATTTTTGATTGTTCCATGCCAATATTATTCAACTTTCATATACTTTTGGTAACTTTTTATACTATTTTTGGGACTAACATATTGATCCAGTGCCCAGTGCCAGTTCCTGTTTGTTGCATGTTTTATGTTTCGCACAAACCCAAGATCAAACGGAGTCCAAACGGGATAAAAACGGATGGAGAATTATTTTGGAATATTTGTGATTTTTGGGAAGAAGAATCAACACGAGACGGTGCCTGAGGGGCCCACGAGACAGGGGGATGCACCCCAGGGGGCAGGCGCGCCCTGGACCCTCTTTGACACCCCGTAAGGCGGTTGATGCTCTTCTTTTGCCGCAAGAAAGCTAATTTTATGATAAAAATTTGGGCGAAAGATTCACCCCAATCGGAGTTACGGACCTCCGGATATAAAGAAACGGTGAAGGGGCAGAATCTGAGAACGCGGAAACGGAGAGAGACAGAGAGACAGATTCAATCTCGGAGGGGCTCTCGCCCCTCCCACGCCACGGGAACCAAGAACCAGAGGGGAAACCCTTCTCCCATTTAGGGAGAAGGTCAAGGATGAAGAATAAGAAGGGGGGCTCTCTCCCCCTTGCTTCCGGTGGCGCCGGAACGCCGCCAGGGGCCATCATCATCACCGCGATCTACACCAACATCTCCATCATCTTCACCAACATCTCCATCACCTTCCCCCATCTATATTCAGCGGTCCACTCTCCCGCAACCCGTTGTACCCTCTACTTGAACATGGTGCTTTATGCTTCATATTATTATCCAATGATGTGTTGCCATCCTATGATGTCTGGGTAGATTTTCATTGTCCTTCCGGTGATTGATGAATTGCTATGATTGGTTTAATTTGCTTGTGGTTATGTTGTTGTCCTATTGTTCCCTCTATGTCACGCAAGCGTGAGGGATTCCCACTGTAGGGTGTTGTAATATGTTCATGATTAAACTTATAGTGGGTTGCTTGAGTGAAGCGTAAACCCGAGTAAGGGCTTGTGGAATATGGGATAAAGGGGACTTGATGCTTTAATGCTATGGTTGGGTTTTACCTTAATGATCTTTAGTAGTTGCGGATGCTTGCTAGAGTTCCAATCATAAGTGCATATGATCCAAGAAGAGAAAGTATGTTAGCTTATGCCTCTCCCACATAAAACTTGCTATCGGTCTAGTAAAGTAGTCAATTGCTTAGGGACAATTTCACAACTCCTACCATCACTTTTCCACACTCGCTATATTTACTTTATTGCATCTTTATCTAAACAGCCCCTACTTTTTATTTACGCGTTTTTTATATTCTTGCAAACCTATCCAACAACACCTACAAAGTACTTCTAGTTTCATACTTGTTCTAGGTTAAGCGAAAACTAAGCGTGCGTAGAGTCGTATCAGTGGCAGATAGGACTTGAGAGAATATTTGTTCTACCTTTAGCTCCTCGTTGGGTTCGACACTCTTACTTATCGAAAGAGGCTACAATTTTCCCCTATACTTGTGGGTTATGAAGACCTTTTTCTGGCGCTGTTGACGGGGATTCATAGCGTGGGGTGAATATTCTCATGTGTGATTGTTTGCTTTATCACTAAGTAATTTTTATTTGCTATTCTAAGTTGTTCTCTATCTTTAGTTATGGATATGGAACACGAAATACCAAAAAACTAGTTGTACCTACTGAACCAATGGTTGAAGAACCACTCAAAATCTATCACACTCCTGAAGCTTTTTACTTGGATCATCTTTGATCCCTTTGTGCTCGTGCTGAAACCCCCACTAGCTTAGTTGAGGGCAAATCTTTAGATGAGCATGCTTGTTATGTGCGACACCATATATCTGAAAAAGGGAAACTTTTACTAGATCAAATTCATCGTTTGCAATGCTATGCTTGGAATTTATGTGAAATATATGATGTTACTTGTTGTTCTAAAAACCCTAAGAAACACCTTCCCTACCAATGTGAGTTTATTGATAATGGGATCGTATCTTCGTATGCTAAGGGTGTTTATAATAACTATGATGTTCAACAAATTGAAGAAAAATTTGTTGCTTTTAAGGGTGCTTATGAAATTGCTCCTTTGATTGAAAAGTATGATGCTACTCTCTATAAATCTGAAAATTTTGCCATACTTGAATGTTGTTATGATAATTATGCTTCTAATGCCTATGTTAAACTATATATTGAGGACTTCTCCGCTGTCCAAGAAGAGACTAATATTTTGCAGGAGTCTATGAAAGAAGAAATTGATGAAACTGTGAGCTCATTGGATGAAAAAGATGATGAGGAGAGTGAAGAACAAAAGGAGGAAGAGCGGATTAGCTACCCGTGCCCACCTTCTAATGAGAATAACTCTTCAACTCATACATTGTTTAATTCCCCTTCATGCTTACCGAAGGATGATTGCTATGATGATTGTTATGATCCCGTTGATTCTCTTGAAATATCCCTTTTTGATGATGCTTGCTATGCTTGTGGCCAAGATGCCAATATGAATTATGCTTATGGAGATGAACTTGATATAGTTCCTTATGTTAAACATGAAATTGTTGCTATTGCACCCACGCATGATAGTCCTATTATCTTTTTGAATTCTCCCGACTACACTATATCGGAGAAGTTTGTGCTTATTAAGGATTATATTGATGGGTTGCCTTTAATTATTGCACATGATAATTTTGATAGATATAATATGCATGTGCTTGCTTCTCCTACTTGCAATTATTATGAGAGAGGAACTATATCTCCACCTCTCTATGTTTCCAATACGATAAAATTGCAAGAAACTGCTTATACTATGCATTGGCCTTTACTATGTGTGCATGAATTGTTCTCTTATGACATGCCATGCATAAGAAGAGAGTTAGACTTCGTTGTTGCATGATATATGTTACTTTGTGCTCACTACTAAATTACAAATCATTGTTAATTAAAATTGGCTTTGATATACCTTGGGATCCGGGTGGATTCATTACTTGAGCACTATATGCCTAGCTTAATGGCTTTAAAGAAAGCGCTGCCAGGGAGACAACCCGGAAGTTTTAGAGGGTCATTTATTTATCTTGAGTGCTTTTATATAGTCTTAAAACAAAAAAATAAAGAGGGGAACCCAAAACTTTTCAAAAAGGAAAGTGAAAGTGACAGATACAAGCATTGTTGAAGTGGGAGAGCTCCTTGAACTTTGTTCATGCTCACGGAAACTTCGTGAATCTTAATTACAGAAACTTTTCATCAAAAATAATTATCCCCTTGTACAATTCCATTGTATTATAAAAATAATGTGCCAAGGTTTGCCTTTAGGATGTTTACAATGCTTGTTGGTTTGTACGGTGCAGGACAGAAACTTTGATTGTAGTGCGCGATTTTAAATATTTTGCTGGAAAGTCAAACGGTTCTGATTCTTTTGCACTGTCTTTCTGTACAACTTTTTTATTTTTCCTAATTTTTGTAGAATTTTTGGGGTACCAGAAGTATGGTGAATGTTCAAATTTCTACAGACTGTTCTGTTTTTGACAGATTATGTTTTTGATGCATAGTTTGCTTGTTTTCATGAAACTATCAATTTATATCAGTGGATTAAGCCATGGAAAAGCTATATTACAGTAGAAACAATGCAAAAACAAAATATGAATTGGTTTTCTACAGTACTTAGATTAGTGATTTGCTTTATTATACTAACGGATCTTACCGAGTTTTCTGTTGAAGTTTTGTGTGGATGGAGTGTTTGATCGAGGAGGTATCGATATGAGGAAAAGGAAGAAAGGCAAGAGCTCAAGCTTGGGGATTCCCAAGGCACCCCAAGTAAATATTCAAGGAGACTCAAGCGTCTAAGCTTGGGGATGCCCCGGAAGGCATCCCCTCTTTCTTCAGTATCGGTATGTTTCCATATTCGTTTCGTTCATGCGATATGTGCAAGTCTTGGAGCGTCTTTCGCATTTAGTTTTTACTTTTCTTCTATGCAGCATGCTGGTATGAGATAGTCCTTGGTTGATTTATAGAATGCTCATTGCACTTCACTTAAATCTTTTGAGTATGACTTTATAGAATGCGTCATGTGATTCACTTATATCATTTGAAGTCTGGATTGCCTGTTTCTCTTCACATAGAAAACCGCCATTTGTAGAATGCTCTTTTGCTTCACTTATATTTGTTAGAGCGTGGGCATATCTTTTGTAGAAAGAATTAAACTCTCTTGCTTCACTTATATCTATTTAGAGAGATGACAGGAATTGGTCATTCACATGGTTAGTCATAAAATCCTACATAAAACTTGTGGATCACTGAATATGATATGTTTGATTCCTTGCAATAGTTTTGCGATATAGAGATGATAATATGCGGGAGGTACTGGTAGATGGTTGTGTTTAGTAAGGATATTGGTGTTAAGGTTTGTGATTCCCGTAGCATGCACGTATGGTAAAAGTTGTGTGACAAATTTGTTGCATGGGGTGCTCTTTTAATTGTCTTCCTTATGTGTGGAGGTCGGGATCACGCGATGGTTAACTCCTACCAACCCTTCCCCTAGGAGCATGCGTAGTAGTACTTTGCTTCGAGGGCAAGTAGACTTTTGCAATAAGTATATGAGTTCTTTATGACTAATGTGAGTCCG
The DNA here is from genome assembly GCA_021437245.1 of Aegilops speltoides. Lineage (NCBI taxonomy): Eukaryota > Viridiplantae > Streptophyta > Magnoliopsida > Poales > Poaceae > Aegilops > Aegilops speltoides. Next base: position 130,634,189 of record CM038143.1, on the reverse strand, counting down.
TGGATTATACGCACTCTTACCTTTCCGCAATTTGCTAGCCTCTACGGTACCGTGCATTGCCCTTTCTTACCTCGAGAGTTGGTGCAAACTTCGCCGGTGCATCCAAACCCCGTGATATGATACGCCACATCACACATAAGCCTCCTTATATATTCCTCAAAACAGCCACCATACCTACCTATCATGGCATTTCCATAGCCATTCCGAGATATATTGCCATGCAACTTCCATCATCATCATATACATGACTTGAGCATTCATTGTCATATTGCCTTGCATGATTGTAAGATAGCTAGCATGATGTTTTCATGGCTTGTCCGTTTTTTTTATGTCATTGCTACGCTAGATCATTGCATATCCCGGTACACCGCCGGAGGCATTCATATAGAGTCATATCTTTGTTCTATCGAGTTGTTGTAAGTAAATAAAAGTGTGATGATCATCATTATTGATGCATTGCCCCAGTGAGGAAAGGATGATGGAGACTATGATTCCCCCACAAGTCGGGATGAGACTCCAGACTTTATGAAAAATAAAAGAGGCCAAAGAAGCCCAAAAAAGAGAGGCCAAAGAAGCCCACCAATAAAATAATAAAAAAAGAGAAAATTAAAAAAAATGAGAGAAAAAGAGAGAAGGGGCAATGTTACTATCCTCTTACCACACTTGTGCTTCAAAATAGCACCATGTTCTTCATATAGAGAGTCTCTCGAGTTATCACTTTCATATACTAGTGGGAATTTTCATTATAGAACTTGGCTTGTATATTCCGATGATGGGCTTCCTCAAATGCCCGAGGTCTTCATGAGCAAGCAAGTTGGATGCACACCCACTTAGTTTCTAGTTTGAGCTTTCATACACTTATAGCTCTAGTGCATCTATTGCATGGCAATCCTTACTCCTCGCATTGACATCAATTGATGGGCATCTCCATAGCCCGTTGATTAGCCGCATCCATGTGAGACTTTCTCCCTTTTTGTCTTCTCCACGTAAACCTCCACCATCATACTCTATTCCACCCATAGTTCTATATCCATGGCTTGCGCTCATGTATTGCGTGAAGGTTGAAAAATATGAAGCGCGTTAAAAAGTATGAACCAATTGCTTGGGTGAAACCGGGGTTGTGCATGATGGGAGTATTTTGTGTGATGAAAATGAAGCATGGCCTAACTATATGATTTTGTAGGGATGGCGTTCTTTAGCATTGATATTTTGAAAGGCATGATTGTTTGTTGGGATGCCCTAAGTATTATTGTTTTTATGTCAAATGATAGACTATTGCCTTGAATCACTCGTGTCTTAATATTCATGCCATGATTAGACATATGATCAAGATTATGCTAGGTAGCATTCCACATCAAAAATTATCTGTTTTTATCATTTACCTACTCGAGGACGAGCAGGAATTAAGCTTGGGGATGCTGATACGTCTCCATCGTATCTATAATTTTTTATTGTTCCATGCCAATATTATTCAACTTTCATATACTTTTGGTAACTTTTTATACTATTTTTGGGACTAACATATTGATCCAGTGCCCAGTGCCAGTTCCTGTTTGTTGCATGTTTTATGTTTCACAGAAACCCAATATCAAATGGAGTCCAAACGGGATAAAAACGGACAGAGAATTATTTTCGAATATTTGTGATTTTTGGGAAGAAGAATCAACGCGAGACGGTGCCCGAGGGGCCCACAAGACAGGGGGCGCGCCCTAGGGGGGCAGGCGCGCCCTGGACCCTCGTGGGCACTCCATAAGGCGGTTGACACTCTTCTTTTGCTGCAAGAAAGCTAATTTTATGAGAAAAATCTGGGCGAAAGATTCACCCCAATCGGAGTTACGGATCTCCGAATATAAAAGAAACGGTGAAGGGGCAGAATCTGAGAACGCATAAACAGAGAGAGACATAGAGAAAGATCCAATCTCGGAGGGGCTCTCGCCCCTCCCACGCCATGGGAACCAAGGACCAGAGGGGAAACCCTTCTCCCATCTAAGGAGAAGGTCAAGGAAGAAGAAGAAGAAGAAGGGGGGCTCTCTCCCCCTTGCTTCTAGTGGCGCCGGAACACCGCCGGGGGCCATCATCATCACCGCGATCTACACCAACATCTCCATAATCTTCACCAACATCTCCATCACCTTCCCCCATCTATATTAAGTGGTCCACTCTCCCGCAACCCGTTGTACCCTCTACTTGAACATGGTGCTTTATGCTTCATATTATTATCCAATGATGTGTTGCCATCCTATGATGTCTGGGTAGATTTTCATTGTCCTTCCGGTGATTGATGAATTGCTATGATTGGTTTAATTTGCTTGTGGTTATGTTGTTGTCCTATTGTGCCCTCTATGTCACGCAAGCGTGAGGGATTCCCACTGTAGGGTGTTGCAATATGTTCATGATTCGCTTATAGTGGGTTGCTTGAGTGAGAAGCATAAACCCGAGTAAGGGGCTTGTGGAATATGGGATAAAGGGGACTTGATGCTTTAATGCTATGGTTGGGTTTTACCTTAATGATCTTTAGTAGTTGCGGATGCTTGCTAGAGTTCCAATCATAAGTGCATATGATCCAAGAAGAGAAAGTATGTTAGCTTATGCCTCTCCCACATAAAACTTGCTATCGGTCTAGTAAAGTAGTCAATTGCTTAGGGACAATTTCACAACTCATACCGACACTTTTCCACACTCGCTATATTTACTTTATTGCATCTTTATCTGAACAGCCCTTACTTTTTATTTACGCGTTCTTTATATTCTTGCAAACCTATCCAACAACACCTACAAAGTACTTCTAGTTTCATACTTGTTCTAGGTTAAGCGAACACTAAGCGTGTGTAGAGTCGTATCAGTGGCAGATAGGACTTGAGAGAATATTTGTTCTACCTTTAGCTCCTCGTTGTGTTCGACGCTCTTACTTATCGAAAGAGGCTACAATTATCCCCTATACTTGTGGGTTATCGACGCCAGCGAGGCGCAGTGCGAGGCTCGCGAAGCACGCGACTACAAGCAGCAGCAGGTGCTCATCAGGAAATTATGCTTGGCTCATGAGGGTGAGGTGATTTCGGAGGAGGCCCTTCGCATGTATGTGGACTTGTTCTCCCGCACACCCTCAGACGCGTATATAGCAGCCGTGCTTGCCCTATACGGGTGGGAGTCGCCGATAATGCCGCTAGCTGAGGGGGGGCCTTGTGGTGTAGCGGCTCCGCGGTGGTACAGTGGTTCGTGTAGGATTTCCAAATGAGTTCACAACCTTTGAAAGTGGTCGTGTGGAATGTGCCTGGTCTTAATGCTCCGGCTAGGAGAAGTGCAGTGTATCAAGTAGTGGTAGCGGTGAACCCGGCCATTGTGTGTTTGCAGCAAACAAAACTTCAGGGCGTGTCGTTGGCAGTTGTGCATCAATGCGTGGGTAATAAATTTGGGAAGTTCTTTTACTTGCCAGCTGCAGGGACTCGTGGTGGGATCTTGGTGGCGTGGGATGAAACTGCCACCCAACTGTGCAACCCCTACTATGCGGACAACATGCTCACGACAATCATTAAGTCGCTGGGTGAGCAGGAATGGTGGCTCACTTGTGTATACGGCCCTCAAGATGAGCGGGATAAGGTGGAATTTTTGCAGGAATTGGCGGACATCAGGGACTTGCACGCTGGGCCATGGCTCGTGGCAGGGGACTTCAACCTACTGGTAAATAAGGAGGACAAGAGTGATGTGATGATCAACCGAAGAATGATGGGCAGATTCTGTGCGAAGCTAAACATGCTTGAATTAAAGGAGTTATATCTCAATGGTCAGCGCTATACCTGGTCGAACGAAAGGTAGCATGCAACCCTTGAAAAGATAGGCCATGTCTTTGTTTTGAATGAGTGGGATGAGGCGTTCCCCACTTGTTTTCTCTCAGCTCTGGGACGGCCATATCAGATCATTGCCCACTGCTGTTGGACATGAACATGGAGGTTTTCACATGTAAAAGGTTCAAGTTTGAACCTTTCTGGGTCAAAGCATAGGGCTTTATGGAGATTGTGCAGGCGGCATGGAATTCCACACCGATGGCTTCAAATGTTTACATTACGCTGCAAAACAAGCTAAGGGCCACGGCTACTTCTCTACAAAAATGGAGCGATCGGTGGATCGGTAATGTGGATTTGCAAATATGCATAGCTCTTGAGGTGATTAACAGACTGGATATTGCCATGGACTCTCGAGTACTGTCGGCTGTGGAGATGGAGCTTCGTAAATGCTTGAAAAGTAAGCTCTTGGGGCTATGCTCTCTTGAACAAACTATTGCTAGGCAGCGATTGCACATGTTGCAACTGAAAGAAGGAGATGGGAGTACGCGCCTGTTTCATCAGCAGGCAAGTCACCGGCAGAGAAAAACATGCTACAAATTGTGTGCCACAATGGAAATCTATTCACAGGCCAAGAGGAGGTGGCTTCGGCAGTTGATGATTACTATTCCGTAGCTTTTGGATCATGCGCGATGCGGAGGCACGCGCTCAACTTGGAGGCACTTGGGTTGTCGCGTCTCAATCTGGCGCATTTGGAGGAGCCATTCACGGCAAAGGAAGTGGAAAAGATGATCAAATACATGCCTCAAGATAAAGCACCAGGGCCGGACGGATTTACGGGACGATTCTACGCCATCTACTAGCACATCATACGGGATGATTTCATGGCGGTGATGAGATGCTTCTATAATGGGGATGTAAGAGGCATGGCGGCAATCAACAAATCTCTAGTGACCCTACTACCTAAGAAGGAGGGGCACTGGATGTGGGAGACTTTCGGCCAATCAACCTTGTGCATGGGGCAGTTAAGATCTTTGATAAGGTGCTAGCATCAAGGCTTGTGGCGGATGAAAGTGCATTCATGCCCTTAATCGTATTTTGATGTTGATGACAACATGCATATTGGGACTAATCATGTTTATCAAGTACATCTCAGGATCATGTCTCAAGGACCGTGTGTGGATCATGAATTAGAGATACAAGACAAAGACAAAAGCTTCGGCTCCTTTATCGGTTTGTTCTTAAGTATAGGGATCCCGCACTATTAAGAGGGGATCATCAGATTTCTTGAAAGAACTTGCTCAAAACCCACAAAAATATCCTCTCACAACATCTCTGTTTCATCCTCTACCTTGTGCACAAAAACTGATGCTAACCTAGTAGGTTCAGCAATCACCAGACGTCCGAAGATCTACGGACGTTCGATCTCTCACAGCCGACTGGGCATCCGGCTCTCCCCGGGTGTATGGTGCATCTTCACAGAATAAAAATTAGCGGATGTCCGGTCTCAACGGACGACCGGTCACCGGATGGTTGTTCTCTCCGGATGTCCAGTACTGACCCGACAGAACGCTTATTAACGGATTTCCGACCTCACCGGATGTCCGGCCACCGGATGACCGGCGTCCTCCGCACGTCCGCTGGCTATGCAACTCATGCCCCTTATGTGGCCTGGTAGGCCTCCCAGCGACCCGACGACCGGCGGCCCAGCTGGGCATCCGGTCCAATCTGAGTCACCAGGCGTCCAGTAGCCACCGGACGTCCGACAGCTCCAACACACTGTGTGGCTCAACGGTCTGTTTTAAACTATCACTATATATAGCCTCCTCCCTCCCATGGGTTAAGTTTGACCATTCACTTTGAGATTTCTAAGAACACATCTCACTCCCTCTCTTGCTTCCCTACACCAAATCCAAGATCCCCAAAGGATTTAGGAACATTTGAGAGAAGTTCTCCAATCAAGTGATAGATCCACCCCTTCCCCTTCTTCTCACCAAAGGAATTCGTTATTTGAGCAAGTTCTTGAGCATTTCCCAACGTTCTTGTTACTCTTGGAGGTTGGAGACTCCTAGGTGGTAGGAGTCTTTCAGAGAGGAATCAACCATTGTGATTACCCCCAGAAAAGTTTGTGAGGGTTTGGATACCACCCCCAAGGTCTACCACTAGTGGTTGAGAAATGCCTCCGTGGTGTTGTCTCAAAGGGAGAATAGGGTGAGCCTTCATGGCGTTGGTGTGCCTTCGTGGTAACATCCACCTCTCTAACAGTGACATAGCTTCCCTCCAAGGAAGTGAACATCGGCAAGCATCCTCGTCTCTCAGAGTTGCGGTTATCCCTAACCCTAACTTCCTACTTGTGGTTACTTGTCTCTTTGTCTTTACCTATATCATATTGTGCTTGCTTACTCTCCTACTTGTGTTACTTGTTTACCTTGCTTAGCTCATAACATCACAGTTGCAATTGTTAGGCTAAACTTCATATTCCGCTTTATTGCCTAAAATTGCTAAGTAACAATTAAAATTTGTAATTGTACCTATTCACCCCCTGAGGGAGTCCTGGACTAGGGGGTGTCCGGATAGCCGAACTATCATCTTCGGCCGGACTCCAGGACTATGAAGATACAAGATTGAAGACTTCGTCCCGTGTCCGGATGGGACTTTCCTTGGTGTGGAAGGCAAGCTTGGCGATCGGATATGTAGATCTCCTACCATTGTAATCTACTGTGTAACCCTAGCCCTCTCCGATGTCTATATAAACCGGAGGGTTTTAGTCCGTGGGACGAACAACAATCATACCATAGGCTAGCTTCTAGGGTTTAGCCTCCTTGATCTCGTGGTAGATCTACTCTTGTACTACCCATATCATCAATATTAATCAAGCAGGAGTAGGGTTTTACCTCCATCGAGAGGGCCCGAACCTAGGTAAAAACATCGTGTCCCTTGTCTCCTGTTACCATCCGCCTAGACGCACAGTTCGGGACCCCCTACCCGAGATCCGCCGGTTTTGACACCGACATTGGTGCTTTCATTGAAAGTTCCTCTGTGTCGTCATCTATAGGCCCGATGGCTCCTTCGATCATCAACAACAACACAGTCCAGGGGTGAGACTTTTCTCCCCGGACAGATCTTCGTATTCGGCGGCTTTGCACTGCGGGCCAATTCACTTGGCCATCTGGAGCAGATCGAAAGGTACGCCCCTGGCCATCAGGTCAGATTTGGAAGTTTGAACTACACGGCTGACGTCCGCGGAGACTTGATCTTCGACGAGTTCGAGCCACAGCCAAACGCGCCGCACTTTCACGATGGGCATGATCTAACTCTGCCGCCGGACAGTGCCCTGGAGGCCGCACAAGTGTCCGCTCCGACCCTTAGCCAGGAGCTGACTGCGCCGATCGAGGACAGGTGGCTGGACACCGCCTTGGGGGCTGCTACCTCTATGGTGATAGAGCCAAATACCAACCCTCTCCCTTGTAAAGCTCGTGACTCCAAGGTGTCGGACTCCTCTCCGGACCCCGAACCTTCCGCGCCCCTGCCAATCGAACCCGATTGGGCGCCAATCATGGAGTTCACCGCTGCGGACATCTTTCAAAGACGCCTTTTGGCGACATCCTCAATTCGCTAAAGTGTCTCTCTTTATCGGAGAGCCTGGCGGATTATGGTCGGGGCGGTTGGGATGCGACGACGAAGAAATTCAAAGCCCACCCACCACGCGCCGTAGCCACTGTCGATGACTTAACCGACATGCTAGACTTCGACTCCGAAGACATCGACGGTATGGATGACGATGCTGGAGACAACCAAGAACCAGCGCCTACAGGGCACTGGAAGGCCACCTCGTCATACAACATATACATGGTGGATATCCCAAAGGATGGGAATGGCGATGGAACAACGGAGAATGACCCCTCCAAGAAACAGCCTAAGCGCTGGCGTCAGCGGCGCCACTCTAAATCCCGCCACAGCAGAAATGGAGATTCCGGCACCGGAGACAATAACACCCCGGACAGTGCCGAAGACAACCCCCTCCAGCAATATTCAGCACAGGAGGATGGAGAAACCAGCCCTCATGAGAGAGCGGCAGACAGAGAGGTAGAGGATGATAATTATACCCTCCGGAGACGAGGCAAGCCTTGACGACGATGAATTTGTCGTGCCTAAGGATCCCGTCGAACAAGAGCGTTTCAAACGCAGGCTTATGGCCACGGCAAGCAGCCTCAAGAAAAAGCAGCAACAACTTAGAGCTGACCAAGACTTGCTAGCCGACATATGGACTGAAGTCCTTGCGGCCGAAGAGTATGAACTCGAACGCCCCTCCAAAAGCTACCCCAATCGCAAGCTGCTACCCCGATTAGAGGAGGAAGCACATAAACCTACATCACCAGCGCTGTCTGGCCGACCGGCCACCTCGTGGCCGCGACAGAGAGGCCTCTAGGCCCTCCACTAAAGCTGCACCCCGACGTCGCTCGAAAAGTACAAAGCCACGGGGGAATGCGCCGGACTTACGAGACAAATTTGAGGATAAGGCAAGACAAACAAGATCGATCTACGGATCGCATGGGCGCCCCACGATACGTGACGACAACCATCACGCCGGATACAACAATTCCGGCCAGGCCGAACACAGTAGACAAAGCTCGTTTGAGCTGCGTCGTGATATAGCCCAATACAGAGGCGCCGCACACCCACTATGCTTCACAGACGAAGTAATGGATCATCAAATCCCCGAGGGTTTCAAACCCGTAAACATTGAATCATACGACGGCACAACAGATCCTGCGGTTTGGATTGAGGACTATCTCCTTCACATCCACATGGCCCGCGGTGATGATCTACATGCCATCAAATACCTCCCACTCAAGCTTAAAGGACCAGCTTGGCATTGGCTCAACAGCTTGCCAGCAGAATCAATTGGGTGTTGGGAAGACCTGGAAGCCGCATTCCTTGATAACTTCCAGGGCACATATGTGTGACCACCAGATCTCGATGACCTAAGCCACATAATTCAGCAGCGAGACGAATTGGCGGACAATTACGGACACGGTTCTTAACCAAGAAAAATCAAATCGTCGACCGTGCGGATGCGAGAGGCCCTTGCAGCCTTCAAATATAACATCCAGAACGAGTGGCTTGCCCGCACCTAGGACAGGAAAAGCCGAAATCCATGGCAGCCCTCACATCACTCATGACCCGCTCGCGGAGAGGACAGCTGGCTAGCTCGCAGTAACAACCTGACCAAAAACTCTGGTAGTTCGGATACCAAGGACAGCAATGGCAGGTCGCGTCGCAACAAGCACAAGCGCCGCATTAACGGCGATAGTACTGAAGATACGGCAGTCAATCCCGGATTTAGAGGCTCTAAACCCGGTCAGCGGAAAAAGCCATTCAAAAGAAATACTCCGGGCCCGTCCAATTTGGATCGGATACTCGATCGCTCGTGCTAGATACATGGCACCCCCGAAAAGCCAGCCAATCACACCAACAGGGATTGTTGGGTATTCAAGCAGGCAGGCAAGTTAATTGCCGAAAACAATGACAAGGGGCTACATAGCGATGACGAGGAAGAGACCCAGCCGCCCGAACAATAGAGGATGTAAGGTTTCCCCCACAAGTGCGGACGGTGAACATGATATACGCAACCCACATACCCAAAAGGGAGCGGAAGTGCACTCGAGGACGATATGTGATGGAGCCACGCCCCAAAGTTCAATCCGTGGTCCTCTGCTGATCACTTTTGATCGAAGGACCACCCTACTAGCATCCGCCATGGCGGATTCGCCGCATTGGTTCTAGACCCAATCGTCGACGGATTTCACCTCACTAGAGTCCTGATGGACGGCGGCAGCAGCCTAAACCTGCTTTATCAGGATACAGTGCGCAAGATGGGCATAGACCCGTCAAGGATTAAACCCACAAAAACAACCTTTAAAGGCGTCATACCAGGTGTAGAGGCCAATTGTACAGGCTCAGTTACACTTGAACTGGTGTAGGATCGGAAGTATGTCTAGAGGGGGGGTGATTAGACTACTTGACAACTTAAAAGTTTAGCCTTTTGATTAGGGCAAGTTTTTAGCAAGATCACAATGATAACCAAGTCAAGTATCACCCTACACATGCAATTCTAGAGTGATGGCAGCGGAAAGTAAATTGCACATGTAGTAAATAAGAGGTGGAGAAGAGCAAACGCAATATGGAACACGGAGATTTTTCTCGTGGTTCCGATAGGTGGTGCTATCGTCAATCCACGTTGATGGAGACTTCAACCCACGGAGGGTAACGGCTGCGAGAGTCCACGGAGGGCTCCACCCACGAAGGGTCCACGAAGAAGCAACCTTGTCTATGCCATCATGGCCTCGTGCACGGAGGACTAGCCTTACTCGGGGTAGATCTTCACGAAGTAGGCGATCTCCTTGCCCTTACAAACTTCTTGGTTCAACTCCACATCTTGACGGAGGCTCCCAAGCGACACCTAACCAATCTAGGAGGCACCACCCTCCAAAAGGTAATAGATGGTGTTGGTGATGATGAACTCCTTGCTCTTGTGCTTCAAATGATAATCTCCCCAACACTCAACTCTCCTCACTGATTTGGCTGTGGTGGAAGAAGGGATTGAGTGGAAAGCAACTTGGGAAGGCTAGAAATCAAGTTTCATATGGTGGGAGTGGAGCAACTTGATCTCAACACAAGGGTAGGTAGTTTTCTTCTCGAAATGTAAGGTAGGAGTGGTAGTTCTTTCGATGGCTCTCTCCACGAATGAAGAGGAGGTGGAGGGGTATTTATAGCCTCCACACAAAATCCAACCGTTACACATTTGACCAATCTCGGTCAGACCGAAGTTGACAACTCGGTGAGACCGAAAGTTCAAATCTTGTGAACGTTGGGATTTTTGGTGGGACCGAAAATACAATCTCGGTTAGTCCGATTCTTCCAAAGTCTAGGGTTTGCCATTTTCGGTGGGACCGACTTTCTCATCTCGGTGACACCGATTTGAGTACAGAAGGTTACAGAAGGTTGGCAACACCAATTTCGGTATGACCGAGTTTGGAATTGGAAAATCCGAAATTCTTAGGGTTTGGGTATATGGCTGAGGTGGTTCATCTCGGTGTGACTGAGTTTATGGAATCGGTGGGACCGAGATTACTTATGGGTTTATGTTGGAATGAAAGATTGCTGATAGTTTGAGAGATAAATCACTAAGCACTTTGAGCAACCAGATCATCATCATAACCTCATCCCCTTTTAATAGTATTGGCTTTCCTATGGACTCAATGTGATCTTGGATCACTAAACCAAAAATAGAGTCTTGAGCTTTTGCCAATGTTTTCCTTAGCATTTTGAGGGTCCACATCATCGGTCATTGTCATACCCATATCATTGAACTTTCTGAAATATTCTCAAGAAATAATTAGTTCAATGATATATATGTTGTTATTAATTACCAAAACCACCCGGGGATTAGTTGCACTTTCAATCTCCCCCTTTTTGGTAATTGATGACAACATATAGATCAAAGCTTCGACAAATGATATAATCAATGAATAACATCGTCGCTTTGAGAAGTATGTGATAAGCAAGAGCTCCCCCTAAATTTGTGCATTATTTAAGATTTGCGTTTGAATGAAAATGCACAATCTATTAGGATCATGGGTCACTCTTCCATGTCACATACATCTTGGTGGAGCGCACAAAATGATAAGAATGAATAGCATGCACCCAATCACCAAGACATGAGTAAATGATCATACAAGATATGAATAGAATATGATAAGCATTAAGCACACATTAAGCATAGTATGATCAAGCACTCATCAAGATAGAAACAAACGTAGTATCAAACACACGAAATGTCTCGAAGAACTCAAAAGTATCTCAAGGAAAACCGCAAACGAAAGAGAAAAACGAGCACTCTCTCTCTCGAAGTCCTATGATCTATACAATTTCTCCCCTTTGGCAACAAGTTACCAAAAGTTCGAAGGTATAGAGCTAATCGTCACTAGGGACTCTGTTGGCGGCTCTGTCTGCGTCGATGGAGTGGAGATAGCTGCATCTGCAAAAGCTTCGCTGAAGTCTGTGGAGCTGGAGGGGTGGACACTGGGTAGTCTTTGCCGAACCGATGGAGCTGTAGGAGGTGCTGATGTAGTAGCCCAGGGTGCATCCTTTGGGATAGCAAATGATCTGGGCTTTGTGGGCCTGCAGCAGGCTGCTCATAGTCATCTGGACTAGATCATCTTCCATCTCCTTCATGAGCTCTGCCTTCTCCCTCTTCGCTTCCTCGATGTCCGCCTCAAGCTTGTTGGCGGTGACACGCACTTGATCGACTTGACATCGAGCATGGAACTTATCTTCAACTATCCTCTCAAGACTCTCCCGAGGCGCACTATGCTTTGGCAAAGCGTAGTTCAATTCTCTGAGTGGCTTCAAGAAGTTGTTCTCCAACGCTCTTGGGCTTTGCTTTGCTTCCTTCTCGAGCTTTAGCTTGTTTGGCAGCTTCAGGACTTAGCGTGTCATTCAACGGATGTGGGAGCATCCTCGGTCATCACAACTTCATTATCTTCATGTTCAGGGCTGCGGTGGCAAGTGGGGTCTATCCAACGGTAGGTGTCCGTGCCAAACTTGGCATTGATGAGCATCTGAATGTGCGGAGCAAACCCACATGACCTCTTACAGTCTGTCTGTTGTCCTCTTGATAGTCTCTACTATCGGGTCCATCACCTTAAAGGTGTCTTCGATCTAGAATGTGCAGCATGTTGATAGAATAGCCTCTTATCATGCGATGGTCTCGACTTGGGCATCAAAGTATGCCTCGTAATGGTGTTAGTGGTTGGGAGACCTGCCTGAAGATGATAAACTGATCCAAGCTTCCATATCTACATCCTTGTCTGGTACCTCATTGTACATGTTCTTCATAGACTCGTGATTTTTCTTGGGAATTCCATAGACATCTACATCATCATCTCTTGATGCTGGAGCGTTCAGAAGTGCTGCCCACTCTTCAACTGTTGAAGAGAATCTACGCCTTCATCATCCATACAATTCATCCATCTGGATAGAAATGTCTTTGTGGCATAGAACCGCATGATCATTTCATCATTCCAAGCGATCGACCGACCAACGAACTCTGCAACTCCACATGCGGTGAAGCTCTCATGCACGTGTGGGAAATAGTCTCTGTGCTCTTCACTTTGTCGATATAATCCCGGTCAACGTATCTGTGTCGGCAAATAATTGGCTTCTTATCCATAAGCACTGCCTCATAGAAATCTTGTTGCTCTCGGTGTGGAACCTTGAGTCAACAAATGTCCTTCTCCGGTGGCATATGGATCAACTTGCCTCCATAGCCCGAGACCTTTGTCCTTCCTTTCCTTCATATTTTCAGCTCGAGGATGAGCATCATTATGAACCGGCAATTTCGTCTAAGTTTCAAGAACACATGTGCCTCTTCATCGATTCAGCGGTGGCACATTGTCCTTCTTCTTCTCTGAAGCGGTATATTTCTTCTTGTTTTCTTGGCTTGGCAGCAGGTTTGGCTTGGGCTGCCTTTGCTGGAGCCGATGGCTTAGATTTAGTGGGTGCTCCTGCGCGATGGCATCTCCCATCAACTTTTGCTTCGAGGAGGCTGGGGTGCTTCCTCATCGAGTCATCATCGGCTTCATCATGAACTAGCCTCTTCCTCTTGGAAGTTTTCTTTATCTTCTTTGGAGGTTTCTTCATCCATGCTCAGCTTCTTTGCAACTGTGGATTTCTTCTCTTTGCTGGTGCCTTTCTTTGTTTGTTGCCCTTGATAGCCTTTGGCAACCACTCTCCTTTTAGGCTTGGAAGTGATCTCCTCATCAACAACAAAGTCAGAATCCTCCTCATCAGAATTCCTCTTCTTCCTGGCCCTGGTGGCAGCAGGAGGCAATCCACTTGGGGTGCTCCTCTCTCCATCATCTGAAAAACTGCTTGCTTCAGGACTTGTAACTGCCTCTGGAATTGCAACTGGTGATTCAGACCTGTTCTGGCTGTCACTTGCATCAGACATGACTGACAACCTGTGAATAGAATAGGTATAGGCAGAATAGAAGAGTTATCACAAACTGCAGAGGATTTTGCAAAATAAATGAGTTCAAACTTCAGTTTTAGGTTTTCACAGAATGCATGTCGGTCTGACCGAGTCTAAAATTCGGTGAATCCGAAGTGTCTAAACCTAACCGATCACACCACTTTCGGTTGGACCGAAATGGGTTTCGGTCTAGCCGAGAGCACTAGGGTTTCACTGAGTCCTCATTTCGGTCTTACCGATTTGCACAACTCGGTTTAACCGAAAAGTGCGGTGGTAATGGCGGAGGCCAAATCGGTCAGTCCGAGAATGTAGAATCGGTCACACCGAGATGTGTTCGGCGGAAACCTAACCCTAAAATTTTCACTCGATTTTGTTCTAAGAACTAATCTGCTGGATAGGAAGATCTCAAACTTGGCAAGAAGCTAGGCAAAATCTATCGTGCATTGAATCAGAGGTTGAAGCACGAAAGAAAACGAAACTCACCCAACTAGGTGGAGTTTCACTACGGCGGCAACGGTGCGGTGAGATTGACCGTTGACGGCGATGGAGACCCTGCGGCGCCTGCGCACAAAGCGACGGCGGAGACGATCCGTAGACCACGGCGGCGGCAAGAGGTTTGAGGCGAGGCGTTTTGAAGGAATAATCAACGCTGCCCTCGGGTATATATACCTTCGGTGTCGGTGGGACCGAGTTGGAAAACTTGGTGGGACCGAGATGGTTAGCGCAGCGAGCTACTCACTTGATCACGCCGAAATCTGCAACTTCGGTTTCACCGAGGTGAAAACCTAGATCAATCCAAGTGATTTGATCATCCGATTTGAGTATATTGGTTTGACCGAAAATACTTAGAAGGTTTTGGAATTTAAGCTTTTGACGGATCGGTGGCTCAAGTGCTCCTCACTCGGTCTGTCCAAAAAGTCTTGTTCAAAGTTTGTGATATAAGCATGAATAGAGTTTGAGACAAGAAAGCATAGATAGCTAGGGGAGGAACTTAGGCATTCTTGTCCATCCATTTGGTCAAAAAGAAAAAATCCAAAAGTCCAAAGCAACAAATGGATGTCCTCGAATGGATAAAATCATGCATCCAACATGCTCACACAATAAGAGAGCAAATAAAACATGTGTCAAACATGCACACACAAAACACTAGCTACTAGCACACAGTTTGGCGATGACTAGGTCATCTATATATGAGTATATTGACTTAGGAGTCAAATGAGAACATTTGATCATAGGTCATACTCATCGTTTAAGCACAAGTGGGGTTACCACTTTTACATAAAGCATTAATGTGTTCACATCATTTGAAGATGCTTTAGCTCAATTCTTAAGAGCAAAGCTCCCCCTTGATGTGAGAACCCCTTTTAAAGGGTCAAACTAACCTTGGGTTGTCGTTGAAGACTTCATGTAGATGTTGAAGATGTGGATGCTCAATGTTGATGAAGATCATCTAGAGTTAGGAGCAATCCTTTGGATTCGGGCACTTTCAATACCTACATGGGTTAGTCCCACAAGGAACAAACAAGGATATCCATGGACATAGATTGAAGTACACAATAGATGATGTCCATGAAAGCAATGATTACCTTGTCCCTTGACTTACCAACATGAGGGTTTGTGACTCCATGAACTAGTGCAAGATGTGGAAGTTGATTGCACAAGTTCTTGCCAAAATGAATGTGAGTGAAGTATATTGGCGGAGTCACCCTCAAGAACTCTCTAGTTCTTCTTCTTCGGGATCCACATCATCTTGATGGGAATCCTTGGGGTAGTAGTTGAGCTTGTTGAAGTAGAACTTGAAGTTGCCTTGGGAACCCACTTGACCATGGCCTTGGGTGCTTCAACGAATGCATCAATTTCCTCTTGAAGCTTGTCCTTGCCTTTTAGCTTGTGGTCTTGTGGTGGAAGGTCATCTTGAGCTTGTTCCACATTGGAAGAAGTAGGATCATACTTCTCCTTTTGAGAAACAAACTTTGGAGTGGGATATTGACCTTCTTCCCATTCAACACCTTCGGCGTTGAACTTTCGCTCAAAACCAATTCCTTGATTCTTCCGGTGTCTTCCTTGCTTGTGAACAATTTCCTCAAAGTTCTTGCTTCCGGCAAGACTCTTGTAGACACCTTTCTCTATAATCCCTTTCAATAGACTATTTTCTTACTCAAGTGAAACTTGGCTTGAAACATTGTTAGTGGAATCAAGAGAACTACTAGAACCAATTATGTTGCTTCTAGATGAAGAATTTTTCTTATGCTTGTCATGCTTAGTTTTAATAGGTGGCAAGAAATTAGACAAGAGAAGTCGTTTGGCAAGATATGAAGAACTCTTCTTTCGAAGATCGTCATTGATAGCTTTTAGAAACTCATGTTCTTGCTCTAGATTGAGCTTCTCGAAGCGTAGCTTCTCATGAGATCTTAGAAGCTCTCTATGATCTTCTTGAGTTGTTTCATGAGCTAACTTAAGAGTGTTTAGTTCTTTAGTTAGACGCTCAATCTCCTTCATAGCATTGTCATTCGACTCTTCTCGACTATAAAGACTACTAGCATGTTCATCATTACTAAGCTCACTAGATTTGTCATGTAAAAGCTCATCTTCACCAAGCAAGTCATCTTCATCACTATCAAAGTCAATGAATTCAGGGTGTGATACCTTGGGGCCTTTTGCCATGAAGCATCTTCCAATTCCCTCATTTGGTGAATCAAACAAGTCATAGGAGTTGGAGTTGGAGGATACGAGAGCAAGACCGCAACACCTTCATCTTGATCAGATTCGGAGTTGGAGTGATAGCTTCTTTGGAGTGATTGTCGAGTCGAGCCGAAACCCATTCACCAACATGAGCTTGATGTTTTCTTCTTGTGTAGCTCCTTGATGACTTGTCTTTCCTTTCCGAATCCTTGCTTCTCCGAGAGGATCTTCGTTCATAACGATCATCTCTACTCCTCTCTTTCCGGGGTGACTCTTCTCTTGAGCTTCTTCTTCTTGGAGATTCTTCTCTTCTCTTGTGGGGGGTTGAACACTCATTTGAGTAGTGTCCGGGTCTTCCACAATTGTAGCAGTTTCGATCACGACTAGAAGATCTCTTTTCATCATATGATCTAGACTTTGAGCTTCTTTCCTTGCTTCTACTCTTGTAGAATTTGTTGAAGTTCTTCACCATTAGGCTTATCTCTTCATTGGAAACCAGCTTGTCACTTGAGGTTGTGGGAGCTTCAACTGTAGCTTTGTAAGCACCACTTGACTTGTTGTGAGCAACAATTCTTCCAATGACTTCGGTAGGCTTGAGATTCTTGTAGTTTGGCATCATTTGGATCAAAGTGCACACGGTGTCATACTTTCCATCCAAAGCTTTGAGAATCTTCTTGATGATGAATCGGTCGGTCATTTCTTCGCTTCCTAAGCCAGCAATCTCATTGGTGATGAGAGCAAGCCTAGAGTACATTTCAGCGACTCCTTCACCTTCCTTCATCTTGAACTTGTCAAGTTGACCTTGAAGAACATCTAGCTTGGATTCCTTCACGGACTCGGTACCTTCGTGCATTTCGACCAAAGTATCCCAAATCTCTTTTGCATTCTCAAGACGGCTGATCTTGTTGAACTCCTCGGGACACAAAGCATTGAAGAGAATGTCACAAGCTTGAGCATTGTTCAGAACATCCGCAACTCATCCATTGTAGCTTCGCGATCCGAACTTTTCCTACCTCGAAGAACTCACCTTGCAAGCCAACACAAATAATGCCCCATGCGGCGGGGTTATGACCAAGAATATGCATTTTCATTTTGTGCTTCCAACTAGCAAAGTTTGAACCATCAAAGTAAGGACCTCTCTGAAAATTACCCTCACTAGACGCCATACTCTCCTAGGTTGTGAAACCAAGCTTATGGAGTCAATGCAATGAAACCAATCCAATGGAGACCAAAGCTCGATACCACTTGTAGGATCGGAAGTATGTCTAGAGGGGGGGTGATTAGACTACTTGACAACTTAAAAGTTTAGCCTTTTGATTAGGGCAAGTTTTTAGCAAGATCACAATGATAACCAAGTCAAGTATCACCCTACACATGCAATTCTAGAGTGATGGCAGCGGAAAGTAAATTGCACATGTAGTAAATAAGAGGTGGAGAAGAGCAAACGCAATATGGAGACACGGAGATTTTTCTCGTGGTTCCGATAGGTGGTGCTATCGTCAATCCACGTTGATGGAGACTTCAACCCACGGAGGGTAACGGCTGCGAGAGTCCACGGAGGGCTCCACCCACGAAGGGTCCACGAAGAAGCAACCTTGTCTATGCCATCATGGCCTACGTGCACGGAGGACTAGCCTTACTCGGGGTAGATCTTCACGAAGTAGGCGATCTCCTTGCCCTTACAAACTTCTTGGTTCAACTCCACATCTTGACGGAGGCTCCCAAGCGACACCTAACCAATCTAGGAGGCACCACCTCCAAAAGGTAATAGATGGTGTTGGTGATGATGAACTCCTTGCTCTTGTGCTTCAAATGATAATCTCCCCAACACTCAACTCTCCTCACCGATTTGGCTGTGGTGGAAGAAGGGATTGAGTGGAAAGCAACTTGGGAAGGCTAGAAATCAAGTTTCATATGGTGGGAGTGGAGCAACTTGATCTCAACACAAGGGTAGGTAGTTTTCTTCTCGTAAATGTAAGGTAGGAGTGGTAGTTCTTTCGATGGCTCTCTCCACGAATGAAGAGGAGGTGGAGGGTATTTATAGCCTCCACACAAAATCCAACTGTTACACACATTTGACCAATCTCGGTCGGACCGAAGTTGACAACTCGGTGAGACCGAAAGTTCAAATCTTGTGAGCGTTGGGATTTTTGTGGGACCGAAAATACAATCTCGGTTAGTCCGATTCTTCCAAAGTCTAGGGTTTGCCATTTTCGGTGGGACCGACTTTCTCATCTCGGTGACACCGATTTGAGTACAGAAGGTTACAGAAGGTTGGCAACACCAATTTCGGTATGACCGAGTTTGGAATCGGAAAATCCGAAATTCTTAGGGTTTGGGTATATGGTGAGGTGGTTCATCTCGGTGTGGTGAGTTTATGGAATCGGTGGGACCGAGATTACTTATGGGTTTATGTTGGAATGAAAGATTGCTGATAGTTTGAGAGATAAATCACTAAGCACTTTGAGCAACCAGATCATCATCATAACCTCATCCCCTTTTAATAGTATTGGCTTTCCTATGGACTCAATGTGATCTTGGATCACTAAACCAAAAATAGAGTCTTGAGCTTTTGCCAATGTTTTCCTTAGCATTTTGAGGGGTCCACATCATCAGTCATTGTCATACCCATATCACTGAACTTTCTGAAATATTCTCAAGAAATAATTAGTTCAATGATATATATGTTGTTATTAATTACCAAAACCACCCGGGGATTAGTTGCACTTTCAACTGGTCTTCGGATCCCCGGATAACTTCCGAGGCGAGGAGTAAATCTTTGACATAGTCCCACTCTGCAGCGGCTATCATGCACTGCTCGGACGAACCGCATTTGCAAAATTCAATGCGATGCCGCACTACGCATACCTCAAGCTCAAGATGCCAGGCCCTCTAGGAGTCATTACGGTCAACGGAAACACCGAACGCTCTCTCCAAACGGAGGAGCATACAGCGGCTCTCGCGGCAGAAATACAAAGCAGCCTCTTAAGGCAATTCTCGAGTCCGGCTGTTAAGCGGCCGGACACCGTCAAGCGTGCCCGGAGTAACCTACAACAAGACCACAGCACGCTTACGAGCACGCAGCGTAATGCAGCAGCTAACCCGGCTCTCGCGAAATCGCGAGACCAGTACCACGCGTACATAACTACGCTCTGGAGATACCATGGGCACAGGGGGAGGGGCACGACCACAGCATGCCCAGAGTGTGGCTCAACCACACCAGGGGCTGTGTCATTCTTCTTTTTCTTCCTTCTCATTCGCAGGACTCCCTTTTCCAGAAGCCCTGTCCGGCAGTAGACTTGCCGAACTCACGATGCAACAGCCAGGGAAGCAGAAAAGCAACGTCGAGTATCCAGGTGGTCTCTATTATGAGCATTATACCTGTTTTACATACCATTCCGCAGCCTACCCCTGGAGGGGGACATGTTAAATAGTCCCATCCCTTGCTTATCGCACTATTTGTATCGTTCTGCTTTCATTGCAGTATTTTTTGAATAAACAATGCATCGCTTTTTGCCTATCATTGCATTCCTTTTTCTATTTATACATGTTCACTTACGACATGTCGCATCCGTACGCTTTGGTACGTCCATATACACCAGGGGCTTAAGTTCCCCAAATTATGGTGTGATAAGCCCGAACACTTTCACAAGTGCGGCACCCCGAACTTATAGCATTATATGCATCGGCTCCAAATCATGTCTTGGGTCAATAGTTGGGTTTGCCCGGCTCCCATGTTTTGGTACCTTACGTTCCGCTATATCGGCTAAGGTAGCGCTGGGAGAACCACCGTGATTGTGCCCCAGTTGAGCTGGGTTGAGCACCTCAGTGGAGAAAGCTAAAACTAACTGTCATGATAGGGCGAGAGCCGGTCGCTGTTCGAGAGGTTTTTTCGAGTCCCTAAAGACTTATGCCGCTTAGAGCGAGGAGCTGGCTTTGTCCGGCCCCAGGCGTGGATAGCGCCCCGAATTCGGCCTTCCGAACACTAGGTGCTTCACCGAAATTTAAAATTATAGAATTCTATGGCTAAGTGAGAGTGTTTAAGCATTATAAGTCCGGTTGCCTCGTTCTTGTGTTGAGCGCCTCCCTCGAAGGACCCAAAAATGGGAAAAAGAGCGCTCAAGTTTATCCCGAACACCCCAACACTCGTGGCATGGGGGCTGAAGCCAACGACTTGCCATCTCTCAAATTTGATAAACGGCCGCACAGAAGGTAATATTTTAAATTAACAAGCGTTGCTTAGAGCATATGAACAAAGTTTTCAACGCACAGGATAACAAAATGTGAGTCTACTAAAAAATTACATCTTTGGAGCATTCACCCGCTATAAGGCGGGCACCCTTCAGGACACCCTTATAGTACATCTCGGGCGTGCGATTCTCCTTGCCCGGCGGTGGCGCGTCCGTCACAAGCTTCTCGGCGTCCATCCTGCCCCAGTGCACTTTAGCACGGGCAAGGGCCCGACGGGCACCTTCAATGCAGGTGGAGTGCTTGATGACTTCAACCCATGGACAGGTGTCCACCAGCCGCCGCACCAGACCGAAGTAGCTCCCAGGCATGGCTTCTTTGGGCCACAACCGAACTATGAGGCCCTTCATGGCCTGTTCGGCCACCTTGTGGAGCTCGACCAGCTACTTCAGCTGGTCGCTCAGGGGCACCGGATGTCCGGCCTCAGCATACTGAGACCAGAACACCTTCTTTGTCAAGCTCCCCTCCTCGGCTTTGTAGAACGTGGCAGCATCAGACACGCTACGAGGCAGATCTGTGAACGCTCCTGGAGAGCTCCGAATCCGGGTAAGTAACAGATAATTCACTTTTACATGCTTGCTTTGCATGAAGAATGCCTTACCCGCTGCTATCTTCTTTATTGCCTCAATTTCCTGGAGGGCTTTTTGGGCTTCGTCCTTGGCGGCTTTGGCACTCTCAAGAGCCGAGGCGAGCTCGGACTCTCGAGTCTTCGAGTCACGCTCCAAACTCTCGTGTTTTTCCACAAGAGCCTGGAGCTCTTGCCGCACCGCCGCCACCCGCGCCTCCTGCTTCTCCCGCTCGGTGCGTTCCTCGGCTGCATTGCATTCGGCGTCGGACACCGCTTCCTTCAGGGTCGCCACCTCGTTCGTGGCCCCTGCAATACTCATGTTATCCCTGTCATTTTTTGCAACCAAATCCTTTTCTATAAGGTATTACTTTAATAAGGTATTACTTACCTTCCTTGTCCTCGAGCTGCTTCTTGGCACGGCCGAGCTCGTTCTCGGACCGCTCGAGGCTCTGCTTCAAGGCATTGACCTCCGCAGTCAGTGCGGTAGAGGTCAGCAGCACAGCCTGCATTCCCATATTGACATATTTGTGTTAGACTCCTGCGTATATCTTTTTAGATCCTCAGTTCGGCTTTTCTTTCCGAACACCAAACTGAGCATCAGGGGCTACTGTGTATGCGGTACTATTTTTACATATCTTAAATTACTTACCTCAAAGCCTGTTAGAAGGCTGGTGCAGGCTTCAGTCAGCCCGCTCTTGGCGGACTGAACTTTCTGAATCACCGCACTCATAACAGTGTGCTACTCCTTGTCGACGGAAGCGCCATTGAGCGCCTCCAGCAAATTATCCGGCGCCTCCGGTTGGACGGAGGTCACCGGCGTCGCAGTCTCGCCCTTCTTGCGAAGGGGCCGCCCGCCGGACTCCGGAACCACTAAAGGTTCCGGTGCGGAGTCCAGTCCAAAGTCCGGGAGGTTGCCTTGCGGCACCTCCAGAACCTCCTCCTCCTGGCTGGGCCCCTTCTGGGACCCCACCTCGGCATCGTCTACGTTACGACGGGAGGAGGCAGTCGGAAGTGAAGCGCTATTCACATCCGACGAACCTAGGGACCCGCTCGACGAAGCGGGGAGATCGTCCTTGGGCGGGCTACATGGTGGTATTCGGCGTTAGAAGACACTATGCGACGAAAGAAAAATCATGAGTTATTCTGGAATCCGGACACTTACGATCTCGCCAGGGGCTTGGCCCTTGAAGGCCACTCCTCTTCGCCGTCGTCGACGTTGGTGGAACAGTCCAGAGGAAGGGTCCTTCCCTTCCTTGACCCTTCGGCCTCCCCCGTTGGGGAAGCCTTCCTCTTCTTCTCTCCCCCCGCTGGGGGAGAGGCCTCTTTCTTCTCCTCCTCGTCTTCGCGGGAGGAGTCCGCCTCAGAGTCATCGGACGACGAGTCCGATAACACCTGGCGCTGGGAACTCCTCCGAGTTCCCGTGGCCTTCTTCTTGGCCTTCTTCTCCGGCACCACGTAAGGCGCCGGAGCCAGCAGCCCCGTTAACCGGGCGTCCGCTGGGTCTTCTAGCAAGGGAGCCGGACAGTTAACCTTCCCGGACGTCTTCTGCCAGGCCAGTTAAAGGTGGAGGGAGTTTAGATCCCACATAGAGTCAAACTATGGAAAACAAGTGTCCCGTAAAGGGTAAAATAGCGTACCTCGCCGGCTTGACGCTGCGAGCTGAATCCGCGATCTTCGGTAGCGGATGCAGGAGCCTCGGTGCCCTTGAACAGCACCTTCCAGGCATCTTCGTACATAGTGTCGAAAAGCCTGTTCAAGGTCTGGTGCTGTGCCGGATCGAACTCCCACAAGTTGAAAGCCCGTTGTTGGCACGGGAGAATCCGGCGGATGAGCATGACCTGGACTACGTTGACAAGCTTGAGCTTCTTGTTCACCAGGGTTTGGACACGGGATTGGAGCCCGGTCAGCTCCTCCGAATCGCCCCATGTCAGGCCCTTCTCTTTCCAGGAGGTGAGCCGTGTGGGGATGCCAGATCTGAATTCGGGGGCCGCTGCCCATTCAGGGTCACGCGGCTCGGTGATGTAGAACCACCCCGATTGCCACCCTTTGATGGTTTCCACGAAGGCGCCCTCGAGCCATGTGACGTTGGGCATCTTGCCCACCATGGTGCCTCCGCACTCCGCTTGGCGGCCGCCCACTACCTTCGGCTTGACATTAAAAGTCTTCAGCCATAAGCCGAAGTGGGACTGGATGCAGAGGAAGGCCTCACACACGACGATGAACGCCGAGATGTTGAGGATGAAATTCGGGGCCAGATCATGGAACTCCAGGCCATAGTAGAACATGAGCCCCCGGACAAATGGGTGGAGTGGGAAGCCCAGTCCACGGAGGAAATGGGGAAGGAACACTACCCTCTCATGGGGCCTGGGGGTGGGGATGAGCTGCCCCTCATCGGGGAGCCGATGCGCAATGTCGCTGGACAAGTATCCGGCTTTGCGCGGCCTTTTGATGTGCCCCTCCGTGACGGAGGAGGCCATCCACTTGCCTCCCGCTACGGACATGGTTGGAGAAGGTCGAGGCGAGATGTGTGGACTTGGGCACTGGAGCTCGAGTGCACGGAAATGGATAAGCAAAGGAGGAAGAAGGCGTAGGTAAAAAGATGGATCCTTATCCCCTTATATATGGGCGGACGAAACTATGCGTCCCCAACAGCTTGGTAAAACTTGCTTATCTCCCAAGCGCCACAATCAATGGCGCGGTTGGGTTACCCACACCCATATTGATGAGAATCCCGGAATAAGGGGACACGATCTTTGCTTTGACAAGACGTGCCAAGGAAACCGCTTCGCTAAACGCGCTGAGGTGGAACAGTAAAAACGATTCGAATAAAGGCTTGGCCGCGGTGTGATGTCACGCCACGAAATACATCAGTAGATTGAACTTGTGTAAATGTTATTCTCTCTACGGTGGTATGTGGAACTTATTTTGCAGAGCCAGACACTATCCTGGTGTTCAAAATCTTCTATGAATTATTCAGAGGACGAACCCGCCTTGCAATGTCGAAGACAATATGCGCCGGACTCATCGTCATTGAAGCTTTGGTTCAGGCTCTTGAGGAGTCTGGACTAGGGGTGTCCGGATAGCGAACTATCATCTTCGGCCGGACTCCAAGACTATGAAGATACAAGATTGAAGACTTCGTCCCGTGTCCGGATGGGACTTTCCTTGGCATGGAAGGCAAGCTTGGCGATACGGATATGTAGATCTCCTACCATTGTAACCGACTCTGTGTAACCCTAGCCCTCTCCGGTGTCTATATAAACCGGAGGGTTTTAGTCCATAGGACGAAAAACAATCATACCATAGGCTAGCTTCTAGGGTGTAGCCTCCTTGATATCGTGGTAGATCTACTCTTGTACTACCCATATCATGAATATTAATCAAGCAGGAGTAGGGTTTTACCTCCATCAAGAGGGCCCGAACCTGGGTAAAAACATCGTGTCCCTTGTCTCCTGTTACCATCCGCCTAGACGCACATTTCGGGACCCCCTACCCGAGATCTGCCGGTTTTGACACCGACACCCCCCCTCTAGGTCCATCTCGATCCTTTCAATTGGTATCAGAGCCTCGTGCTCTATTCTTGTGGCTTAACCACCCTAGAGCGAGATGAACCCTGATGGGACCCCTTGTTGCAGATCCGAAGAGTACGGGCGGGGCTTCCACGGAAGCCAAGTCCTTCACTTCAGAGGATCTGGAACGAGCTCTTGCTAAGAAAAAGGAGGAGCATGATGCCTCTCTTGAGGCCTTGGTCCAAATGAGGATAGCCACACTAACCACGATGCTTGCACCACTTTCTGGTGGTGCAATCTCGAGGCCAGTTGTGCCTACTCCCTCACTTGGCCAACAACCTCCTAGTAATGAACACTCCAGTGTTCCTTGGCTTTATGCAAGACCTCAAATAGAGAAACCTAAGTATAACCCTCAAGGCAAGCCTCCTTTACTTAATGACACTACCGATTTTGCTTTGTGGAGAGTTGCTATGCAGTATCATCTTCGATATGGAAATGATGAGATGCCGGAGATCTTGGAGTATGGCTACCAAGCTGTTGACCCGAAGAATCTTACCCCATGAGAGGTTTATGACAAGAATCTCAACGACACAGCAACCATGTGCATAAGAAGAGGTATGACTGATAAGCAAAGGAGACCATATATACATATCGCAAGTGCTAAGGAATTATGGGATAACATTGTGAGGACCAAGACCGGTACTTCCACTCTCCGGCTTGCTCAATATGAAATTGCCAAGGGTCAATTGCAAAACTTTTGTATGGAGAAAGTTGAATCTCCCAAGCAACTACTTGAGCAACTCATGACTCTCACCGCCGACATTGAGTCATGTGAGTGTGACAAGACTCAAGATGGATTCAACTTGACTAAGCGATTCCTTGTGGATAAGTTGCTTCATGCTCTTGCTCCATATCATCACCCAAATGGTGTGGGACATAATGCAACACCATGGATTCAAGGAAATGACTCCATATGACATCATATGCACTTTCCAACTATTTTAAGAGTCAAAGGCAAATGCCACAAAACATCTTGCCATGCATGGTACCTCAATATCAAAGATCAATCTTGCATTGAAGGCCAAGCATGTATGTGAAGAAGAGCAAAGTGAAGAAGAAGAAGAAGAAGAAGAAGATGATGATGATGATGAGGAGGAGGAGGATGGTGATGAGATTGACTCATATAAGAGCCCGCCATATGAATACATTGCTCTCTTTGTCAAAAAAAATTAGCGCAGGAAAATTCAAAGGAAGGTTCCAGAAGAAGAAAGTGAAGAAATGCTACAACTATGAAGAAACCAACCACTTCTCCAACGAGTGCCCTTATGAGAAGAGAGAAGATAAAATAAGGTTTCCCAAGACCTTTCCCAAGAAGAAGTTGCCAAATCCTTTGAACTCCAAGCTCAAGAAGAGAGATGGGAAATCAATGGTTGCTCATGAAGAATCCGATCTGGATGATGTTAGTGGTGTTGTCGGAGTTGCTCAAGATTCTTAAAACACTTTGAGGCTAGTGAACAAGAGTGGTGATGTGGTCACCTACAACTACATGAAAGACTACAAGGGAAACGCTCACAAGTGCCTAATGGCAAATGTCGTGGTAGAAGATGGAGAGGACCGAAGCTCTCCTGACAAGGTTAAGGTAACCCCACGATCAAACCCTCCTCTTTTCAATCCTTCTACTCCTAGTGATGAGTATCTTGATGTGGAGGATAGTTATGAGGATGATGATCTAGATGATCATATGCTTGCTAAACTTAATAAGTTCATGTGCTCCCTCAAAGGAAAGAAGCTCACTATGTTTTGTATGCGTATGGAGATGGTGAGTAAGCACACCATCACCATTAAGGAACTCGAAACCCTCGTCACTGAGGAAAAGTAAAAATATGAAATCCTTGAGCAGAAAGTCCAATATGAGGAAGCACGAAATGATGAACTATGCTTAAAAATTGGTGCAAACATTGATGTTCATGCTAAATATCTTGCCTCCTTGAAAAAGGCTAAGGACTCTTGTGAAGAGTTGATGAATGATAAGAGTAAGCTTGTGAAGTCTCATGCTTCTCTCTCTAAGGATTGTGAGCTCCTATATGTGTCACTCAATACTAAGGAAGAAGAGCTCACCCTTCTTACAAAGAGTTTTGAGACACTCAAGCTTACTTATCTTGAAACTCTAGCCAAGGCCTACTCTTCTCCTATTATTAATGTTGAGGCTTGCACTACTAACTCTAGTAGTGATCTAGCATCTATTCTTGAGGAGAATAGCTTTCTCAAAGCTCAAATTGAGAAAGGTCCCACGACATGTGCTCAAGGACAAAAGAAACTTAATGAGGTGTTGAGCCAACACAATGAGGTGTTTGCCAAAGAGGGGCTCGGGTTTGACCCAAGCACAAGCAAGAAGAAGTCGTCCTCTCAAAAGTGCACAACCCCTCTAAAGGAAACATTTGTACGAGAAGGGCACAAGGAGAAAGGTAAGGTTGTTAGTGGGAAAGCCACAAGGGGCATGCCCACTCTCAACAAGCCAAGAGAGTTCAAGCCTCCATCCTATGTACTTTGTAAGACTAAGGATGGAGAAGTTTATGCTAAATTTGTTGGTCCTCGAAATGCATTCCGATTCTATGCTATTTGGGTCCCTAAGACCATTGTGACTAACTTGAGAGGTCCCATTGCAAAATGGGTGCCTCTAACCAAGTCATAATTGTGTGTAGGTTTCCTTCTCCGGTGGAGTAAAATGGGTGATTGATAGTGGATGTACCAATCATATGACCAGAGATAGCAAATTGCTCTATGATTTCATGGAAGTTATTCAACCATTTATGAGCATTATGTTTTGTGGAGGTTCAAAAGGACAGGTAGTCAGGTTGGGCAAGCTGGCTATCACAAATGACATGTCTCTAGCAAATGTCATGCTTGTTCAATCTCTTAAATATCATTTGCTTTCTGTTCGCCAATTGGATTATGTTGGTTATGGTACACTCTTTGGACTAACGGATGTGAAAGTCTTTAAGAGAGATACTCTGGAAGTGGCCTTTGTTGGAGAGTTGAATGGCAACCTTTACATGGTTGATTTCTCGAAAGAGAGCACATTCCATGCAACTTGTCTAATGGCCAAGGCCGACAAGGGGTGGCTATGGCATCGCCGGCTAGCCCATGCCGGCATGAGAAATCTTCAAGATCTCTTAAAGGGTAATCACATCTTTGGACTAACCAATGTCTCTTTTGAGAAAGATCATGTGTGTAGTGCATGCATAGCCGGGAAGCAACATCAATCAAAGCACCCACCCAAGAATACCGTGTATACTTCAAGGCCTTTGGAGCTCCTTCATGTGGATCTTTTTGGGCCTCCTTCCTGGGATAGTCTTGGTGGGAAAAAGTATGGGCTTGTCATTGTTGATGATTACTCAAGATATACATGGGTGTTTTTCCTCAAATCCAAGGACAAGATGAAGATCACCTTCACTGATTTTGCCAAGCAAGCACAACGCAAGTTTGATAAAGATATCTTGGCAATAAAGAGTGATAATGGTTCTGAGTTCAAGAACTACACCTTGGAGGAATTTCTTAGTGATGAAGGGATTGAGCATCAATATTCAGCTCCATACACTCCTCAGCAAAATGGTGTAGCCGAAAGGAAGAACCGTACACTTGTGGAGATGGCAAGGTCTATGTTGGATGAATACAAGTCACCACATAGTTTTTGGGCCGAGGCTGTCAACACTGCATGTCATGCATCAAACTGTCTCTTCCTCCGCACTATATTGGAGAAGACTCCATACGAGCTCCTAACTGGGAACAAGCCAAATGTCAAGTACTTTCGGGTATTTGGGTGCAAATGTTTCATTCTCAACAGAAGAGAACAGTTAGGAAAATTTCAATCCAAAATAATTTAGGGTATATTTGTTGGCTATGGATCAAACTCTCACGACTATAGAGTCTACAAGAAATCCAATGGATGTATTGTAGAAACTTGTGACGTGGTGTTTGATGAATTTAATGGCTCCCATGGGGAGCAAGTTGATCTAAGTGATATAGGTGAAGAAGATTCCTCTCAAGATATTTTGACCATGGGTGTTGGTGCACTTCTTCCAATGGAACAAGAACCTCATGATGATGAAGAAGAAGATGGAACTTCACACATCATCAAACTACTTCAACATTCATACCTCCTCAAGATCCTATTGCTCAACCAAGGCCCTTAGTCCAAGTACAAGAAGATGATCAAGTTCCTCCTCATGACAATCTTCAAGAACAAGATCATCATCAAGGGCAAGAACAAGAAAGTGCAATCATTGATCATGAACCTCAACAAATGCAAGAAGAAGATCTTCCACCACACATTAATGATTCATATGTTGAGGACGTGGATGATGGGCATGAAGTTGAACCTCGTGAAATCCTAACCTCCATCATGCCTCGTGTGGCTGGTTGTGTTGACGTTGACAAGATTCTCACCGGAATATCAGAAGGTAGAGTCACTCGTAAACATTTGACAAACTTTTGTGCTCACTTATCATTTGTGTCTAGTATTGAGCCTCTCAAGGTACAATATGCACTAATGGACAACAATTGGCTCATTGCTATGCAAGAAGAGTTGAACAGTTTTAAACGTAACCAGGTGTGGTCATTAGTCGAGAGGCCAACTACAGAGCACAATGTCGTTGGAACAAAATGAATTTTCAAGAACAAGCAAGATGAGAATGGTGTAATCATCCGTAATAAGGAAAGGTTAGTGGCACAAGGGTACTCACAAGTTGAAGGTTTGGACTTTGGAGAGACCTTTGCCCCCGTTGCCCGTCTTGAATATATTCGCATCTTACTTGCTTATGCTACTTTCAATGTTTTACATTTCATCAGATGGATGTGAAGAGTGCTTTCCTTAACGGTCCTCTACAAGAAGAAGTATATGTATCACAACCAGCTGGGTTCGTTGATCCCGATCACAAAGACTATGTGTATAAACTTCATAAGGCTTTGTATGGCCTCAAACAAGCACCTCGTGCTTGGTATGATCATCTTAAGAAGTTTTTACTCGATAATGGTTTTGTGAGAGGGGTCATCGATCCCACTCTTTTTACTAAGAGGGACAAGGGTGATTTGATCTTATGCCAAATCTATGTAGATGATATCATTTTTGGTTCTCCTAACATTCATCTGTGCAAGAAGTTTGCAGCCTCCATGACCACAAATTTTGAAATCTCACTCAGTACGGATTTGAAGTTCTTTCTCGGATTTCCAATTCAACAATTTCAAGAAGGAATTTTCTTGTCTCAAGCAAAATACCTCAAGGATATCCTAGAGAAGTTTGGCATGTCTGATGCTAGTCCATGTAAGACACCCATGCAAACCAAAATTGTACTCACTGAAGACATGAATGGTATCCCTTTTGACCCATCTATTTACTGCTCTATGATTGGTTCATTGCTTTATCTTTGTGCATCTAGACCAGACATCATGTTCAGTGTGTGCATGTGTGCTAGATTTCAAGCTTCCCCTAGGGAAAGTCATCATAAGGCGGTTAAGCATATTCTTAGATACCTTGTTCACACCCCAAAAGTTGGGTCTATGGTACCCCAAGGATGCTAAGTTTGATATCATTGGGTACACGGATGCGGATTGGGCTGGAGACAAAGTGGGACGGAAGTCCACCTCCGGTGCATGTCAATTTATTGGATGCTCCTTGGTAAGTTGGTCCTCAAAGAAGCAAAACTGTGTTGCCCTCTCCACCGCTGAAGTTGAATACATTGCAACCGCCAATTGTGCAACTCAGTTACTATGGATGAGGCAAACTTTGAAGGATTACGGTATCACCTATAGACATGTGCCTCTTCTGTGTGATAATGAAAGTGCCATCAATATTGCTGGGAATCCCAAAGATCATACCCGCACGAAGCACATTGATATTAGGTATCATTTCTTGAGAGATCATGTGGAGAAGGGAGACATTCATATTGATCATATTGGTACAGATATTCAACTTGCAGACATTTTCACCAAGCCATTGGATGAAGCAAGGGTTTGTCAACTTAGGCGTGAACTTGGTATCTTGGAGCTTGACAACATTATGTGAAATCTAGTACCCATTCATGCATTTTCATCATGTTTTGTCTTGATGTAGGCATGTATTTAGGGGAGACACTCAACTCATGAGTACTCTCACCATATGTAATGCATAAAAAGAACAAACACTCTCAAAGCTATCATGTTATTCTAACTATGGTGCTTTCAATGATGGAGTAGTGATTATGCACCCAAAGTTCAAATCTTTGCGGTGCCATGTCACATATACTCACACATGGTGGCATCAGCCACCACTCTTCCCGTTAGAACATTGTCTGAGCGATATGTGTTATTGTTGTTGGCATAGGATACTTATTGCTTCATATTGTGTCCTTGCGTCTTAATACATACTGAAATCATCATCTCCCTATCATTGTCATTAGCACAAATATTTGCATCTTATTCCTCTTAAAAGAAAAACTCCTGTGCTACCTGCCATCGGATGTCCGTTTTTGCCGGACGTCCGTAAAATCTCTTCTGTTGTCCTCATACTAGACGTCTTGTGAGTCCGGACTTCCGTTAATATCGCCCCTGTCCTATCGCGTCAGACGTCCGTTTTTTGTCGGTCATCCGCTACCTGGCGTATCTGGTCGGTCTTCTCAGGCCCCAGACGTCTATTCCACACCGGTCGTCCGGTCAAATCCTGGCCCGCATATATAAAGTGGAGTGCGTTTTTGAGCAGTTCCTAAACCTAACATCGCCCATTCCCCATCTCTTCTCCACTGCCGCCGCTCACTCTCCTCGCTGTGGTTGTGCGCCGGCCATGCTCCTCACCGTTTCTTCGTAGGCTGGGTCATCCCGGTCGCCGTCGGGCCTTCGGCGCCGCCCTGTGGATCCCCTCCTCTTCTCGTTCGTCCTTCCGAGGTAGCACCTCCTCTTATTTCTCCCCTCATCAATCGAACTTCTCTTCGATCTATGATGGTGGATCGGTGATTTGGGTTTTCTTCCTCCTCTAGGTCAAGATGCCAAGAACCAAGCACTCTGCATGCAAGCAGGTCACTGGTGGGCCATCTCGTCTGTCTCGTCGTGGTGGCTCCGATGATTCGCAAGAGCGGGGCCGTCCTCGAAAGCGTCCCGCCCACCCTCACAGCTCTGCTAGCAAGTCCTCAATAGAGGAATCCGACTATGAAGATGAGCTAGAGTCTACGGAGCGGGCCAAGTTTATTGTTGTTCGCACCACTGCCCCCAAGCCGGGAACTCGACGGCCCACCTTCATGCCCCCCTCCTCCAGTGCAACCTCAAGGTGATGCCCGCCGCATCTCACTTGAACCTCCACTTCCTCTCGACCGCGAAATTAAAATGTTCAATGAGGTTCCCATAGCTTCCTATCTTAAGCTTCGTCGTGATATTGACCAATTCTCTCTTGTTAGCAACTCCCAAGACGCTCGTTTTTGCACTAATGTCCAGGCAGACATTTTTACCACTATCATCATACCTAAGGGTCTATCTTTGTATTTTTGCATTGACTTAGAGCATATTCGTGCACATCCGTTGAAATATCCGGGGGCTATTGAGCTCATCGAGTCATCTAATCTTGCTGCTCCATTTTCATTTCAGCATGATTTTAACCAAGCTGCCATTCGTCAATTCTATGCCACCTGTTACTTTGGTCCAAGTAACACTTTCACTTGGATGACCTCTGACACCGTACTCACGACATCTTATTCTCAATTTGTTGCTGCCCTTGGTTTCCCTGACACCGGTTTCAAAATCCATAAGGATGACCCAAACCATAGGCCCAAGGGCATTGATGTCTATGCGGATCTTCTCAAACCTTTGGGTGAAATGACTAATGATGAGAAACAAAAGGGCCTGAACCAAGTCGCCATCTGGCGCTCACCTTTCTACATCATCTATCAGTGTGTCATTCACACCGTTTATCACAAGATGGGTGACAAGGGCTCTTGCAATAGCTACTGCATTGATCTCATGCATCGCCTCTATGCGTCTCCAAAGGGGAAGATCAATGTCCCTCATTTTTTGTGGCATAAGATTCGTCTTGCTTGTTTTCAGCACAAGCGTGCTTTTCCTCATGCTCCCTTTCTTCAGGCTTTCATTGAGAGTGTAGCTCCGTTTCCCATTGCCCGCACTCACTTACATGAGCGGTGGGTCATTCCACCTCACATGGAGGATGATTGGGTCCCCAAGGACTCTGCTCCTGCTCATCGGACTGCTGCTAGTGTTCCTCCTCCTGCTCGTTCTACTACTTCCGGATCTGCATCCTTTGGGCGCATAGCTCACTTTCTTGGGAAGGCTCACTCTGCCATGATGAAGGTGTTTACCTTTCATTTCTCCCAAAATCATGACGTTGTCACTCGCATGGTCACCTCCAAGAATGCTCTGAAGGCTCGTCTGAGAGACTCCGGAGTTTACGATGTGAGTGACGATGAACGTCTTCCTGACGAACCACCTTCTGACTTTGGTTTTCCCTCGGGTCCTGAGTGGGCTGATTTCTTTGACGAGGCTGGTGGCAGTAGTGCTCATGATGATGATGATGATGATGATGATGCTATGTGATGATGTTATGATCCCTTTTGGGTATTTGATGCCAAGGGGGAGTAGGCACTTATCTATGTAATGCTATGATATTATGTACTATCTTATTATGTACTATGCTATGAGTGATGAACCATTACGGAACCTATTCTAGTTTTATGTTATCTTGTTATCTTGTTTATGAGATTTGGTCGTGTTGGTATCATATTGAGGGGGAGCTCTCTTCATGCTTATTTTTGTTTATGCACATGTTTAGGGGGAGCTCCACACAAATCCTTTCGATATTCAAAGTTTTTTTTACATATTGAGAAGTGCATGTATGTTGTCATCAACTATCAAAAAGGGGGAGATTGAAAGTGCAATCAGGCCCTTAATCGTATTTTGATGTTGATGACAACATGCATATTGGGACTAATCATGTTTATCAAGTACATCTCAGGATTATGTCTCAAGGACCGTGTGTGGATCATGAATATGATATATATATATATATATATATATATATATATATTTCGTATTTCGTGAAAGAACTTGCTCAAAACCCACAAAAATATCCTCTCACAACATCTATGTTTCATCCTCTACCTTGTGCACAAAAACTGGTATGATGCTAAGCTAGTAGGTTCAGCTATCACCATACGTCCGATCTCTCACAGCCGACCGGGCATCCGGCTCTCCCTGGGTGTCAGGTGCATCTTCACAGAATACAAATTAGCGGATGTCCGGTCTCAACACACGACCGGTCACCGGATGGCCGTTCTCTCCAGATGTCCGGTACTGACCCAACATAACGCTTATTAACGGATTTCCGACCTCACCGGGTGTCTGGCCACCGGATGACCGGCGTCCTTCGGATGTCCGCTAGCTGTGCAGCTCATGCCCCTTCTGTGGCCTGGTAGGCCTCCCAGCGACTGGACAACCAGCGGCCCGGCCGGACATCTAGTCCAATCTGAGTCACCGGGCGTCCGGTAGCCACCGGACGTCCGACAGCTCCAGCACACTGTGTGGCTCAATGGTCTGTTTTAAACTATCACTATATATAGCCTCCTCCCTCCCACGGGATAAGGTTGTCCATTCACTTTGAGATTTCTAAGAACACATCTCACTCCCTCTCTTGCTTCCCTACACCAAATCCTAGATCCCCGAAGGATTTTGGAACATTTGAGAGAAGTTCTCCAATCAAGTGATAGATCCACTCCTTGCCCTTCTTCTCACCAAAGGAATTCATGATTTGAGCAAGTTCTTGAGCATTTCCCAACATTCTTGTTACTCTTGGAGGTTGGAGACTCCTAGGTGGTAGGAGTCTTTCAGAGAGGAATCAACCATTGTGATTACCCCCGGAAATGTTTGTGAGGGTTTGGAGACCACCCCAAGGTCTACCACTAGTGGTTGAGAAACACCTTTGTGGTGTTGTCTCAAAGGGATAATAGGGTGAGCCTTCGTGGTGTTGGTGTGCCTTCATGGTAACATCCACCTCTCTAACAGTGACATATCTTCCCTCCAAGGAAGTGAACAACGGAATACATCCTCGTCTCTCAGAGTTGCGGTTATCCCTAACCCTAACTTCCTACTTGTGGTTACTTGTCTCTTTGTCTTTACCTATATCATATTGTGCTTGCTTACTCTCCTACTTGTGTTACTTGTTTACCTTGCTTAGCTCATAACATCACACTTGCAATTGTTAGGCTAAACTTCATATTCCGCTTTATTGCCTAAAATTGCTAAGTAACAATTAAAATTTGTAATTGTACCTATTCACCCACCCCCCTCTAGGTCCATCTTGAACCTTTCAACGTAGTTGCCGAATCTGGCCGGGAATCATGAAAGTGCTTTTGTCAAAGGAAGATCGCTCCACGATAATTTCATGTTAGTGAAGAGTGTGGCTAGGCGTTTGCATGCGTTGAAAAACCCTACGGTCCTCTTGAAGCTCGATATCTGTAAGGCGTTTGACCCGGCTCAATGGTCGTTTCTTCTGGAGGTAATGGAGCAGCTCGGTTTTGGTCCAAGGTGGAGAGCATGGGTGTGTGGAATTCTGGCCACATTGACCACAAGGGTCATGGTAAACGGTGACCTTGGCGACACCATCTACAACTGCAATGGCTTGCGCCAATGTGACCCCGTATCACCGATGCTTTTTATACTGGCTATGGAGCCATTGCAAAGATTGTTTGATTGGGCCGCGGGCAGAGGGTTCTTGCGACCTCTGGTGACAACCGGAATGACGAAAAGGATCTCTATTTTTGCAGATGATGTGGTCTTGTTTGTAAAGCTGGAGCCAATGGACCTTGTGATTTGCAAATGCATCTTTGATCTGTTTGGGGAGGCGTTGGGACTCCACATTAATATGAGAAAATCGGTGCTATTGTCGATACGATGCTCGAACCAAAGCATCAATATGGCTAGTGCTGAGCTTGGGTGCCCGGTGGGCTCTTTCCTGGTTCGATATCTTGGATTACCGCTGTCCTTAAGAAAGCAATCAGCTACACAACTTCAATATCTTGTAGATCAGATGGCGAACCGGTTGCCAAAGTGGAAGGCTTATCTCATGCCTAATTGGTTCATTCTGTCTTGTGCGCAATGCACATACATGCTATGATGGTTTTGGATCTCCCTATGAAGATGATCGCGGTAATGAACAAGGTGTGTCGAGGATTTCTGTGGTGCCGGAAAGCGGAAGCAAATGGTGGTAACTGCGTAGTGGCATGGGAGGCTGTGTGCACTCCAAAATGGGCAGGAGGCCTAGGCCTGTCCAATATGAGATGGCTGAACGTGGCTATGCAGGCCAGGTGGCCATGGCTACAAAGGATGGACAGAGTTCTCAATCAAAGTGCCTGACGAGTCGATGAAACTCTTCCAGGCGGCCACTAGATGCAATGCACAGAATGGAATGAACACTCTCTTCTGGGAAGATCGATGGCTGGACGGGAGGAGGATACAGGAGATTGCACCAGCTATCTATGACTTGGTGCCACACCGTGTTCGAAGGACAAGCATGCTTGTGCAGGTGGTGGAGAACGGGATGTGGGCTACATATATTGGCCCCAACTTGGGTGCGGATGCTTTACAGGAATTCCTACAGGTTTGGCAGAGGGTTCGGAATTGGGAACCAACGAACAACGCTCCGGACAGCTTCTCTTGGTCTTGGGAGACGAGTGGAAAGTTCACTATGAGATCCGCATACGCAGCCAGGTTCTGGAGCAGAGAGATCATACCCAATATGGACCTGACTTGGAAATCGCGAGCTCCGGCACAATGCAAATTCTTCAATTGGCTTGCTCTCCGCAATAGATATTGGACGTCCGATCGACTTGCCAGGAGAGGATTACCGCATCAAGACAAATGCCCACTCTATGATCAAGAGGAAGAAACAATAGGGCATGTGTTGCTAACATGTGTCTTCACCAGAACGGTGTGGGCGGAGTTCTATCGGGCATTGGGGAAGCCAGACTGGACACCTACTCCGTAGGATTCCCTCCAGCATTGGCTTTGCAGCAAACAAGGATTACCCACCAAAACCAAAAAGGACCTCCACACACTCCTACTGCTGACGATGCGGTAATTGTGGAAGCACAGAAATGCGGTGGTGTTCGACGGTGCCTCACCATCGATTGGTGCTCTCTTGCATAAAATCTCCTCAGAAGGCAGGACTTGGTCACGGGCTGGACTCATCAAAGGGAACGTAGACTGTGTTTGCAGGTCTAATTCGGTGGAACATTGGTGAGGAGTAGCTTAACGGTAGGGTGGAGTGGAGTTGCATATCCGTGAGTCGTATCACGATGCGTTGTAAATGGCTAGTGGAGGTGTTCTGCGCCTTTCTTCTTTAATATATGATATGCACACTCATGCATATTCGAGAAAAAAGAGTTTTTTAGGAGGGAATGATGGTGTGGTAGGAAAGTGTGGGCCGTCGCTTTGTTTGGAAGGACATAGTGACAAAGTGCGAGAGATTAGTAATCCTGGAAAACCAGGTGCCTTCAGTTTAGGAAGTTGATCCCGAGTATTCTTTGTCATTGTGCATGATCTGTGTAGTTTTGGTCTATAGAGATTGATTACCATCTTGTCATTAAATTTTTTTGTTAGTTCATTGGCCAATATTTATGAAGATTACCGTCTTCTGATTGATTCTTATCCGTGAATTGATTACCAATCTTTTTTGGGGTATATATCAGCGACCGTGAAAAAAATAGCAAGCGAACTAAGAGGAGAGAATGAGTATGACAAAGAAATAAAGTATCGTTTTGATTTAGATTATTCCAAGTTACTTTATGTACGTTGGATTTGTTTTGTGCAACATCGGTTTAAATTACTAAAAAAATCTAGAGGAAACCAAGAGAGAGGGGGCGTGGGAAGGAAAAAACCCAGGAGTAGGTGAGGCAAACCTAGCAACTTTCCTTTAATAATAGTGATTATTTATGTTAATTGTGTCAGTCATTAGAGCAGAGTGTAATTAGCTCAGCTGATTCTAGTCTATTTTAGGTGTGAATTGGTCACCAACTCAAAAGTCACTATTGGGCTATTCTTATTGTAATCAGTCTCCAGATTGTTATACTACTGGTAGAAGCTTTATTTTAATTATGTTGCTTCTCCATGAAATTTTTCCATATCAATAATTATGTTCATTCTCTGTGAATTTTTTCGGATACCGATGTCTTACTCAGCGATCACTCCTGCTCCACGCACTAATACAGGTGTCGCACTCTGGCGAGGGTTGTT
Organism: Aegilops speltoides; assembly: GCA_021437245.1. Taxonomy (NCBI): domain Eukaryota; kingdom Viridiplantae; phylum Streptophyta; class Magnoliopsida; order Poales; family Poaceae; genus Aegilops; species Aegilops speltoides. The sequence goes on along the minus strand of CM038143.1, from coordinate 130,596,107 downwards.
GGACCGGGCTCAAGCAACACTAGCTGCTGCTGCTTGCTTGCATGTCGTTCGCTGGCTGGTGCCTTTTTTATTCTAATGCTTTGAGGGAGAATGTAGGAAGATGCAAATTTGAAAAACAATTCAGGATTTTTATAAATATACATGAATTTATATAATAAAAAATGAAATAAAAACTAAGAGGAAAAAAAAGAGAAAATGAACAAACACGCGAAAAAGGAAATACTGGCAAAAATATATATAGGAAAAATACATACTCGAAAGGTTCTAAAACCTTTCCAAAACCGATGGACAAAAGGCACATAAAAAGGCCACAATCAGCCAAACATGGCGCAACATTTTTTTTTTAGAAACACATAGTGAAGGTAGGAAACACTTTAGGACAGGTCTATGCACCGGCCGGCTGCTCCCTGACTGTTCGGAGCGGCCGACCTAAAACGAAAGAATTTGGTCCTCTAATCTAATTTGATCCCTTAATTAATACTCCTCTATAATAAAACTTCATTTCATATTAGAAAAAGAATCACCTAAACAGGGAAAAGGAAAGTGAATTATAAAACCATCCATGTGAACGCATTAATTCAAATTTCTAAATTTATGAAAAGCCATAACTTTTAAAACGCGCGTCGGAATTAAGATCGTTTTCACTGTTGGAACTCTCGTGGCGTGCTCTTCGAAGCTAGATCCCATATGAGCATATTTTGACGATTTTTTGTGTGTGCAATTTTGACCCCGTTTTGTGCAACAGACTAGCCGTCGATGTGCAACTACCTGAGAGGTATGTGCAACTTTTCTCGTACACCGTACACGTGCAGTTTTCCTTTATGATACCTCCACCCCAAACTGCCTCCTTCTAGTGAGATGTGTAACTTCATTTGTTGCGTAGGCCATGCAGTTTTCACTAGTGGCACCACCCCAACTACTCTCTAACAGTGAAATATGCAATTTCATCTGCTGCCCCGGTGCCCTGGCCAACTGCATGCCTGGTAGTCGCCGCGCGTGTGCACCCCCCACAACCGTGTTTGAGTGTTCTCATTGTTTGCTGCATCAGCCAACTATCTACCAGTGGATGTGCAACTTAGAATACTGCTACGGCCAACTTTCTAATAGTGATGTGCAACTTTTTCTTGTATCACATGGACGTGTAGTTTTCCTGCTAGCACCTAGGCCAAACCACCCCTGCTAGTGAGATGTACAACTTTAGCGTCCTGTCTATATGCAACTTTTCACTATCCTCATGAATGTAGAGTTTTCACCATCAAACTATCCTACCTGTGAGATGTGCAACTTCGTATGTTGGCCCGGCCAACTGCCTGGCGGACTTGTGCAACTCCGTATATTGCTTCCGCCAACTGAAACTACATATCCACAACAAGGGAGAGGAAGGAGTTGCACATCGACTAATAAGTTGTTGCCGTGAACAACGGACTAAGTTGCACATAGCATTGGTAGGGGGGTGGGCAGGGTGTGCAAAGCATGAAAAACTACACATCCACGAGTAAGGATGAGGGTTGCACATCGACTACTAGGTTGTTGGCCGGGGCAGTAGACTAGTTGCACATTACGTTCTCATGGTTGGTAGGTTGCAACCTCATAGAAAATTGGATCATGCAGCTACAAAAACTAAGTTTGTAAAAAAAGTTGCACCATTCAGTACTAAAGTTGCATAATGCAGTACTAAAGTTGCACCATATAGCACCAAAGTTGGCATCAATTTATTTTCCGTCAAAACATACTCATGGGGAATCTAGTTTCAAAGATTTCGCCGCGAGGAATCCAGCGGTGAAGACGGATCTGAATTTGGATCCACGGTTTGAAAGATATGACTTTTTAAAAATTTGAAAATCCAAAATAAGCGCCACATGCACACTCATCAGACAAGGAATCTCTTGCTCACGTGAATATGTCATTACTATCTGTCATGTCATGTATAAACACAAAATTCTAGACCACAACACTGCATGCATGCATATGTGAGAGCCCAGCCGCTCAATTTCGCTAATTAGTGCGTATGCATTTTTTAGAATTCAGGAACACTTTATTCAGTGCCTTTAGCCCAGGAATGCTCCTATAACTTCCGGCGGGCCGAGCCCAATAGTGTTCTCTTCGCAAACTCTGGTCGTTATTTTTTCTATTGTGATGCTCGCTCCTCTGAAAAATAAAAATTTGTTGGTTCAATGAAACAAAATCAACTAGTAGTATTTTCGCCAAACTGAAAAAAAAATGTACGTTAAAAAAATGTTCGTGGATTACTAGAATGTTCATGAGTTTTTTTAATAAGATTAAAAATATATCATGGATTTTAAAAATGTCCAGGAGCTATTGATGAACAATTCCGCAGATTTAACAATGTTTCTGAATTTGAAATGTTTAGGAATTATAAAAACCTTCATGAGGTTAAAAAATATTCATCAAATTAGACAAATCTGTGTGAATATAAAAAAATGAATTTTGAAAGGTTTAATGACTATCTAAAATGTTCAGGCATTTCACAAAATGTCCTTGAGGTTTAAATAATACAAAAAATACCAAACTATTAATCAATTAAGAAGTCAAGTAAAAACTTTATGAATTAAAAATGGCGACAATAAAAAATTGAAGAGAAAAAAGGAAAAGGTAAAAGTAACAAAAAGGTTGACGAGGTAGGGTGGTTTATTTTTGAGCGGTTTTCCAAAGGGTATAGCGAGCAAGTGTGGTTTTTCGCGTGGCTTTCACTATTTTCAGCGGGTTACTTCTAGAATCACTATTCGTTGCATGTTGCTTCGAGTAGTGGACAAACATGCATCGTGTGCGATGCGCCAGAGTCCATTAGTGGGTTTCACTTGTTTTTTTTACGGTTTATGATCTAATTCATTCGGGATTTCGCTTCTTGAGGTCTTATTTCTTTGTACTTTCTTCTAATTTATTCCTTTTCCTTTCTCAGTTTTGGGTGGTTTTCTGTATTTGTTTGGGTTTCCTTTATTCTTCCATTTTGTCCTTTTACACAAATTTGTTTCTATTTTTATTTAGATTCCCCCCTTTTCATTTTATTAAATATATTTCATTTTGTATACATGAACATTTTGAAAAGATAGGATGAGCATTTCTAAATATGGAGTGCTTTTTAAAATAAATGCAGATTACTGTAAATATGCCTTTTGAAAAATGCATGATATATATTTTTTGAATACATGTCAAACATTTTTCAAAACACAAGTAATATTTGTAAGTTCCTAATGAACATTTTTACGTACATAGCGAACATTTTCCCAATACAGGGGAAAACACATTTAGCAAATTCTTTCAATTTTCTATATGTTAAACTTGTCTTAAGAATATATTTTAAGAAAGTACAAAAATATTTCTTAATGATTTTTCTAGAAGTTCGAAGTTTATTGGGTCATTGTTATGGGGACCCATATAGGACGCGTGGGCATTCACGTACCTATTTGACGCTTAAGTCTACCACACTTAGGAACTAGAGTTCCCTAAAAAAACCTTAGGGACTAGAGTTGGCCCTAACGGTCGGGAAGTCAAAAAAGTTCACAAACTTTTGGAAAGCTTCACGAATTTAAGAAAAACGTAAAATAAATTTTTTTTATAATTCACGAATTTAAGAACAATTGTATATAAAAAGTTCAGAAATTACAAAAATTTCATGAAATTTTGAAAAAAACGTTCACAGAAAATAAATAAAGTCACGAATTTGAAAAAAGTTAAAGAATTTAATTTTTTAATGAATTTGAAAAACATCATGACGTTGGCAAACAATTCAGAAATTTAATAAAAAAATGTTCATCAATTTAATATATTTTTTCAAGAATTTGAAAAAAAACTTCACAAATTTGAAAAATAATTGTGTTTGAAAAAGCTTCCCAATTTTAGAAAAAATGCAAAGATTATGAAAAAGTCCACGAGTTTGAAAATGAAATGTTTGGCAAAAGTTCACAAATTTAAGAAAAGTTAACAAATTTGACTTTTTCTGAGGAATTTGGGAACAGTTCATGAATTTGAGAAACAATAGAATTCATCAAATATAAAATATAATTAAAAAGAAAAATAAAATAATGAGAAAAATCTCCAAAAAAAGACAAAGGCCATCCTAAGAACGGACGAGCAGAAATAAAAAAAACAGCCAGGAAATGAAACGAAAAATAGAAGCAGACTAACCCTACAGTATCAAATGGGCCAGCAATTTAGGTCGGGATGTGCTCCATGTACGAATAAGCCTCTATTTGACGCGTAAAGCACCAAATGAGAAAATGGTTCTTTTTTTTTGCTCATTTTACATTTTTTTAGTTTCCCCCTTTTTCTTTTCGTTTTTGTTCTTTTCTTTTTCAAATATTATTTTCCTATTACTTTTTGTTTCTTTTTTTCTTCTTAGTTTTTCTTTTTTCTCGTTTTGATGAACGTTTTTTAATCATGAACATCTTTTAGTTCACCTAATTGAAAAAAATCCATCTTATTCAGAAAATGTTCATGAATTCAAAAGTTATTCACCATAATTTTAAAAAAGTTCATCCATTTTCAAAAATTCATCAGATTTCTATGAAATATTCTGGAATCGAAAATCTGGTCGTCAAGTTCAAACAAATGAAAAATGTTCATCAAATTAAAAAAATGTTCATGAAATATAAAATATATTCATTGGATTCAAAAAAATTCCATCAAATTCAAACAATGTTCGTCCATTTTTTTTAAAGTTCATCCCATTTTCATAAAATGTTCTTGAAATGATAATTTGTTTGTCAAATTAAAAAAATTCATCTGATATTTTTTTAATTACATTTGAATTGACGACCATATTTTGAAATCTTGAACATCTTTTAAAATCACGAACATTTGTCAATTTCATGAACATTATTCCCGGACGTTTTTTGGCTCCTTAATTTTTTTCAAAACGCGCAATTGTTTTGAAATTTGGAACTTTTCTGAAATTCAGAATTATTTAAACAAGAAACTATAAAACAAGAAAATAGTGAGCATCTTGTGCCGCTCATGGGCCGACCTAGATGGGTGCGCAGGGAAGCGGTGGGTGCGCGCTCGTCGGCTACGGGTGCATGCTGCGCCAAATAGGAGATCCGGAATCACTAATTGGGTAGCAGTCCTTCTAAAGATCACTTCTACCTTCCCAGGTTGCGACAAGTGGCGCGCTGCATGCGCGTCACTTGTTGCAATATGGGAGTTTTCCTTTTTTTCATAGATCTATTTATTCAAAATGTTTTATCTCATAAACCGTGTATTTAAATCTCGAACCGTTTTCACTGTTGGATTCCTCACTTTGAGATCTTCAAAATTAAATCCCACGTTGATAGGTTTTGATGAATTTTTTTCCATGAAAAAACCAGACAAAAAAACCGAATCGGAAGCAAACCCGTTCCGCAAGACGTTCCCGAGAGGCATGGCCGTGCCTCTCGCGGAATCAAACCCGTGCCTCCAGCAGAAGCAAAACTGTGCCTCTCGTGGAAAAAAAGAAAACACATTTTTTCGTTATCGAGAGGCACGACCGTGCCTCTCGTGGAAGCAAAACCGTGCCTCTCATGGAAGAGAAAAAAAAAAGAAAACACATTATTTTCTTTTTCCAAGAGCTCGCGGAAGCAAAACCATGCCTCTCTCGAAAGAGCAAAAAAAGAAAACACATTGTTTCCGTTTTCCAAAAGGCACGACCGTGTCTCTCGCGGAAGAAAAAAAACGTTTTTTTTTTGCGGAAAATCGAAAAGCTGAAAAGATCATCTAAAAGCCAAAAACTCATGCGGAAAAATAAAATAAAATTCGGAGGAAGCACCCCTTGTGGCAGCCTTCGTCACTCGGTCGCTAGCCTTAACTTAGTGGCGGTAGTGTTGCTTCCAGTTTTCCCTCAATAGGGCGGGACGGTCTGATTTTTGGGCAATTCTTTGTGGAGTCGCACGAGTAAGTCCCTTCAACGTTTTACTTGATTTGTCTTGTCTCTTTTTGTTTCTTTTAATATATGTTTCTTTCAATTTAAACTTTACTTATTGTAATTTTCAATTTTTTTTCTTTCCCTTGTTTCACTTTTTTTTCTTTTTCCATTTTTCAAATTGCATTTTTTACCCTTTTAAATGCGTGGACACCTTGTTTTTCAATTAAATGGCCATTGTTCTACTAATAAGCAAAAAATCTAAATGCACATTTAAAAAAACATTGACGTGAACACTTTAACAGAAACAATTAATATTTTCTGTTACAAGAACATGTTTTTAATAATACTTGAACACTTTTGAAAATCACATGGATATTCTTCTAAAGGTGTAACCATCTTTTAAATAACAAGATTACTTTTTGATATATGTGAACATTTTTATGTGTCCATAATTTTTTTATAACTTGTGAACAGATTTAAAATTGCATGAACCACTTTTAGATTCTATGATTGTTTTTAAAAATTTTATATTTTCCCTCCAAAATATGTGAATACTCTTTTAAAATTTAATATGCCATTTTTTGGAATATCTGAATATTTTTTAAACCAAGTAAAAGTGGAATTAAAATGTAACGCAATAAAGGAAAAAAAAATGGTGGGGCGAGCACGAACTAGCTGTCACTTGGTTTCCTCGCTCGTTGTCGATTACCCAATGGCCCGGGCGGCCCAAGTGAGCGGCCACGGTCTAAGCGGCGCATATGCAACCTCTATGTGGTGCATCCAGTACCCTAAAAAATTATGGTGTGTCCAGCCGTTGTCACGGGTCGCGTGTTGGGCGTTTCCCTAGATTTCATTTTATTTTTATATTTTTACATGTTTTCGGGTTTTATATGATTTTTCATTTTTTTCGGCTTTTCGGCTTTCGCCCGGTTTTCCTTTGGATTTGTAGAGAAAATAACAAAAAAATTGCACGAAAAAATTGTGCTTTCACAGGAAGCACATGTTTGCTTCTTATGGAAGCACAAATTTGCTTCCGTGAGAAGCACAGATGTGCGTCTTGAAAAGGAAAAACGCATTTTTTTTTCTTTCACGAGAAGTGCAGATTTGCTTCTCATGGAGGCACATATTCGCAAAAAAAGAGGCACATATTTGCTTCCGCGAGAAGCATAGTTGTGCCTCTTCTTTGTTTTTTTTGCTTCCATGAGATGCACATATTTGCTTCTCGTGGAGGCACATATTTGCTTCAGCGAGAAGCACAACTGGGCTTGTCTGAGAAGGGAAACTGTCTTTTTCTTTGCTTTCACGAGAGGCACAAATTTGCTTCTCGTGGAGGCACCGATTTGCTTCTGCGAGAAGCACAGGAAAGGAAAAAGAAAAACTGTGCTTCCGGCTCCAGGTTTGTTTCTTCATTTCTTTCATGAAAATAAAAGTTCATCAAAACCTAGGATCTAGCTTCGAAGATCTCGCCACCAGATCCAATGATTTAAACAGTTCATGATTTGGATATATGGTTTAAGAGATAAATCATTTTTGGATAATGAATCTACGAAAAAAAAGGAAAACTCCTAGGTTGCAACAAGTGTGCAGTGTGCCACGTGTCACCGCCTGAGAAGGTGGGTGCGACCTTTATAAGGTGTACCCTTTAATTAATGATTTCGCCAATATTATCGTTATAACATTTTATAGCGTCCCTCGTAGAACGTCCACAACCCCTGGTTCGCTAGGACGTAAGGGAACCTGGTCCATCCCCCACCCTTTTTGGGAACCTAAAGTTCCCTTTGGTTTTCTGCGCGGGGTTCCTTTTTTGTTATTTGTTTCTTTTTTCTTTTGTTTTTATTTTAAATTTTTTGGAGATCACTAAATAATTTCTAATTTTCTAATTTCATGAACATTTTTTAAGTTCATGAATTTTCCAAATCTATGAACTTTTATTTTCACAATTTGCTAACTTTTTTCAAGTGTGTGAACTTTTTTCAAATAAGCGGACTTTTTCAAAATCCATGATCGTTTTGAAACCTATGAACTTTTTTTGAATCGTTGACCTTTTTCCAAATTCTATATTTTCTTATTTTTAGATGAAGCAACAAAGGTGGTGTTGGTCCCTAGAGCCGTACAAATTCTTCCAAGTATAGAAGGTATTGCAGTAGAAACAACAGTTGTTGATTAGAGCTTGTACACATTATAAGGAAAGTTTTAATTTCATTCAACTGGTGTGCAGGTAGATGATTTTGAAAGGAAAAATGACTCATTCTTTAAGCCTTTCTTCTCCCCGGCCTTATATGCTCCTTTTAGTTCAGCTCAAGATTTTAGTTGCAAGTTTTCTACAAAAAAAGTGAAAATAAACTATTTGTCAGGTGAACATTAGTTGCTCATCTTATTATCGTTCTTCTGTTGTGAATGCTCATCCGCAGATCCATACCTCAATACTGACGCCGACATCATGTCTCGGTTCAATCATGAAGAAGTCTTTGTTTCGGACCCCGTTAATTTTCCCATTGTGACCACTATGATGCTACTTCAAGCTTTTCTTGTGTGGACTATGCATCTTTCCCACAGTGTGACATGTAGATATTTAAAATTGGAAGTTGGCACAATCGCACGACAAGATGAGAGAACATGATATAGATGATTATGCATCAACTTATTTCTATCTTCAACATGATGATTGTTTTTATCTCTTTGGGTGCTATTGTTGTCTTGGAACTTTCATATGAACCTCTGTTTCTTTCCTTCGGTTGTCTACTTGAGCCAAGCCATGCCAGTTCATCAAACCGTTCACGCCCAACTGTGTGTTGCATTGCAATTAATCTTGCTTCAACATAAGGGAATTGGGTGATGAACGTAGGTGCTATCAGGCTATGGTGTACTTAAATTAGCCGATCAATTGCTCAAAACTCCATTTTGATCCCTTGTGCATTAGGAGCCTCTAAATTAATTGAACTAAGGCATTATGAGTTTAGGACACAATTGGTCTTCTATGAATCTTCATTAATTGATTGATGTTATAACAACAAATTCAAGTTCTGAAATCAACATATCCAGTATCTTTCATTTATATTTGTTTCACAACATGCTATTGCAAGCCATGAGGACTTATTTTAATAGGGGAAGGGTCCTGAATGACCAAAAGTTGTATTATTAGAAATAAAACAAATTCAGCTCATGCACGGACTCAAAGAAAGATGAAATTACATTCTGGTCCATGCAAGGGAGGCGCTGATACTCACCCTGTGCGTTCGGTTTAATTCGGTTTACATGGTTCGGTTTATACGGTTTTTTGGTTGGTACGGTATTAATACTTTGGTAAATACGGCATGAAAATAAAATACGGTTCGGTTTCGGTATATACCAAATTATTTCGGTATGGTTTCGGTATATACCATAAAAACCAAAGTTGACGCAAATTTGAAAATGACGTAATAATAATTTGCAAATTTATGACTCAAAACACATACTATTTACACAAATAGTATATGACTACATATATAAGTATATGTGAATGCTTTGATTCATATGTTGATGGTTATGGACGTGCTTAGCATTTTAAAAGGAGAAAATGACTATGTTATAAGAAAAATTTACGTGCTTAGTAGTGAATTTAACTCATGTACAAAAAAAATGACAACTTTTATGGTTCTTCATCTCAAGAAATATAAATTTATTTTTTACTTTGGTTTATTCGGTTAACCATTCGGTTTTTCGGTATATACCATAAAAACCGAAGTTCAAATCGGTATGAAAAGTTCATACCATACCGAAACCAGAAACCATAAAAACCATAAAATCGGTTCGGTTCGGTTTATTTTCGGTATGGTTATTTTGGTTCGGTTTTCAAATGTACAAAGTGAGCTGATACACTTGTTGATGAATAATCCTTGATGCCCAAGCTCCAAATGGGTGACATTTGGCTAGAGAAACCCTGGAGAAAGTCGAGAAGAAATCACACCTTGCGCACCACCACCCCCTTCTTCCGCCATTCGACTTCGACATTTAAGCCAGTTTCTGTGACATTTATCCACACTACGACCGCAAAACAATCACAAGCAACATAAGAGAAAAGCCAAGATATGATTTATTCCAAAAGAAAACCCTACGTAAACCCTACACCTATACATATGGCACAAGATCAATTACCCCCTACCGCTCATGTATGATCAAACATTTAAAGAGTTAGGAGTAATGTGTCATTATCTATATGCAAACAGCTAAATTTTCACCGGATACAAAGTTTTTTACTTGCACATTTTGTATGGCATTTGTTAAAGAAGAATAACAACATTGTTTATCAATTACAACTCTAAAAAGTGTGCATCAAATTTATTTCTATGAATTTTGCTTAGTCAAAGTTCGAGATGTGCATTGCACATGCAAGCTTACTAGTCTCTAAAGAAAAGAAAAGGTAAATTAGCATGGCGCTTCTCTCCCTTTCTCTCTCCTCCTCCCAGGTCTTGAAATCACTCTGAGTTCTCCGAGTTCTTCTCTTATTCTCCCCTTCTCCTCTCACAGCTGAATTGTCGCAGTGGGGATGGGAGAGGAGGGCGGGTCGTCGTTGTAGACAGTACCTTTATAGTGTGCTTTACGTTTAGATTTATGAGGTGACTACCAACATGCCATGGAGAAGATTGGCACTGTCGCTCCCGAGCGATGCGAGGTGTATGCCTTCCTCTTCCACCAGCTCCCGCCCATGATGGATGGAAGCTCGCGCAGGTGGATCTGGTGATGACTTTGTAAAAATAATCTCGTTTTGGGTTGTGCATTTGAATAGCTCTGGAGCTGCTCCTCTCTTATCTCTTTAACACCACAGTGGCGAAAAAGGAGAGGATCCCGGATCTGAATCTAGTTTTCTTGGATCCAACAAGTCCAGGAAATTTTGGCTCACATCGGTACATCCTCGCTTGTTCTTCCTTTGCATCAACCTCTGCCGCAAGAGTTATGGGTCAAACTATGGACAGGCGAGTGATTTGGGTAGCTAGGACACAACACTTGCCTTAGGTGGTTCTGTAGGCAATCTATGATGCCTCCATTATCAAGATCTAGGATGGAGGCCCTTATTTCCTTGCCATGTATTGCGAAGGTTGTGATCGGAGAATGTGGGCATAGACTCTCTAGTGAGGTCATAGAATGATTCAGGAGTCGACAACTTTCTTGTTTTTCTTTTGTGGTACTAGATGTAACTTAGTAGGACTTGTTTGTTCTCATTTGGGATCTTCTATGCAATATTATAAAACTTTTGCTTTTATAAATGCTAGCTATGGGACCTTCATGTCCTTTTCCATGTTAAGTTGTTCACACCTAACTGCGTGTTACATTGCAATTAATCTTGTGTAGGACCTTGAGAAGAGGTGTCTAGAGGGGGGGGGGGTGATTAGACACTAAGTACCAAAGTTGCAGTTTTTAAGTTTCCTTAAGTTTAAGTGGAGTTTAGGCACAATTTCAACATTCACAATACATATCGAGCAAGCATGCAAAGAGTATATGAGCAGCGGAAAGTAAAGCATGCAACTTCCAAGAATGTAAAGGGAAAGGTTTGGAGGATTCAAACGCAATTGGAGACACGGATGTTTTTGGCGTGGTTCCGATAGGTGGTGCTATCGTACATCCACGTTGATGGATACTTCAACCCACGAAGGGTAACGGTTGCGCGAGTCTGAAAGTGTAACTAATCCCCGGGTGGTTTTGGTAATTAATAACAACATATATATCATTGAACTAATAGTTACTTGAGAATCATTTCAGAAAGTTCAGTGATATGGGTATGGCAAGGACTGAAGAAGTGGACCCCTCAAATGCTAAGGCAAGCATTGGCAAAAGCTCAAGACTCCATTTTGGTTTAGTGATCCAAGATCACATTGAGTCCATAGGAAAGCCAATACTATTAAAGGGATGAGGTTATGATAATGATCTGGTTGCTCAAAGTGCTTAGTGATACATCTCCTAAACTATCGGCAACTTTCACCGCCATATACACTCATAAGTAATCTCGGTCACACCGATATTCCAAACCAGTCACACCGAGATGAACCACCTCAGCTATAAAGCCAAACCCTAGAAATCTCGGATTTTCGATTCGAACTTCGGTCTCACGAAACTTGAGTTGCCAAGCTTCAGAACATACATCATCAAATCGGTGTCACCGAGATGATGAAGTCGATCCCACCGAGATTGGCAAGCTCTTGTCTTTACACGAATCGGACTAACAGAGATTGTATTTTCGGTCCCACTAAAAATCCCAACGTTCACATGATTTGAACTTTCGGTCTCACCGAGTTGTCAACTTCGGTCCCACCGAGATTGGTCAAATGTGTGTAGCGGTTGGATTTTGTGTGGAGGCTATAAATACCCTCCACCCCTCTTCATTCGTGGAGAGAGCCATCGAAAAGAACTACCACTCCTACCTTACATTTACGAGAAGAGAACTACCTACCCTTGTGTTGAGATCAAGTTGCTCCACTCCCACCATATGAAGCTTGATCTCTAGCCTTCCCAAGTTGCTTTCCACTCAATCCTTTCTTCCACCACAGCCAAATCGGTGAGGAGAGTTGAGTGTTGGGGAGATTATCATTTGAAGCACAAGAGCAAGGAGTTCATCATCATCAACACCATCTATTACCTTTTGGAGGTGGTGCCTCCTAGATTAGTTAGGTGTCGCTTGGGAGCCTCCGTCGAGATGTGGAGTTGAACCAAGAAGTTTGTAAGGGCAAGGAGATCGCCTACTGTGAAGATCTACCCCAAGTAAGGCTAGCCCTCCGTGGGCGTGAGGCCATGATGGCATAGACAAGGTTGCTTCTTCGTGGACCCTTCGTGGGTGGAGCCCTCCATGGACTCTCGCAGCTGCGTTACCCTCCGTGGGTTGAAGTCTCCATCAGCGTGGAAATGCGATAGCACCACCTATCGGTACCACGAGAAAAATCACCGCGTCTCCAAAATTGCGTTTGCTCTTCTCCACCTCTCTTTACTACATGTGCAATTTACTTTCCGCTGCCTATACTCTAGAATTGCATGTGTAGGGTGATGCTTGACTTGATCATTATTGTGAATCTGCCAAAAACTTGTCTTTGTCAAAAGGCATAATTTTTATATTGTCAAGTAGTCTAATCACCCCCCTCTAGACATACTTTCGATCCTACAAGTGGTATCAGAGCTTTGGTCTCCATTGTATTGGTTTCCATTGCATTGGACTCCATAAGCTTGGTTTCACAACCTAGGAGAGTATGGCGTCTAGTGAGGGTAATTTTCGTAGAGGTCCTTACTTTGATGGTACAAACTTTGCTAGTTGGAAGCATAAAATGAAAATGCATATTCTTGGCCATAACCCAGCTGCATGGGGCATTATTTGTGTTGGTATGCAAGGTGAATTCTTGAGGAAGGAAAAGTTCGGATCGCGGGCTTCTAGCGGAAGAATTGCGGATGTTGCAAAACAATGCTCAAGCTTGTGACATTCTCTTCAATGCCTTGTGTCCCGAGGAGTTCAACAAAATCAGCCGTCTTGAGAATGCAAAAGAGATTTGGGATACTTTGGTTGAAATGCACGAAGGTATCGAGTCCGTAAAGGAATCAAAGCTAGATGTTCTTCAAGGTCGACTTGACAAGTTCAAGATGAAGGAAGGTGAAGGAGTTTGAAATGTACTCTAGGCTTGCTCTCATCACAAATGAGATTGCCGGCTTAGGAAGCGAAGAAATGACCGACCGATTCATCATCAAGAAGATTCTCGAGCTTTGGATGGAAAGTATGACACCGTGTGCACTTTGATCCAAATGATGCCAAACTACAAGAATCTCAAGCCAACCAAGTCATTGGAAGAATTGTTGCTCATGAGATGACACTTAAGGATAAGGAAGAGCTTCACAACAAGTCAAGTGGTGCTTACAAAGCTACAAGTGATGCTCCCACAACCTCAAGTGACAAGCTAGTTTCCAATGAAGAGATAAGCCTAATGGTCAAGAACTTCACAAATTCTACAAGAGTAGAAGCAAAGAGAGAAGCTCAAAGTCTAGATCATATGATGAAAAGAGATCTTCTAGTCGTGATCGAAGCTGCTACAATTGTGGAAGACCGGACACTACTCAAATGAGTGCTCGGCTCCCCACAAGAGAAGAGAAGAATCTCCAAGAAGAAGAAGCTCAAGAGATGAGTCACCTCGGAAAGAGAGAAGGAGTAGAGATGATCGTTATGAGCGAAGACCCTCTCGGAGAAGCAAGGATTCGGAGAGGAAAGACAAGTCATCAAGGAGCTACACAAGAAGAAAGCATCAAGCTTATGTAGGTGAATGGGTCTCGGCTCCGACTCGACAATCAATCCGAAAGAAGCTATCACTCCAACTCCGACTACTGATCAAGATGAAGGTGTTGCGGTCTTGCTCTCGTGTCCTCCAACTCCAACTCCTATGACTTATTTGATTCACCAAATAAGGGAATTGGAAGATGCTTCATGGCTAAAGGCCCCAAGGTATCACACCCTGAATTCATTGACTTTGATAGTGATGAGGATGACTTGCTTGGTGAAGATGAGCTCTTACATGATAAATCTAGTGAGCCTAGTAATAATGAGCATGCTAGTAGTCTTTATAGTCGAGAAGAGTCGAATGACAATGCTATGAAGGAGATTGAGCGTCTAACTAAAGAACTAAACACTCTTAAGTTAGCTCATGAAACAACTCAAGAAGATCATAGAGAGCTCCTAAGATCTCATGAGAAGCTACGCTTCGAGAAGCTCACTCTAGAGCAAGAACATGAGTTTCTAAAAGCAATCAATGACGATCTTGAAGAAGAGTTCTTCATATCTTGCCAAACGACTTCTCTTGTCTAATTTCTTGCCACCCATTAAAACTAAGCATGACAAGCATAAGAGAAATTCTTCATCTAGTAGTAACAATAACCATGCTAAATCCAATATTGTTGCTTCTAGTAGTTCTCTTGATTCCACTAACAATGTTTCAAGCCAAGTTACACTTCAGCAAGAAAATAGTTTATTGAAAGGGATTATAGAAAAGGTGTCTACAAGAGCCTTGCGGAAGCAAGAACTTTGAGAAATTGTTACTTAAGCAAGGAAGGCACCGGAAGAATCAAGGAATTGGTTTTGAGCGAAAGTTCAACGCCGATGGTGTTGAATGGGAAGAAGGTCAATATCCTACTCCACAGTTTGTTCTTCAAAAGGAGAAGTATGATCCTACTTCTTCCAATGTGGAACAAGCTCAAGATGACCTTCCACCACAAGACCACAAGCTAAAAGGCAAGGACAAGCTTCAAGAGGAGATTGATGCATTTGTTGAAGCACCTCAAGCCATGGTCAAGTGGGTTCCCAAGGAAACGTCAAGTTCTACTTCGTCAAGCTCAACTACAACCCCAAGGATTCCCATCAAGATGATGTGGATCCCGAAGAAGAAGAACTAGAGAGTTCTTGAGGGTGACTCCGCCAACATACTTCACTCACATTCATTTTGGCAAAAACTTGTGCAACCAACTTCCACATTATGCACTAGTTCATGGAGTCACAAACCCTCTTGTTGGTAAGTCAAGGGACAAGGTAATCATTGCTTTCATGGACATCATTTATTGTGAACTTCAATCTATGTCCATGGATATCCTTGTTTGTTCCTTGTGGGACTAACCCATGTAGGTATTGAAAGTGCCCGAATCCAAAGGATAGCTCCAAACTCTTGATGATCTTCATCAACATTGAGCATCCACATCTTCAACATCTACATGAAGTCTTCTACGACAACCCAAGGTTAGTTTGACCCTTTAAAAGGGGTTCTCACATCTAGGGGGAGCTTCGCTCTAAAGAATTGAGCTAAAGCATCTTCAAATGATGTGAACACATCAATGCTTTATGTAAAAGTGGTAACCCCACTTGTGCTTAAAACGATGAGTATGACCTATGATCAAATGTTCTCATTTGACTCCTAAGTCAATATACTCATATAAAGATGACCTAGTCATCGACAAATTGTGTGATAGTAGCTAGAGTTTTGATTGTGCATGTTTGACACATATTTCATTTGCTATCTTATTGTGTGAGCATGTTGGATGCATGATTTTATCCATTCAAGGACATCCATTTGTTGTTTTGGTTGTTTTGATTTTTCGACCAAATGGATGGACAAGAATGCCTAAGTATCTCCCTAGCTATCTATGCTTTCTTGTCTCAAATTCTATTCATGCTTACATCACAAACTTTGAACAAGTCATTTTGGACCCTCCGGTGAGGAGCACTCGAGCCACCGATCCGACAAGGGCTAACTTCCAAACCTTCTAAGTGATTTGGTCAGGCCAACCCACTCAAACTCGGTCGAACCGAAAGCATTTAGATTGATCTAGGTTTTCACCTCGGTGAAACCGAGTTGTGATTTTCGGCGTGACGAAGTGCATAATCGCTGCAGTTATTCATCTCGGTGACACCGAGTTTACAACTTCGGTCCCACCGACAACAAAGGGTATATATACTCAGAGGGCGCGCGTTGATTTCTCCTTCAAACGCTTCGCCCCACACCCTTCTTTGCCGTCATACTGGTCTCCGGATCGTCTCCGTAAATGCGCTTTGTGCGCCCTCGCCGCAGTCTCCGTCGCCGTCAGCGGACATCTTCTCCGCGCCGTTGCCGCCGTGAAGAAACTCCACCAAGTTAGGGTGAGTTTGATCCCACTCGTGCTCCCATCTCCGATTCAATGCACGTTTGGTTTGCCTAGAATCTTGCCACGATTGAAATCTTCCTGTACACAGTTAGTTCTTTTGGACTAGATTCGAGTAAAAGTTTTAGGGTTAGGTTTCCGCGAACACATCTCGGTGAGACCGATTTTACATTCTCGGTATGACCGATTTGGCCTATGGCCATTACTTCGCACCTTCGGTCCAACCGAAGTTGTGCAAATCGGTGTGACGAAATGAGGATTCTGTGAAACTCTAGTGTTTTCGGCAGGAACGAAACCCACTTCGGTCCAACCGAAAGTGGTGTGAAAGCTTCTGTTTGAACACTTCGGATTCACCGAATTTTAAACTCGGTCTGACCGAAATGTCTTCTGTGAAAACCTAATACTAGAATTTGAACTCATTTTCTTGCAAAATCTTCTGCAGTTTGTGATGACTCTTCTTCTCTGCCTATACCTTATCTATTCACAGGTTGTCAGCCATGTCAGATGCCAGTGATAGTCAGAACAGGTCAGAGACACGCATTGCAGATATTCCAGAGGTAGGCACTAGTCCTGATCCCAGCAGCTCATCAGATGATGGTGAGAGGAGTACACCAAGTGGTTTACCTCCTGCAGCCACCAGAGCTAGAAAGAAGAGGAACTCAGATGATGAGGATTCTGATTTTGTCATTGAGGAAGAGGTCACCTCAAAGCCCAAGAGGAAGGTTGTTGCCAAAGAGCCTCAAGGTCAGCAAACTAAGAAGGGCACCAGAAAAGTCAAGCAGTCCACTGTTGCCAAGAAGCTGAGTTTGGAAGAAGAAACTACAAGCAAGGTGAAGAAAACTTCCAAGAGAAAGAGATTAGTGCATGATGGTGCAGCGAGAAGATGAGGATGAGGAAGCACCCAGCCTCCTCGAAGCCTAAGCTCATGGGTGATGCCATCGAGTGGAGCCACTTCAAAGCCCAAGCAATCTGCTCCGATCAAGGCAGCTCCAAGAAAACTTCTTGCCAAGCCCAAGAAGACGATCGAGAACATCCCAAAGATCGAGAAGAACAAAGATGATGTGCCACCAGTATGTCGGATGATGAAGCACCGTTTTCTTTGAAACTTCGACGAAACTGCCACTACATAATGATGCTCATCCTCAAGTGAGAACATGAAGGAAAGGAAAGATAGAGGTCTCGGGCTATGGAGACAATCGACCCATATGCCGTGAGGAGAAGAACTGCTGTTGATCCCAGATTTCACACGAGAGAGCAGCAGGACTTCTATGAGACCGTCTTGATGGACAAGAAGCCCATAGTTGCGAGACACACGATATGTTGATTGGAAGTATATTGACAATGAAAACACGAGACTTCTTTCCACATGTGCATGAAAGCTTCACTTGCATGTGGTGTTGCGGACTTTGTGGGTCGAAGTTGACAAATTGGAGCGATGAGATGATTATGCAATTCTATGCCACAGCTCACTTCTACCCGGATGGAAGGATTGTATGGATGATGAAGGCCAAAGATTTTCTTCAACTTGTTGAAGAATGGGCAGAACTTCGAATGCTCCAAGACAAAGAGAGGATGATATTGATGTATATGGTATTCCAAGAAGAATCATGAATCCATGAAGAACATGTACAAAGAGGTTCGGCTAAGGATTTGGGAATCTGGAAGCTCGGCTCGATGTACTATCTCCAGCAGGTCTACCTACCACTAACACTATTACGAGGCATACCTTGATGCCCAAGTCCGAGATCATCGCATGATCGGAGGATACTCTATCAACATGCTGCATATACTTGATGAGAGAGCACCTTTCAAGGTGATGGACTTGATAGTTGAGACCATCAAGAGGACTGCGGTGACGAGAAAAGGTCATGTGGATTTGCCCGCATATTCGGATGCTTATCAATGCCAAGTTTGGCACGGGCACATACTTGTTGGATAGAGCACACTTACCACTGCAGCTGAGCATGAGGATAATGTTGTTGTGATGGATGAGGAGGATCCAACATCGCTTGAAGGTCAAGCCAAGATTAAAGCTGCCAAGAAAGCCAAAGTCGACAAGGAAGCGGCGGCAGCAGCTAAACCAAAGAGTGTCGGAGAGCAGCTCCTTGAAGCTACCCAAAGGATTGAACAACGCTGGCCAGCATTGTACAATCTCGGGAGAGCCTAGAGAGGATTGTTGAAGACAAGATCCACGCTCTGGATGTGAAGTCGATCAAGTGCAAGTGATGTCAACAAGCTTGAGGCGGACATTGAGGAAGCAAAGAGGAGAAGGAAGAGCTTATCGTGAGATGCAGGATGACTTAGTCCAGGATGCTTATCAACAGATCGCTCCGGTTCCCACAGGACCCGATCATTGCTATTCTAGTGACAGACACGGGACTACAGCTTCAAGACCTCCACAGTTCCATCAGTTGCTCCAACTCCAGCTCCAAAGGACCACTCCTCCAAAGCCTGACATCACCAAGTCTTCGCCGATGCTGCCATATCAACTCCAACATCAACCCAGACAGAGCCGCCAAAGAGTCCCCAAGTGGCGCTTAGCTCTATGCCTTTTGAACTTTTGGTAACTTGTTGCCAAAGGGGAGAAATTGTATAGATCATAGGACTTCGAGAGAGAGTGTTGTTGTCTTTGCGCTTTTGCTCTTTCATTCATTTGCGGTTTCTTTGAGATACTTTTGGTTTTGAGACATTCAAAGTGTTTGATACTACGTTTGATCCTACTTTAATGAGTGCTTGGTCGTACTATGCTTTAATGTGTGCTTAATGCTCATCCTATGCTATTCTTATCTTGTATGACCATTTACTCATGTCTTGGTGATTGGGTGCATCTGTTCATTCTTATCATTTTGTGCGCTCCACCAAGATGTATGTGACATGGAAGAGTGACCCATGATCCTAATCGATTGTGCATTTGCATTCAAGCATAAATCTTAAATAATGCACAAATTTAGGGGAGCTCTTACTTATCACATACTTCTCAAAGCGACGATATTATTCATTGATTATATCCTTTGTCGAGCTTTGATCTATATGTTGTCATCAATTACCAAAAGGGGAGATTGAAAGTGCAACTAATCCCGGTGGTTTTGGTAATTAATAACAACATATATATCATTGAACTAATAGTTACTTGAGAATCATTTGAGAAAGTTCATTGATATGGTTATGGCAAGGACTGAAGAAGTGGACCCTCAAATGCTAAGGCAAGCATTGGCAAAAGCTCAAGACTCCATTTTGGTTTAGTGATCCAAGATCACATTGAGTCCATAGGAAAGCCAATACTATTAAAGGGGATGAGGTTATGATAATGATCTGGTTGCTCAAAGTGCTTAGTGATACATCTCCTAAACTATCAGCAACTTTCACCGCCATATACACTCATAAGTAATCTCGGTCACACCGATATTCCAAACCAGTCCACACCGAGATGAACCACCTCAGCTATAAAGCCAAACCCTAGAAATCTCGGATTTTCCGATTCGAACTCGGTCTCACGAAACTTGAGTTGCCAAGCTTCAGAACATACATCATCAAATCGGTGTCACCGAGATGATGAAGTCGGTCCCACCAAGATTGGCAAGCTCTTGTCTTTGCACGAATCGGACTAACAGAGATTGTATTTTCGGTCCCACTGAAAATCCCAACGTTCACATGATTTGAACTTTCGGTCTCACCGAGTTGTCAACTTCGGTCCCACCGAGATTGGTCAAATGTGTGTAGCAGTTGGATTTTGTGTGGAGGCTATAAATACCCTCCACCCCTCTTCATTCGTGGAAGAGCCATCGAAAGAACTACCACTCCTACCTTACATTTACGAGAAGAGAACTACCTACCCTTGTGTTGAGATCAAGTTGCTCCACTCCCACCATATGAATCTTGATCTCTAGCCTTCCCAAGTTGCTTTCCACTCAATCCTTTCTTCCACCACAGCCAAATCGGTGAGGAGAGTTGAGTGTTGGGGAGATTATCATTTGAAGCACAAGAGCAAGGAGTTCATCATCATCAACACCATCTATTACCTTTTGGAGGTGGTGCCTCCTAGATTGGTTAGGTGTCGCTTGGGAGCCTCCTTGAGATGTGGAGTTGAACCAAGAAGTTTGTAAGGGCAAGGAGATCGCCTACTTGTGAAGATCTACCCCGAGTAAGGCTAGCCCTCCGTGGGCGTGAGCCATGATGGCATAGACAAGGTTGCTTCTTCGTGGACCCTTCGTGGGTGGAGCCCTCCGTGGACTCTCGCAGCCGTTACCCTTCGTGGGTTGAAGTCTCCATCAACGTGGAAGTACGATAGCACCATCTATCGGAACCACGAGAAAAATCACCGCGTCTCCAAAATTGCGTTTGCTCTTCTCCACCTCTCTTTACTACATGTGCAATATACTTTCCGCTGCCTATACTCTAGAATTGCATGTGTAGGGTGATGCTTGACTTGATCATAATTGTGAATCTGCCAAAAACTTGTCTTTGTCAAAAGGCATAATTTTTATATTGTCAAGTAGTCTAATCACCCCCCCTCTAGACATACTTTCGATCCTACAGAGTCCACGGAGGGCTCCACCCATGAAGTGTCCATGAAGAAGCAACCTTGTCTATCCCACCATGGTCGTCGCCCACGAAGGACTTGCCTCACTAGCGGTAGATCTTCACGAAGTAGGCAATCTCCTTGCCCTTACAAACTCCTTGGTTCAACTCCACAATCTTGTCGGAGGCTCCCAAGTGACACCTAGCCAATCTAGGAGACACCACTCTCCAAGAAGTAACAAATGGTGCGTTGATGATGAACTCCTTGCTCTTGTGCTTCAAATGATAGTCTCCTCAAACTCAACTCTCTCTCATAGGTTTTGGATCTCGTGGAAAGAATATTTGAGTGGAAAGCAACTTGGGGAAGGCTAGAGATCAAGATTCATATGGTAGGAATGGAATATCTTGGCCTCAACACATGAGTAGGTAGTTCTCTCTCAAAAATGTATCTTTGGAAGTGTAGGTTCGGTCGATGGCTCTCTCCACGAATGAAGAGGAGGTGGAGGGGTATTTATAGCCTCCACACAAAATCTAACCGTTACACACAATCTACCAAACTCGGTGGGACCGAATCGTTAAACTCGGTCAGACCGATTCAACAAACAATGTGACCGTTAGGGTTTTCGGTGGGACCAAAATGCAACTCGGTAAGACCGATATGGTTAGGGTTAGGGCATAACGTAATCTCGGTAAGACCGATTACACAAACTCGGTGAGACCGATTTTGGTAATAAGCTTTCTAGAGAGTTGGTCAAACAAACTCGGTTTGACCGATTACACAAAATCGGTGGGACCGATTTTGGTAATGAGTCAATCCAGGAAGTTTGCATTGTAATCTCGGTAGTACCGATTGCTCAAACTCGGTGGGATCGATTTTGGTAATGGACATACACAGAGAGATTACAATCCCATCTCGGTGAGACCGAGATCCCTATTGGTAGGACCAATTTGCCTAGGGTTTGTGGCAGTGGCTATGACTTTTGAAATCGGTGGCGCCGGATAAGAAGAATCGGTGTGACCGATTTTGGCTTTAGGTTTAGGTCATTGGTGGAAGTGGGAAAGTGGTTGAGGGTTTTGGAGCATATCATTAAGCACATGAAGCAAGAGGCTCATTAAGCAACACTTCATCCCTCCTTGATAGTATTGGCTTTTCCTATAGACTCAATGTGATCTTGGATCATTAAAATATAAAATGAAGTCTTGGGCTTGAAGCTTGAGCCAATCCTTTGTCCTTAGCATCTTGAAGGAGTTCCCACATCCTTTAGTCCATGCCACTCCATTGTTGAACTTATCTGAAACATACTTGATAAAAGTGTTAGTCCAACAAGAGATATGTTGACATTAATTACCAAAACCACCTAGGGAGCAGTTGTGCTTTCAATCTCCCCCTTTTTGGTAATTGATGACAACATACATCAAAGCTTTAGATAAAGGTATAAAGAACAGCAAGTAAAGCTTTGGAAAGACATGTAAGAAGCATAGGCTCCCCCTACATGTATGCAATCATGTGAATATGGAATATATAAGCATGTGAGAGCATAACCATGATAGAGAAGGCAATGTGTTACATGTATCTTGGCCATATGCATTAGAGCAAAGAATATTAAAGAAAATACCTTCATGCTCATGAGTCTTCTTGCAAACAATATGTACATCAGCAAGAATTCCTCATACACATGATTTTGATGCATATACTTACCTTGTAGTCTTGAGGTGGCTTAGGATGGAATGAACCTGTGCAAACAAGGTTAGATAACACAAATGCACCTACTAGCCAGAGCAAACAAAAGAAACCACAAGAATACCAAGACTGGGATGACATGTAGAGAGTGAGTACTAAGTACCACATTGGATTAGACATGTCCCCAAGAGTAAAGATATGCAATGAATTTAAATGATTTCTTTCCCTTAGATGTCTTGCTCCCCCTGAATCTAGCATGGGATACTGGGAGAAGATAGGGAATAGAAAATCAGAGCTGAAAGATATGAATGATGATCAGAGCTAATGTATGCTAATGCAAATAAGCACAACAGATCATATGAACATGTCTCTCCCCTCAAGAAGACATGTGGGCATCTCTCCTCTTGAATACCAAGCATCTGGGATCCTTGAGAAATACTTTCTACTTAAGTACTCTCTCCCCCTGGAGATCTCTCTCTCCCCTTTGAGGGTCTCTCTCCCCCTTGAGGATCTCTCTCTAAATGATAAGCTTTGATGTTCTCTCTCTCCCCCCTTGACATCAATTTCCAAGAAGGGCTTTCTGGAATCCGTCGAATGGTTTGGTCCTTGAGACACAGCACAAAGCAATGATAAAAATGTGATGCTTGTAGAGGACAAGATTCATTGAGTGGAGCTAGATCAGAAGAAACATAGAATATGTGGCAAACTGTTTTTCCTGATGTGAAATCGGTGACACCGAGTGGTGTGCTTCGGTTGTACCGAAAGGATTCGTTTGGACCGAGAACAACAAATCGGTGAAACCGAGTTCATTTCAGGGAAAGCTCTTGTCACCTCAGCTCACTAGACTAGTAAGGTCTCACAAGGATTTGCAAGGAATTTACTGAAAGATGTGCAAAAAATTTAAATGCAAAAAATGCAGAGCAAACATAAAGAAATGAAAGGGGAAACAAATATGCATGAGACAAATGCAAAGACACAGACAAGAACACAAGAGAACTTCATCTAGAGATGGTCGGCGACAAAGTCACCTATGTTAGAGTATATTGACTTAGGAGTCAAGTGAGATCACTTGATCATAGGTCATACTCATCGTTTAAGCTCAAAATGGGGTTGCCATTTTTCGTTTAAGAATCTTGATGTATTCACATCTTGTCGAGTTGCTTTAGCTCATGACTTGGAGTAAAGCTTCTCTAAGATGGAATAACATACCTTGGTTGGTGGTGTTGTGCATGTAGTTGAACTTGTGTGGGTTGCTCAAGGTTGATGTAGCTCATCAAGAATTTGGAGCACCACTTGGAATTTTAGTCCATCTACCTACATGGGTTAGTTCTTGCAAGGAAGAGCACTTGTGTATCCAAAAATGACAATCATGAAGCTCAACATAGAATTTTTCAAAGGATATGTTTGAGTGGTTCGTGCTTCCTTGTCTTCAACCACCATAGTGCAGAGACTTGGTGATGTAGAGATTGCTCAAGATGTGAGTGGATTTCCATCTCATGGAATTTGATTCCACCAAGTACCTACATGGGTTAGATAACATGCAAGATGCAAATATATCCAAGACATAAGATTTTCATCATAAGAGAAATATCAAGGATTAGTCATAAGCTCATGTCTTGCATGCATCCAATGGAGTTTCTACTCCAAGTTTGAAGCATCAATGATGTTCAATTCTCCTCTTAACCTGCAAAACACTTTCTCATCAAGAGGTTTAGTGAATATATCTGCTAATTGCTTTTTGGTGTGAACATGCTTAAGATCAATGTCACCCTTAGCAACATGATCTCGAATGAAATGATGACGAACTTCAATATGCTTAGTTCGAGAATGTTGCACATGATTATGACAAATTTTGATAGCACTTTCATTGTCACAAAGCAATGGAACATGTCTCACATATATCCCATAATCTTTAAGAGTTCGGGTCATCCAAAGTAATTGAACACAACATGAACCTGCGACAATATATTCCGCTTCAGCGGTGGATAAGGATACCGAGTTTTGTTTCTTGGAGGACCAATACACAAGAGATCTACCAAGAAATTGACAAGTACCCGAAGTGGACTTTCTATCAACCTTGTCTCCGGCATAGTCCGAGTCGGAATAGCCAACAAGATCGAAAGAGGCCCTCTTAGGATACAAAATGCCAAAGTTTGGTGTATGGATTAAGTATCTCACTATCCTTTTCACGGCCCTAAGATGACATTCCTTAGGAGCAACTTGATATCGTGCACACATGCACACACTTAGCATGATATCGGGACGTGAAGCACATAGATATAATAATGAACCGATCATAGAGCGATAAACCTTTTTATCAACCGGTTCACTATCCTTGGTCAAATCAAGATGCACACTAGTAGGCATGGGTGTGGACATAACTTTGCATTCTTGCATATTGAACTTCTTGAATAAGTCCTCGCTGTACTTTGTTTCAGAAACAAAGGTACCTTCCTTAGTTTGCTTGATTTGCAACCCAAGAAAGAATTTGAGTTCACTCATCATAGAAATCTAAACCTTCTCCGACATTAGCTTCCCAAACTTTTCACTAAAATGAGGGTTAGTCGAACCAAATATAATATCATCAACATAGATTTGGCACACAAATAGTTCTCCATTGACTCCTTTAGTAAAAAGAGTAGAATCAATTTTCCCAATTTCAAAGCCTTTTTCAATAAGGAACTTAGTCAAACATTTATACCATGCTCTAGGAGCTTGTTTAAGACCATAAAGAGCTTTGTGAAGTTTGTAAACATGATTGGGTTTCTTAGGATTGACAAAGCCGGGAGGTTGCTTAACATAAACTTCCTCTATTTCACCATTTAGAAAAGCACTTTTAATGTCCATTTGATACAAGGTGATGTCATGATGATTTGCATAGGCAAGTAAGATGCGAATGGACTCAAGTCTAGCAACGGGAGCATAAGTCTCACCATAGTCCATACCTTCGACTTGTGTGTAGCCTTGGGCGACGAGACGTGCTTTGTTGTGAACTACTTGTCCATCTTCATCTTGCTTGTTGCGAAACACCCATTTGGTACCGATGATGTTGTG
This sequence comes from Aegilops speltoides, assembly GCA_021437245.1. Lineage (NCBI taxonomy): Eukaryota > Viridiplantae > Streptophyta > Magnoliopsida > Poales > Poaceae > Aegilops > Aegilops speltoides. The sequence goes on along the minus strand of CM038143.1, from coordinate 130,570,371 downwards.
GTTGTTGTCGGGCTTCTCAACCAATGTCCAAACTTGGTTCCTCTCAAAGTTGTGTAGCTCTTCATGCATAGCGTTTATCCAACCCGGATCTTCCAATGCTTCTTCAACCTTCATAGGTTCAATGCTAGAGATGAAAGAATAGTTTTCACAAAAGTAAGCTAAACAAGTTTTAGAGCGAGTGATTCTCCCGGTTTGAATGTCATTGTAGATTTGCTCAACGGGATGATCTTTAGCAATTCTTGCTCGAACTCGTGAAAGCTTTTGCTTGGGTCTTCGTTGAACATCTTCTTCATCTTGTTCTTCTTCTTGGCCTTCTTCATTGTTGGCGTTGTCGTTCTTTTGTCGTGGTGGAGAAGGAGGTTGTTGACGTTCATCTTGATGCACTTCCTCGTTTTCTTTGTCTTGGTGTGTCCCACTTGTGGATGCTTCCGTATCAACTCTTGGTTCACCTTGTCGTGAAGTAGAAGCTTCCACTTGGACGGACAAGGTACTCTCCTTCACCTCCGTTGGAAGGACCTTGCTAATAGCCAAGTCTTGAATTGCTTCCGAAGGATCTTTCTCCTACATCAATTGGCAATTGCTCTACTTGCGAGCCATTAGATTCATCAAACTTCACATCTACCGTCTCTTCAACCTTTCGGGTGAAATTGTTGTAGACACGGTAAGTGTGAGAGTTTGAGCCATAACCTAGTAGGAAACCTTCATGAGACTTAGGAGCAAATTTAGAGTGATGATGCTTATCAAGAATGTAGCACTTTGAGCTGAATACTCGAAAGTATCCAACTTGGGGTTTGTTACGGTGAGGAGCTCGTGTCGCGTCTTGCCGAGTAGCTTGTGAAGATACAAGCGATTTGTTGCATGACAAGCTGTCTCAACCGCTTCGCCCAAAAGTGCTTGACGTCTTGTACTCATCAAGCATCGTTCTCGCCATTTCAATGGCGTCCGGTTCTTCCTCTCAACAACTCTGTTTTGTTGAGGTGTATGCGTAAGAGAACTCGTGTGAAATCCTTCTTCGTCAAGAAAGGTGTCCACATTTGCGTTCTTGAACTCCGTTCCGTTGTCGCTGCGAACCTTCTTGATCTTCACTTCAAATTGATTTTGGCCCTTCCTAGAAAAGTTTTTGAAGATCTTTTGGACCTGCGATTTATCATCGAGAAAGAACACCCACGTAAATCTTGAAAAAGCATAAACTATAACTAGACCAAAAGAATTTCCACCGAGACTCTTGTAAGAGTTGGGACCAAAGAGATCCATGTGAAGTAGCTCGAGTGGCCTCCTTGTGGTCATGATGTTCTTCACGGGATGCCTTCCTCCAACCTGTTTACCTGCCTGACAAGCACTGCAAACTATCCTTATCAAATATGACATCGTTAACTCCAAGGATATGATTTCCTTTAATAAGCTTGTCAAGGTTTCGCATACCAACATGACCTAATCGTCTATGCCATAACCAACCTTTTGAGGATTTAGCAATGAAGCAAGTTTTAGGTTGAGCCTTTTTAGTGAAATCAACAATGTATAGATCACCTCTACGCACACCGGTAAAGACCATTTTATGATTGTCTCGACGAAACACTTGGCAATGTACTTCAGTAAATAGAACATTGAAACCGAAATCAGCAAGTCTGGATACTAAAAGTAAGTTGTATCCAAGAGATCCAACGAGCATAACATTTTGTATGGAGCTATCATGTGATATGGCCACCTTATCGAGGCCAACCACCTTACCCTTTGAGTTGTCAGCGAAAGTGACATACTTTCGAGGACTATCATTATCAGCAAGCTCACGAAACATGTCTTTATCTCCGGTCATGTGATCGGTACATCCACTATCAAGAACCAATTCCTTTCCCCCTGACATATATCCCCGAAGATTTGCCATAAGACCAAAGTGTCTCATTGCATCATCAAGATCGAAGTCACTATCATCATCCTCATCATAGTATCCATGTTCAACATCGTCATGTGGTGGATCAAATCCTAGAGAGGGTAATTCGTTAGAGTGAGTTTGACAATGATCTTGCTTATGAATTTTTATAGCTTCGGAAATAATATCACTAATAATCCCAACATTTCCTTTGGCACACATAAGGTTTGTAAGCTCAAATAGACGATCACCAAACATTGGATCACTAGTATTCATCTTACTCAAAGCAATAGACTTATGAAGAATTTCATCAAGATTTTTCAAGGAATAGTTTGGAAAGCGTTCCTCAAGAAATTTCCATATAGTGTAGGCACACTTAAAAGTAGGCAAACATCCAATCAAGTTTCTAGGCAATCCTCTAAGGATAAGTTCGGCAGTTCTAAGATTCCTAATCATGTCAATTGACTCATCACGGGTAGGATGCATAGGATCAACATAAGATGCACAAGGGCTAGCAATGTACTTGTTCAAATGATATTGATTGAAAATTACAAGCATCTCATTTTTCTACTCATGAAAATACTCTCCATCAAGAAAAGGCACTCTATGTCTAAGACTCCCCAAAGTAGACTCATCCATCTTCCTCCAATGGTGATTAAACCAAGGCAATGGAGACCAATGCTCTGATACCACTTGTAGGACCTTGAGAAGAGGTGTCTAGAGGGGGGGTGATTAGACACTAAGTACCAAAGTTGCAGTTTTTAAGTTTCCTTAAGTTTAAGTGGAGTTTAGGCACAATTTCAACATTCACAATACATATCGAGCAAGCATGCAAAGAGTATATGAGCAGCGGAAAGTAAAGCATGCAACTTGCAAGAATGTAAAGGGAAAGGTTTGGAGGATTCAAACGCAATTGGAGACACGGATGTTTTTGGCGTGCTTCCGATAGGTGGTGCTATCGTACATCCACGTTGATGGAGACTTCAACCCACGAAGGGTAACGGTTGCGCGAGTCCACGGAGGGCTCCACCCACGAAGGGTCCACGAAGAAGCAACCTTGTCTATCCCACCATGGCCGTCGCCCACGAAGGACTTGCCTCACTAGCGGTAGATCTTCACAAAGTAGGCGATCTCCTTGCCCTTACAAACTCCTTGGTTCAACTCCACAATCTTGTTGGAGACTCCCAAGTGACACCTAGCCAATCTAGGAGACCCCACTCTCCAAGAAGTAACAAATGGTGCGTCGATGATGAACTCCTTGCTCTTGTGCTTCAACTGATAGTCTCCCCAACACTCAACTCTCTCTCATAGGTTTTGGATCCGGTGGAAAGAAGATTTGAGTGGAAAGCAACTTGGAGAAGGCTAGAGATCAAGATTCATATGGTAGGAATGGAATATCTTGGCCTCAACACATGAGTAGGTAGTTCTCTCTCAGAAACTGTATGCTGGAAGTGTAGGTTCAGTCTGATGGCTCTCTCCACGAATGAAGAGGAGGTGGAGGGGTATTTATAGCCTCCACACTAAATCTAACCGTTACACACAATCTACCAAACTCGGTGGGACCGAATCGTTAAACTCGGTCAGACCGATTCAGCAAACAATGTGACCGTTAGGGTTTTCGGTGGGACCGAAATGCAACTCGGTAAGACCGATATGGTTAGGGTTAGGGCATAACGTAATCTCGGTAAGACCGATTACACAAACTCGGTGAGACCGATTTTGGTAATAAGCTTTCTAGAGAGTTGGTGAGAGAAACTCGGTTTGACCGATTACACAAAATCGGTGGGACCGATTTTGGTAATGAGTCAATCCAGGAAGTTTGCATTGTAATCTCGGTAGTACCAATTGCTCAAACTCGGTGGGATCGATTTTGGTAATGGACATACACAGAGAGATTACAATCCCATCTCGGTGAGACCGAGATCCCTATCGGTAGGACCGATTTGCCTAGGGTTTGTGGCAGTGGCTATGACTTTTGAAATCAGTGGCGCCAGATAAGAAGAATTGGTGTGACCGATTTTGGCTTTAGGTTTAGGTCATTGGTGGAAGTGGGAAAGTGGTTGAGGGTTTTGGAGCATATCACTAAGCACATGAAGCAAGAGGCTCATTAAGCAACACTTCATCCCTCCTTGATAGTATTGGCTTTTCCTATAGACTCAATGTGATCTTGGATCACTAAAATATAAAATGAAGAGTCTTGGGCTTGAAGCTTGAGCCAATCCTTTGTCCTTAGCATCTTGAAGGAGTTCCCACATCCTTTAGTCCATGCCACTCCATTGTTGAACTTATCTGAAATATACTAGATAAAAGTGTTAGTCCAACAAGAGATATGTTGACATTAATTACCAAAACCACCTAGGGAGCACTTGTGCTTTCATCTTGCTTCAACAGAAGTGAATTGGGTGGACGTAGGTGTGACCATTTCCAATGTCGCGGTTGCTTGCCTCGCCATTTCTATTACCTCCATTATGTTGGCCTCTACGTCGGTGCTTAGGGGGTTTGCTGCCTCCTCCTCCGTATTGGGGTGATATAGACGTTGTAGGTGGAGGTAGCTGCCCACTTGTTGGTATTAGTGGTGGCAGGTAGTGCTCTAGTGTCGGACATCCATCGACATAATCGTCCATGTTGGAATATTCGTCAGATGCTTATGCTAGGACGTCGGTTAAGTCTTCGACGGTCGCGACTAGGTGGGTGGATGGTGGGTTAAAAATTCCATCCTTTCCAGGTTTCTCCAAGATCTGGTCCTGGACCGAGGTCCGATCATCCGAGATAGCGAGACTCTAAATCCGATCTAACATCATGTTGAGAAGTGCCTTGTCGGCCTCGCCCATATCTTGACATGAGCTTGGGCTTTGCTGAAGTTTGGCCGAGGTTCTATCTAACACGTCCTTAGCAGTTTTGTCGTTTGAACTTGACGTCCAGATCGGCTCGCCAATGTTCGACTCTGAGCTCAAGTCTAGTCCGATGAGTGCCTTGCGCCGTTTTCCTAATCTGAGATTGAATCTGAGACCGGTGCATCGAGTCGGCATAGACGGGGTCCTTGGATTGGTCTGACACTCAGCCTAAGAACGCAAGTTCAATGCGGGCATCCACAACATACTCCATGTTTCCAAAGCTGATGGTCTGGCTTGGAGCAAAGTTTTCGATCTGGCTGAGGTGGCCAGCCGCATCGGCGTATAGCATGATCGAGGAAGAAGGTCTTCCCACAACCAATTTCATCATCGATCCGAAGATGAGCCATCGAGCAGTCTTGACCACACATCGGGACCTGTATGGGCCACCAATGTCAGGGTTAAATCCAACAGATCTCACCGAGCTTATGTAAACCCTAGATACCACCGGTCCCTATATAAGCCGAGTGGTTTTATAGAATAGGGTAGAGAATTAGACATTCATGTTTGATCTCGAGGTAGATCATCCCGTACTTTGTACTCGAACACAATCAATATAATAAGATCATGACATAGGGTTTTACCTCTTGGAGAGGGCCCGAACCTGGGTAATTATCGTGTCTCTTGTTCATCATGTTACCATCTAGTTAGGATCACTAACTCGAGACACGTTTGAATCTTCGACATGTTTATCCCATGTTATGACAAGCGGCGCACTGCATGTGTGCCACTTATTGCAACCTGAGAGTTTTCCTTTTTCGTAGATTCGTTTCTTTAAAACGTTTTATCTCTTAAAGCATGTGTTGAAATCCCAAACCGTTTTCCCCTTTGGATTTATCGCATCGAGATCTTCAAAACTAGATCCCATGTTAATAGTTTTTGATAAACTTTTTTTCACGTTTTTTTTGAGAAAAAACGTGTGAAATCCCCCCCCCCCCCCGAGATGGAAGCATGAATTTTCCCCACTTTTTTTCCTTTTTCAGAGAGGCACAACCATGTCTCTCATGAAGGAAATTTGTGTCTCCACGAGAAGTAAATAGGTGCCTCTTATGGAAGCAAGAAGTTTAAAATATATTTTTTTCCTTTTCGAGAGGCACAACTATGCTTGTCGTGGAAGCAAACCTATGCCTCCATGAGAAGCAAATCTGTGCCTCTCACGGAAGTAAAATAAAAAACACTTGTTTTTCCTTTTTGAGAGGCACAACCATGCCTCTTGCGGAAGCAAACCTGTGGCTCCACGAGAAGCAAATATGTGCCTCTCGCAGAGAAAAAGAAAACATGTTTTTTTTTCTTTTTCTAAGAGGCACAGTTGTGCCTCTCACGGAAGGAAACATGTGCCTCCATGAGAAGCAGACATGTGCCTCTCATGGAAGCAAAAAGAAAGAAACCTTTTTTTCTTTTTCGAGAGGCATGGTTGTGCCTCTTGTGGAAGCAAATATGTGCCTCTCACAGAAAAAAAAATTATTTTTTTCATGCAATTTGTTTTCGTGTTTCCCGCAAACCTATGGAAAACTGGGCAAAAAACAAAAAGCCAAAAAACACACGAAATAACCCATCTAAAAGCTGAAAATGTGTACAGAAGAAATATCCCAGGGGAGCGTCCAGCACGCGACACATGAAAGCAACTGAGAGTGCGCCAAGTGGCTCGCTCTCAACCCACTAAAAGTGACCCTTACGGGGCTTCCGCAAGGGGTGCCCCTTGGTTAGTTGCTCCCCGATTATCCAAGCCACAGTCTAGCCCGAGATTTATTTGATAATAATAAGTCAGTATTTTACAAGAAAATGTTCTTATATTTTCATTGTAATTTTATGCATTAATGTCGAACAAAACCTCATTGTATAAATATGTCATTCTTTCTTCTTTGGTCTCACATTTTGTTTTCATTTATTTCTCTATTTTATATTTGTAAAAACATGTCATGTTACTAATTTTATACAAATATTCAATGTGTATTTTTTACAATGTTCACCAGTTTTCTAAATCAACATGCCATGTTACTAATTTTCTACATCTGTGTCCCTAACTGGAAGTCTGGAACCCACTACTCATATTTGCCCCTAATTTCAAAGCCTGCTCAAATTTGCCCCTCTGCCCTTATGTGCACTTGTAGAAATGCCCTTCTATATCGTTACCGTCCGGTCAAATCCGGTCAAAGGGTTTTGACCGTCCTGAAGAAATTAGCAAAAAAATCTAAAAAATCTGAAATTTTGTGGGATCAAAGATACTCCGATTCGCAAGATACGTGCAAATTTTCGTGTTGTTTGGACATTACAGGAGCTCGTGGCAAAGAAAAAACAATAAATATGTACGCCTGTGAACATTAAATTCAAAAAAAATAGCAAGAAAATTAAAAAAAAAAAGAAAAAAATTGGCACCAAAGAGGCTGGGGTCCGCAAGGTGCGTGCAAACTTTTGTTATGTTTGGACACTGTAGGAGCTCGTGGAGAAAAAAAACAAAATTTGGCTCGGGATTTTTTTTGGAAAAAATGACTATTTTATTTTTTGCTAGAGCTCCTCGCATGTCATTTGATCACAAAAACTTGCAAGCACCTTGTGCACCCAAGGCCTTTGACCAGACGGTTACGGCACAGAATGCCATTTATATAAGTGCACATAACAATAGAGGGGAAAATTTGAGCATGCTTCAAAATTAGGGACATATATGAGTAGGTGATTCGAGTTAGGGACGGAAATGCAGATGGCCTAAAGAAACTTAATGTGTATTTTTATAAAGTGTTCAATGGGTATTTAAGATATGCTCATGGTGTATTTACAAAATGTTTGACATATTCAAAATGTAGTTGCGTATTAAGAAAATGTTCAAGGTGCATTAAGAAATGTTCAACATTATCCTATATACCTAAAAAAAATCATCTACACTACCTTGTTTATCTTAATATGTAGTCTATCCATTGAAGGAAATATGCCCAAGAGGCAATAATAAAGTTGTTATTTATATTTCCTTATACCATGATAAATGTTTATTATTCATGCTAGAATTATATTAACCGAAAACTTAGTACATGTGTGAATACATAGACAAAACAAAGTGTCCCTAGTATGCCTCTACTTGACTAGCTCGTTAATCGAAGATGGTTATGTTTCCTGACCATAGACATGTGTTGTCATTTGATGAACGAGATCACATCATTAGAGAATGATGTGATGGACAAGACCCATCCATTAGATTAGCATAATGATCGTTAAGTTTTATTGCTATTGCTTTCTTCATGACTTATACATGTTCCTCTGACTATAAGATTATGCAACTCCCGAATACCGGAGGAACACCTTGTGTGCTATCAAACGTCACAACGTAACTGGGTGATTATAAAGATGCTCTCACTACAAAAAAATACACTTCCGTGATGATACGTGTTTGTCACAATAGGTCGCGTTTTCTGTCATGCATGTACATCAATGACGATTTTATGACAGAATCAAGATAGTCATACCTGTGATGTCGTAGAAGTCTTCCATGACATTACCAAAATTATTATCACGAAAGTGTCCACTTCCATGACGATAAATCACGCGTCATAGAAGTGCTTTCGTCAAGGGTGACCGACACGTGTCATCCACCGTAACTGAACGTCATTAAGCTATCGGGTCCGGTTTTGGATCCGATAACCCGTTAACAGCCCCGACCAATGGGGATTTTCCACATGTAAAATCATCATTGACTGGAGGAAACACGTGTCGGCTCACCGTTGGGACAGATGTCATCCACTCATTGGACCGAAGGCGGCTATGATACATCGACACGTGGCACGACCCAACAGAGGTCCATTCCTATGAAAAAGCCGGCCCGTTTGACTTGGTCAAAAGGTGGCGGGCTGGCCCACGGAAAGCCTGTTAACGACTTGTTCGCATATAGCCCATTTACAGCCCGCTAACCCAGGGCCCGTTACGACCTATCTGAATTAGGCCCAGTAGCGTCATCTGGGCCGTCCAATATGATTCCAGCCCATTTTAACTTCTGGCCCATGTATGGCCCATGACGTCTTTCAGCCCATATGAGGCCCTTTGTAACTCTTGACCCATTAACGACCCATGGTTAAAATGGCCCGTAATGAACAGTGTATCACTTTATACCCATTAACGGCCCATTATTCCATTGGGCCGTTTCCAGTCCATGTTATATTTCGGCCTTCTCAGGGCCCATTTAGTTTTGGGCTCATTTCCAGCATTCGGTTACTTATGGCCCGTTATTGTAATTTTCTGCTTGTGGGCCAAATTCAGCCCGTGGTTACAGTCGTCCCATTGGTGGCCCATTATTATGTTGGACCCTTTTCATAGCGTCATCAAATACGGCCGATTAACGATGGCCCGTTATGGTCAGCCCATGAATGGACGATTCCAACTCTAGCCCATTTACGGCCATAATGCGGTCTGTTATTGGCCAATGTTTGGCCAATCGATCAAACGGCCCGTAGAAGGCACATTGATGATACGGCATGTAGAAGGTCCATTGTGTCTATGGCCCGAAGAAGGCCCATTGTTTCTACGCCCTATAGGAGGCCCATTGTTTCTACGGCCCGTAGAACGCTCATTGTTTCTACGGCCCGTAGGAGGCCGAGTGTCACTATAGTAAATATGTAGCCCATGGTTATTGTGGCCTAGTTTTAAAAATAAATTATTGCGGCCACTAGCAAACTGCGAAAAAAGTACTACACTTGCTATAAGCAAACAAATAAACAAGACAACAAGGAAATAAATAAGCAAGCAACTTACGCTAGGCTATCACGGCTATTACACATATTACATCCACCGGGCATCAAAGTTCGCCACCAGTGCAACTATAGGAACAAAGCAGCATATCATATACACTGGTTGTCAAAGTTGGCGAGCAACGCAAATAAACGCCGCAGCAAAACAAGTCCAGAACTGAAACCACTTCAGAAGATCTCAAGAAACAATATCCTGGGTACCCATAATGCTGGCAAGATGCTTAGCAAGCTTATTAACTTTCTCTTATTTGGCGCTTAAATCCTCCAGTAACTTGTCATTGCACCGTAAAGTATGTATCTGAATTCTGCGCAGGACTTCCTCGGTCCTTTAGCTTCTGTCATGCAAGACATCGATCGATGTCTTTCAACTTGAAGTTAAGACTCAAGAAGACGAACTGATTCAGGCAACGAGTTCGAAGAGCTTGTGTCAGCAGTAATGGCCAGTAACTCAAACACTACATCAAGACATGACTTTTGGGTTCTCTCACTGTCGTCAAGATAGTTTTTATCAGCTTTCTTGGTGACCAACAGGGATGTCTCACTATCTTGAACCTTATCTGCATTACTTCCTTTACCATTGCATAACGGGGTACTGTTCTCCAATATTTTGTCCACATTCTAAAAGAGAAACAAGCAGACACATCTCAAGTTTACCATGTTGTATATGAAACTCATTTTGGTAAATGAGTTCAGTAGTAAAGTGGACAGGATAACAACATGAAACAAACATATATCTATGTACCATGATCACTTTATGGTCTGTATCATTCTAGTTTTTGTTGCCAATCAAGATAGAGACACAGTTCAAATAATATTTGTTTAAGACAAAGTAGAATAGACAGAATATAAGTGTGGGAAACTATAGAGCAATAACAACACTTGTAATGTGCATGACATGAGAACATAACTATTTATTCAATTGAAATTGAAATCAACATAGAGCAAGTTACAACAGCAAACCAGTTAAAGAAACAGGTTTAAAACATACCTATTGCGCCATTGAAGTTTCAATTCCATCCTTAAAATTTGAAAATAGTTGGTATGAGTAAATACAGTGATGCAAGAGCAAAGGAGTATGAACCATAGCTGCAGAACTTGACCTGAGAACAAATCTTCTTCTCGTTAATCAAAGATGGTTGTGTTTCCTGACCATAGACATGTGTTGTCATTTGATGAACGGGATCACATCATTAGAGAATGATGTGATGGACAAGACCCATCCGTTAGCTTAGCATAATGATTGTTAATTTTTATTGGTATTGCTTTCTTCATGACTTATACATGTTCCTCTGACTATGAGATTACGCAACTCCCGAATACCGGTGGAACACCTTGTGTGCTATCAAACGTCACAACGTAACTGGGTGATTATAAAGATTCTCTATAGGTGTTTCCGAAGGTGTTTGTTGGCTTGGCATAGATCGAGATTAGGATTTGTCACTCCGTGTATCGGAGAGGTATCTCTGGGCCCTCTCGGTAATGCTCATCACTATAAGTCTTGCAAGCAATGTGCCAATGAGTTAGTTATGAGATGATGCATTACAGAACGAGTAAAGAGACTTGCCGGTAACGAGATTGAATTAGGTAGGAAGATACCGACGATCGAATCTCGGGCAAGTAACATACCGATGACAAAGGGAACAATGTATGTTGTTATGCGGTTTGACCGATAAATATCTTCGTAGGATATGTAGGAACCAATATGAGCATCCAGGTTCTGCTATTGGTTATTGATTGGAGATGTGTCTCGATCATGTCTACATAGTTCTCAAACCCGCAGGGTCCGCACGCTTAACGTTCGATGACAGTTTGTATTATGAGTTATGTGTTTTGGTGACCAAAGTTTCTTCGGAGTACCGGATGAGATCACGGACATGACAAGGAGTTTTGAAATGGTCGAGAGGTAAAATTTGATATATTGGAAGGTTACAGTCGGACACCGGAATGGTTTCGAAAAGTTTCGGATAAGTTTCGGAGTACCGGGAGGTTACCGGAACCCCCCTCCCCCCGGGAAAATAATGGGCCAACATGGGCCTTAGTGGAGAAGAGAGGGCCGGCCATAGGAGGTGGCACGTGCCCGCCCTTGCCAATCCGAATTGGACAAGGGGTGGGGGCGGCGCCCCCCCCCCTTTCCCTCTCCTACTCACTCTCTCTTTCCCCCTTTGCTACTCCGGAAAAAGGTGCGGGGGCCGAATCCTACTAGGAGAGGAGTCCTAGTAGGACTACCCCACATGATGTGCCCCTCTAGGCCGCCGGCCTCCTCCCCCTCCTTTATATACAGGGGCAGGGGGCACCCCAAAGGCACAACATTGTCTTAGCCGTGTGCGGTGCCCCCTCCACCGTTTACTCCTCCGATAGTATCATCGTAGTGCTTAGGCGAAGCCCTGCACGGATCACATCACCAACACCGTCATCACGCCGTCGTGCTGACGAAACTCTCCCTCGACCCTCTGCTGGATCATGATTTCGAGGGACATCATTGAGCTGAACGTGTGCAGAACTCGGAGGTGCCGTACGTTCGGTACTAGATCCATTGGATCGCGAAGACGATCGACTACATTAGCCGTGTTAACCTAACGCTTCTGCTTTCGGTCTACAAGGGTACGTGGACACACTCTCCCCCTCTCGTTGCTATGCATCTCCTAGATAGATCTTGCGTGATCGTAGGAATTTTTTTAAAATTGCATGCTACATTCCCCGACATCCATCTCATCATATATACCCCACACATGTCATCTCTGTCGGAGCCAAAACCTAGCAGATCTCGAGGTAGGGATACTAAGCTAGGCATCTTGGAATGATGGTAACATTGGCACATGATTTTACCCAGGTTTGGGCTCTCCCAAATAGATAATATCCTACGTCTTGCTTGTGTTTATTGTGTTCGGGTATAGTACTGAAGGAAATATGCCGTACAGGCAATAATAAAGTTGTTATTTTATATTTCCTTATTAATGATAAAGGTTTATTATTCATGCTAGAATTGTATTGATCCGAAACTTAAATACATGTGTGAACACATAAACAAATACCATGTCCCTAGTAAGCCTCTACTAGACTAGCTCGTTGATCAAAGATGGTTAAGATTCCTAACCATATACATGTGTTTTCATTTGATAATGGGATCATATCATTAGGATAATGATGTGATGGACAAGACCCATCCGTTAGCTTAGCATATTGATCATTCAATTTATTGCTATTGCTTTCTTGATGACAAATAGATATTCCTTCGACTATGAGATTATGCAACTCCCGAATACCATAGGAATACCTTGTGTTCTATCAAACATCACAACATAACTCGGTGATCATAAAGATGCTCTACAGCTATCTCCGAAGGTGTTTGTTGAGTTGGCATAGATCGAGATTAGGATTTGTCACTACGAGTATCGGAGAGGTATCTCTAGGCCCTCACGGTAATACACATCATAAGAAGCCTTGCAAGAAAAGCGACTAGGGAGTTAGTTGCAAGACTATGGATTACGAAATGGGTAAAGAGACTTGCCAGTAACGAGATTGAACTGGGTATGAAGATACCGACGATCGAATCTCGGGCAAGTAACATACCGATGGACAAAGGGAATTACGTATGTTGTCATAAGGTTCGACCGATAAAGATCTTCGTAGAATATGTAGGAGACAATATGGGCATCCAGGTTCCACTATTGGTTATTGACCAGAGAGGTGTCTCGGTCATGTCTACATAGTTCTCAGACTCATAGGGTCTGAACGCTTAACATTCGTTGATGATATAGTGTTATATGAGTTACATGATTTGGTGACCGAATGTTGTTCGAAGTCCTGGATGAGATCACGGACATGACGAGGAGCTCCGGAATGGTCCAGAGGTAAAGATTGATATATATGATGATGATATTTGGACACTAGAAGAGTTTCGGGATGTACGGGTAGAAATCGGGTCACCGGAAGGGCTCCGGTCACCCCGGGAGGTTAATGGGCCATATGGGCCAAGGGGGGGGACACACCAGCCCACAAGGGGCTGGCGTGCCCCTCCTAGGCCGTAGCCCTTAGGGAGAGAAGGAAAGGAGGGGAGTCGGCCTCCCCCTTCTTTCCTCTCCCCCCTTTCCTTCCCCCTCCGGCAAATATGGTAAGGGGGCGCCACTAGGGAAGGACCCCAAGTAGGATTCAGCTTACTTGGGGCACCTCCTTGGCTGCTCCTCCCTCCCCCCACCTAACGACGACAATCTCTTAGCCGTGTGCGGCGCCCCCTCCACCTTTTACATCCTCGGTCATATTTTTGTAGTGCTTAGGCGAAGCCCTACGGAGATAGCTTCACCATCACCATCACCAAGCCGTCGTGCTGCCGGAACTCATACACTACTTTGCCGTCTTGCTGGATCAAGAAGGCGAGGACGTCACCGAGCGAAACATGTGCTGAACGGGGAGGTGTCGTACGTTCAGTACTCGATCGGTTGGATCATGAAGAAGTTCGACTACATCAACCGCGTTACTAAATGCTTCCGCTTACGGTCTACGAGGGTACGTAGACACACTCTCCCATCTCGTTGCTATGCATATTCTTGGTAGATCTTGCGTGTGCGTAGAAGAATTTGTTTTCCATGCAACGTTCCCCAGCAGTGGCATCCGAGCCAGGTTTATGCGTAGATGATATGCATGAGTAGAACACAAATAGTTGTGGGCGGTGATAGTCATACTGCTTACCAGCAACGTCTTATTTTGATTCAAAGGTATTATGGGATGAAGCGGCCCAGACCAACCTTACATGATCACATACATGAGACCAGTTCCACCAACAGACATGCAACTTGTTTTGCATAAAGGTGGTTGGCGGGTGTCTGTTTCTCCTACTTTAGTTGAATCGAATTTGACTACGGTCGGTCCTTGAAGAAGGTTAAAACAGCAAACTTGATGAATCACCATTGTGGTTTTTGCGTAGGTAAGAACGGTTCTTGCTCACTACTAGGAAAACCCTATCAGTAGCGCGGGTTAAATGCTTATCAATAGCTCGGGTGGCCGCGCTACTGATATGGCGCTACAGCTAATGCTTATCAGTAGCGCGGCCTAACCAGTGCTACTGCTACCTAGGTATAGCAGCAGCGTTTGTCTGCAACAAGTCGTGCTGATAATAGCTGCAGCGCCCTTGTACAAAGAGCGCTACTGCTAAGAACTCGATGCTGCTAATGCCATAACCCGCGCTACTAGTTTTTGAAAAAAAATCTGCTTCATATTCTGTGCTGCTGAATTTTGTTTAGGGCTTTATACAATAATCTCTAGCATATCATACACATACATATGTAATCATAGCATATACATAGCGATACAAGGTGGTCATCATCATAATCATTATCCAACACAAAGTGGTCTCTCGTCATCATTTCAAAAATAGCGATACAAGTCTCGAATACTTGCAACTACATCGTCATCCATCTAAACAATGATATACGCGAGAAGAGCTATCACTATGAGTGAGAGTGGAACTATGTAGTACATGAGGCGGCGGTTACGAGTCCTCTTTCGCGCTAGCGTGAACCTCAAGTA
Organism: Aegilops speltoides; assembly: GCA_021437245.1. Lineage (NCBI taxonomy): Eukaryota > Viridiplantae > Streptophyta > Magnoliopsida > Poales > Poaceae > Aegilops > Aegilops speltoides. The sequence continues at coordinate 130,555,360 of CM038143.1, read as the reverse complement.
ACTAGCTTCTTCTTCTTGTCTGCTTTTGAAGCCTTTATGGCTGGCGCCCGAGACCCCATTCACTTGCGCCCGACACTCAGGCCACTCATCGTACACTCTTGGAACCTTCCCCTTGTACACAACATAGCACTGCTTCTTCGCCATCAAGAAGCTAGGTACCTGTTAGAGATGCATCTTCATAAGAGAATGTACAATCATATGCAACAAAATATACTAGAGCAACACGAAAAAAGAAAGGGTTAGCAACTAGATGCAACATATAGTATGCAAACTAATTAACTAGAGGTATGGAGGTCATCGTACCCAAACTAACAAAGTAGCATTACGCAAGTTCGGCAGGGACCGTGGACATCACAAAGTTTCATCGCTACAGAAAGTATACAAGTTCAACCAACACATATCATCATCATCGGCATCATAAATCACTAGAAGTTCCATCCTTCCATATTTTCGAGGATGGACCCTAGCTTCTTGAATGGCGTGAGGTCATGACGTTGCCTCCCTATGCAAGTTTGGACGTCATCTCACGATATAGGGCCATGGTGGAACATCCCCTTCTCATCGACGACTTCTTTCATGATGATCGTCGCAATATCCCTTTGGATGCGAAAGAAGTCATTATAATCCGCTTCTCCATGAGATTCTACCCACTTGCGGATATGATCATCGTTTCTGCTTGTCATGCGAAGCTTTTGGTGATCCGTGCTGAACTCAATCATGAGATGCAGGATGTAGAATCCATCTTTCTTGCTTGGTTTTGGGACATGGATGCAGCAGAAGTTAGTTTTATGCATGAAACCCGTCTTCTTGTTCCTTTGTTTCCTGATCTGCAGGTGGCCACCCCTAATGCTGAAGCCTTGGAGAGCATCATCTAGAATATTCATTATGTGGGTGTAGTCCTTCTTCTCGTAGTTTCTGGTAGGGTCCAAATACACGGCGTGGGAGAATCACGGGTAAAGAACGATAAGGATGGCGCGCCCGTTGCTACGGGTAGAAATCGAGTCACTCGAAGGGGTTCCGATCACCCCGGGAGGTTAATGGGCCATATGGGCCAAAGGGGAAACACACCATCCCATAAGGGGTTGGCGCGCCCCTCCTAGGCCGCAACCCTTGGGGAGAGAAGGAAAGGAGGGGAGTCGGCCTCCCCCATCCTTTCCTCTCCCCCTTTCCTTCCCGCTTCGGCAAATATGGTAGGGGCGCCACTATGGAAGGACCCCAAGTAGGATTGAGTCTACTTGGGGCGCCTCCTTGGCCGTTCCTCCCTCCCTCCACCTATATATATGTGGGAAGGGGGAGCCACACATAACGACGACAATCTCTTAGCCGTGTGCGTCGCCCCCCTCCACCGCTTACACCCTCGGTCATATTTTCGTAGTGCTTAGGCGAAGCCCTGTGGAGATAGCTTCACCATCACCGTCACGACGCCATCGTGCTACCAGAACTCATCCACTACTTCACCCTCTTGCTGGATCAAGAAGGCGAGGACGCCATCGATCTAAACGTGTGCTGAACGCGGAGGTGCCTTACGTTCGGTACTCGATCGGTTGGATCGCGAAGAAGTTCGACTACATCAACCGCGTTACTAAACGCTTCCGCTTACAGTCTACAAGGGTATGTAGACACACTATCCCCTCTCGTTGCTATGCATCTCCTTGATAGATCTTGCGTGTGCGTAGAACTTTTTTTGTTTTCCATGCAATGTTCCCCAACAAGTACATAGTACAAGTATGTACCATTAGATTGTTGTCTAAGATTCTCATGATCTATCGCTAGCCTACCCTCGGTTTATATTATGCACCGGAGGCCCGGAATAACAGGACTCCTCGTCTTGTGTGTCAAGTCTTGTTGAATCTTCCTTGTGTGTGTCATGGACTGCCCGAAGTGGCTCGGGACGGAACCGAAAAAGGAGGTCCTTGGCCTGACCCATGTAGCAATGAGTTGACATGGTAAGTACCCCCTAGTGTAGAATACCGACAATCTCCGAATTATATTTACATGCAGATCACCCACATCATCAAGCGCATGCAACTAATTAATGTTTTACTTTACACTTTCCACAACATGCACACCCTCCACATCATCAAGCACAATTCAACTTTCCACTTTCCACTTTCCACCACATGCAAGCCCTCCAACGTATCTATAATTTTTTAGTGTTTCATGCTATTATATTATCAATCTCGTATGCTTTAGATGCAATTTTATATCATTTTTGGGAACTAACCTATTAACCTAGTGCCAGCGACAATTTTTGTTTTTGACTATTTTATTTTTCCACGAAAAAACCATAGTAAACAAAGTCCAAACGTGATAGAACTTTAAGGTGATTTTTTCTGGACCAGAATGGACCCCAGAAGCTTCGGGAGGAGACCAGATGATGGATGAGAAGAGAACAAGCTCACACGGCGCGCCCTTATGAGGGGGCGCCGTCTGAGCTTGTGCGCCCCTTACAACTCCGTTTGACCTAATTCCAAGGCTATAAATTCTCTAAAATTCAGAAACCACCAAAGTGAGATCCGAAACAATTATTCAGCCCCACAAGCCTGTGTTCTTCCATGATCCAATCTGGAGGCCTTCGTCGGTACTCTTTTGTAGGGGGAATCGATCACGGAGGATTTCTACATCAACCTTGCTGCACCTCCAATGATGTGTGAGTAGTTTCCACAGGACCTACGGGTCCATATTGATTAGCTAGATGACTTTCTCTCTATCTTTGATCTTCAATACAATGTTCTTGTCAGAGTTCTATTAGATGTAATCTTATTTTGCGGTGTGTTTGGTAGGATCCGATGAATTGTGGGTTTATGATTAGATTAGTCATTGAAAGTAACTGAGTTATATTCTAAACTTTATTACGTGTGATTGTTATAGCTATGTAATGCTTTCCGATTCCTTTGGCCAAGTTGTTGATTAGATCTTCAGTGGAAGTGGTCATAGTAGTAGGTTTGATTTTGTGGTGTCCTCACCTCGTGACAGAAGGGGTAGCGAGACACATGTTTGTATTGTTGCTACTAAGGCTAAAACGACGGGGTTCAATCATATTGGTTGGTCTTATTTTGTTTACATTGTGTCATTAATGCATTACTCTGTTTGTCATGAACTTAATACCTATAGAAGCAAGCATAGAAGTGCCCTCATAGTGGAGTAATAGTAGTAGATGTAGATGGATGTCAGTCCACTTGTGAGGGACATAAAGCCTATGTGCTGATCATGCCATGAATAACAATATAACTATGCGCTTTTCTATCAATTGCCAACAGAAATTTGTCTACCCATCGTATGCTATGTTGTTGAGAGAGATTCCTCTTGTGAAAACTATGGCCCCGGGTCCATTCAACATATTTACTAAAACCCTAAAAAGTTTGCTGCAAAATTTCCTTTTTCTTATTTTGCAATTTATATATCTATCACTATCATAATTAATCTTTGCAATTAACGAGTACAAGGGGATTGACAACCTCTTGCCTGCGTTGGGTGCGAGTATTTTGTTTGTGTGTGTAGGTACTATCGGCCTTTATCTGTGTGAATCTCCTATTGGTTAGATAACCTTGGTTCTCTACCGAAGGAAATACTATCCGTTACTATATTGCTTCTCCTTTTCTCTTCGGGGAAAAACTCAACTCAGCTCACAAGTAGCACACATCCCTCCACACCATTTTATCTTTCAACAATAAATAGTTGAACTTGAATGTCCAAGACAATATAACATATTAATATGCATCCACCCTCCATTTACCTCTAGGTTGAATATGGTGTGGTACTACTCTCATATATTTTAATTTTATTTTATAAGTTCACTGCCAAAAAAATTCACAGCAACACGCGGGGCATTATCTAGTTACAAAATGTTCATCATGTACTACAACAAATGTTCAGCATATATTTAAGAAATGTTCACCCTATGTTAAAAAATGTTCAACATTACTCGAAAAATATTCTTCATGTATTAAAATATGTTCAAACATTTGTTAAGAAATGTTACAACAACCTCAGGTGCAGGTACATTTAAAGGTTTGCTCTAAGGTGAGAGCATGGACGTTCCACTTGGAGTTCCTTTTCGTTCTTCTTCTTCGACGATCATTAGGATGTGATCCCGGTTCGCAGCCTAGGATTAGTAGGGTGGACATTGCTTAGTCCTCTTGCCTCTTAGGCATATTTGCTTCTTGTCCGCACTCGGACCTGTGCCTTCTTCCGATGTATTGATTGATGTAATGTTGGGTCATGTTGACCTCTGATTGGTGAAATATTAATGTATCAACATATGTTTGCCATAATGTTATCTCGTATTTACTCTTCTTTTCATGAGTAGTTGTATTTGTTGTGATATCCAACGTGTTACCAACATATGACCATGCATGTATGTTATGAAGTCATATGTTGGGGCGACCAGTATGCGCTCCTATCCTTAGCGGAGATTGCAAAGTCTTCGATGATGCTAGGACCGCATGTTGGGCGCTAAAAAAAGGTGGGATATTATCAACATCCCCGTGATCAACTCTTTGATCACTATACGGGTTATCCTCATTATCAGTTTTGCTCTCTTTACTCGTATCTGTACTCTAACATCCTTGTGATCTCAACCGCATGTGTCTGGCCAGGCGATGATGATTTTATAATAATGAGTGGCCCCAGAGAGTATCTCTCTATCGTCACAGGAGCAAATCCACTTTTCAACTATCTATACCGAGAATACATTTTTGGTATACCCGTAAGTTACTTTTATTGTCACCAGTTACGGTGTGACGTTCTGTAAACCCGAAGTAACCATCTGGTATGTTGTCATACGATATTCTCATGGTCCAAGGAACTAAGTAATCATTAACAGTTTATATGAAATACTGACAACGTAATAACTATGCGATCTCTCAGTATTCATAAGTTGGGTCTGTTCAACACCATTATTACAATAACAATGTGTTCTCATTATTGATAGTATCCTTGTTACTTTCACAATGCTCATGATCAGGAAAACAAGATTACCATCAATACATGAGCTATTCTTAGAGGCAAGGCTAGGGGTCATATTGGTGTTTATGTTTCCCCATGACTGTATCACCCTCCTACTGCCAGACCCGCGGGATCTTTCTGGTGGAGAAGTATTCTTAAACTTCTCCCTGAGTTTAAGTCCTTTGCCTCTTGCTCTCTTGGCCAAGGCACATCCACTATGTTTTGGCATGATTAATGAAATGAAACCCCTCTCGAAGAGCAATTTCCAGAGCCTATACTCCTTTGCAATTAATGATTTAACTTCAGTGCATCGGGTTGTAAACTCAACATCTCTTGAGGATATTTTCCATAGGCCCCTCAGTGTTCAAGCCTTTGGGCAGTTTCAGCAAACCCAAATGATCTTAGCTCAGACTCAACTCTCTACAAACAATGATAAATGGAGTTATTGTTGGAACTGGCTATACCTCTTTCTTTGCTGCAAAATTATACAAGGTTCTGATGCAAGGTCATCCAACACACCCCATCTTCACGAAGATATGGAATTCTACTGTAATACTCAGATATAACATTTTTGGTTGGCTACTTTTACATGGCAGACTTGGCACCAAATATCTTTCGCAAAGAAAATCATTCCATCTTCCATCCTATATCTGCCAATTGCGCAATAAACAGAAACCGGAGACTACGTTGCATCTTTTCTGAGACTGTCCCTTTGCATTACAATGCTAGGATATGATCATTCCTAATAAAAAAAAGGGGCACAGTTGTGATTCATGAGATCACGCTGGCTCTGGGCGTTCTTTCTAAGTGTATTGCTATGAACATCATCATCATGGGTTGCTGGAATATTGGGATACAAAGTAAAAACATAATTTTGAAAAATAGCACCCCAAGCACTTTGGCTTGGAAGATTTTGCTCAAGAAAGACATCCATTCTGGATCACAGGATTAAAAGCAAATTCGTTCAAGCTCATAAGGATTGGATTTTGTCACATTTATGGTTACTGTTCAAAGTTTTTAGCTTCTCTTTTTTTACCACCCATGTTCTGTAGAGAACGAATTGGTTTGGTACTAGGTATCATTGCTTGTACATGTACTTTTGTCCTTTTTTGTAATCATAAAAATATACCATAGAAGTACCATTGCATGTACATATATTTTGTCCCTTTTGTTCAATAATGAAAATATTCTGTAGAACGATTGCTCTACGGTCACTGCTTCAAAAAAAATAAAATTATAACACCTTTTGCCGTATAGTTCCCGAGTTCTTCTAGTCCTTGGTTAGACGATCCTAAATGATCTCACGACGATGTTATCAGCTACCCTAACCATTCCATGCATCAGGACACTGATTGATCGTAGTTTGCAACCTGTAGAGCGCGAATTCATGTGTGGTCAACCGCTAATGGAGGTGGAGGCCAGGAGCACACATTTTCTTTGTTCGTGCCAAAACCTGTCTACGTCCTTTTCCAGGTTCCCATAATCACCCATCCCGGTTTACATAAAAATTAGCGGCCGGTGCACCATAAAACGAGGCCTTGGCCGGGCACGAAAACGAAAGATTCCCGAGCCCCCAAGAGCCAAAAACGTTACAAGAGGAAAATGACACCACGCTGTCTGTGTGCGCACATAAAACCGGAGACACCCCAGCCCAAACCTGTCGGTCGCACGATAATTTCTGGTGGCGCGCGCGCCCGCCGTTTCGTCTACCCGACGCGCCTGCGCGCCCGGGCGTGGAGGTAGAGCCGTATCGGTCCCGGCCGCTCAGCACACGTCCCCGTCCTGACGGGGATCATCCGGCGCGTACGTCGCGGTCTTTTTCGGTCGCCTCCGTGTTCTTGCCTGTCGAAAGATGGGTATGTACTGGCACGTATTTGCAGTGTCTGCTGCGGGTGCTTCATTGATTGGGGAAAGTTCCGTAGACATGGCCTTGTCACGCCTCACGGGCCAGTTCATCCGTTGGCCAGGGATAAGGCCGTGGGGAAAGCGAACCGTTGTACGTACGTCGCCAAGGGACTAAGTTAAGCAAAACGCCATCCATTCCGTTGCTCACCTATTATCCAAATCTATCTAGGTTTTGTCTCTAAACTCTAAAAAATAAAAGTTGACGTGTGAGCTCTTTCTTGAAACCAATAGAAGTTAACTTCCGTTCTTCATCTTTGAGAAAACAAAAAACAGTCATGGGCAGCATGAGGGTGGGGCAGCCCATCAGCCCAACCTGCATAGGCAACCAGTGTTGCTTGTTCTTAAATTTTCTTTTAGAAAAAAATAGAATATACATTCAGAAGTTTTCATGAATTATTAAATTTTAGGGGCAAATCAATACATCCAAATTAGAAGAAAAATAAGAAAAAAATATGGAGATTTTTTGGGGGAAATTGTTATTATTTTAATTCCCTACCATTCTAGAATATATTCAATTTTATGAATCATTTCTTGGGCTTTCCATAATAATTTACCTATCTTGTCTAAGACATTGTTTTATTCTAAACTTTGTAATTATATTCAGTAATATTATTGTATTTTAATTTCCATTTTCCACCCCTCCCCCTCCTCCCAATATTTTCTTGATGTTTCCTATTTCCCCCAATATTTCTAGTTTTACATGGTTTCTTCTAAAGTTTTTGTTTTTCTAGCACTTTCTTACAAAAAAATCTAAAGAATTGCATGTAATTCTTTGAGATAAGACTAGTTTATGACACGAGTACTTCATATACTACGTCAAGCATGACAACACTACACACATTATTTCTTTGTCGTGTACATCATTTTTCCGAAATGGAGGCAAAAGTCTTTCCTTGTTGTGTACATTAATCTAACTGTCGTGATACTCAAACTTTACCCCCTCTTTTCCCTTTTTGTCCTCTTGGCATGCTTTGTCTGGTTGATATTGAACTTCCAAACTATTTTAGACTACTAACTTGATAAGTAAGGCACTCTTACCTTTCCCATATAAGTCGCCACGAACCCAAACTCTTTTTTTCTTGGCATGTTCTCTTTCTTCTTTGTGCCTTCCCTATACATAGACTTGCAATGTATTCAGATACTATGTATATAACATATTAATCCACGATTAATATAATGTGATCCTATGTATGTAATGTACGTGCATGCATGTTATGCAATCTAAGACCTGCTAAGAGCATTACTAGCAGAACCCTCAAACCCTCAAACCCTTATAAATAACTACTTTTTTACAGTTTGCGAGCAAAAAATCGCGTAGACTAGAACCCCTTAACCCTCAAACCCTTAAAAAAATTTAAAGGTCCAACCCTCAAACCCACTCCCAACCCTCAGAGGTAAGGGTTGGGGAGCAAAACCTACCCCAACCCTCACTTGGCGGTTATCTTCGCGCCAACTCCCACAAGACGCCAGCGTCCGCGTCCGTGCTGCTAATCGCCCGGCCGCCGCCGCCGCCCGTCGACCTCCGCGCCCGCCCAGCCGCCGGCCACTCCTCCACCTCCTCCCGGCCGCCGCGCTCGCCCGCCGGCGTCGCCATCCGTCCGCCGCCCGCCGCTGCCTGCCCGCTTCTACTCCCGTCGCCCGCCGCCGCCTCCCTCCCGCCGCCTCCGCCTCCCTTTGCCTCTCCTCCTCGCGCCCTCAGACTCTGCGCCCTCGCCTTGACCCGCCGCCGCCCGCCCGGCCCGTGCCTGCTCCACGCCTCCGCCCCCCTCGCCCGCGCCTCCGCCTCCCACCCCCCACAGCCCTCCCTCCGCGCGCCCGCCCGCCATCCGCCCTCTCCCCCCGCGCTGCCCTCCGGCTGTCATTCACGAGGTGCTCGACGGTATGCCCGCAACGACAATATCGTTCATGGGGAATATTCCGTTATAAGGGTTGGGTTTGAGGGTTCTAATCTTTGCCCCTGTTTTTCAACCCGTAAAAGTACACAAAAAGACCATTTTTGGACCCTTAAAACGCTAGTGAGGGTTTGAGGGTTCTACTAGTAATGCTCTAAACCAGCGCACCAGCCCTCATTACACCAAGGGCCCATTATAGGTCCCAATTCACTCATTTAGGCCCAACCGCATAGCAACAAAGTCTTATATGAGGCCTAGGCCCTCTCGACCTAAAATACTAACTAAAGTTGTTTTTTGCTCTATACCTTGCACTCACATAACCGGTGAGACTAAACAAAATTCTTCACACTCAGTCATACATTGGTTATCCACCCACAACCATGATAGACGATGCGAATCTAGCAAAATTTATACCTAGACAACTCGTACCACTTGTCATCCAAACAAGGGCACAGGCTCATTTTACCAGTGTCTACATTTTTAGTACTCCAACCCCCATTGTGCCAAGACTCATTTTACTAGTGTCTACATTCCCAAAACCATAGGAAAATGTTCTATCATAATTTTTCATCCGTAGAATAAAGTAAGATATAATGGTAAAGAAAAAAAAGAGGGAAAACATAAAACATATATATAGAGAGACCCCATAAGGTCACCTGTCCAATGCCAGTAGCTCTTGGCAACATAGAAAATAAAATTAAAAAAATCACGTCAAAGCAAACTTGGAAGCAAGCAACATGCTTGTCCCTAATCCTGTGAGAAAGCAATTGTAGATCTTCTGTGAAGGAGTGTATCCAAGACTGAGTGGAAGGATTACCATTTCCTGGAAATTTGCCCATTTCTTTGGAGCTAGATATTCGAGCAACCAAGAATAATGATTTACATGCTTATAGAATTAGGCAACATTTTCATTGCCAACATACTATTTTACATAAGTTCCTCTCTTTCTATTTGGAAGAGGGTCTCGCAATAGCCATGGGCGAAGTTGCAATTCTAGAGAAGGTGCATCAGAATTTTTTGAATGCCTAAGTTGCAAAGAGAGAAGGAGTAATTATTCATGTGAAATCTTTTTTTAGCAATGCCCTAGTATTAATTCTTTCATGCAGATTGCTCAAAAAATTCTGTCATGCAGAGCAAACCACAAAAAATATTTTGTTCTTGAGTCTACTAACACCTTGTCAAATGAGATTTAAGAGCTTGGGGCATGTTCATTGAGCACGAGGACTCTATACATTTTCATGGAATAATACTTGAATTGCCTTGAATGTGCCAGTTGTCTTTGTGTGCTTGACATGCATTTGGGATTAGGTTGTGGACTAGAAGTAATTGATCATGGGCTTCTAGGAGAGGGGTATCTAAAAGTGTTGTGTCAAATCTTCATGAGCATAAAATTGGCCACTCATTCTTGTCATTGATTGCATAAGGGTTTATCTTATGAAATTTCTAAGTTAGAGGGTCCTCTTTCCATTGGCAATACCAGAACAAAGTTGTATTTCCCTACCCAAAGGTACATGATGCATACTTTTTGTAAGTGTGCATGAGCTGAATATTCCAGTAGAAACTATCTTCAAGTTTATCCATTGGGGGAGAATAGCTATAGTATTCTTGCCAAATTAGCTTGACCCATGGAAGATTTTTCTTGTTGAAGAGATTATGTAAATTCTTCATAAGCGAAGCTTTGTTATGAGTATCAATATCCAAGATGCCTAATGCTCCTTGACGCTTGGGGTCTGGAAACTTTATTTCATGCAATTAAAGTGGTCCCTCTATCTTCCATACCAATTTTTCTCCATAGGCAATGTCTTAAATATGTATTGATAAAAATAACTGGCAAGGCAAGGGAGCACATGAAGAAGGTAGGGATTGAAGATAAAACAGACTTGATGAGAAGAATTCTTCCATCACATGAGAGGGAAGTTGAGCAACTAGTAAGTCTTCTTTAAATCCTTTGCATATCAGGGGTGGAGTCTTCAATTCTTAGTTTGTTGAAACACGTTGCCAACCTCGTATAATAAAAGGGAAATAACAATGTTGATATCCTATAATTGAGACCATTCTGATAATTTTCCAACAGGAACATTTACAAGGATCATCACATCTTTATTTTAGTTCAACTTAGGTCCAGTGTGATCAACGTAAGACAAGATTTTTGTCTTGTGAAAGTTGTGCTTCCTTGGCAGGCAAAATAAAAAATGGTGTCATCGGCATATTGGATGATGGGGAAGTCATGGCAAGATTTTGCTAGCAGAGGAGCTTAGCTCATGTTGCATTGCTTCATTGAACAAAGATTGGAGAAGATCAACAACTAGCACAAAAAGCAGTGGTGAAGGAGGATCATATTGCCTAACTCCTCTCTTACACTAGAATTGATTTCTAGGGACACCATTTAAAAGCACATAGGAAATTTCAGAGGAGAAGATCATTTTCATCCAAAGTATCCATCAAGTACCAAAGCCTTATGCATGCAATATGCATCCGGTATCAAAGCCTTATGCATGCAGTATATTCTTGATGTTCAGTGAGGTCAAAAGCTTTTCAAAGTCTAATTTATGGACTATAATTTCTTTCTTGGAATGGTAGCACCAGTGCATATATTCAAAGGACCAAGCAAGATAGTCTTGAATAGTTATGCTCTTACTCCCTCCATTCCAATGAATAAAGCATGCATGCTTCACAAAATCAAACTTTGGCCATAAATTAAACCAAGAATATACACTCAAGGCAACACTTAGGAGGCGCTTAGGTACACTTAGGTTCTAGGCAATGACCAAATGCCTCGCCTGGGGCATAAGCGGAACTCTGGGCATGGTAAGCAAGAAATTGTCCAGTCAAGTGAGAAATCATGCCATATTGTACTGACAGGACGAATTGGCCATCTTCCAATTGCAATAGCTGATAGTTTACTCATATTCTCTAAATCAATATCGATACACATATAATATCCCCAATACAACTTGATAGTCAAGATTGTACGTCCTTCTAAGTTGTGCCTAGAGCGCTTAAGCACCACCTAGGCGCTAGGCGAAGGTCAACTGCCTCACTTATGCTAACATTTTTTCGAACCTTGAATATACATTTTGTGACTTATAAATTAAACCATTGAAACTTCTTTTCAATAAACTCATTTTTAGTACAAAATCAATGGTACAGTTTTTATCACACACAATCCACATTTGGCTGGTCTAATTTATGATCGAAGTTGAATTTTTGGGTGAGTGCATGCCTTATTCATTGGAATGGAGGGAGTACAAAATATATATTGAGATTCAATTTGACAACCCATAATGACATCTTGTAGTTTGTTGGTTGGAAGTTTGGTAATTATCTTGATGGTGCAGTTAAGCTTAGAGATGGACCTAAAATCACTTGAAGTGAGAGGGGTGTCTTTCTTGGAAATCAAAGGGATGAAGGAAGCATTGATATTCTATATATTGACTCTTCCATGAAAGAAATCCTCAATCAACCTGTAGAAGTCCCTACAAATTATACTCCAACAAGCTTTAGTGAAAGCTCCATTGAAGCCATTAGGTCTAGGTGCATTGCCACTTGGCCTTTACATGACTAATATCCTTTTCTGAGAAAGGTTCTTCCAAGAATTGCAGGTTGCCATTTCTATTAATCAAACAATTTATTTAAAGCAGACTACTAGTGGTACCGGTCTTACCAAGCCTATCTATGAATGATCTCCATAGTAAAGCAACTTTTGGGAGGTTCTCATGCTCTACCCTCACTTGCATCATGACAAAGTGATTATTTCTCTATTTAATAGTGGCTTTAGCACTAAAACACTTTGAATTTTAGTCTACAAGTTTCACCCATATGATAGTGGCTCTTTGTTTCCATTAAGTCTTTTAAGAAGGCGGTCTTCTGCATCAATCTACAATTCCATTCAACAATGTTAAGTATTCCTCAACTGTATCCAAACACAATGATCTCACTGGTTACACTAATGTCCCCTTCTAGATAGGAATTTTTTAAGCCCAGAGTTTTGAACCTTTTTCCTGAGTATTTTGAACTTAGCAGTGATGCTTTTTGCACTATCATGTTCTTGATTTTTTGGATCCCAGATGTTTTTAATCACTTCCTTAAAACCATGATGGTCTAGAATTTTTTTGTCAAATCTAAATAGTTTTGACTTTGGGATGCTAGTTCCAATTTGAATTACACAAGGATGATGGTCTCAATAGGCTTGTATAATGGGAGTGCAACAATGTTCTGGTTTCTTATAGTACATCTTTCAAATGAAAAACTACAATCTAGCCTCTCAATGAGGGGAGCTTTTTCTATGCTATTCGAGGTGAAGTTTGTGCCCTTAAGAGGAATCTTCACAGAGCCGATGGACTAATGGCCTAATTGAATAGCATCATGCAATTGATGTCACCATTCCCAATATTTTTGATACATAGATATCAAACATAACTCAACTCCCCAACAATAAGCCAGCATATGTGTCATCATGAACTTGAATGCTCTGAAGCCAATTTATAAATTAAGATCTAGCGTCTTCTTGACATGGTCCACAAAAGTTTTTCAGTATCTAGGATTCACTTGAATGGACAAAGACAAATTTACCAGGAATGGAAAATTCATTTTGGGAAAGGACATGTTCGTCAAGCATATTATCACTCCATAACACAATAGGACACCTTGAAGCTCCAATAGAAGGAACGTGGGCAAACTTTTTGATCCTCCTAGGACAGAAATTCAGATGTAGTTGATGTCAAAATTCTCCTTTTTGTTTCCTGCAGAACAAACAATAGAGTATGCAGGTTATTTAAACTTGTTTGGAAGAGTCATTCACTTGTTGCTAGAATTGACCCCCCCCCTAATGTATTCTGGAGTAACGAGAGGGAACAACCAACTCTGGTCAGTATTGACAAGTTTTTCTGCATCACGATCTGGGAGCTCTTGTTCCCCTCTTATGTGCTAATGGTGTCAACTTCCTACTCCAATCACCATCCGCTGCTCTCACGGATATGGCTGCCCCCCACCCCCCAACAACGTGCGCACTTCAGGTTTGAAGATTTCTGGCCAAAGTTTGCCTACTATGCTGAAATAGTCGAGCGTGCATGGAAAAGGCCAGTGAATCAGCCCTATGCGTTCGCCAGGCTGAAGATCAGAATGGACCGTACTACAAGAGACCTCAAGATATGGAGTAAAACCCTCTTCAGTGACACCAAGATGCAATTTCACAACACAACTGAGATCATCCTGTGACTCGATGTTGCTTAGGAAAGAAGAACCCTCTCTGTTGCTGAATTCAGCTTAAGGAAGCTGCTCAAGCAATGACTCTTGGGGCTTGCGGCAATGGAACGAGCGCGAAGGCGTCAGGCATCAAGAATCACATGGCTTAAGACTGGGGATGCAAGCACAATTTTTTTTCATGCAAATACGTGCTCGCGGCGATGGAAGAATTTTATTCACTCTCTGTGTAATGGCACTGCCATCGCCACCACGCATTCAAAGAAGGAGTAGGTGGTTACAGGTCATTTCTACAGTGTGATTGGTGTTGGGAAATGTTGCATGGAAAACAAAAAATTCTACACACACGCAAGATCTATCCATGGAGATGCATAGCAATGAGGGGGAGAGTGTGTCTACGTACCCTCGCAGACCATAAGCGGAAGCGTTTAGTAACGTGGTTGATGTAGTCGAACTTCTTCACGATCTAATCGATCAAATACCGAACGTACGACACTTCCGAGTTCAGCACACATTCATCTCGGTTACGTCCTCGCCTTCTTGATCCAGCAAGACTGCGAAGTAGTGGATGAGTTCCGGCAGCACGATGGTATGGTGACGGTGGTGGTGGTGCTATCTCCGGAGGGCTTCGCCTAAGCACTAGAAAATATGAGCGAGGGATGAAACTGTGAAGAGGGGCGCCGCACATGGCTAAGAGATTTTCATGGTTATGTGTGCCCCCCCCCCACATATATATAGGTGGGGGGAGGGGGGTTACCCACAAGTATAGGGGATCGCAACAGTTTTCGAGGGTAGAGTATTCAACCCAAATTTGTTGATTCGACACAAGGGGAGACAAAGAATATTCTCAAGTATTAACATCTTCTTTGTCAATTCAACCACACCTGAAAGACTTAATATCTATAGCAAAGTATTTAGTAGCAAAGTAGTATGGAAGTAACGATAACGGTGGCAAAAGTAACAGTAGCAGTAAAGAAAGTAACGAAGCAAGGATCAATATGTGAAATGCTCGTAGGCAATGGATCAATGTTGGATAATTATGTCGGATGACATTCATCATGCAACAGTTATAACCTAGGGTGACATAGAACTAGCTCCAATTCATCAATATAATGTAGGCATGTATTCTGAATATAGTCATATATGCTTATCGAAAAGAACTTGCATGACATCTTTTGTCCTACCCTCCCGTGGTAGCGGAGTCCTAATGGAAACTAAGGGATATTAAGGCCTCCTTTTAATAGAGAACCGGAACAAAGCATTAGCACTTAGTTAATACATGAACTCAAACTAGGGTAATCACTGGAAAGAATCCCAATTATTGTCACCTTGGGTATGCGGATCATAACTCGTAATAGGTGTCTACAACTTGCAAGATTGGAGCAAGAACACAAATATATTCATGAATACATAAAGGGTTCAGATCTGAATTCATGGCACTTGGGCCCCAGTGACAAGCATTAAGCATAGCAAAGTCATAGCAACATCAATCTCAGAACATAGTGGATACTAGGGATCAAACCCCAACAAAACTAACTCGATTACATGATAAATCTCATCCAACCCATCACCGTCCAGCTAGCCTGCGATAGAATTACTCACGCACGGTGGTGAGCATCATGAAATTGGTGATGGAGGATGGTTGATGATGATAACGGATCTGTATCGTAAAATGTGATGAATCCTTCTCTCTGATTGTTTTCTCCTTGAACGTGAATATATGGAGTTGGAGTTGAGGTCGGTGGATGTCCAGGGGACCCACAAGGTAGGGGGCACGCCCCAGGGGGTGGGTGCGCCCTCCACCCTTGTGGACAGCAGGTTGGTCCCCCTCGGTTGATTCTTTCACCAATATTTTTTATTTATTCCAAAAATATTCTCTGTGAATTTTCAAGTCATTCTGAGAACTTTTATTTCTGCACAAAAATAACACCAAGGCAATTCTGCTGAAAACAACATTAGTCCGGGTTAGTTCCATTCAAATCATGCAAATTAGAGTCCAAAACAAGGGCAAAAGAGTTTGGAAAAGTGGATACGATGGAGACGTATCAACTCCCCCAAGCTTAACCCATTGCTTGTCCTGAAGCAATTCAGTTGATAAACTAAAAGTGATAAATAAAAACTTCTATAAACTCTGTTTGATCTTGTTGTTGCAAATATGTATAGCCAGCATTCAGGTTTTCAACAAAGATCATGAACTAACCATATTCACAATAACATTTAGGTCTCACATTTACTCATATCAATGGCATAATCAACTAGCGAGCAATAATAATAAATTTCGGATGACAACACTTTTTCAAAACAATCATGATATGATATAACAAAATGGTATCTCGCTAGCCCTTTCTGAGACCGCAAAACATAGATGCAGAGCACCCCCTGAAGATCAAGGACTGACTAGACATTGTAATTCATGGTAAAAGAGATCCAGTCACGGTCATACTCAACATCAATTAATAACAATGCATACAAAATGACAGTGGTGCTTTCTAACTAGTGCTTTTTTATAAGAGAATCATGACTTAAAAAATAGATAGGCCCTTCACAGAGGGAAGCAGGGATTTGCAGAGGTGCCAGAGCTCGAGTTTTTGAAACAGAGATAAATAATATTTTGAGCGGTATGCTTTCATTGTCAACATAACAACCAGAAGATCTCTGCATCTTCTATACTAGATACATTATAGGCGGTTCCCAAACAGAATGGTAAAGTTTTTGCTCCCCCACCACCAACAAGCACACTCCACGGCTGGTCTGAAATAATGGGTACTTTCCAACTAACAACAACCTGGGGGACTTTTGTTTGAAGTTATATTTTGATTTGATTTGAGCATGAAACTGGCCATCCCAATTACCAAACATTTTCTTGTGAATGACAAGCAGAGTCGACTCATCGTGAGAATAACCCACCTAGCATGGAAGATACTGACAGCCCCCAGTTGCTACATGAGCGATTCGGGCATACAAAATAGGTTATAATTTGAAGGTTTAGAGTTTGGCACATGCAAATTTACTTGGAACGACAGGTAAATACCGCATATAGCTAGGTATGGTGGACTCATATGGGACAACTTTGGGTTTATGGAAGTGGATGCACAAGCAGTATTCCCGCTTAGTACAAGTGAAGGCTAGCAGAAGATTGAGGAGCGACCAACTAGAGAGCGACAACAGTCATAAAGATGCATTGAGATTAACTAACATTGAGTGCAAGCATGAGTAGGATATAAATCACCATGAACATAAATATCATGGAGGCTATGTTGATTGTGTTTCAACTACTTGCGTGAACATGTGCCAAGTCAAGCCACTTGAATCATTCAAAGGAGGATACCATCCTATCATACTACATCACAACCATTTTAAAAGCATGTTGGCACGCAAGGTAAACCATTATAAACTCCTAGCTAATTAAGCATGTCATGAGTAACTATAATCTCTAATTTTCATTGCAAACATGTTTCATTCATAATGGGCTGAATCAGGAATGATGAACTAATCATATTTACAAAAACAAGATAGGTCGAGTTCATACCAGCTTTTCCTCATCTCAACCATTTCATCATATATCGTCATTATTGCCTTTCACTTACACGACCGAACAGTGTGAATAATAATAATAGTGCTCGTGCATTGGACTAAGCTGGAATCTGCAAACATTTAGTCAAAGGAGAAGACAAGGTAATATGAGCTCTTTGTTAGATCAACAATAATGCATATGAGAGCCACTCATCATTTTCATCATGGTCCCCTCCTCTCGATCCCCAAAGAAAAGAAAAATATTTTAAAAGGAAAACACTGAAATGTTTTTAGAGTTTTTGTTTTTCTGAAGAAAGTAAAACAAGGACGAGAAAAACTATTGACACGGGAAAGCTCCCAACAAGCAAAAGAAGAACGAGAAATCCTTTTGGTTTTTCTTTAATAGTACTACTACATAAACATAGAAAGGAAACTAAATAGAAGCTACAACTAATTTTATGGTTTTTCTCAAAGTTTTTCAAACACACAAGAAGAAATCGGGAAAAAGAAAATAAACTAGCATGGATAATACAATGAATAAGTATGAACACCGACAACTGGAATGAGTGTGCGAACATGAATGTAATGTCGGTGAGAAATACGTACTCCCGCAAGCTTAGGCTTTTGGCCTAAGTTGGTCTACGCCCATGGATCAAAGTAGCCCTCTCTAGTGTACCGAGGAGGATCCTGGGGTTCCACTAGTTAGCAAGCTCTTGTCGCTCCCACTGATAAATAGATTCCTGATATGGATCAAGTGATGGATCTGGCTTAGGAACTGGGGATCACGTCCGCTCCCAGTATGCATAAATGTCCGCGGGCATGATGATGTACCTACCTGAATGAATATCGAACAAAAGAAGGTGCACTCAAGGTAATAATCTGACAAGTCTTCTAGCTAAATATCAGGTTATAGTTGAGTCTCTTGTCCTTATCATCACTAATAAAATCATGTGCTACCATACTATGATAATCTAAGTATATAGTGGGTAGCAGCTTCTCCTCTCTCTTGTCGTGCCTAATGGTATCTCGAAGCATCTAGAAAAACGGGAAGCATAGATACCTCCAAAGTTAGTACCCTTTGAACTGTTTAAACTCAACCGTCGAGCAACCATAACACCCAAACTAAAAGTTCTATCAAGAAGTAAAGCATGGCACAAAATAGCAAGGTCAGGGGCACTAAGGCCTCCACTCTCCCCACAACCAATTAAACATCTCACAGCAAATAATGAGTAATAGCGTAAAACATGAAAATGTAAACTAGCCACTCTTGCTTCCGACGCCTTTCTCCCTTCCCCTACGGTAACTTCATCAATAAAATATTCCACATCTCTAGGACGTGGTTCATCGACGGTGCCCTCATAAATAATTTGCCAACCTCACAAAAGTCATAAAGCGTCATCTCATTATGCTCATCATATAAATAAAACTCTACCGTGGGTGGTGATTTCCTAGCATGAAAGTGAAAATTCTGCATGAAGGAGTAGGAGATATTGTTCACACTTATCATGGAGGACGTCGGTGATGCCTGCATTTCCAGCCAAATAATAGAAATCCTCATAAATTCTGGCCGCCTCCAAGAATGCATCACTTGGCCATTCACACGGCCGAACCTCCACGGTGCGAGGAAGGTTGTACTTGGGCTCCTTCTTATCCTCATTTTCATTTTCCTTTGAACCCCGGCTCGAAGAGCCTCTCAACAATCTCCTCATCATTTTCTCCCTCTAAAAAATTCTAAATCTTTTAGAGACTCAAAATAAAAGTGAACCAAACTCAACAAGATTGATAGCAACTACTCCTACAAGTGCCTAGAGTCTAAATCATGCATCAAAACTACTTTGGACCATTGGAGGAGTCACACACCAAAGAACAATCCCCGAAAACAGCTTTGCAATTGGAGCTTTGCACAAGGAGATCGAAAATGGCAGCGAGATGAGCAAGAACATGGGTTCGAGCAACGAGATGATGTTTTCTAGAGGAAGACGAATTGGATGGGTGCTGGAATAAGTGAGGGGGACTCATGTGGGACCCACAATGCAGGGGGGCACGCCCAGGGGGTAGGGCGTGCCCTCCACCCTTGTGGTCCACTCGTGCAGCCCCCTGGTGCATTCTCAGTGTCAAAAATTCTAAAATATTCTATTAAAAATCATACTGGATTTTCAGGGCATTTGGAGAACTTTTATTTTCAGAGCATTTTTTTATTGCATGGATAATTCAGAAAACAGACATATAATACTATTTTTTCTTTACTTATTCTAAATAACAGAAAGTAAAAAGTGGGTACAGAAAGTTGTGCTTTCTAAATTCATCCATCTCATGCTCATCAAAAGGAATCCATTAACAAGGTTGATCAAGTCTTATTAACAAAATTATTTCGAATAACATGAAATGAGGATATGCATGTGCCCAACAATAAGAATATCATACTTCTTTTTGATAGTAGGGAGAGGGAACTCGAAACCTCCAATAGTACTAGTTGAAAATTTTCCAATAGAATTGATACTATGAACTTGAAGTTGTTTTATTCGGAAAGTATACCGTATGCTCATTACCATTAACATGAAAAGTGACATTGCCCTTGTTGCAGTCAATAATAGCCCCTACAGTATTCAAAAAGGGTCTACCAAGGATGACCGCCATACTGTCATCATCGGGAATATCAAGAATAACAAAGTCCGTTAAGATAGTAATGTTTGCAACCACAACATGCACATCCTCACAAATATCGATGGGTATAGCAATTGATTTATCAGCCATTTGCAAAGAGATTTCAGTAGTTGTCAACTTATTCAATTCAAGTCTACGATATAAAGAGAAAGATATAACACTAACACCGGCTCAAAGATCACATAAAGCAGTTTTAACATAGTTTCTTTTAATGGGGCATGCTATAGTTGGTATTCCCGGGTCTTCTAGTTTCTTTGGTATTCCACCCTTAAAAGTATAATTAGCAAGCATGGTGGAAATTTCAACTTCCGGTATCTTTCTTTTATTAGTAACAATATCTTTCATATACTTAGCATAAGGAGACATTTTCAGAATATCAGTCAAACACATACGTAAAAAGACGTGTATAAGCATTTCACAAAAATGCTCAAAATCCTCATCATCCTTTTTCTTAGATGGTTTAGGAGGAAAGGGCATGGGTTTCTGAACCCAAGGTTCTCTTTCTTTACTATGCTTCCTAGCAACAAAGTCTCTCTTATCATAACATTGATTCTTTGATTGTGGGTTATCAAGATCAACAACAGGTTCAATCTCTACATCATTATCATTACTAGGTTGAGCATCAACATGAACATCATCATTAACATTATCACTAAGTTCGTGTTCATCACCAGATTGTGTTTCAGCATCAGAAATAGAAATATCATTTGGATTCTCAGGTGTGTCTATAACAGGTTCACTAGAAGCATGCCTAGTCCTATCAGTTTTCTTTTTCTTTTTATTACTAGGACTAGGTGCATGAGTATTAATTCTCTGAGAATCTTGCTCAACTCTCTTAGGATGGCCCTCAGGATACAAAGGTTCCTGGGTCATTTTACCACCTCTAGTCACAACTCTAACAGCATTATCATTGTTCTTACTATTCAACTCATTGAGCAAATCATCCTGGGCCTTAAGTACTTGTTCAACTTGAGTTTTAACCATGGAAGCATGCTTACTAATAATCTTAAGATCACTAACGGTTCTACTCATATTGTCACCCAAGCAGTCAAGCATGTAAGAATTACGTTTCAATTGTCTACTAACATAAGCATTGAAATTTTCTTGTTTAACAATAAAACTATCAAACTCATCCAAGCATTGGCTAGCACACTTATTATAAGGAATATCACCTTCATCAAATTTAAAGATAGAATTTACCTCTACTACATGTGTCGGGTTATCAAGACCATGTATTTCTTCAATAGGTTGTAAATTCCTAACATCTTCAGTTTTGATACCCTTTTCTTTCATAGATTTCTTTGCCTCTTGCATATCTTCGGGACTGAGAAATAGAATACCTCTTTTCTTTGGAGTTGGCTTAGGAGTTGGTTCAGGAAGTGTCCAATCATTATCATTACTCAATAGCAATCCAGCCTGCTCAACAGTTCGTTCCCTGAAAACACAACCAACACAACTATCTAGGTGGTCCCTAGAAGCATAGGTTAGTCCATTATAAAAGATATCAAGTATTCATTTTTCTTGAGAGGATGATCATGCAAAGCATTAAGTAATTGGAGAAGCCTCCCCCAAGCTTGTGGGAGACTCTCTTCTTCAATTTGCACAAAGTTAAATATTTCATGTAAAGCAGCTTGTTTCTTATGAGCAGGGAAATATTTTTCAGAGAAGTAGTAAATCATATCCTGGGGACTACGCACACAACCAGGAGCAAGAGAATTAAACCATAACTTAGCATCACCCTTTAAAGAGAAAGGAAACAATTTAATAATATAGTTATAGCGAATTTTTCCCTCATGAGCAAATAGGGTGGCTATATCATTCAATTTAGTAAGATGTCCACAACAGTTTCAGATTCATAACCATGGAAAGGATCAGATTCAACCAAAGTAATTAACTCAGGATCGACAGAGAATTCTTAATCCTTATCAGTAACAAAGATAGGTGAAGTAGCAAGCTTAGGATCATATTGCATTCTAGCATTCAAAGATTTTTGTTTCCACTTGCATAATAATTTCTTAAGATCATTTCTATCCTTACAAGCAAGAAAGTCTCTAGCTACCTCTCCATCCATAACATAGCCCTTAGGAAAAATAGGAAGTTCATATCTAGGAGAGCTAGGTCTAACAGGTGTTTCAAAGTTTTCAGTTTCAATAATTTCATCAGTTTCAGAAATATCAGCATCTTCAACATAATCAATAGTTCTAACTCTAGCAAGATATTCAATAAGTAAATCACCCAGTAGCACAGTTTGACAAGCAAAGTAGTAGGATCATAAGCATCATTCATAGTAGAAGTAGCATCATCAATAACATGTGACATATCAGAATCAATAGAAGGTGTAGGTGTCGCAAGCTTAATCAAAACAGAAGGTGAATCAAGTGCAGAGCTAGATGGCAGTTCCTTACCTCCCCTCGTAGTAGAGGAATATATCTTGGTTCTAGTATCTTTAAAGTTCCTCATAGTGATCAACAGATATTAATCCCAAGTGACTCAGAGAATAGAGCTATGCTCCTCGGCAACGGCGCCAGAAAAAGGTCTTGATAACCCACAAGTATAGGGGATCACAACAGTTTTCGAGGTTAGAGTATTCAACCCAAATTTATTGATTCGACATAAGGGGAGCCAAAGAATATTCTCAAGTATTAACAACTGAGTTGTCAATTCAACCACACCTGAAAGACTTAATATCTACATCAAAGTATTTAGTAGCAAAGTAGTATGGAAGTGACGGCAACGGTGGCAAAAGTAACAGTAGCAGTAACGAAAGTAACGAAGCAAGGATCAATATGTGAAAAGCTCGTAGGCAATGGATCAATGATGGATAATTATGTCGGATGACATTCATCATGCAACATTTATAACCTAGGGTGACATAGAACTAGCTCCAATTCATCAATATAATGTAGGCATGTATTCCGAATATAGTCATACGTGCTTATGGAAAAGAACTTGCATGACATCTTTTGTCCTACCCTCCCTTGGCAGCGGGGTCCTAATGGAAACTAAGGGATATTAAGGCCTCCTTTTAATAGAGAACCAGAACAAAGCATTAGCACTTAGTGAATACATGAACTCCTCAAACTACGGTAATCACCGGAAAGAATCCCAATTATTGTCACCTTGGGTATGCGGATCATAACTCGTAATAGGTGTCTACAACATGCAAGATCGGATCAAGAGCACAAATATATTCATGTGAACATAAAGGGTTCGGATATGAATTCATGGCACTCGGGCCCTAGTGATAAGCATTAAGCATAGCAAAGTCATAGCAACATCAATCTCAGAACATAGTGAATACTAGGGATCAAACCCTAACAAAACTAACTCGATTACATGATAAATATCATCCAAGCCATCATTGTACAACAAGCCTACGATGGAATTACTCACGCACGGCGGTGAGCATCATGAAATTGGGGATGGAGGATGGTTGATGATGATGACGGTGTCGATTTCCCCTCTCCGGAGCCCCGAACAGACTCCAGATCTGCCCTCCCGATGAAGAACAGGAGGCGGCGGTAGCGGCTCCGTATCGTAAAACGCGATGAATCCTTCTCTCTGATTTTTTTCTCCCCGAACATGAATATATGGAGTTGGAGTTGAGGTCGGTGGAGGTCCAGGGGACCCACAAGGCAGGGGCGCACCCTAGGGGGGTGGGCGCGCCCTCCACCCTTGTGGACAACAGGTGGGTCCCCCTCGGTTCATTCTTTCATCAATATTTTTTATTTATTCAAAAAATATTCTCCGTGAATTTTCAGCTCATTCTGAGAACTTTTATTTCTGCACAAAAATATCACCAAGGCAATTCTGCTGAAAACAACATCAGTCCGGGTTAGTTGCATTCAAATCATGCAAATTAGAGCCCAAAATAAGGGCAAAATAGTTTGGAAAAGTAGATACGATGGAGAAGTATCAGGAGGAGAGGGGAGCAGCCAGGAGGCGCCCCAAGTAGGGCCGAATCCTACTTGGCCTCCTGCCCTGGCCGTGCCCCCTTACGATATATGCCGGAGAGGGAAAGGAAAGGGGGGAAAGGGAAGGAAGGGGGAGGCCAAATCCCCGCCCCTTCCTTTCTCCCATAGGCTGGCTATCATAGGAGGGTGCGCCAGCCCCTTGTGGGCTGGTGTGCTCCCCTCTACTGGCCCAATAGGCCCATCATCCTCCCGGGGCTTCCCGGAACCCCTTCCGGTGATCCGATGACTACCCGGTGCACTCCGAAACTCTTCTGGTGTCCGGACATCATCGTCCTATATATCAATCTTTACCTCCGGACCATTGCGGAGCTCCTCGTCATGTCCGTGATCTCATCCGGGACTCCGAACACCATTCGGTCACCAAATCCTATAACTCATATAACACTATATCGTCAACGAACGTTAAGCATGCGGACCCGATGGGTTTGAGAACTATGTAGACATGCCGAGACACCTCTCCGGTCAATAACCAATAGCGCAACCTGGATGCCATATTGGTTCCTACATATTTTACGAAGATCTTTATTGGTCCAACCGTTATGACAACATACGTAATTCCCTTTGTCCGTTGGTATGTTACTGGCCCGAGATTCGATTGTCGGTATCTTCATACCTAGTTCAATCTCGTTACCGGCAAGTCTCTTTACTCGTTCCATAATACATCATCTCATAACTAACTCCTTAGTCATTTGCTTGCAAGCTTATTATGATGTGTGTTACTGAGAGGGCCCAGAGGTACCTCTCCGACACTCAGAGTGACAAATCCCAATCTCGATCCATGCCAACTCAACAAACACCTTTGGAGATACCTGTAGAGCATCTTTATGATCACCCAGTTACGTTATGACGTTTGATAGCACACAAGGTATTCCTCCGGTATTCGGGAGTTGCATGATCTCATGGTCGAAGGAACATATATTTGACACTCAAGAAAGTAGTAGCAATAAACTGAACGATCAGGTGTTAATCTAACAGATGGATATTGTCCATCACATCATTCTCCGAATGATGTAATCCAGTTATCAAATGACAACACATGTCTATGGTTAGGAAACCTTAACCATCTTTGATCAACGAGGTAGTCTAGTAGAGGCTTACTAGGGAAACAATATATTTTTATGTATTCACACATGTGTTTAAATTTCTGATCAGTACAATTCTAGCATGAATAATAAACTTTTATCATGAATAAGGAAATATAAGATAACAACTTTATTATTTCCTCTAGGGCATATTTCCTTCAATTGGCGCCAAGGCGGCACAATCAATGGCAGTCGACTGGCAGCAGCTCAACCTCCCATCTGTGCATAACAAAGGCATAGACAACCCCTTCACAAGTGACGAAGTGTGGGTTGCGATCAAGGATTCACCAATTGATAAAGCTCTGGGCCCGGACGGCTTCATTTGTGTTATCTTCAGATCCAGCTGACATACAATCAAGAGTGATATAATGCGAGTTTTTGATCAGTTTTACAGGCTAGCTGGGGAAACTTCATGCAAGTGAACACCGCTCTAGTGGCCATAATCCCAAAGAAAGATGGAGCTGAAAAATATCTGACTTCGGGCCAATTAGTTTGATCCATTCCATAGCAAAACTAGTGGCAAAAGTTATGTCCATTAGGTTTACAACTGTAGCAAGAGACATCATCTCGCTGGTGCAATCGTCCTTTCTTAGCTCAAAGGGTATCATGATAGCTTATTATACATCCAAAACACGGTTAGATCGCTCCACAGGAAGAAAAACATGCTCTTCTGCTGAAGCTGGATATTGCCAGGGCATTTGACAATGTTTCCTAGGAGTATCTCCTCGACCTCCTACGAGCAATAGGTTCTAGTGCTAGATGAAGAGACTATATTTCTTGGCTTCTATCGACATCATCCTCCTCTTTCCTACTGAATGGGTTAGCTGGACCTGCAATTGCTCATCGATGGGGCCTCTAGTAGGGTGACCCCTTGTCGCCTCTGCTCTTCATCATAGCAATGGACCCACCACACCGGCTAATTGAGGAGGCTACTGAAACTGGCATGCTCTCGCCTCTTCCACACAGAGATGTCAAGCTCCATGTTAGTATCTACGTGGACGACAACAGTCTTTTTGCCAACCCCAACAAGATGGAGATTGACATGCTGATGCATCCATAGATGAATTTGGTAGTGCCTCGGGTCTTAGGATAAATCCTCTCAAATCAACGGCGACGCCCATTAGATGCGATGACATCAACCTCAAGGAAGTGCTCCCAAATTTCGGTGGCACGATCTTGGAATTCCCACTGTGCTACCTTGGGCTGCCAATTTCTTTGTGCCGTCTTCGCATGGTTCATTTGCAGTTTATCCTCGACCATATTAAGGCAAGGCTGGCAGGCTGGAAGGGACGACTAATATCGATAGCTGCCAGCATGTGCTCGTGCACTGCCCATGTTTGCGATCGTTGTCCTCAAGGTGACAAGAAGTTCTTCACACAAATCACGGAAGCACTTCCTTTGGGCACAAGAAAAATAGCTAACGGGAGGGAAATGCAAAGTAAACTAGCGAACTGTGTGTTCACCAATTGACAAAGGAGGGCTTGGGGTCCATGATCTGCAAAAATTCAGTTAATCATTGAGATTGCACTGGCTATGGATTTCTTGGACGCACCAGGATAGACCATGGGTGGGGACTGAGCTCCCGTGCGAGGACAAAGACAGATAGCTCTTCCGCACTACCACCTCGGTGACACTTGGCAATGATAACCTAGCCTCGTTCTAGAATTGCCCATGGATAGGATCAGTACCGTTGAAGGTAACACCATAGCTGTACAAACACTCAAGAAGAAAGAATAGAAGTGTGAAAGCTGCACTCTCTAAAGATACATGGATTTCAGACTTAGCACACGGGAGCACAAACAACCTGCTCTCAGAGTTCTTGGCCCTGAGAAGATGGATTGCTACAACTGATATTCAATTGCACGATGATTGCGAAGATACCATCAGATGGTGCTTCTCTGTAGATGACACCTACAACACGACCTCGGCTTACAAGATGCAATCTGAAGGACCTCATTTGGACAGCATGGGCATCGGGGCGCATAATATTTTTTTTGCTTGTTTACTCCTGAGAGATAGGCTCTAGTACAATGACAGTCTTCAAAGAAGAGGCTGGCCAAACCAGTATTTTTGCCAGTGTTGCCTTCGAAGCTTAGAATCTTCTTCCCATCTGTTTTGGCAATGCAAAGTGTCACTTGCAGTATGGAGAAAGGGCGCTCAATGGTTTGGTTGCCAGGCCTATGAAGATCACAACTGGTGCACAAAAACCCGGTCCAGACATCTTCTTAGCCATGATCAATGCTACACCGGCAACATTTCAGAAAGGCCCTGAAGACACTTACACTGCTGATCCTCTTGAAGATTTGGCAGGAAAGAAACGAGTGCACTTTCAGAGCAAAGATAGCTTCAGAGACTGACATTGTTGCTGCTGTCAGGAGAGAACTTGAACTATAGCGAAAGGAGGGAGTCAACTCCATCGAGCCCCCTTTTGGGGATGCAACTGCGAGAGATTAGCATTGTATTTAGGTTTTCTTTGGCCTTTTTTCAGTTCCCCTGAAAAAAGGGGCAAGGGTTTGCCCTCGGGCACCTCTTTTCTTTTATTGCTTGATGTATTGATCAACAACCACCTTTTGTATCTCTCCATGTTCTTCCTGCTATGATCAATGAAAAAGCCAGCCAGCAACTGGATCTTTCAAAAAAAAATGTCAGAAGAATACCGACTTTGTTGTAGTATTTTTATTTTTCTCTTTGATGAAAACTCTTGTCCAGCTCCTTCTTAATTGATTAACGAGAAATTTTCTTTGCTTTTAAAATATTCATAGAGCGGTAAAGTTTATAGAGGTCTCGTGCCCTCTTCAACAACAACAAAAAATACCACCTTATAGCAGTAAAAAGTGAGATATGGGCACAAGGGCGTTCGTGCCCCTTTTTTTTAAGTTCAAAAATAAATAAATAAACAGATTTTACGGCTTGAAAAATTCTAATTTTTTGTGTACATGCATGTATAGTAGTGCGTATAACGGGTCAAAATTTCACCAATATACGTGTTTGCATGTGAGAGATAAAAAAGACAAAATATATGCAAATTTCAGGCTTGTTTTTTGTTGATTTTGGGCTGAAATTTTGTCTTTTTTGTGCAGCGTACAATATGACATATTATTGAACGGAATTTCACATATACTTAGACCATATACATGCGTATTCATGTAAAAAAAATCATTTTTTAACCCTTTTGGCACTTGCTTCGGGGTGGTAAAAACAAGGGCTGCGCTGTCCCCGTGCTCCAAAAGTTCGCTTTAGCGATCCTTTCTCTGTCTTAAAGTCGTTCCGAGCCGCTTTCGATAGAGTGGCAGACCATATAACCAGTGTGAATCCAAAGGACAGTTTAGTTTGAGGAGGGCCCAAGTAGGTTTTGTGTGCGGGAGAGTTGTGTAAGAAAAAAGTGTAACTAGCGACTGAAAAGTCAAGCTTATTGACTCGGACATGGTAATTAATTTCGATTTTAAGCTATTTTTGAAACATTTTTTTTTATAATAGTACTACCTGTTGAGAAAAAAAAGAGGAGATGAGAAGGTAGCTCGCTAGTACAGTATATTTACGAGATATCTGTATTTACTGCATGTGATCCTCTGACTGGAGATTGTCATCCAGGTCGTGCACATGCATCATGCATCATGCATCCTGCCATGGGTAAGGACGAGATGCAACTGTGCAAAGGCTATTCGACTCGTCTTATTCACGAGCAATATCGATCACCGCTAAAAAGTCCCGATTCTTCGGCTGTGACGTGTGTGTGGGCGTGGTTGAAACACGTACGTACTGGGATATGATACTGCAGCATGCACTGTTTTTGTCACTGTTTTTGTGCCGGAGGCTTGTCGACCGAGATCATTACGGAACTCCGGCAATAATCATAGTATGTAAGAAGCACGCATGTATATGGTCTAGGTATCTGTGAAATTTACATTAACATCAGCAATATTACATGAATACGCATGTACATGTTTGGTACTCCCTCCGTCCGGAAATACTTGTCCATTTTTAGGACAAGTATTTTCGGACAGAGGGAGTAGTGTATGGAGAATACTTGTTGGGGAAATGAATATACCTGAACTTATTTTAGTTTAGATAGTACATGTTTGCATGCTATGCATGTCATAACTGTGACTTTTTTTTTCTTCTGATAAAGGACATTTTATTAGCTTATAAGTATTTGCCCGGTCTATGCATGACTACGATGCACAAGCAAGTAGTCTGATCAAACATCGGTTTTGTACATTTCTCCATAAGACTACCCACAATGGGAATAACATAGGTAGTAACATCACACATATCTAGATAAAATAAATGATGTGGCAAGCAATAAATGAAGAAAGAGAGGAAAGTGGTAACATGGCTAGTTACTACTAGTAGTAGTAACATCACACATATCAAGGTAAGATGTGTCTATAGCCTAATAAATGAAGGGTTGCATGTTATCACACATATGTTACTACCCACTATAGAGGTAGTAACATAGACTAGTAACATATCGATGTTACTACTCTATGTTACTACCCATTGTGGCTAGTCTAACCGTACTAATAATTGGTACGGTAAAAGGCCTCTCGTGGGACTCGAGGATGTCACGAAACAACGTAAACGCAGACAAAAGTAAACGTTTTCGTCGGCAAGGCAGCCCAATGTCACACCAGCACCCCGATCGAACCCGTGGGGATGCGCCATTGGATGGATGCTGTCCAAGGCGGGAGTCCATGCGCCGAATCATGAGCGCCGAGAATGCCGATCCCGATCCGCATCCGCTGCGCCGATTTGAAAGAAAGCCGCTCCCTCCCGCCGAGATGCGGAAGGACGATTCCACTTCCGCCTCGCCGCCGTACGTCTCACCGCAAAACCGAGCGGAGATACGCATGCACGGGGCAACGCGCGCCACGCAAAAGGGGCGGGCAGAAGAAGACATGCGTGTGGACATCATGGGAAAAGATCAAGAGACAAGTAGCGTACGTGCCGCGGCCCCTCGCGGCAGACTGGAGCTCCTCCTTTTATCGTGCACAGCCACGGGGAGGCGGACAGGCTCCGGCTGCCATGTATCGCCGTCGCTGTCCCACCCTCTCTTTGGCTCGTCCGGACGCTCCCGTTCACGAGCCTCTCTCCTTCCCTCGCTCGCTCGCTCGCCTTGTGAGATGCATGCCTGGCTGCCGGTGGCGCGCCCGTAGACTTCGTGCAGAATGGACAAAGGGGCGACCGGGTGGCATCTACTGCTACTGTGCCTGTGTGGACCACCAAGATGTACGCTTTGATTGGGATTTTCATATGGAACCATAAATTCAACTGTCCATCGACTGTTTCCCATGGAACAACAGTCTGATTTCCTTACAAAATGCACCCCCTTGTTCCGATTGGGAACTCAGAGCCTCGTAAGTGCAGCACATCATTATCTTCTTTTTTCACAAAAAGTGATTAGGACAATTGTCAACCAACATAATCTGTAATTTCAATCCGTATTCCACCTCTATATGTCTCACTTTTTTAGTAAAAAGAAAATACTCCCTCCGATCCATAGTAAGTGTCGTGAAGAGAGTATATGAAATGGATGTAAGTTCAGCACCAATCTATCGAAACGGTTCAAGTTTCAATCATATCTATACCGCATCATCCTCGAGATAAATGGGGCTTCAGTAGTGCACCACCAAACTATTTTTAACTTCGACAACTACTCCCTGAGTATATTGGATGTAATAATGTCTTACATTATGGACGAAGAGAGTAAGTAGGAGTAGTAAAAGAACGTCATATTGGTTTGGTGGTAATCATTTAATTTATTTTCAAGAGAATTAGTTGTAAAGTGTAAAATATTTTTGTTATCTTTTGCTACATGCATGGTGATCAAAATAACATATAAATGTTAGTAAAAGAACGTCATATTGGTTTTGGTGGTAATCATTTAATTTATTTTCAAGAGAACTAGTTGTAAAGTGTAAAATAGTTTTGTTATCTTTTGCTACATGCATGGTGATCAAAATAACATATAAAAAACCATATGAAAGCATGTGTCATTTATTGATGAATATTTCAGAAGAGGCAGAGTGGAGCGTCTTGCATGCATACTGGACAATACTCCCATGTTTTACCGCGGAATTGAACATTTGATTTCTAAATGTTGTATAAAATATAAATAATTTCTTCAAATTAAAACCATGTGAGGAATGTGTACAAAGAATAAAAAGACTATCATAAATTTTAAAAATATTAGAATTAAATGTATGGGTGGTTTGAAATTCGCTTAGAGTGCACTAGCATGTTGCATGATAGTGAGATTCTTATGTCCAGATGGGGCGGATGGTAGTGAACCATGCAAGCAAATCCAATGACTATGACAATTTGGTGATATGGAAGCACACATGCTTAGCAAAATAGTTATTTAATGACTTTTGATGGGGTTTGTCTTGATAAGTTACTACATGAATTCGTTACAACATATTTCAATGAAATTTTAATCTATGAGACATTAACATTTGAGATTAGTAATCTAAGAACTGAAACTGAAGATATATGCAGTTTATTTTATTTAATTAACAAACTTTGTTAAAATAATAATGAATATAAGTAACATAATGTCATTAATTAGACTGAAAATCGATGAAAGTGCTTGCAATGTGATATGTTTCCAAGAAACTAAGAAATAATTCTTTGACTAGTATTCCATTAAAAAATTCTGGCACAGAAGATACAATCAATTTGCATATCATCCATCTGTTGGAAGCTCAGGGGCCTTATTACTATCTGGAATGGGTCACAGCTGACAGGAACTATTGTTTCACAAAACTATTTTTAGATTACTATGAAATTTACATTAACACCAGCAATATTACATGTCGCCTCACAAATGTGTATGGGCCAAACTAATTAGAGGGCAAAGAAGAATTTGCAAACTAGTTTTTCAACCTTGACATCACTAATATGGAATATTGGATCATCATGGGACTTCAGTTTTATCAGAGGACCTGAGAACAGAAACAAATTTGGGGGGGGACCACAACAACATGATGTTGTTTAATGAAATTACCGTGAATCGTAATCTTGAGGAAATACCTAGAGTAACATGTAGCAGAATCCTCTGTTAGAGAAATTTGATTTGGTATTTACCAATGCTGAATGGACCTCCACTTTCCCCAACACAATGGTCACACCTCTATCTAAAATTACATCTAATCATGTGCCAATTAACATTCAGATTGGTACCCACATACCCAAACCTAATATTTTTCAGGTTTGAGAATTTTTGGTCTGAATTCGAAGGTTTTTATGAAACTGTGGCCACACACTAGAATAGTTACCAATATTACTCTGAATCAGCAAAGGATATAAATAGCAGATTCAAGTCCATCAGAAAAGGATTAAAGAGAATGCTATCACTTCAAGAAAAAAATTCAGGAAAGCACTCATATCCCACACACAGGAACTTTTAGAGGCCAAAAGAATTTACTGAAGGAAGAGAGTAAACTTGAGAGTTGCAAAACTGGGTGATGAAAATGCCAAATTCTTCCATACTATATTTATTCAGAATTTTAGGAACAATCACATTGCATATATCAGAGTTGAGGATGGCAGAATTGTTACTAAACATGAAAGTAAAGCTGTTCTACTTTGGCTGTCTTTTGAAGAGAGACTTGGACAGTCTCTCAACACTGAGATGTTATTCCACATGCAACAATTCCCAAACTATATAATCTGGATCATCTGGAAGAACCTTTTACCAATGCAGAATTGATGAGGTCATCAAATGCATGCCTAATGACAGATCACCAGGACGAGATGGATTCAGTGGTATGTTCATGAAAGAAATGTTGTGATACTATCAATCATCAATCCACAAGTTGCACAAAGACTTCCAAGAGGGACAAATTAACCAGGCTGCTAATAACACTCCTTTATTACCTTGACCCCAAGACTAATAATCCTGAAACTCCTGCTGATTTCAGGCCTATATCTCTTGTGAGTGTGCCCATTAAAATTATTACTGAATTTCTTGCAAATAGGTTGCAGGAAATGATCACTAAAATTATCAGTAAAAACAATATGACTTCATGAAAAATGAAAATATCCAAGATTGCTAATCATGGGCATATGAATACCTCCACATATGTCACAAATCAAAATATAAAGTTACCAACTTCAAGATTGAATTTGAAAATGCTTTTGACAAGGTGGAACACTCTACAATTCTATTCATGTTGAAATATTTTGGCTTTGGTAACAAGTGGATCAGATGGATCAACAATATACTCAATACTGCCTCCACATCCATCATATTAAATGGGGGTGCCTCGAAAGAAAATTACATGCAAGAGGGGTGTTAGACAAGGTGATCCACTATCCCCCTCCTTTTTGTCCTTGCAGCTGAACTTCTACATGGATACCCCATTCTCCAATATGCATATGACACCCTTATTATTATGCCAGCGGGTATTGTACAAATTGACAACCTCAAACAGATCTTGGACAAGTTCTCCAAAACAACTAGACTGAAAGTGAACTACAACAAATCATCACTTGTCCCTGTCAACATATCAGATAAGCATGCTGACATTCTAGCTAGCCACTTAGGATGCAAGAAAGAATAAATGTCATTCCTATACCTGGGACTCCCTATAGGAACTACAAAGCCTAGAATTGAGGATCTTATGCCGATTACAAGCACAGTTGACAAAGAGACTATCAGGCATTGCATTAATGCTCCCATATCCTTGCAGACTAGTTCACTTAAAATTTCTAATATTTGCCATGACCATATTTGCAACGTGCTCCATCAAGATTCAGTTCACCATCACAGATCATCTTGAAAAAACTGGAAGGAACTTCCTATGGTATGTCAAGGATATCAACAAACAAGGCAAATGTTCTGGTGAAATGGGATAAAGTATGTTTACCCATAGTGTCTGGAGGACTAGGTGTCCTTGACTTGAGAGTGCAAAATAAAACACTCTTAATGAAAAAGATTTACAAGTTCTTCAACAAACAAGAGGTCCCATGGGTACAATTGATATGACAAGATTACTATAATGATTGAACTCTACCCAGTGACCAAGATAAAAGAGGCTCTTTCTATTGGAAAGGCTGTTGCGAAATTAATGAGGAATTCAACTCTATGACCATATGCTATGCCAATTCTGAAAACACAATCAGTCTATGGACTGATAAGTGGAATGAGGAAGCCATGCAAAACAAATACCCCCAACACTTCTCATATGTGAAGAAGAAAGACAAAACCATCAAGGAAGGTATATGACATGAATGTAGATAGCATATATAACATGTTCCACCTCCCACTATCAACTATTGCACTACAACAATGTAATGAAACAAGACTTACAATCGGTAGCCTAAACCTAAATAGCGCAAATGACACATGATAGTTCAATGGGCAGAGATCTATCATGTCCAATAGACATATATACACTAACCTGATTAGTAATCCACTCAATTAAGGCACCAGAGAAATATAAATGGATATGCAAATAAGCCTGCTTACCAAGGCAAAAATTCTTTTTCTGGCTGCTAATTCAAGAAAGATTGAGTACCAGAGACCTAATAAAGAAGAAGAATTTCCATCTTCAGAATTACAATTGTGCTCTTTGGGGAGAAAGCTGTATTTGAGGAACTTCAACATTTACTCTTCAGTTGTGACTTCAACCAAAACTTCTCGATGACCTTATGGGTTATATGGAACACTTACTATGACATCATGAGTCTGTCGATTGAGAGTAGAAATAGATAAAATTATAATCACTTCAAAGAGACTGTCACCATGAAGGAAATATGCCCTAGAGGCAATAATAAAGTTATTATTTATTTCCTTATTTCATGATAAATGTTTATTATTCATGCTAGAATTGTATTAACCGGAAACATAATACATGTGTGAATACATAGACAAACATAGTGTCACTAGTATACCTCTACTTGACTAGCTTGTTGATCAAAGATGGTTGTGTTTCCTAGCCATAGACATGAGTTGTCATTTGATTAACGGGATCACATCATTAGAAGAATGATGTGATTGATTTGACCCATTCCGTTAGCTTAGCACTTGATCGTTTAGTATGTTGCTATTGCTTTCTTCATGACTTATACATGTTCCTATGACTATGAGATTATGCAACTCCCATTTACCGGAGGAACACTTTGTGTGCTACCAAACATCACAACGTAACTGGGTGATTATTAAGGAGCTCTACAAGTGTCTCCGAAGGTACATGTTGAGTTGGCATATTTCGAGATTAGGATTTGTCACTCCGATTGCCGGAGAGGTATCTCTGGGTCCTCTCAGTAATGCACATCACTATAAGCCTTGCAAGCAATGTGGCTAATGAGTTAGTTGCGGGATGATGCATTACATAACGAGTAAAGAGACTTGCTGGTAACGAGATTGAACTAGGTATTGAGATACCCCGATGATCGAATCTCGGGCAAGTAACATACCGATGACAAAAGGGAACAAAGTATGTTGTTATGCGGTTTGACCGATAAAGATCTTCGTAGAATATGTAGGAGCCAATATGAGCATCCAGGTTCCGCTATTGGTTATTAACCGAAAACGTGTCTCGGTCATGTCTACATAGTTCTCGAACCCGTAGGGTCCGCACGCT
Source organism: Aegilops speltoides (assembly GCA_021437245.1). Taxonomy (NCBI): domain Eukaryota; kingdom Viridiplantae; phylum Streptophyta; class Magnoliopsida; order Poales; family Poaceae; genus Aegilops; species Aegilops speltoides. The sequence continues at coordinate 130,519,592 of CM038143.1, read as the reverse complement.
TAAGGTTTCGATGACAGTTATATTATGAGTTTATGTGATTTGATGTACCGAAGGTAGTTCGGAGTCCCGGATGAGATCGGGGACATGACGAGGAGTCTCGAAACGATCGAGACGTAAAGATCGATATATTGGACGACTATATTCAAACATCGGAAAGGTTCCGAGTGATTCGGGTATTTTCGGGGGTACCGGGGAGTTATGGGAATACGAGGAAGAAGCAATGGGCCTCATGGGCCAAGTGGTGGAAGAGAGGAGGAAGGGCGCGCGGCCCCCCTAGCCCAAACCGAATTGGACTAGGGGGCGGGCCCCCCTTTCCTCTTTTTCCTCCCTCTCCTTCCTTCTCCTTCTCCTTCCCTTCCTTCCCCTCTCCTACTTGGACTAGGAAAGAGGGGGGAATCCTACTTGGAGTAGGATTGCGCCCCTTGGGCGCGCCTACTCCCCTAGGCCGGCCCTCTCCTCCTCCCCCCTTTATATACGGAGAAGGGGGGGCACCCCATAGACACAACAATTGATCTCTTGATCTCTTAGCCGTGTGCGGTGCCCCCCTCCACCATAGTCCTCCTCGATAATATTGTAGCGGTGCTTAGGCGAAGCCCTGCGACGGTAGAACATCAAGATCATCAGCACGCCGTCGTGCTGACGGAACTCTCCCTCAACACTCGGCTGGATCGGAGTTCGTGGGCGTCATCGAGCTGAACGTGTGCTAGAACTCGATCGGAGGTGCCGTAGTTTCGGTGCTTGATCGGTCGGGCCGTGAAGACGTACGACTACATCAACCGCGTTGTTCTAACGCTTCCGCTTTCGGTCTACGAGGGTACATGGACAACACTCTCCCTCTCGTTGCTATGCATCACCATGATCTTGCGTGTGCGTAGGATTTTTTTTGAAATTACTACGTTCCCCAACAGTGGTATCAGAGCCAGGTTTTATGCGTAGATGTTATATGCACGAGTAGAACACAAGTGAGTTGTGGGCGATACAAGTCATACTGCTTACCAGCATGTCATACTTTGGTTCGGCGGTATTGTTGGATGAAGCGGCAGGGGCCGACATTACGCGTACGCTTACGCGAGACAGGTTCTACCGACGTGCTTTGCACACAGGTGGCTGGCGGGTGTCTGTTTCTTCAACTTTAGTTGAACCGAGTGTGGCTACGCCCTTAGGGTTTCCCCCCCAACCCTAGGCGCATGGGCCCAAGGTGGGGGGCGCGCCCAGCCCTCCAGGGGCTGGCTTCCCCCCTTTGCGGCCCATGTGGCCCTCCGGGAGGGGTGGCCCCTCCCGGTGGACCCCCGGAACCTCTCCGGTGGCCCCGGCATAATACCGATAAGCCCCCGAAACTTTCCGGTGTCCGTATGACAACTTACCATATATAAAACTTCACCTCCGGACCATTCCGGAACTCCTCGTGACGTCCGGGATCTCATCCGGGACTCCGAACAACATTCGGTAATCACATACAAGTCTTCCTAACAACCCTAGCGTCACCGACCCTTAAGTGTGTAGACCCTACGGGTTCGGGAGACATGCAGACATGACCGAGACGACTCTCTGGTCAATAACCAACAGCGGGATCTGGATACCCATGTTGGCTCCCACATGTTCCACGATGATTTCATCGGTTGAACCACGATGTCGAGATTCGATCAAACCCGTATACAATTCCTTTGTCAATCGATGCGTTACTTGCCGAGACTTGATCGTCGGTATCCCAATACCTTGTTCGGTCTCGTTACCGCAAGTCACTTTACTCGTAGCGTAATGCATGATCCCATGACCAACCACTTGGTCACTTTGAGCTCAATATGATGATGCATCACCGAGTGGGCCCAGAGATACCTCTCCGTCATACGGAGTGACAAATCCATCTCGATCCGTGTCAACCCAATGAGACACTTTCGGAGATACCTGTAGTGCACCTTTATAGTCACCCGATTCGTTGTGACGTTTGATACACCCAAAGCACTCCTATGGTATCCGGAGTTACACGATCTCTGGTCTAAGGAAGAGATACTTGACATTGGAAAAGCTCTAGCAAACGAACTACACGATCTTGTGCTATGCTTAGGATTGGGTCTTGTCCATCACATCATTCTCCTAATGATGTGATCCGTTATCAACGACATCCAATGTCCATAGCGAGAAACCATGACTATCTGTTGATCACAACGAGCTAGTCAACTAGAGGCTCACTAGGGACATATTGTGGTCTATGTATTCACACATGTATTACGATTTCTAGATAATACAGTTATAGCATGAATAAAAGACAATCATCATGAACAATGAAATATAATAATACTTTTATTATTGCCTCTAGGGCATATTTCCAACAGTCTCCCACTTGCACTAGAGTCACTAATCTAGTTACATTGTGATGAATCGTACACCCATAGAGTTCTGGTGTTGATCATGTTTTGCTCATGAGAGAGTTTAGTCAGCGGATCTGCGACATTCGAGATCCGTATGTACTTTGCAAATATCTATGTCTCCATCTTGAACATTTTCACGGATGGAGTTGAAGCGGCAACTTGATGTGCTGGTCTTCTTGTGAAACCTGGCTCCTTGGCAAGGGCAATAGCTCCAGTGTTGTCACGAAGAGTTTGATCGGCCCGACGCATTGGGTATGACTCTAGGTCGGTGATGAACTCCTTCACCCAAATTGCTTCATCGCTGCCTCCGAGGCTGCCATGTACTCCGCTTCACATGTAGATCCCGCCATGGCGCTCTCTTGCAGGTTTGCACCACTCTTGCTCCACCATTCAACATATACACGTATCCGGTTTGTGACTTAGAGTCATCCGATTACGTGTCGAAGCTAAGCGTCGGCGTAACCCTTCTGACGAGCTCTTCGTCACCTCCATAAACGAAACATGTCCTTTGTCCTTTTCGGTACTTTAGGATATTCTTGACCGCTGTCCGGTGTTCCTTGCCGGGATTACTTTGGTACCTTGCTACCAAACTTACGGCAAGGTTTACATCAGGTCTGGTACACAGCATGGCATACATAATAGATCCTATGGCTGAAGCATAGGGGATGACACTCATCTCTTCTTTATCTTTTGCCGTGGTCGGGGACTGAGCCGAGCTCAATCTCACACCTCGTAACATAGGCAAGAACCCCTTCTTGGACTGATCCATTTTGAACTTCTTCAAAATCTTATCAAGGTATGTGCTTTGTGAAAGACCTATGAGGCGTCTCGATCTATCTCTATAGATCTTGATGCCTAATATATAAGCAGCTTCTCCAAGGTCCTTCATTGAAAAACACTTATTCAAGTAGGCCTTAATGCTATCCAGAAGTTCTATATCATTTCCCATCAAGAGTATGTCATCTACATATAATATGAGAAATGCTACTGAGCTCCCACTCACTTTCTTGTAAACGCAGCTTCTCCATAAGTCTCATAAACTAAACGCTTTGATCATCTCATCAAAGCGAATGTTCCAACTCGAGATGCTTGCACCAGTCCATAAATGGATCATTGGAGCTTGCATACTTTGTTAGTGTTCTTAGGATCGACAAAACCTTCCGGCTGTATCATATACAGCTCTTCCTTAAGATGTCCGTTAAGGAATGCCGTTTTGACGTCCATTTGCCATATCTCATAATCATAGTATGCGGCAATTGCCAACATGATTCGGACGGACTTCAGCTTCGCTACGGGAGAGAATGTCTCATCATAGTCAATCCCTTGAACTTGTCGATAACCCTTAGCGACAAGTCAAGCTTTATAAATGGTAACATTACCATCTGCGTCTGTCTTCTTCTTAAAAATCCATTTGTTTTCTATCGCTCGCCGATCATCGGGCAAGTCTGTCAAAGTCCATACTTTGTTTTCATACATGAATTCTATCTCGGATTTCATGGCTTCAAGCCATTCGTTGGAATCTGGGCCCGCCATCACTTCTTCGTAGTTCGAAGGTTCATCGTTGTCTAACAACATGATTTCCAGGACAGGGTTGCCGTACCACTCTGGTGCGGAACGTGTCCTTGTGGACCTACGAAGTTTAGTAGTAACTTGATCCGAAGTACCTTGATCATCATCATTATTTTCCTCTTCAGTTGGCGTAGGCATCACAAGAACATTTTCCTGAGCTACACCACTTTCCCGTTCGAGAGGTAGTACTTCATCGAGTTCTACTTTCCTCCTACTTACTTCTTTGGAGAGAAACTCTTTTTCCAGAAAGCATCCGTTCTTGGCAACAAAGATCTTGCCCTCAGATCATAAGTAGAAGGTATACCCAACGGTTTCCTTAGGGTATCCTATGAAGACGCATTTTTCCGACTTGGGTTGGAGCTTTTCAGGTTGAAGTTTCTTGACATAAGCATCGCATCCCCAAACTTTTAGAAACGACAGCTTATGTTTCTTCCCAAACCATAATTCATACGGTGTCGTCTCAACAGATTTAGATGGTGCCCTATTTAAACTGAATGTAGCTGTCTCTAGAGCGTATCCCCAAAATGATAGCGGTAAATCGGTAAGAGACATCATAGACCGCACCATATCCAATAGAGTGCGATTACGATGTTCGGACACACCGTTACGCTGAGGTGTTCCAGGCGACGTGAGTTGTGAAACGATTCCACATTTCCTTAAGTGTGTGCCAAATTCGTGACTTAAATATTCTCCTCCTCGATCTGATCGTAGGAACTTTATTTTTCGGTCACGTTGATTCTCTACTTCATTCTGAAATTCCTTGAACTTTTCAAAGGTCTCAGACTTGTGTTTCATTAAGTAGACATACCCATATCTACTCAAGTCATCGGTGAGAGTGAGAACATAACGATATCCTCCATGAGCCTCAACGCTCATTGGACCGCACACATCGGTATGTATGATTTCCAACAAGTTGGTTGCTCGCTCCATTGTTCCGGAGAACGGAGTCTTGGTCATTTGCCCATGAGGCACAGGTTCGCATGTGTCAAATGATTCATAATCAAGAGACTCTAAAGTCCATCGGCATGGAGCTTCTTCATGCGCTTGACACCAATGTGACCAAAGGCGGCGATTACCACAAGTATGTGGGACTATCGTTATCAACTTTACATCTTTTGGCATTCACACTATGAATATGTGTAATATTACGCTCGAGATTCATTAAGAATAAACCATTGACCATCGGAGCATGACCATAAAACATATCTCTCATATAAATAGAACAACCATTATTCTCGGATTTAAATGAGTAGCCATCTCGTATTAAACGAGATCTTGATACAATGTTAATGCTCAAACTTGGCACTAAATAACAATTATTAAGGTTCAAAACTAATCCCGTAGGTAAATGTAGAGGCAGCGTGCCGACGGCGATCACATCGACTCGGAACCATTCCCGACGCGCGATCGTCACCTCGTCCTTCGCCAGATCTCCGTTTATTCCGCAGCTCTGCTGTGAGTTACAAATATGAGCAACGACACGGTATCAAATACCGGGAGTTACTATGAGTCTTGGTAAGGTACACATCAATTACATGTATATCAAATATACCTTTGGTGTTGCGGCCTTCTTATCCGCTAAGTATTTGGGGCAGTTCCGCTTCTAGTGACCCTTCCCTTGCAATAAAAGCACTCGTCTCGCTTGGGTCCATTCTTTGACTTCTTCTCGATGGCGGCTTACAGGGCACGCAACATCCTTGCCATCCTTCTTGAAGTTCTTCTTGCCCTTGCCCTTCTTGAACTTAGTGGTCTTATTGACCATCAACACTTGATGTTCTTTCTTGATTTCAGCCTCTGCTGACTTCACGTGAGAACACTTCAGAATGGTCTTCACCATCCCTCGCATGTTGTAGTTCATCACAAAGCTCTTGTAGCTTGGTGGGAGCGATCGGAGGATTTTGTCAATGACCGCCTCATCGGGGAGGTTAATGTTCATTGGGTCATCCGGTTGTGCAACCCGACATCTTGAGTATGTGCTCACTGACAGAACTGTTTTCCTCCATCTTACAACTATAGAACTTCTCGGAGACATCATATCTCTCGACCCAGGCATGAGCTTGGAAACCTAGTTTCAGCTCTTGGAACATCTCATATGCTCCGTGATGCTCAAAACGCTTTTGGAGCCCGGTTCTAAGTCAGAAAGCATGCCGCCTTGAACGAGGGAGTAATCATCGAGACGAGACTGCCAAGCGTTCATAACGTCTTGGTTCTGCAGGGACGGAGGCGTCACCTAGTGGTCCTTCTAGGACATATTGTTTCTGGCAGCTATGAGGATGATCCTCGGGTTAGGACCCGATCCGTATAGTTGCTGCCATCATCTTTCACTTGGTTTTCTCTAGGAACAGCGTTGAAGTTCATGTTGACATGAGCGTTGGCCATTTGATCTACAAGACATATTTGCAAAGGTTTTAGACTAAGTTCATGATAATTAAGTTCATCTAATCAAATTATTTCAATGAACTCCCACTCAGAATAGACATCCCTCTAGTCATCTAAGTGTTACACGATCCGAGTCGACTAGGCCGTGTCCGATCATCACGTGAGACGGACTAGTCATCGTCGGTGAACATCTTCATGTTGATCGTATCTTCCATACGACTCATGTTCGACCTTTCGGTCTCCATGTTCCGATGCCATGTCTGTACATGCTAGGCTCGTCAAGTTAACCCTAAGTGTTTTGCATGTGTAAAACTGTCTTACACCCATTGTATGTGAACGTAAGGATCTATCACACCCGATCATCACGTGGTGCTTCGAAACAACGAACTGTAGCAACGGTGCACAGTTAGGGGAGAACACTTCTTGAAATTATTATTAGGGATCATCTTATTTACTACCGTCGTTCTAAGTAAACAAGATGCATAAACATAATAAACATCACATGCAATTATATAGTAGTGACATGATATGGCCAATACCATATAGCTCCATTGATCTCCATCTTCGGGGCTCCATGATCATCTTGTCACCGGCATGACACCATGATCTCCATCATCATGATCTCCATCATCGTGTCTTCATGAAGTTGTCACGCCAACGACTACTTCTACTTCTATGGCTAACGCGTTTAGCAATAAAGTAAAGTAATTTACATGGCGTTCTTCAATGACACGCAGGTCATACAAAAAATAAAGACAACTCCTATGGCTCCTGCCGGTTGTCATACTCATAGACATGCAAGTCGTGAATCCTATTACAAGAACATGATCTCATACATCACAATATCTCAATCATCATTCATCACAACTTCTGGCCATATCACATCACATGAACAATCGCTGCAAAAACAAGTTAGGCGTCCTCTAATTGTTGTTGCATCTTTACGTGGCTGCAATTGGGTTCTAGCAAGAACATTTTCTTACCTCGAATAACCACAACGTGATTTTGTCAACTTCTATTTACCCTTCATAAGGACCCTTTTCATCGAATCCGCTCCAACTAAAGTGGGAGAGACAGACACCCGCCAGCCACCTTATGCAACTAGTGCATGTCAATCGGTGGAACCGGTCTCACGTAAGCGTACGTGTAAGGTTGGTCCGGGCCGCTTCATCCCACAATACTGCTGAAGCAAGAAAAGACTAGTAGTGGCAAGCAAGTTGACAAGATCCACGCCCACAACAAAATTGTGTTCTACTCGTGCATTAGAGAACTACGCATAGACCTAGCTCATGATGCCACTGTTGGGGAACGTTGCAGAAAATTAAAATTTTTCCTACGGTTTCACCAAGATCCATCTATGAGTTCATCTAAGCAACGAGTCAAGGGAGTGAGTTTGCATCTACATACCACTTGTAGATCGAGTGCGGAAGCGTTCAAGGGGATGGTGATGATGGAGTCGTACTCGTCGTGATTCGGATCACCGATGTCCAAGTGCTGAACGGACAGCACCTCCGCATTCAACACACGTACGGAACGGACGACGTCTCCTCCGTCTTGATCCAGCAAGGAGGAAGGAGAGGTTGAGGAAGATTGCTCCACAGCAGCACGACGGCGTGGTGGTGTTGGTGCAGTAGTACTCCGACAGGGCTTCGCCAAGCGCGTAACGGAGGAGGAGAGGTGTTGCGGAGGGGAGGGGCTGCACCTTGGGATGTGTACAGCAGCCTCCCTCACCCCTCTATTTATAGGGAAGGGGCAGGGGCCGACCCTCTAGATGGGATCTAGAGGCGGCGGCGGGGGGGGACTTGCCCCCAAGCAAGGCGCCCCTTAGGGTTTCCCCCCAACCCTAGGCGCATGGGCCCAAGGTGGGGGGCGCGCCCAGCCCTCCAGGGGCTGGCTTCCTCCCCTTTGCAGCCCATGTGGCCCTCCAGGAGGGGTGGCCCCTCCCAGTGGCCCCCCGGATCCTCTCCGGTGGCCCCGGTACAATACCGATAAGCCCCCGAAACTTTCCGATGTCCGTATGACAACTTCCCATATATAAAACTTCACCTCCGAACCATTCCGGAACTCCTCGTGGCGTCCGGGATCTCATCCGGGACTCCGAACAACATTCAGTAATCACATACAAGTCTTCCTAACAACCCTAGCGTCACCGATCCTTAAGTGTGTAGACCCTACGGGTTCGGGAGACATGCAGACATGACCGAGACGACTCTCTGGTCAATAACCAACAGTGGGATCTAGATACCCATGTTGGCTCCCACATGTTCCAAGATGATTTCATCGGTTGAACCACGATGTCGAGGATTCGATCAAACCCCGTATACAATTCCCTTTGTCAATCGGTACGTTACTTGCCCGAGACTCGATCGTCGGTATCCCAATACCTTGTTCAGTCTCGTTACCGGCAAGTCACTTTACTCATACCGTAATGCATGATCCTGTGACCAACCACTTGGTCACTTTGAGCTCAATATGATGATGCATTACCGAGTGGGCCCAGAGATACCTCTCCGTCATACGGAGTGACAAATCGTCTCGATCCGTGTCAACCCAACAGACACTTTCGGAGATACCTGTAGTGCACTTTTATAGTCACCCAGTTACGTTGTGACGTTTGATACACCCAAAGCACTCCTACGGTATCCGGGAGTTACACGATCTCATGGTCCAAGGAAGAGATACTTGACATTGGAAAAGCTCTAGCAAACGAACTACATGATCTTGTGCTATGCTTAGGATTGGGTCTTGTCCATCACATCATTCTCCTAATGATGTGATCCCGTTATCAACGACATCCAATGTCCATAGCCAGGAAACCATGACTATCTGTTGATCACAACAAGCTAGTCAACTAGAGGCTCACTAGGGACATATTGTGGTCTATGTATTCACACGTGTATTACGATTTCTGGATAATACAGTTATAGCATGAATAAAAGACAATCATCATGAACAATGAAATATAACAATACTTTTATTATTGCCTCTAGGGCATATTTCCAACAGTGATATGGTCAAGACGTGATGCTATATTTTATTGTATGAGATGATCATGTTTTGTAACCGAAGTTATCGGCAACTGGCAGGAGACATACGGTTGTCGCTTTATTGTATGAAATGCAAACACTCTGTAATTGCTTTACTTTATCACTAAGCGGTAGCGATAGTCATAGAAGCAATAGATGGCGTAACGACAACAATGCTATGATGGAGATCAAGGTGTCGCACCGGTGACGATGGTGATCACGACGGTGCTTCGGAGATGGAGATCACAAGCACAAGATGATGATGGCCATATCATATCACTTATATTGATTGCATGTGATGTTTATCCTTTATGCATCTTATTTTGCTTTGATTGACGGTAGCATTATAAGATGATCTCTCACTAATTATCAAGAAGTGTTCTCCCTGAGTATGCACCATTGCGAAAGTTCTTTGTCTTTGAGACACCACGTGATGATCGGTGTGATAGGCTCTACGTTCAAATATAACAGTGCAAAACAGTTGCACACGTGGAATACTCGAGTTAAACTTGACGAGCCTAGCATATACAGATATGGCCTCGAACACGGAGACCGAAAGGTCGGCGTGAATCATATAGTAGATATGATCAACATAGTGATGTTCACCATTGAAAACTACTCCATCTCACGTGATGATCGGACATGGTTTAGTTGATTTGGATCACGTGATCACTTAGATGACTAGAGATGTGTCTCTAAGTGGGACTTCTTAAGTAATATGATTAATTGAACTTAAATTTATCATGAACTTAGTCCCGTAATATTTTGCAAATTATGTTGTAGATCAATAGCTCGCATTGTTGCTTTCATATGTTTATTTTGATATGCTCCTAGAAAAGTGTGTTGAAAGATGTTAGTAGCAATGATGCGGATTGGATCCGTGGTCCGAGGTTTATCCTCATTGCTGCCTGAAGAATTATGTCCTTAATGCACGCTAGGTAGCGGACCTATTGCGAGAGCAGATCACGAGACATTGTGAGCGTTTGGCTAGCTCAATATGATGACTACTTGATAGTTTAGTGCACCATGCTTAACAGCTTAGAATCGGACTTCAAAGACGTTTTTGAACGTCATGGACCATATGAAATGTTCCAGGAGTTGAAGTTAATATTTCAAGCAAATACCCGAGTTGAGAGATATGAAGTCTCCAACAAGTTCTGTGGCTAAAAGATGGAGGAGAATTGCTCAACTAGTGAGCATGTGCTCGAGTTATGCAGGTACTACAATCGCTTGAATCAAGTGGGAGTTAATCTTCCAGATAAGATAGTGATTGACAGAGTTCTCTAGTCACCATCACCAAGTTACTAGAACTTCGTGATGAACTATAGTATGCAAGGGATGACGAAAACGATTCTCGAGCTCTTCGTGATGTTGAAATCGACGAAGGTAGAAATCAAGAAAGAGCATCAAGTGTTGATGATTGACAAGACCACTAGTTTCAAGAGAAGGGCAAAGGGAAAGAAAGGGAACTTCAAGTAGAATGACAAGCAAGTTGTCACTCCTGCGAAGAAGCCCAAAAGCTGGACCAAAGCCTGAAATTGAGTGCTTACACTGCAAAGGAAATGGTCACTGGAAGCGGAAATGCCCTGAATATTTGGTGGATAAGAAGGATGGCAAATTGAACAAGGGTATATTTGATATACAGGTTATTGATGTGTGCCTTACTAGTGTTTATAGTAGCCCCTGAGTATTTGATACTTGTTCGGTTGCTAAGATTAGTAACTCAAAACAGGAGTTACAGAATAAACACAGACTAGTTGAAGGGGAAGTGATGATGAGTGTTGGAAGTAGTTCCAAGATTGATATGATCATCATCACACACTCCCTACATTTTCGAGATTAGTGTTAAACCTAAATAAATGTTATTTAGTGTTTGCGTTGAGCATAAATATGATAAGATCATGTTTATTGCGATATGATTATTCATCTAAGATAGAGAATAAATTGTTATTCTGTTTACATGAATAAAACCTTCTATGGTCATACACCCAATGGTGATGGTTTATTAAATCTTGATCATAGTGATACACATATTCATAATGTTGATACCAAAAGATGCAAAGTTAATAATGATAGTGCAACTTATTTGTGGCACTGCCGTTTGGGTCATATCCGTGTAAAGCGCATGAAGAAACTCCATAAAGATGGATTTTCGGAATCACTTGGTTATGAATCATTTGATGCTTGCGAACCGTGCCTTTTGGGCAAGATGACTAAAACTCCGTTCTCCGGAACAATGGAACGAGCTACTAACTTGTTGAAAATAATACATACCGATGCATGCGGTCCAATGAGTGTTGATACTCGTGGCGGATATCGTTATTTTCTGACCTTCACAGATGATTTGAGCAGATACGCGTATATCTATTTGATGAAACATAAGTCTGAAATAGTTGAAAAGTTCAAAGAATTTCATAGTGAAGTGGAAAAATCATCGTAACAAGAAAATAAAGTTTCTGTGATCTGATCGTAGAGATGAATATTTGAGCTACGAGTTTGGCTTTCATTTTAAACAATGTGGAATAGTTTCACAGCTCACGCCACATGGAACACCACAGCATAATGGTGTTTCCGAACGTCGTAACCGCACTTTATTGGATATGGTGCGATCTATGATGTATCTTACCAATTTACCACTATCATTTTGGGGTTATGCATTAGAGATAGCTGCATTCACTTTAAATAGGGCAGCATCTAAATCCGTTGAGACGACACTGTATGAACTATGGTTTAGCAGTAAACCTAAGCTGTCGTTTATTAAAGTTTGGAGTTGCGATGCTTATGTGAAAAAGGTTTCAACCTGATAAGCTCAAACCCAAATCAGAGAAGTGCGTCTTCATAGAATACCCAAAGGAAACTATTGGGTATACCTTCTATCACAGATCCGAAGGCAAAACATTCATTGCTAAGAATGGATCCTTTCTAGAGAAGGAGTTTCTCTCGAAAGAAGTGAGTGGGAGGAAAGTAGAGCTTGATAAGGTAATTTGTACCTTCTCCCGAATTGGAAAGTAGTTCATCACGAAAATTAGTTCGATGATTCCTACACCAATTAGTGAGGAAGCTAATGATGATGATCATGAAACTTGATTAAGTTACTACAAAACCTCGTAGGTCTTCCAAAGTACAGTCCGCACTGAGTGGTACAGTAATCCTGTTCTGGAAGTCATGTTACTAGACCATGATGAACCTATGAACTATGAGGAAGTGATGATGAGCCCAGATTCCGCGAAATGGCTTGAGGTCATGAAATCTGAGATGGGATCCATGTATGAGAACAAAGTGTGGACTTTGGTGGAGTTGCCCGATGATCGGCAAGCCATATTGTATAAATGGATTTTCAAGAGGAAGACAGACGCTGATAGTAGTGTTACTATCTACAAAGCTCGACTTGTCGTAAAAAGGTTTTCGACAAGTTCAAGGTGTTGACTACAATGAGATTTTCTCAACTGTAGCGATGCTTAAATCTGTCTGAATCATGTTAGCAATTGCCACAGTTTATGAAATCTGGCAAATGGATGTCAAAACTGCATTCCTTAATGGTTTTCTTAAAGAAGAGTTGTATATGATGCAACCAGAAGGTTTTGTCAATCATAATGGTGCTAACAAAATGTGCAAGCTCCAGCAATCCATCTATGGACTGGTGCAAGCATCTCAGAGTTGGAGTATACGCTTTGATAAGTTGATCAAAGCATATAGTTTTATACAGACTTGCGGTGAAGCCTGTATTTATAATAAAGTGAGTGGGAGCACTATCACCTTTCTGATAAATATATGTGAGTAACATATTGTTGATCAGAAATGATGTAGAATTTTTCTGGAAAGCATAAAGGAGTATTTGAAAGGAGTTCTTTAAAAGAAAGACCTCAGTAAAGCTACTTACATATTGAGCATCAAGATCTATTAAGATAGATCAAGACGCTTGATAAGTTTTTCAATAAGTACACACCTTGTCAAGTTTTCGAAGTAGTTCAAAATGGAACAGTCAAAGAAAGAGTTCTTGCCTGTGTTGCAAAGGTGTGAAATTGAGTAAGACTCAAATCCGACCACGGCAAAAAATAGAAAAGAGAATGAAAGTCATTCCCTGTGCCTCTGTCATAGGTTCTATAAAGTATGCTATGCTATGTGTCAGACCCATTGTATACCTTGCTCTGAATTTGGCAAGGGAGTACAATAGTGATCTAGGAGTAGATCATTGAACATTGGTCAAGAATATCCTTAGTGAGGACTAAGGAAATATTTCTCGATTATGGAGGTGATAAAAGAGCCCGTCGTAAAGAGTTACATCGGTGCAAGCTTTTACACCGATCCAGATGACTATGAGTCTCAATCTAGATACATATTGAAAGTGGGAGCAATTAGCTAGAGTAGCTTCGTACAGAGCATTGTAGAAATAGAATATTTGCAAAATACATACGGTTCTGAATGTGACAGACCCGTTGACTAAACTTCTCTCACGAGCAAAACATGATCACACCTTAGTACTCTTTGGGTGTTAATCACATAAGCAATGTGAACTAGATTATTGACTCTAGTAAACCCTTTGGGTGTTGGTCACATGACGATGTGAACTATGGGTGTTAATCATATACAGATATGAATATTGGTGTTAAATCACATGGCGATGTGAACTAGATTATTGACTCTAGTGCAAGTGGGAGACTGAAGGAAATATGCCCTAGAGGCAATAATAAAGTTATTATTTATTTCCTTATTTCATGATAAATGTTTATCATTCATGCTAGAATTGTATTAACCGGAAACATAATACATGTGTGAATACATAAACAAACATAGTGTCACTAGTATGCCTCTACTTGAATAGCTTGTTGATCAAAGATGGTTGTGTTTCCTAGCCATAGACATGAGTTGTCATTTGATTAACGGGATCACATCATTACAAGAATGATGTGATTGACTTGACCCATTCCGTTAGCTTAGCACTTGATCGTTTAGTATGTTGATATTGCTTTCTTCATGACTTATACATGTTCTTATGACTATGAGATTATGCAACTCCCGTTTACCGGAGGAACACTTTGTGTGCTACCAAACGTCTAACGTAATCGGGTGATTATAAAGGAGCTCTACAGGTGTCTCCGAAGGTACATGTTGAGTTGGCATATTTCGAGATTAGGATTTGTCACTCCGATTGTCGGAGAGGTATCTTTGGGCCCTCTCGATAATGCACATCACTATAAGCCTTGCAAGAAATGTGGCTAATGAGTTAGTTGCGGGATGATGCATTACGTAACGAGTAAAGAGACTTGCTGGTAACGAGATTGAACTAGGTATTGAGATACCGACGATCGAATCTCAAGCAAGTAACATACCGATGACAAAGGGAACAACGTATGTTGTTATGCGGTTTGATCGATAAAGATCTTCGTAGAATATGTAGGAGCCAACGTGTAAAATTCTGATTTGCCTTAGTATCCACGTGTGAGCTTCGCGTTGGGACAGGTGTCATCAAGCGAGTGGATGGGACGAGCCTATTGTACTTCAACACGTGGCTTGACCCAACAGTGGCCCATTTAGGTTAAAAGGCCAGGCCTGTCAAAACAAGCGAGCCGACCCATTAATGGCCCACTTGAGTTAGGCCCATTCACAAGCATGGCCCATACAAGTTATACAGAATCGGCCCATCAAAGGCCCATTCTAGATTTGACAATTTCCAGCCCATCGTTAGTACTAGCCCGTTAACGCCCCCCTACGTCTTTGGGCCCAATTACAGCCCGAACTTTTTCTGGCCTGTTAGCAGCTCATCGTCAGTTCCAGCCGTTAACAGCCCGGAACGTCTTTCGGCCTTTTCTTGGCCCATTCTGCAGTTGGGCCAACTTCTAGCCCGTTGTGACTTTAGGCCTTTCCTCGGCCCATTTGGTAAATGGGCCAATTCCTAGCCCATTTTTTATTTCGGCCTGTTAACGACACGCACAACAGTTGGGCCTTTCACTGTGCAACCTTATTTTGGGTTCATTAGCGGCCCATGTTCCACAAGGCATAATTTTAGCCCGACGCGACTTTCAGCCTGTTAAAAGCCTAGTTTGCAAATTAGGCCTCTTCAGGCCCCAAACACTTCCGGGCTCTTACTGGCCCGTAAAGTAAAAGGGCCGAGAGAAAATTGACATTTATTTTGGCTTGCTAGAGGCATGCGGGCCATTTCCATTTATACGGCCCTGACGAGCTTTCAGCCTGTTAATGGCCTGCTAAGAGCTGTTGCTTCGTGTAACGACCACGATCCCAATGGACCGAACTCTTTGTGCTTAAGTGTCATGCCTGGATCGGTATGCTGACACACACAGTACTCGAGGAATTATAACAGAGTTCAATCACACACTTATTACATCGAGGTCCTCATAAAGAATATCTGTTACACAAATTATATGGTTGAAGGCCAGCTAAACTAAATAACTGCGGAAGCTTCGAAGATAAATGAGTCCATCAACTCCAACGGCATAGTTGAGTGCATGACAACGACCTATCGCACCTTATTCTTCGTCGATAAAGTCTGCAACATGAGACGTTGCAGCCGTGTAGGTCAGCACATGGAATATGCTGGCAGAGTTACACTGTAGAGCAAATAAATGCAAGAAACTATATCTACATGCATATTTGGCTGGTGGACGCTCTATGTTTAATGTTTTGCATAAAGCTATTTTTTCCCTACAACAAAGGAATGCATTTTATTTACTACAAAGTTATACCAACATTTGAGAAGGTTCCTCCAACTCAAATCCCACATTAACCAACTATAATCATTAATCCCAATTCATTTATTAAAGAGTGATGAGATCAACAATAATATCCACTTCTAGATACTCAAGATGTCCATAACCGGGGACACGGCTAACCATGATTAGTTTATACACTCTGCAGAGGTTACACACTTTTCCCCACAAGACTCGACCGCATCCATGATCAGAAGATCGACACATAGTCTTTCTGAAGCATTAATTCTCTACTCTGGATAGACCGGGACACCTACTTTCCCCTACATCTGCTAGTCCACCTCTTCAAGAGCTCAAACAACTTACTATGCTAGAGCCCATAATGGCTTATGGTTGCACACGGAAGTTTCTAGGTGTCGGTGGAAATGACACCTATGGGATCACTGGAATCCCCACTATGGTTGGCGAGCGTGGGGTTGTGGAAAGAGCGGGTCTAAGAGCCAGCACAAAGATCGTTTACCCAGGTTCGGGCCGCGAGGATGTGTAATACCCTAGTCCTGCTTTGATGTATATTTGAGTGTTCTTGCATTCTTGAACTAGTTACGGTGCGTGCGTCGTCCAAAAAGGTGAATCCCTTTCCAGTATGCCTCGGGCCTCCTTTTATAGGAAAAGGGGGACGCCACAGTGGCACACAAGAGGTGGAAAGTGCATACGGTGGCTGAGTCTATCCTCTGGCACCATCGGACAAACGCATTTAATGCGTTGCCGACGTGCCCTCCTTGTTGTCGCCGCTTCGCCTTGCTTCGACACGCGTCTAGGCTAGCGCGGCGTGCAGTGCCATGTAGGCTGGCAGGCTGCTGAGCTCGTGCGATGGCAGGGTCTTCACGAAGATCTGCATGCCACCACGCAGGCGCTTGCTGAGTTGGTCTGGAGGCCGCACGTCGCCACGCAGGTGCGCACCTAGCTGGCTGGGCTGGCAGCTGCATGGGAACGGTGGTGGAGTCTTGGTAGGTGTGGCCCTGGCTGCGGCCCCGCTGATGTCCTCGGCAAGGGTCTTGCCATGGCACCGTGGTCGTCCCCGGCAAGGATCTTGCCGAGGGTCTCGTGGATTTCCTCGGCAAGGATCTTGTCGAGGATCGTCGTCTTCTGGTCCTCACATCATGTCATCTTGCTTAAGGCGTTACTCTGTTTTTAACTTAATACTCTAGATGCATGCTAGATAGCGGTCGATGAGTGGAGTAATAGTAGTAGATGTAGAATCATTTCGATCTACTTGTCTCGGACGTGATGCCTATACACATGATCATACCTAGATAACCTCATAACTATGCTCAATTCTATCAATTGCTCAACAGTAATTTGTTCACCCACCGTAGAATACTTATGCTCTTGCGAGAAGCCACTAGTGAAACCTATGGCCCCCAGGTCTATTCTCATCATATCAATCTCCATCACTTTATTTACTTGTTTTGCTTTTACCTTTTTACTTTGCATCTTTATACAAAAAAATACCAAAAATATTATCTCTATCAGATCTCACTCTCGTAAGTGACCGTGAAGGGATTGACAACCCCTAAGCGTTGGTTGCGAGTTGCTATCGTTTTGTGCAGGTACGAGGGACTTGCGCGTGACCTCCTATTGGATTGATACCTTGGTTCTAAAAAACTGAGGGAAATACTTACGCTACTATGCTGCATCACCTCTCCTCTTCGGGGAAAACCAACGCAAGCTCGAGACGTAGCAAGAAGGATTTCTGGCGCCGTTGCCGGGGAGGCTTACGCAAAAGTCAACATACCAAGTACCCATCACAATCCCTATATCTCGCATTACATTATTTGCCATTTGCCTCTCGTTTTCATCTCCCCCACTTCACCCTTGCCGTTTTATTTGCCCTCTCTTTCCCAATCTCCTCCTCCTTTCCCTTTTGTTTGCTTTCTTCCGCCTTAATTTTTCTACCGCTATGTCTGAAATTGGGGAGATTATCGTTGATATGGACAACAATGATAATACAGAAAATCCCAAGGCTCCGGCCGATGAACCTCCTATCTTGCATACCAAAAAGTTTCGAATCGGTAGTGGTAACATCATTGGCAAAGGCGTTATTCAAGATTTCTTTACTTGTGCCGGTGATTTACCTTCCATGGGCTATTCTATTCTTCATAGAACCAGTAGCCTTGCGGATGCTATAGCTATGCTTGTGGTTGAACTTGAAAGACAATTTATGCATATGCACCCTTGCATACAGAGAATTTTCTTGGAATTCTCTAATATTGAGCACTCTTCTATTAAGCGTGCTGTTACTATCTTTTTGGCTCATTAATTTAGATTTATGATAAGAGAAGCCAAAGAAAACTTTTAAGACTACTGAGGTGGGCGCGATGCGTCCACCCATAGAAGCAATCCTCTATGATCAAGAGGAAATTAGACGTTTTCAATCTTCGGACTATGTCGCTTTCAATGAAAACCTTAGAAAAAAGGTCCCTATCAATGTCTTAGTCGATTGCATTAATGAGATTAATAATGATTTTGCCCTTAGAAATAATGAGCTAGGATACTCTCTTGAGTATAAGCTCACAAGATTTTGCCAAAAGAATGCTTTCAGTGATGAAATAGTTGTGCACTATGAAGGGCCAAGAGAGGAACCCGTTCCCCCCGTGATTGATCTTGGGGATTTTTGTCCCGCAAAATTTAGCCCTTTTGATTATTTTTGCTTGCCTCAAAGGAAACTTGCTGCCAAATGTATGGAATACGAAATAGCTTTCAAGATCTATCTTATTATTACGGCACAACCTAGATCTATCCTTGCTTTTATGCCTAGCTAGGGGCGTTAAACGATAGCGCTTGTTGGGAGGCAACCCAATTTTATTTTGTGTTTTTTTGTTTTTGGTTCTGTTTAGGAATAAATAATCCATCTACCTTCTGTTTGGATGTGGTTTTATGTTTTAATTAGTGTTTATGCCAAGTAAGACCTATAGGATAACCTACGATCATAGTTGATTTGATTCTGCTGAAAAACAGAAACCTTAGCGCTCACGAGATTAGCTGCCATTTTTTACTGGAGAGTGCTTTTGCGTTGATTCTTTTTTCTGCTGATCAATAAACAAATTGTACAGGACTTACTATTTTGGTAGAATTTTTAGAGTTCCAGAAGTTTGCGTTAGATTATTTTGAGAGTCATTAATAGCATGGTAATTTGCTTAATGTTAATATACTTAGTATTCGAGATATGTGAAACTTTATTTTGAGTGAATTGAATATTAAGATAAATCTAATGCTTAATAATTGTTTTAAGATATGGACGTAATAATATCAAAGTCGTGCTAGTTGATAATTGTGAATTTGAGAAATACTTATGTTAAAGTTTGCAAGTCCCGTAGCATGCACGTATGGGTAAAGTTGTGTAACAAATTTGAAGCATGAAGTGTACCTGGCTTGTGCATCCTTATGAGTGGTGGTCGGGGACGAGCGATGGTCTTTTCCTACCAATCTATCCCCCTAGGGGCATGCGTAGTAGTACTTTGCTTCGAGGGCTAATAAACTTTTGCAATAAGTATATGAGTTCTTTATGACTAATGTGAGTCCATGGATTATACGCACTTTTACCTTTCCGCATTTTCTAGCCTCTTCGGTACCGTGCATTGCCCTTTATCACATTGAGAGTTGGTGCAAACTTCGCAGGTACATCTAAACCCTGTGATATGATACGCTCTTTCACACATAAACCTCCTTATATCTTCCTCAAAACAGCCATCATACCTACCTATTATGGCATTTCCATAGCCATTCCGAGATATATTGCCATGCAACTTTCCACCATTCCGTTCATCATGACATACTTTACTTTTGTCATATTGCCATTGCATGATCATGTAGTTGACATCGTATTTGTGGCAAAGCCACCACACATTATTTTTCATACATGTCACTCTTGATTCATTGCACCATCCCGGTACACCGCCGGAGGCATTCATATAGAGTCATATCTTGTTCTAGTTTCGAGTTGTAATATCGAGTTGTTGTAATGAAAGTGTGATGATCATCAGCATTGCCCCAGTGAGGAAAAGGATGATGGAGACTATGATTCCCCCACAAGTCGGGATGAGACTCCAGACGAAAATAATAAAAAAAAGAAAAGAAAAGAAAAAAAGAGGCCATAAAAAAGGGGAGAAAAGGCCCAAATAAAAAAATGAGAGAAAAAGAGAGAAGGGGCAATGTTACTATCCTTTCACCACACTTGTACTTCAAAGTAGCACCTTGTTCTTCATGTAGTGAGTCTCATATATTTGTGCTTCAAAATAGCACCATGTTTTTCATATAGTGAGTCTCATAAATTATCTTGTTCATACTAGTGGGAATTTTTCATTATAGAATTTGGCTTGTATATTCCAATGATGGGCTTCCTCAAATGCCCTAGGTCTTCGTGAGCAAGTGAGTTGGATACACACCCACTAGTTTTCTTTTGTTGAGCATTCATAGCTCTAGTGCATCCATTGCATGGCAATCCCTACTCCTCATGTTGACATCAATTGATGGGCATCTCCATAGCCCGTTGATTATCCTCGTCAATATGAGACTTTCTCCTTTTTTGTCTTCTCCACACAATCCCATCATCATATTCTATTCCACCTATAGTGCTATATCCATGGCTTGCGCTCATATATTGCATGAGGGTTGAAAAAGCTGAAGCGTGTTAAAAAGTATGAAACAATTGCTTGGCTTGTCATCGGGGGTATAGAAGTTGGGAACATCTTTGTGTGACGAAAATGGAGCATAGCCTAACTATATGATTTTGTAGGGGTGAACTTTCTTTGGCCATGTTATTTTGAGATGACATAATTGCTTGATTAGTATGCTTGAAGTATTATTATTTTTATGTCAATATGAACTTTTATCTTGAATCTTTTCGGATCTGAATATTCATACCATGATTAAGAAGATTTACATTGAAATTATGCCAAAGTATCCTCCACATAAAAATTCTTCTTTTATCATTTACCTACTCGAAGACAGTAGGAATTAAGCTTAGGGATGCGATCGTCTCCAACGTATCTATAATTTTGATTGCTCCATGCTACTTTATCTACTGTTTTGGACTATATTGGGCTTTATTTTCCACTTTTATATTATTTTTGGGACTAACCTATTAACGGAGGCCCAGCCGAAATGCTTGTTTTTGCCTATTTTAGTGTTTGAGGAAGCAGAATATCAAGCAGTGTCCAAGCGGAATGAAACCTTGAGAACGTGATCTTCTCACGAGCGTGATCCGGAGACTTGGACCCTACTCCAAGAAGCTTCGAGGAGGTCACGAGGGTGGAGGGCGCGCCCCCTACCTCATGGGCCCCTTGGAGCTCCACCGATGTACTCCTTCCTCCTATATATACCTACGTATCCCCAATAGACCAGGGAGGAGCCAAAAACCTAATTCCACCACCACAACTTCCTGTATCCATGAGATCCCATCTTGGGGCCTGTTCCGGAGCTCCGCCAGAGGGGGCATCCACCACGGAGGGCTTCTACATCAACACCATAGCCCCTCCGATGAAGTGTGAGTAGTTTACTTCAGACCTTCGGGTCCATAGCTAGTAGCTAGATGGATTCTTCTCTCTTTTTGGATCTCAATACAATGTTCTCCCGCTCTCTCCTGGAGATCTATTTGATGTAATCTTCTTTTTGCGGTGTGTTTGTTGAGACGATGAATTGTGGGTTTATGATCCAACTTGTCTATGAATAATATTTGAATCTTCTCTGAATTCTTTTATGTATGATTGAGTTATCTTTGCAAGTCTCTTCGAATTATCAGTTTGGTTTGGCCAACTAGATTGGTAGTTCTTGCAATGGGAGAAGTGCATGGCTTTGGGTTCAATCTTGCGGTTTCCTTACTCAGTGACAGAAAGAGTTGCAAGGCACGTATTGTATTGTTGCCATCGAGGATAACAAGATGGGGTATTTATCATATTGCATGAATTTATTCCTCTACATCATGTCATCTTGCTTAAGGCGTCACTCTGTTTTTAACTTAATACTCTAGATGCATGCTGGATAGCGGTCGATGAGTGGAGTAATAGTAGTAGATGCAGAATCATTTCGATCTACTTGTCTCGGACGTGATGCCTATACACATGATCATACCTAGATAACCTCATAACTATGCTCAATTCTATCAATTGCTCAATAGCAATTTGTTCACCCACCGTAGAATACTTATGCTCTTGAGAGAAGCCACTAGTGAAACCATGGCCCCCGGGTCTATTCTTATCATATCAATCTCCATCACTTTATTTACTTGTTTTGCTTTTACCTTTTTACTTTGCATCTTTATAACAAAAAATACCAAAAATATTATCTCTATCAGATCTCACTCTCGTAAGTGACCGTGAAGGATTGACAACCCCTAAGCATTGGTTGCGAGTTACTATCGTTTTGTGCAGGTACGAGGGACTTGCACGTGACCTCCTAGTAGTATTGATACCTTGGTTCTCAAAAACTGAGGGAAATACTTACGCTACTGTGCTGCATCACCCCCTCATCTTCGGGGAAAACCAACGCAAGCTCGAGATGTAGCACGCCCGTCTAGACAAGGCGAAGTCCAGGGCGGCGGCGATGGCGGACAAGGCGGAGGCGAATCTCGAGGAGCGCACCGAGACGCAAGCCTGGTACCGCCAGGGCCACCAAGAGCTGAAGGCTGCCCAAGATCAGCTAGCCGAGCGCAAGCAAGAGCTCATCTTGAAGCAGGCCGACATCGAGAAGTCCTAGGAGGCGGCGAGGGAATAGGCCGCCAGGGCCGAGGCCGCCTGACACCAGCACTAGGCCGAGCTGAACTCCCAGGAGGAGGACCTCGCCACTCGCGAGGCGGCGCTCGCCGTCACACTCCGTGGCAAGGATGAGCAGGTCGAGAAGCTCGTCGCATAGCGGACCCGGGAGCTGGAGCAGAGGCACAAGGAGGCACTCAATGCTCAAGGCCTGGTTCATGGCGATAAGGTGAAGGAGCTGGAGGTGGAGCGGGATGGCCTGAGGAACAAGGCCCTGGAGCTGGCGAAGGAGAAGGACACGATCAATGACGCCTTGACGGAGGCGCAGGCCGCAATCCTTGGCAAGGCCGAGCTACTCACCCAAGCAAACAACTCCGTCAACGACCTGAAGCTGAAGCTGGAGAGCCTTGAGGGGACAATTTCGAAGGTCAGGGCCCGGGAGGAGAGCCTGACCAAGGATCTGGAGAAGGAGAGGCAGCTGCAGAAGAATGACGCTGCCAACCACGAGGATTTCATGAAGGGCGAAAACCTCTGGATCAGCCGCCTCGCCGACTTCGCCGACAGGATCACCAAGAAACTGGCTGCCATGGGGATGGCAAACGTGAGGTATGCTCCGGAGCCGAATGTGAGCCCCAACGCCAAGCTGACCCTGTTCTTCGAGGGCGTTCTTGGAGCCTTGGAGCAGTTTCGCTCTAACAGAGCGAGCTCTCGGCCAATGAGGCCCGAAAGCTTTGCCTGGGTGCCCTGACCAAGGTCCTCACCAAGGTGACGTACTGGAACCCCAACCTCGACTTCGATGCCGCACTGGAGAGCTTACCAGAGGATGTGGATCCCGCGACGCTCGAGGAGCGTATCAAGCCCATCATCAGTCGCGTCAACGGAATTGAGAGGATTGAAGGCCAGCGCCGGGACTAGGCACCCCGTTTCTCATCGCCGCTGCAGGTTCACGACCAAGACAATTTTTATATTTAGTTAGAACCGCAACAACAATTGATGTAATATAACTCTGCAGTACTTTAGTATGATGCATGTTATTTTCCAATTTGATCTCTCTCTGCATGTCTGCCCTACGTTAATTGGGTAGGCTTGCCGGCGTGTAAACCCGAGCCGCGGCGCCTCGAGGACGGATCCCCAATAGCCTGCCACCTGTGCTTGCTGCCAGGCGAACCATCTTACCGTTCTTAGCGCAACCGCTTGAACTGTCGAGCAGACTCGAGACAGAACGAGAGCATTGCCAATAGCGGGAGGCCACCCTGCCATTCTCGACACAGCCGCTCGAACTGTTGAGCCGACTCGAAACAGAACCAGGGTGTTGACAATAGTGGAAGGGCCCCATCACGTGCAAGTTTCTCATACAGAGGGGAAGATCTCCAAGGAGAATAATATTATATAAAGAGAATTGCTCAAAGTTTTTGCGTGACTTAGCTTTTCTGTTGCTACGCGAGCGTTCATGGCATCCGCAAATGATGCCGCTCGTTTGGTCGCCTTCTTCCTTGGAAGTCATGGCGATGAAGAGCTGTTGGATTAGCTGCTAGACCGGATTCTCACAACTGCGCCCCCTGCCTGGCATGCTAAAGATGTCGGTGGAAACGACACCTATGGGATCACTGGAATCCCCACAACGGTTGGTGGGCGCGTGGTTGTAGAAAGAGCGGGTCTAAGAGCCAGCACAAAGATCATTTACCCAGGTTCGGCCCGTGAGGATGCGTAATGCCCTAGTCCTGCTTTGATGTATATTTGAGTGTTCTTGCATTCTTGAACTAGCTACGGTGCGTGCTTTGTCCAAAAAGTCGAATCCCTCTCCAGTATGCCTTGGGCCTCCTTTTATAGAAAAAGGGGGACGCCACAGTGGCACACAGGAGGTGGAAAGTGCATACGGTGGTTGAGTCTATCCTCTGACACCGTCGGACAAACGCATTTAATGCGTTGCCGACGTGCCCTCCTTGCTGTCGCCGCTTCGCCTTGCTTCGACACGCGTCCAGGCTAGCGCGACATGCAGTGCCATGTAGGCTGGCAGGCTGCTGAGCTGGTTCGGTGGCAGGGTCTTCACGAAGATGTGCATGCCACCACGCAGGCGCTTGCTGAGTTGGTCTGGAGGCCGCACGTCACCACTCAGGTGCGTGCCTAGCTGGCTGGGCTGGCAGCTGCATGGGAACAGCGGTGGAGTCTTGGCAGCTACGGGCCTGGCTACGGCCCCGTTGATGTCCTCGGCAAGGGTCTTGCCGCGGTCCCGGCAAGGGTCTTGCCATGGCACTGTGGTCGTCCCCGGCAAGGATCTTGCCGGGGGTCTCGTGGATTTCCTCGGCAAGGATGTTGCCGAGGATCGTCGTCTTCTGGTCCTCATCTGATATTGTGTATTCATGATCTTCATGAAGATCTGCATGCTACCATGGAGGTGCCTCCCAAGCCTTGGTTCCAACATGGTTGATGGTGTTGGAACCCTTGGGCTCAAGGGTGGCATGCTCTGCTGGCGTTGGGCAAGTTGCCCCGGCAAGGGTCTTGCCGGGGCTGTGGAGGCTGCACCCGGCAAGGGTCTTGCCAGGGGAGTCCATCTCGCCCTCTTGCTCTTTGTGTCTCTGGTCTTGGCGTTGCTTGATTGTCTTGTGGCTTCGGCTTCCCTCCTCTGCCCTGCTAAGTGTGGTCGTGGGCGCGGCTCTGACTGCCTGTGCACAAGTAAAGGGGTACAAAAAAGAGCCCCTACTTTTGTACACTGACACTAGGCATGAAATATTATATGATCCATTTGAGCCTGGGTGGCGAATCGAGGAAAAATCACATGGGTACCCCGGGATTTCCCAATGGGAAAGCACTGGTTTCTCCAGGTGCCCCAACCGATCCATCTAGATGTGTATTAAAGTTGCCACCTTAATGTTGTCCATAAATTATTATCTCTCACAACTTCCACGTACTTCACGATCCAATCCCCGTCTACGAGCATGGCTAAGCAATATAAGAGCATAATGTATATTCCCGGGGTGATCAAAGGTAATAGGTTCCTACCTCAAGTACTACAACCAAACCACATGTGCCCAATCCTACTCATGCAAATATTTGAGGGGCAAAACTAATGCATAGTAAAAACTGGGTATTGAAGAGTATGATCAAAGTGTAACTTGCCTGGCTTACGATTGGAAAACTCTAGAGATTCGTAGTAACAAGCTTCGCACTCCGGAAAATCTAGCGTACACAAACAATAGCATACATAAGCAATCAAGCAAAGGATGCAAAGAGAAATCGAGAAAAGATCCAAATAAAACTCGAAGCAAGCAAATAACTAAAATAAACAGAAAACAAATTCTAACAACATTACATTTATGTGGATTAGATGTTAACAGTACGTACATGTGATTAGCTACAATTTGCAAAAAGAATCAACTCAAACGGAGCTACAAAACTCAAGATACAAGCAAAACAAGATCAAAATACTAATCTGGACTAAACTTAAATTTTTAATTGTCAAAATGATGTTCAAGTTGGTTTACTGGATAGATGGGAACGTTCTGAAGATTTAGGCGTTTGTTTCATCCAATTGGATAAACGAGCTAAAAGTTACACTAGTTTGAAGATCGGGGGCTAATCTGCGATAAAACTATTCGTGGATAGGTCCCTGGATGAAAATAAACAGAAAAAGAAAAATCTATCGGACGAACGTCCGCTAACAGAGACTAACGAACGAATTCGTTCATTAACATATCTAAATGAGTGAACGTTCGCTAACAAACAAACTAAAAAAACCGATCTAATACTAAACCGAAAAAACCAGGAAAAGACCGGCAAACCAGATCGGGTTTTTACCGGCTAACGGCGAGAAAATCCGACGGCGGTGGCGGCTCCGGCGAGGCTTCGGCGCGGGCGGCGGTGGTGGCAGCAGCGGCAGGCGGCGACGCGGCTACGGTGGTGGCAGAGGCGGGCGGCGGTGCGAGTTGAGGAGAAAAACTGGGTGGGGCGGGAGCTTAAATAGGTGTAGGGGGTCGACTTGGGCAGGGGGTCACGCGCCGGCAGGGCGGACTCGGACTCCGGTAGGAGTCCGGCGGCGGCGCGGCATGGATCCGCTCGGGACTCCTTCCCGAGCTGGCGGAGGCGGTGGCGCAAGCTGGGCCGGCCCCGTTGGAACTTTTTTAAAACAATTTTCCAAAGAGTAAAAACACACGAAAATAAATATAAATATAAGCTTAAAAACTCTAGAAAAATTCACGTAGGTAAATGGCCTTATTAGAGACCTCATGAACATTTTTCTAGACTTAAAATGCCTAAACTAAAAACAAACATTACAGTTCTAATTACTCAGCTAATAAATAAATAAACTAGCGAACAAAATCGAATAAACTCTCAAAAATTCAAAATTCAATTTCCAATATTTTTCCACTGAATTGAAGAAGTCATATTATCTTCTCTCATTATTTTTAAAAAAATTGGAAAAAGAATTTTAAAAACAATTTGATCCAAATACCAAATTTTGATAAATAAAAATTGGATTTTTGTGAAACCTCCAACTCTCTCAAATTGGTCTTTGAGTTGCTTAAGGCCTCCTAGAACAAAATGCAAGAAAAACTAAACAAAAAAATGCATATGTATATGAATGATCTATGTATAACATCCAAATTGAAAATTGGGATGTTACATTACGGTGAGCCACATCATTTGGGATCCACTAAATATTAATTTGACCAGCCCAATTAAGGCCCGCTTTGACTACACAAATTTGTTCGTTCGGATGGCATCCAGGTAATGCTTGGGCATGTTTGCCCCCGTTTCAATGATATATCATATTCAAAGAATTATCCTACTCTATACTATCGCATCTAAAAAACATACACTATACAATAAAGAGACCAATGCATAGAAACATAGAATAATCCTACACTATACAATAAATAAATTACAGCCGATTATACCCACTGTGCATTATAGTTCGGCACGAGTGACAATAAAGCGTACACAAAAAACAAATTACATACACTGGGCAAATAAAGCTCATACATCATGGACAAGCATCAACAGAACTTACCATTTGAACTGTAATCTCTTCAGAAAATAGGATCGACCGGATTCAGATAGCACAAATATTAGTTTGCAAAATTTCCAATTCCTTCATGATTACCTCAATGTCTCGTTCCATTTTTGAAAGCACATTTGCTCCCTGGGTGGTTTTGGTAGTTAATGACAACATACTTTGTGGTTGGACTAATGCTTTTATCAAGTATGTTTCAGGAAGGTCAATCACATTGGCATGGCAAAAGGACTGAAGAGGTGGACCCCTCAAAATGCTAAGGCAAGCATTGGCTAAAGCTCAAGACTCCATTTTTGGTTTAGTGATCCAAGATCACATTGAGTCCATAGGAAAGCCAATACTATTAAAAGGGGATGAGGTTATGATGATGATCTGGTTGCTCAAAGTGCTTAGTGATACATCTCCTAAACTATCGGCAACTCTCACCGCCATATACACTCATAAGTAATCTCGGTCCCACCGATATTCCAAACTTCAGTCACCGAGATGAACCACCTCACCACAAAGCCAAACCCTAGAAATCTCGGATTTTCCGATTCGAACTCGGTCTCACGAAACTTGAGTTGCCAAGCTTCAGTAACCTACATCATCAAATCGGTGTCACCGAGATGATGAAGTCGGTCCCACCGAGATTGGCAAGCTCCTGTCTTTGCACGAATCGGACTAATCGAGATTGTATTTTCGGTCCCACCGAAAATCCCAACGTTCACATGATTTGAACTTTCGGTCTCACCGAGTTGTCAACTTCGGTCCCACCGAGATTGGTCAAATGTGTGTAGCAGTTGGATTTTGTGTGGAGGCTATAAATACCCTCCACCCCCTCTTCATTCGTGGAGAGAGCCATCGAAAGAACTACCACTCCTACCTTACATTTACGAGAAGAGAACTACCTACCCTTGTGTTGAGATCAAGTTGCTCCACTCCCACCATATGAAGCTTGATCTCTAGCCTTCCCAAGTTGCTTTCCACTCAATCCTTTCTTCCACCACAGCCAAATCGGTGAGGAGAGTTGAGTGTTGGGAGATTATCATTTGAAGCACAAGAGCAAGGAGTTCATCATCACCAACACCATCTATTACCTTTTGGAGGTGGTGCCTCCTAGATTAGTTAGGTGTCGCTTGGGAGCCTCCGTCAAGATGTGGAGTTGAACCAAGAAGTTTGTAAGGGCAAGGAGATCGCCTACTTCGTGAAGATCTACCCCGAGTAAGGCTAGCCCTCCGTGGGCGTAAGCCATGATGGCATAGACAAGGTTGCTTCTTCGTGGACCCTTCGTGGGTGGAGCCCTCCGTTGACTCTCGCAGGCCGTTACCCTCAGTGGGTTGAAGTCTCCATCAGCGTGGAAATGCGATAGCACCACCTATCGGAACCACGAGAAAAATCACCGCGTCTCAAAATTGCGTTTGATCTTCTCCACTTCTCTTTACTACTTGTGCAATTTACTTTCCGCTGCCCATACTCTAGAATTGCATGTGTAGTATGCTACTTGACTTGTGTGTTATGCAAAATCTGCCAAAAACTTGTCTTTGTCAAAGGCATAATTTTTATCTTGTCGAGTAGTCTAATCACCCCCCTCTAGACACTCTCACCTTCTTGATCCTACAATTGGTATCGAGCATTGGTCTCCATTGCTTTGGTTTACACACCATTGGAGGAAGATGGACGTGTCTACGTTTGGGAGTGTTAGCCATAGAGTGCCTATTCTTGATGGAGTGTCCTATAACTCGTGGAGGATTGAAATGCTTACTATCTTTAAGATGTATAACTTGCGCAAATATGTTGAAACCCCATATGTGCCTCCATTTGACCCCTTGCACCCTACCGTGGATGAAGAGCTTGATTTGCTTCGTAACCTTAGAACTGTAAATCTTATCATTAGAAGTTTGCCCGATAACTTGCTTAAGCTCGTTACAAACTTTGAGTGCGCCTATGCTATGTGGAAGTTCTTGGAAGAACTTTATCCGGACCACTCTTTGAGAGGTCTTGATGAAATTCTATTCAAGACTATTGAATTTGATATGATGCGCCCCAATGATCCTAACTTTGATAAATGCTTCTTTGAGCTTCGTGATCTTATGAAAAAGAAGGGTGATCCTTGTCTTATCAATGATCTAATTAGAAATGCTCTTGTATTGCATTCCGATGATTATTGTCACATTGACAAAACTAATGCAAGTCGTTGTCAAATTGACCTAGGTGTTGATGATGAACTATCTATGGGTCAATATGATGATGAGCATGAGCAGGATGATGATTACTCCGATTCGGACACCGAGCTAGACAAGATCATGAAGAGTCTCAATCTTATGGCAAATCGAGGACTACATATCCGGCGGAAAAGAGTGGATTCTTGATAGTGGATGCACCGATCACATGACCGGAGGCGAAGACATGTTTGAGAGCTTGCAAGAACAATGGTCCACGCAAGTATGTGACTTTTGGAGACAACTCCAAGGGTAAGGTACTTGGCCTTGGTAAGGTGGCCATATCTCATGATAGCTCTATTCAAAATGTCATGCTTGTTGAATCTCTTGGATACAATTTACTTTCCGTGTCTAGACTAGCTGATTTTGGATTCAATGTGCTATTCACCGAAGTAGATTGCCAAGTCTTTCGTCGTGACAATCATAACATGGTATTTACCGGTATCCGTAGATGTGATCTATATATTGTTGATTTCACTAAGAAAGCCCAACCTAGAACTTGCTTCATTGCTAAATCCGCTAAAGGTTGGTTATGGCATAGAAGGCTTGGACATGTTGGTATGCGTAATCTAGACAAGCTAATCAAAGGTGATCATATTCTTGGTGTTAAAGATGTTTTCTTTGACAAAGATAGACTTTGTAGTGCTTGTCGAGCAGGAAAACAAGTAGGTGGAAGTCATCCGTGAAGAACATCATGACCACAAGGAGACCGCTTGAGCTTCTTCATATGGATCTCTTGGTCCCAATGCTTACAAAAGCCTTGGTGGTAACTCCTTTGGTCTAGTTATAGTTGATGATTATTCCAGATTTACGTGGGTATTTTTCCTTGATGACAAATCGCGAGTTGAGAGAATCTTCAAAACCTTTGCGAAAGGCCCAAAATCAATTTGAGGTGAAGATCAAGAAAGTTCGGAGTGACAATGGAGCGGAGTTCAAGAACGCCAATGTAGACTCTTTTCTCGATGAGGAAGGATTCTACATGAGTTCTCGACTACGTACACTCCTCAACAAAATGGAGTTG
The DNA here is from genome assembly GCA_021437245.1 of Aegilops speltoides. NCBI lineage: Eukaryota > Viridiplantae > Streptophyta > Magnoliopsida > Poales > Poaceae > Aegilops > Aegilops speltoides. The sequence continues at coordinate 130,488,602 of CM038143.1, read as the reverse complement.
TTGAGAGGAAGAACCGAGCAGCTCATAGATATGGCGAGAACGATGCTTGATGAATACAAGACACGAAGCACTTTTGGGGTGAAGCCGTCGAGACAGACTTGTCATGCTATCAACAGGCTTTATCTTCATAAGCTCCTCGGCAAGACTTCATCTGAGCTCCTCACGGTAACAAACCCCAAGTGGGATACTTTCGTGTCTTTGGTTGAAATGCTATATCCTTGATAAGCATCGTCGGTCTAAATTTGCTCCTAAAACTCATGAAGGTTTTTTCTCGGTTATGGATCAAACTCCCACACCTACCGTGTCTACAATAATTTCACCGAAAGGTTGAAGAGATGGTAGATGTGAAGTTTGATGAATCTAATATTCATAAGTAGAGCAAATGCCTATTGATGTAGGAGACAAGGACCCATCGGAAGCCATTCAAGATTTATCTATTGGAAAGATTAGTCCCATGGAAGTGAAGGAGAGTACCTCATCTACATATGTGGAGCCCCTACCTCACGGCAAGATGAACCTCAAGGCAACATGGAGGCCTCCACAAGTGGAACTCACCAAGATGAGGACGTGCAACAAGAAGATCCACCACAACCTCCTTCTCCACCGCCTCAAGACAACACAAACAACAATGAAGAAGAAGAGGAAGATGAGGATGATGAGGAAGCTCAGCCACAACCACAACAAAAGCTATCCCGAGTCCGAGCAAGAGTCAAGAAAAATCATCCGTGGAACAAATGATGAGCGACATCGACTCGGAGAATTACTCGCTCTAAAACTCGCTTAGCTAACTTTTGTGAGCATTACTCATTTATCTCTAGTCTTGAACCTATGAAGGTAGAAGAAGCACTTGAAGACCGGATTGGGTGAGCGCTATGCGAAGAGCTACACAACCGAGAGGAACAATGTATGGACTTTGGTAGAAAGCCCAAGGATGATCAAAACGTCATTGGAACCAAATGGGTGTTTGGAACAAGCAAGATGAAGATGGACAAGTCATCCGCAACAAGGCTCGTCTTGTAGCTCAAGGTTACACACAAGTCGAAGGTATGGACTATGGTGAGACCTATGCCCTGTTGCTAGACTTGAGTCCATTCGCATTCTTCTTGCTTATGCCAATCACCATGATATTACTCTCTATCAAATGGATATTAAAGTGCTTTCCTAAATGGTGAAATAGAGGAGGAAGTATTTGTGAAACAACCTCCGGTTTGTGAATCCTAAAAGCCTAATCATGTTTACAAGTTGCACAAAGCTCTTTATGGTCTTAAACAAGCTCCTAGAGCTTGGTACAAATCTTGACTAGCTTTCTTCTTGAAAAAGGCTTTGAGATTGGAAAAATAGACTCAACGCTATTCACGAAAAGGGTTGATGGTGAACTATTTGTGTGCCAAATATATGTTGATGATATTATCTTTGGTTCAACTAACCCTCATTTTAGCGAGAAGTTTGGAAAGCTCATGTCGGAGAAGTATGAGATGTCCATGATGAGTGAACTCAAATTCTTCCTTGGGTTGCAAATCAAGCAATCTAAGGAGGTACCTTTGTCTCACAAATAAAGTACACCAAGGATCTCTTCAAGAAGTTCAACATGCAAGAAAGCAAAGGTATGAGAACCCCATGCCTACAAGTGGACATAATGACTTGACAAAGATGGAGAACCCGTTGATCAAAGGTTTACCGATCTGTGATTGGTTCTCTACTATATCTCTGTGCTTCTCGTCGACATAATGTTGATTGTATGCATGTGTGCTCGATATCAAGCAGCCCCTAAAGAATGTCATCTTAAAGCTGTTAAAAGAATTGTGAGATATTTGATACACACACCAAACTTTGGCATTTGGTATCCTAAGAGGGCCTCTTCGATCTTGTTGGCTATTCCGACTCGGACTATGCGGTGGCAGGGTTGATAGAAAGTCAACTTGATGCGTGTCAATTCCTTGGTCGATCCCTTGTATCTTGGTCCTCCAAGAAACAAAATTGATATCATTATCCTTTGCCAAGCGAATATATTGCTGCTGGATCGTGTTGTGCTTTCGGTTGCTATGGATGACACAAGCGCTTAAGGATTATGGGATACATGTGAGACATGTTCCTTGCTTTGTGACAATGAGAGTGCGATTAAGATTGGACACAATCCGTGCAACACTCTCGAATGAAACATATTGAAGTTCGTCACCATTTTATTCGTGATCACATTGCCAAGGGTGACATCAATCTTAAGCATGTTCGTCTTGACAAACAACTTGCGATATCTTTACAAAACCTCTTGATGAGAAGGTGTTTTGTAAGCAAGGAGTGAGTTGAACATCATTGATGCTTCAAACTTGGAGTGAAAACTCCATTGATGCATGCAAGGCATGAGCCTACTTGACTAATCCTTGATATTTCTCTTATGATGATGATCATATGTCTTGGACACATTTGCCCCCTTGTATTGTATCTAACTCCTTGCAGGTACTTGGATGATCTACATTCCACAAGATTACCACACACTCAAATCTTGAGTAATCTTGTCATTGACCAAGTATCTAGTCCTTTGGGATGTTGAGTTCAAGGAACACAATTCAACATATCCTTTTTGACATCTTGTACATCTGGTATTTCACTCTTGTCATCTTGGATATTCTTGAGTATTTCCTTGCTTGCCTAACCCATGTAGGAATATGAACTACACAAGTGGAAATGGCGCTCCAACTTCACATTCAATGAGCACCTACATCAAGTTCACCTACATGAGCAAAGCAACAACAAGCCCAAGGTATGTTCCTCACATCTTTAAGGAGCTTTACTCAAAGGCATGAGTACAAGCAGCTTCATAAGATGTGATCACATCAAATGCTTAATCGAAAAATGGCAACCCCATTTTGAGCTTAAACGATGAGTATGACCTATGATCAAATGTTCTCATTTGACTCCTAAGTCAAAATACTCAAACATAGGTGACCTAGTCGCCGACCCCTATCTAGATGAAGTACATATGTTTTGGAGTGTTTTGTGTTTTTGTTTTCTCTTATGTTCTCTCATTGAGATTTCTTTTTTTAAAATTTAAAAAAAAACTTCATCTAGGAATCTTTTTCATTTCTATTCTTCTGTCTTTGTGAATATCCTTTTGGCTCTGATCAATTCCTCGAAAATCATTTACAAATTCATTGCAAATCCTTTGAAACATTCCTTGCAAAGTGAGCTGAATTATTTCTGTATTTCCGTGGAATTAAACTCGGCGTCACCGACTTAAAAATTTCGGTCTGACCGAAAAGGATCTGCCCTAAGTCTCGACTTTCGGACCCTTGATCCATCTTAATTGGTGTCACCGATTTATTTCCTTCGAGGATATCATCTTCTGCAGCTCCACTCTATGATTCTCTATGCATGTTTCTTTTGCCTGTTGTGATTCTTAAGGATCCCACTTCTTTCTTTCCATCTTCCTGACCTTCCTAGTTTGCTGTCCTTTTCGGCACTTGATGTCAAGGGGCAGTAGCCGGGCGGGGGGGTCGTGGACTCACCTCCCGCCTTCGGCGAGGCCGAGCTCGAACGAGCCGGAGAAGCGACGCTGCGGCCGCGCGCCGCATGTAGGCAAGTTCCGCTATGCCCCATCGCCTGCCTATCTTAGGGGTGTGGTCGGGTTCAAACGCCCCTTTGATGGATAAACAATGTCCGTGACCGCTCACACCAAGCGCACTACATGCGATAAGAGGTCGAAAGGGTGGGGGTCATGACCTCCGCATCCCCCTGAGGCCGGCCATCGAATGAGCCAGAGCAGACGAGGCGGTTGCCACGGGCACGATAATGTGATTTCAGTCCGCTATACCCCTGGGCCTGCCTATCTTAGGTGTGGCCCGTGTTTCATGAGCATCCTTGATGGAAAAATGAATGTCCGCAGACCGCGCCTATCAACCAAGCGCACTGCATGCTAGCTGCCAGGGTGGGAGGGGGGCTGTGGACCTCCACATCCCCCCGTGAGGCCGCTGTGAATGAGCCGAGTCGGAAGGACGACGCTGCACAAGGGGCACCGATGTGTAAAGTAGTCCATACCGCCAGGCCTGCCTTCATCTTAGGGGTGTGGCTCCGGTTTGCGCAAGGCCCCTTTGATGGAAAAAATGTATGTCCACATCATATTGCCAACCAAGCGCACTATGTGCAAAGGCGCGGAGGTCAATGGTGGGGGAAGGGTCGCGACCCTCCCATCCGCTCAGCGAGGCCGAGCCTCGAACGAAGCTCGGAGAAGTAGGCGGCGATGGCCACAAGGTGGCAAGATAGGGCGGAAGTCCGGCTATACCCCGTCCCCGCTCATCTTAGGTGTGGCTCTGTGGTTTGAGCGGCCCTTCATGGAAAAACAGAATGTCCGCGACTACCGGTTAACCAAGCGATCAGGCAGGTAATGCAGGCCAGGTAGGGGGAGGGGTCGTGACCCTCCCATCTCAAGGGGCCGAGCCAGAACAAGCCGAGCAGCGACGACGCTGCTTGCCGTGGGGCCAGATATAGGGCGAACTCATTACACCGCCGACTTCGCCTATCTTAGCGGTGCCTGTGGTTTAAGGCCCCTTTGATGGAAAATGTAATGTCCGCACGCGCTCACAACCAAGCGCACGCAGACAAGCAAGGTTGCAGGTAGCAGGGTGGGAGGGGGGGGCTGCGACCCTCCGTGATCCCCCGCGAGTCCGAGCTCGAACGAGCCGGAGCAGGCAATGAGGCGGCTTGCCGCTGGCGCCAAGCATGCGAGACCGCCATACCTGGCCGCCTCGCTCACCTTAGGGGTGTGGCTCGATTTGCGCCCCTTTGATGGAGGAAAAAGAATGTCCGCACTACGCTGCCAACCAAGCGCACTGCATGCTAGTGCGAGGTCGGCAAAGGGGAGGGGGGTCGTGACCCACCTCCCCATCCCTAGCAGGCCGAGCCCGAAAAGTCGAGTACGGGCGACGCTGCCTGCCGCTGGCGCCACATGCGAGGGCGAGTCCGCTATACCCCATCGCCTGCTTATCTTAGGGTGTGCCCCGGTTTGCGCGCCCCTTTGATGGAAAAACATGTCCGTGATGGGCGTCACAACTGCGCACTTGTTAGGCGAAGACGAGGCCGAGAAGCGGAGGGTCGGACCCTCCCCATCCCTCGCGCGAGGCCGAGCCTGAACGAGTTAGAGCAGCGGCGACGCTGGGTTGCCGCGCGCCGCATGCGTAGGAAGTCCGGCTATACCGCCGACTTCGCCTATCTTAGGGTGGCCCGGCATGCGCTGGCCCCTTTGATGGAAAAATGAATGTCTCGCATCGCCTCGCCAACCAAGCTCACTAGGGTGGCGCAGCCGAGGCCGTAGGGTGTGTGGGGATCGTGACCCCTCCCCATCCCCCCACGAGGCCGAAGCTTGAACGAGCTGCAGCAGCGGCGACGCTGCTTGCTACGGGCGACGACATGCGTAGGGCGAACCGCTATACCCCGTCAATTTTTACCATCTTAGAGGTGTGGTTCGGCCTGCGCCGCTTTGATGGAAAAACAGAATGTCCACACTACGCTCACAACAAGCGCATGCACAAGAAACGAGGTCGGGCAGGGTGAAGAGAGGGCCGTGACTCCTCCCCATTCCGCGAGGCCAAGCTCGAACGAAGCTGTAGAGCGGCCACGCCGACGTCCGCGACACCGCATGCGAGGCGGGTCCGTTATACCTCGCCCGCCTACCTTAGGGGTGTGGCTTCCCGGCTTAAAGCATCCCCTTGATGGAAAACAGAATGTACGCATCGCGCTTTTCAACCAAGACTGCAGATGAAGCGCCAGCCCGAGCGGTGGGTTGGGAGGGGGGTCATATTTCGTGTCAAACCGGCGGATCTCGGTAGGGTCCTGAATCAAGCGTTTAGGCGATGGTAACAAGAGACAAGGGACACAATGTTTTTACCAGTGTTCGGGCCTCTCTATGGAGGTAAACCCCACGCCCGCTTGATTATTATTGATGATATGGGTAGTACAAGAGTAGAACCACCACGAGATCAAGAGGCTAAACCCTAGAAGCTAGCCTATGGTATGATTGTTGAGATAATGTTCGGCCCCCGGACTAAGGCCCTCCGCTTTATAGAACACCGGAGAGGCTAGGGTTACAGTAGTCGGTTACAATGGTAGGAGATCTACATATCCGTATTGCCAAGCTTGCCTTCCACGCTAAGGAAAGTACTCTTCCGACATGAGCCGAGTCTTCAATCTTCTATCTTCGTAGTCCGGGAGTCCGGCTGATATTGATAGTCCGGTTGTTCGGACACCCCCAGTCCAGACTCCTCAAGAGTCTCTTAACTAGTTCAATGATTTATAAGTCCAGCGTTTGTAGTCTTCAGCTGGGTAAGGCGGTTCTCCTTTAAATCCCATGTACCTGCCGAATAGTGTCCCGCCACCCCTAACATCTCGCCCTCGCTTCTACACCAAATTATGGCCCTCTTCCACGTTGCCGCACGTAGTTAAAAAGCCAGTGGTGTCTTTTACATTTCACCCCAATTGTGCGTCGTCGCCTATAAAAGGGCAGGATCCAGATCCAAACTGCACCGCCTTCCTCCTGCCAGATACTCCATCGAAGCGCCCGACTTGAATCCATTCCACCATGGATTCAACGCGTTTCTCTCACGCGCCTTAGCCCATCGCCAGGATTGGAGGAGGTGCTCTATCTCGCACAATGACCTAGTAAAGCTCCAAACGGAGGGATTTCTTCCTCCGGGATTATGGTTCCAAATTCGAGCTACTGGTTACTTATCGAGGGGAGGCAAAGTGAGGACACCCCAAGCCCCAACAAGGGGAGCGGTGTGTTTCATTCCCCTATCTGATAAGGGGCTTGATTTAATACATCCGCTCTTCCGCGGCTCAAGTTCTACTTGACTCAAGCACCACCTCACGCCCGCAGGCCGTGCATATCGCGGGCTACGAGCTCTTGCGAAGCTATTCGGCATCGAGCCCCATTTCGCATTGTGGAAGAGGTTGTTCTCATTGCACTTCGCTTCTCAAGGGGTCCATATATCGGCGGGCGGCGCTAAATATGGCGATCGCCGGACCGGATACCTATCCGCACCTAAGAGGGCGCCCGAGGATCGCCTCGTGAGTGGTTTTATATGGTAGACGCCTGCCGCTTCACCCATCCGGATCGGGCCTGAGTTTGATGCGCGCCTTGAAGAACGCCAGCTTGGCGCCCCGAGCTCTGCTTGAGGAAGACAAGAGCGGCCCATTACTTGATGGGCCGGATAAGATTAATGGCTCATTCCGCTTGACCATGATTGAGTCATGGCGACGCAGATTGTGCCGCAAAGTAGCCGAATACGAGGCCACCCCATGGGATTTCAATGGGAGGACGACGCATTCGCACGGCCAAGAAGGGCCGGGTCGAGATCTCGTGAAGATTCTCGTCCGTTCAGACAAGGGGAGAAGGAGGACTTCTTCATTCAACCCTTGACGGGTTTTCCATGGTCAATCCTAGAGGATGGGTGTTTAACACCTCGAAGGGTTCTACCCGTGTTTCCTCGCTTGGGTTTACATTACGCTTCGGCGCAGATCTACGCCGGACTGTGGAGGACATGGTGAGTCCCTGCCCACAACCCAAGGATCCGGAGGATCCTCGGTCCGCCTCCGAAGAGGATCCGACATTGAGGTGTATCACCAAAGATTGATAATGCTTTGGTCGCCATTACTTGCGGACTACCCCGCTAAGTTCGCATCCCGTGACTACGATCAAGTCCTGACACCGCCGCTCCCATCCTTGCCTGCTTCTCGACATTCGCGAACGATGGTATTTTGCAGAAGCCATTACGGCAGAAGTTATCGCGCGGCCGACCCACAGAGGTCATCCAACTAGCAGGAGGAAAAGGAGCGCCTGCAAGGGCTGAAAACGCCAAGAGGTATAGCTCGGTTTGATCTTTTTGAGCAACGCCCGAGGAAACTTCTAGTGCTCTGCGATCTTTATAGAGAAAAAGCCACGGATCAGCGAGCGCAGGAATTGCCGACCCAACCAACATCGCCAGTGCCCAAAGACTGGACCGAGGTGGAGGCAAGCTTAAGACGCGAACCGGATCCTACTCCAACGAGGATACCGACAGACTCGTCCGCCACTGTCGAGGTGGAGAGCGCTTATGAATCATAGACGCCACGACAGTTTTTCAAGAAGGCTTTTCCCCGAGGCATTGGATGCCTTAACGCAGGGGACGCGATCTCCTGCTGCTCAAAATGGTTTTACCGTAGCTAATGAGCAGATGTTAAAGACATAACGTAAGAAATTTTGATGGTTGTATACACCAAGAGTTCCCGAGACTTAAATTAGTTATGTTAACTGATTTAAGGATCATTTGAAATTTCAGCCCTTAACAGAAGAATGCCCACTGTCTCGAGCTGCAAGATTGCAAGGCCCAACTTGAGGTTGCATCAGCCGCAAGAGGAGACGGAAAGACCCCCGTAACACATTTGTATAAATTAATATAAGCGCCAAGCGATGCGCCGAAGTCTAATAATGACATCGCAGTGCGCCAACAAGATCCGGACAGTAAGATCATCGCTACCAATAAAGGTCGGCGAGAATGTGCCAATAGTTCAGCAGAAAGGAACAAGCTCCAAGATGCCAATGCCAAGCCTGAGAAGAGCCGAAGGCGCAGGCCGAGCTGTCCGGGTTCATTAAGGAGAATCAACGGCTTCGTCAAGATCTAGTAGTGCTTGAGCGAACTCCTCTAAGGAAGAAGAGAGTTCGCGAGGAAGCAATTTGACATAATATGTCTTGTAGGTATACTCACGGGTCATCCTACTGAGGAGATGCCCGATCAATGGGTGATCAACTTCCGAATCGCAGCACTGCATCAACGAAGTTTCGGGCAATGAGGCCAGACAAGCTTTTATGGCTATCCTCGCCCTACCCGAGGGCCCCTGGGAGCTTAAGAGAAGCTGCAGGGAGTGCGGCTGGCTTAGGAAGATTTCGTCTTGCCAAGGTGCCTGTGAGGCTTGGGCCATGGTGAAGACACGGCATAAGAAGGCGGATCCCAACCATATGGGCAAGTTGGCCGGTGGGGCCCGACGGAAGGAGATCCTGTGAGTTTAGTGTATGTACCAGTAGAATCGGGCTAAGTTTTCCCAACGGATCAGTAAACTAGACAGTCTAGACGGGATTGAGGAGGAATACAATCAATAAATCTTGACAATGTATGTTATCCTTAAAATGACATGTGAAATGCCTTCTAGCCGGATTGTAGATCGCTTGTCTTTGTCGACCTTTTCACTTCGAATTCTGGACCCTAGAGTCCGGAGTGTGTCCAATACCTTTTTGGTTAAGAACAACCGTGGTATGCATGGAGACCAAAGGGTCATTAGTGCTTATCGACAAGTGCCCAACTAGTTATGTTATATTACATGGTTAGTAAGAAACATCTTCCAGTGGAGAATAGTTCCGCTAAGGGTTCCTTTCGTGGGAGGCATGCCCTAAAGTGTGCTGTCCCGACTGCCAAGAGAGCAAAGAAACATCCGGGGCAGATGGAAAAAAACGAAATGCCTTTGCATTTTTCTAATCTTGCGTAGTGCATTTGTTTTTTTCCTGTGCTTACTGCACTATACGGCAGGTTTAGGGGAAGAGGGGAGGGGGGCACTTTTTTTGTGTGGCACTTATTTGAAGGTAGACTTTTTTTCGGATGTGTTTTCTTAACATGCGTGTTATTTTTTATTTTAACTTTTTTTACGAACTGTATGTATTTTATTTTTGTTTTACCGTTTGAACTTCATGATTCTTCACAGAGAACTGCATCATGTGCGTTTTTTTGTTTTTTAGTAATATGTGTGTTTTGATGTAGATCGCTTATTTTATGCAGGCCGTTTTGGGCGGCCCATTTTATGACCCTTTTTGCGACACGCGGGCCTCCTACGTATCCCTTCCAGGCTATTTCACCGCTCCGCTGTCAGAGAGAGAGACCGAAAACAATCCCCTCTCCTCTCTTGAAGTTTCTCCCGAGGCATCTCTCCCTCGAACAAACCGCCATCGCGCGCAGCAACCGCCGCCCTCAAGAGGTCCTTATTCCTGCATTCCGCGTCGCTGTCCGCTCCGTGAGCCCTTGCCGCTGCGCTCCCGCAACCCTTTCCTGTCTGTTCCCGTCGCTACCCCCCCTTTCCCCTTCCCGCCGCCGTCGCCACACACTTTTTTGTGGTACGTTCCGCTTGGCCTCGGTGTTCATCGTCCCCTCGTCTTGTTTTTGTGATTCTTGTAGTTGTTGTCGCTCTTTTTGCTTGTGTAATTTTTCTGTAGGCAGTCGATTTTATTTTGTTTTGAAGTCGATAGTTGTGTGTAGCAATGTGGATCTAGGGTTTCGTGAGATTTTCGCTGATTTTGTTGCTTATGTCTGTCACTTCGTCCTTGTGCTGCAGGGAAACGCTATGTCTTTGCCGAGCAGAGTGGGAGAAGGAGTTCAGGGTATGTGGAGTGCTTATTTTTAGGCTTTGTTTATTTTGTTTGATGTTTATCTAGTTTCCTAATTCATCCTGCATATTGGTTTACGCTCTGTTATTTGTGAGTGTTCGTTTGCATTATTTTGTCATGTGATGTTTTTGTAATTTCTGTTTTCTGTTTTTTTAATCCAGTAGGTGATTGCAGTGCTCATAATGATACACCAATTGACTCTCCTTGTCCTGGTGGTAAGGATCATGGTGTCAAGGGAGGACATCAAGTGAATTCGCCGATTGAATCTTCTCCCATAAGTGTGGCCCCTCCTTCTGGTATGTGATTAATTTGTTTATTTTTGTGTATGCTTTGTTTTATCTAGTCCGACATATTTGTTGCGAACAACCGTGAATTTAGTATATGCAGCACTGCATTTATTTTTATATGTGAACTCCACTGTATGTATGTGTGAACTGCATTGTTGTTTTATTCAAGTTTTTTGTACAATGCATTATTTTTTATTTTGAGTTTATGGTTGGAGCACTACATTTATATGTCTAACTGTACTGCATTTGTTCTTTTTGTGCAATTATTAACGAGCATAGTCAAACTTTATTTTGACATAGTGTCTGTTTTGCATGCTGGGGCGCCTGGGTTTGAGGAGGTTACTCAATTGATTGACCATTATTTTGTAGAGGGTAATGTTGGTGTGAGCTTTGATTAGAGACGTCCTGTCTTGTCTGAAACACGATCGCAGTCTGTTGATAGTCTGAGAGGAAGTTACAGTTGGATGGTCCGGAACAACCGTCAATATGAGTTGAAGCAAAGCAAGAAGAAGTTGAGGTTTGAAATTGAGTCAAAAGAGTTTCTTTGAGAAGGAGAAGCGGAGGAGATCTGCAGATGGTGCCAAGGGTGGTAAATTTGGCAAGGTGAAGAAGAGGTTGAAATCTCGTTCTTTGAGGAAGGTGGTACACCTCGTGAGAGTCCACACCTTCTGGAATGAAGAAGAATCTTGGCAAGAGAACTGCTGAAGTGGTGGAAGTGATGATCCTCGGTATAGCGACTACATGTCACTGAAGGTCCCAATTTTTATGACGACGACTTTGTGCTTGCTGATTATGTGAAGGGTGTTCATCCTTCTAGACGCAAAGAGGGTTCATCTAAGAATCTACCCAAGCGTGCCCATGATGATGTCGACCAAGATGTTGGTGGTGACTCTGGCGAGGAGGTGGATGCTGCTCCAAAGGTTTGTTGAAGTGCACTGCATTTGTTTCCTTCATTTGTTATTCTTTTTGTATTTCGTATGTCTCTTTTTTTATGCCTAGTCTTCTAATGTGGACTGCATTTCCCTTTACACAGAGGAAGAAGTCTAGTAAGAGCAATGCAACTGAAGATGATGGTGAGGGAGATGATTCTCGATTTAACAAGACCGTGCGTTTTTCACTTCCCATTGTTTGCAAGGCTGCTTCTTTGTTGAAAGAGGCGCATTGCAGCCGTGTTAGGGATGCTGGATTTGGTGTTGTCTTTGATCTGACAGTAAAGAAAAATGTGTCGCGCATTCTTATGTGCTATCTGATGGGATTGTTTGACCCTTCCACCATGGTAATGGACTTTGGGAATGGAAGGGTTCTTCGAATCAATCGTGATGCAGTTCATCACATTTTTGATTTCCTATGGGACGTCACTCTGAACCCATGCCTGCTTCCAGCGGTCATGATGAATCGTTGACTGCCCTCAAGGATGAGCTTGGCTTTGACCATTCAAAAAGTACAGGTGTCCAGGACTTGCTTGAGAAGTTGAAGGTGTTGGTGGAGGAAGATGATTATGTGAGTGTTGACCTTGCTGTGAAGGTGTTCTTCCTGATACTTTACCAGAATTTGCTGTGCCCGGGGCCTGCAGTTCATTTGGGTAGAGTTACTGCGATGGTAGAGAACATGGATTATGCGGCTATGGCTCAGATGGACTTTTGTCAGCTAGTTGTTGATGAGTTGCGAGCAATTGTGGTTAGGTGGCAAATGTATGCGCAAAGCGAAATTGTGCGAGAGGTTGTGCCATTGTCCCCCTGATTATGTATCTTGACTACTTGAAGCTTCAAAAATTTTCAGTCATGCACACATTGACGCTATGCGCGTCATACCTGACGACCAAGGACCTGATGAAGTTGTACAATGAGGATGTGCTTGTGAAGGGAAAGATTTACTTGGAAAATTACAAATTTGGGAAGCTGCCGGTTAGTGCACCTGATTTTTTAATATCAGATTTTTTTTATAAAAAAAATGTGTAGCCATTATAAATGTGAACTTTTCTAGTACTCACATGTGTACTTCTCTTTGCCTGTTGTCTTTTTTTGCAGTGGAAGGCGTCAGGTGATATTGTGTACAACCGTCCTGTTGCAATTGTACAAGGCAGCTCTGATGCGGGGCCTAGCACTCATGCTAAGTTTTATGAGCCTATCTGTAGTCAGCTTCCTGCCTGTGATGATGAGGTGCCGCATACTCGTGGTTTCATGCCTCGACAGATGTTTGATAATACAAGCTCTTATAAACAGACATTTGTTGGCGGCAAAAAACATGAGGAGATTGTTGAGCTTCTTCTGAAGGTTTTGAAGGTGACTGAAGATTTGCCAACCTCTAGTGACAGGTTGAGGACAGTTGCTGGGTTTTTCCCTGTTGGCCATGGCCCACGAGATGAAGATATTGTTGCTGCTCACAATTTTGATTGTGGTGTGATTGAAAGCCTGAAGATTGCAGTGACAAATGTTAGGTCTTCGTATGCTCAATTGAGACATTCACATGAAGAAAAATGCGGTCGGTATGAGAAGGATGCTGGGCATATTTTGGGCGAAATGACCCGTCAGGACGCTGGCGTTGGCGCTGACAATGTATGTTCTAGGTTTTTTTCGGCTTTGAACCTCTTTTTTTGTGTATTATGTTGACTGCTACTCACTATTTTTTTGTTATAGGCTGGAGTGGAATCTTCTGGTGTCGATGGAACTGAACTGCAGCGTTTGTCAAAGTGAACTGCAGTTCTTTTTTTATGTATATGTGGGTTGCAGTTGTAGTTGTGTTTGACACATGTGTGTTGGTGTTGTTTTGCATATGTGGACTGTAGTTGTTATGTGTATGTTGTCAGCAGTCTTTTGACATAAGTGTGCTATGTGTTGTTGTGTTAGTTATCCCCATGCTCATTTTTGTGTTACTGTGTGTTTTTTAAATTTTCCACAGGTTGGAGAAGAAAATGTGGAAGTTCACGTTGATCTGAATCAGGGCAGTTGTGCTGTTGATGGCCGTGGCAGTGTTGATGCTTCTATATCGGTTGCCGTTGACTATGCAGATCCTTCTGTAGCTCAAGGATCCCATGATGCTGTTTCCACCAAATTTACATGAAGATTCTGATGTTGGCATTGAAAAGCCACTAGAGAATGTTGCCCCTGTTGCTAGTGTTGTTGCTTCCCCTGTCTGTCTGGTGTCCAATGATGTTCCGGAAGTATCGAGAGTGGAGCCTCATGTAGTTGAAGTATCTAAGGACATTGCTGTTGACCAGACTGTTGTAAATCCAGAGAATGCTGATGTTGCTGCAGAAGGAAAGTCTAGTGAGGTTGTGGTGGATTCGTTGCAACCTATGCAAGAAAATATTTTGCTCAGCTCTGAAGAACAGCAGCCTGAAGAGTCTGACACTGAAGGCAAGAGTTTTTTTTAACAATGCAGTTTGAAGTTTTTCTCATTCATGTTGTTTAATTACTATGGTATCTGTATTAGATGTTTAATGATAAGTGAAACTTTGATCTTTTGTCTATGATTTTCAAAATAGCTAGCAGAATTTCCTTATCTTAATATTTAAACTTCATTGTTTGGATAAGTGAACTTCATCTTTTTTATTACAGATGACGAACTTCCTGTTGTGACACCGTCGAGCATTGATCCAGCTCTTCTGAAAAGATACAATGAGTTGTACGCTGCTGTTACGAGGGCTCGAAAGGACAGGAAGAAGTATGGTTTTTTAGAAATTGTTTTGTTCATATGTATTATCTAATTTTTGTATTTACCCCTTTTTCTTTGTTGTTATTTTATTAGTATCTTATGTTTTAGTTTTTCATGAAAAATTCAGGGACATGATTGCTTTTAAAACTGAGATGGGTGATATTAGCATTGGCGAAGTTGGTCAATCCTTTTGGGATAAAGGGATGCTCACTACAAGGCTTGTAGATCTTGGGGTTTCTTTGCTGGTAGATAAGTTTAAGGGATCTCCGACAATGGTTGTCCCATACCATATTTGTGTAAGAATGCAAAAATTTTTGTTTTATTTTTTGATTTTCTTTTTCCGATTTCGTATGCGATTTAATTGCTTTTGCTTGAGCACTATTTGATTTTTGGTTTTGTTTCGGCAGACAAATATTTGGAATGGTGGTACTGTAGGCAGGAGTGTTAAAATGATGTTCTCCTAAAGGCCGAGGAGCGTGTTGATAAAAAGGATATGGTGAGAGACGTTTTTATGTGTTGAAAACTATATTTTGTCTGTTTTGTTTTTATAGCATTCTGTTTTTCTTCTTATAATAATTTTATTTATTTTTTCATGCTTCCAACAGGTCCTTTTTGCAACTTTTGATCCGCCCGATACGAGGGATGGTGTTGGTCATTATTGTGTAGTTGGGTTAAATGTGAAAGAAAGGCGGTTTGAATTTCTTGACTCGCTCAACAAACCTGGCAGCCCTGATGCGGTCAGGGTTTTTAGGAGGATGGTTAAAAATATCAAGCGTGCATGGAAAGAAGGGAGCTCAAGTTCTGATGAGCCACTAAATCCTCCTACACTTGATGCATTTGTGTTGAAACATGTCATTGTCCCATTGCAGCCAAATGGGTGCGTTCTTTACAGACCTTCTGTGTCATACTGTTTAAGTTTTTTTTCACTTCATTTTTGTGAAACTGATGTTTTTTTATTCTTTGTATTGCAGGCATGATTGTGGATTCTATATGTTTAAATTCTTGCAGACATGGGATGGTGTTCGAGTTGCTAAGTTTGGGGTGGAGCACGTTGGCTACATCAGAAAGGCCATGCTCTATAGCTGGCTAACATCAAGGAAGTGTTGCCTTGATTTAACATCACTTCTAATTTTTGCAGATAAAGGTTGTTTTATTGAACTTCTTTATCCTCCCTTTATTTTTTTTGTCTACTGCTTGGTTCCGCTTCTTTATGGTCAAGTGAGCTGCATTGTTCTTTATATGTGGGCTGCATTGCTGTATACAAGTGTGGGCTGCATTGATGTAGAGAAGTGTGCTGCATTGCTGTAGATAAGTGGGCTGCATTACTGTATACAAGTGTGGGTTGCATTGCTGTAGAGAAGTGGGTTGCATTGCTGTAGAGAAGTGTGCTGCATTGTTGTATACAAGTGTGGGCTGCATTGATGCATTGCTGTAGAGAAGTGGGCTGCATTGATGTATACAAGTGTGGGCTGCATTGCTGTATACAAGTGTGGGCTGTATTGCTATAGAGAAGTGGGCTGCATTGCTGTATACAAGTGTGGGCTGCATTGATGTAGAGAAGTGTGCTGCATTGCTATAGAGAAGTGGGCTGCATTGATGTATACAAGTGTGGGCTGCATTCTATTTTTCTGTATACATGTTTTTTGGTTTTTGTGTTTTGTGCTGAGTGCTTCCATGTTTTTTCTGCATGTCTTTAGGTTTTGATGGGGGGCTTCATGAAGGATTCTGATGTGGTTATGGAGGATTGTGTCATTGAAACCTCTCCAGATAATTCTGGTTCTTTGGCTAGAGATAGTTTGAACACAAATGTGGCGTCTGGACTGGATGGTGGAAGTGTCTCTCGACCTAGCTCTCCACACGATGTATATGATGTTGATGATGATGATTTTGTTATGCCGTGTGCACGTGTCACTAGGACTAGGAGTGCAGCAATTAATCCTCCTCCTTTGGATAAGGTTGAAGTATTTTCAAACAAGAGGGCAGGTGAGAAGGCTTTTAAGTTGAGATGCTCTATAGAGAAATTGAAGCCTCCGAGGTTCAGATATATTGATGAGGCGATTAAAATAAAGGATCTTGTTCTCAGCAAAGATTTTGTAACCAAATACCTCGAGTAAGTTTTATGTGATGTGTGTGCCCTTTCATCCTTTTTGTGTGTTTTGATTTTAATTCTAATTTTATTGATCCCATCTATGTATGTTTACTGCAGGAACACGTTCTTTATGGTGCATGGTCCTTTTGGTGATGTCGATACTTACAATATCGACTATATCTATGATACATTTGGCAAAGGAGCTTTAATGGATTCGTATATCATGGATTTTGTCATCAAGTACTGGAAGCAAGACCCTGAATTGGGTTTAGCTTATCAATCCGGTGAACGTGTGCTACTTTCACCTTTATTTATCACGGTAAACGTTTGCTGTCATTCTTTCCTATTGCACTAGTCTTTTCATGTTCATGCCTGCTTGCATTGTTCATTCTTTTTTTCATGTCCTTTTTTTGTTCTTTTTTGTGTGCAGTACGTTCTTCAAATGGAAACCTCTGTGGCGAGAGACAATGACGAAAATCATGTGTTGCCAGTTGTGCATAGCTTGTTTGTTTTAGAAGATGCAGTTAACCAGTTCAAGTTTTTTGTGAGCGACGACGCCAACCTGTTGGATGCAAAACTGGTAAGTTCATTGTTTTTTTCATTTATTTTTCCTGGTTTGTTGCATTTCTTTTTATAGTTATTTTTGGAACAGTGGTCCTGGTGCTATGTGTCGAAAGAACTTTTCATTTCATTTTTTTATGCGAACAGATTATGATGCCGCGATTCAAGGATGGTCATTATTCCTTATACACGATGAACCAGCATCGCCAGACCCTTGATATCCATGATAGTAGGAAGTACACTGGTCATCCTGATGTCATGACAAGGTGGCGCAGGACTGACTACCACGCAAATTTCACTGAAGTGGTATGTTATTTTTTCTTGCCAAGCGTAAAGCTTTTTTGTGTTTCTCCTACTGCATTTTTTTCATAAACTGCACATGTAAATTTTAGAACACATAGAACCACAATTTTTTATGTAGTGCACTGCAACATATGCGCGACAAAACTGCATTTTTCTTACGTGCACTTAAAAGAGGGATTGTCTAGACGTTTGAGAACAACTTTTATATATTTTTTTGGTTTGTTTGAATATCAACTTTGATCCGTGATGTGCGTTATTCTTACCTTGTGCTTTCTTTTTTTTGCCAGATGAGGAGGATGACTCAGCTGCTGAAGCTGATTTATGGTGAAAAAATGTATAAATTGAAGAACCACCCTGACTGGGTTAAATTGGCAGAGAAGCCATCTTACTCGGTAGTGCCAGCGCAGGGAGAAAATGAGTGCAGAATCTATGTTCTGAGGATGACGCAGTTGTATGACGGCCAACGTCTAGTTGAGAAAATTTTGAAATCCGACGTAACACCTTCTCTGTTTTCTTTTCACTTTTTTTTCTTTATGACAACCTTTTTTTAATCACTTGTCTACATGTTTTTCTTTTTCCTTTTTTCAGCCTGCTATTGAAGATTGGAAGGCGGAGTACATGTTCCAGCTGTTGTTCAATCCTTTGAACATTTGTCTTATGAAGACATGCCGCTTGAGCTACGCGAACTGATTGCGGACCTCGGGCTCACTTCCCTATCGCAATCGCAGACGCGGTAACAGTCATTTGGGGCACTTCTTTCTACTGGGGGCAAAAGGCTGTGCGTGGACAATAACTAGGGTTTGATGTTGTGTATGTGTGTGCTGACTAAGGTAGATAATGTATGAAAAAGACTTTTTTTCTGTCGTTGTGTTTTTCTTGTTCTTTTATGCAGCAGTATATGTGGACGAATTTGTATATGTATGTGTATTTTATATCAATAACTCATACAGTATATATAAGTGTATAATTTTATTTTTTGTTGACGACCATGGTCTATGTGAACTGGCATTTGTCACGCTTATATGTATGGTATGTGTTCGATAAACTCCATCGCATTTGATGCCGAACTTCTTTGTCCAACAAAAAGCACTGCATTTTTTTATCTTTCAAGTTCAGCGCTGCACATGTGTGCATGCCGAAACTGCATTGCTTTATGATCCCGCACTGCTTTTTTTGCCAAAACAAAACGCACTGCTTTTTGCCTAAAGTTGCGTTTTGTAGTTGGTTTTTTTATTGTTTGTACGGTAAGGTAGATGGGGGGGGGGTGCCCCCCCCCAATTTTTTAGTTGTCTATATATTTTGTATTGTTCTTGTACGCACTGCGTGCGTTAGCGCGAGGCCGAGCAAGAGGTGGGGAGGGGGGGACCCCCCTCCCCATACCCTGCGAGGCCGAGCCTGGAACGAGCCGGAGCAGGCGGCGACATGGCTTGCCGCGGCGCCGCGTGCCTAGGCGAGTCTGTCATACCCCATCGCCCCCTGTCTATCTTAGGGGTGTGGCTCCGAGGTTGCGCGCGTCCCCTTTAATGGAAAAACAGAATATCCGCACTACGCCTGTCAAGCAAGCGCACTACATGCGTTAGCGCGAGACCGAGCAGGGGGTGGGGAGGGGGGGGTCATGACCCCCTCCCCATCCCCCTGCGAGGCCAACTCGAACGAAGCCGAGGCGGCGACGCGGCTTGCTGCGGCGCCGCATGCGTAGGCGAGTCTGTCATACCCCGTCGCCCTGTCTATCTTAGGGGTGTGGCTCCGGGGTTTGTGCGTGCCCCCTTTGATGGAAAAACAGAATGTTCGTGACTTGTGCTCGTTAACCAAGCGCATCAAGCGTGCGTTAGCGCGAGGTCGAGCAGGGGGGGGCGGTCGTGACCCCTCCCCATCCTCTGCGAGGCAAAGCTCGAACGAGCCGGAGCGGGCGGCGATGCGGCTGCCGCGGCGCCAAGATGCGAGGCGAAGTCCGCTATACCGTCGACGACCTCTCTATCTTATGGGTGTGGCTCCGGGTTTGCGTCGGCCCCCGCTGATGGAAAAAATGAATGTCGATCTGCGCTGTCAACCAAGCGCTTATGCGTAGCGCTAAGCGTGTAGCGGGGTGGGAGGGGTCGTGACCCCACCTCCCGCCCCCCCTGCGAGGCCGAGCCTGGAACGAGCCGGAGCAGGCGGCGACGCGGCTTGCCGCGGCGCCGCATGTGTAGGCAAGTCCGTCATGCCCCATCGCCCCCCTGTCTATCTTAGGGGTGTGGCTCCGGGGTTTGCACGCGTCCCCTTTGATGGATAAACAGAATGTCCGCACTGCGTCTGTCAACCAAGCGCACTACATGCGTTAGCGCAAGGCCGAGCAGGGGGTGGGGAGGGGGGGTCATGACCCCCCCTCCGCATCCCCCTGTGAGGCCGAGCCTGGAATGAGCCAGAGCAGACAGCGAGGCGGCTTGCCACGGCGCCGCATACGTATTTCAGTCCGTCATACCCCGTCGCCCTGTCTATCTTAGGGGTGTGGCTCCGGTGTTTGCGAGCATCCCCTTTGATGGAAAAACAGAATGTCCGCACTGCGCCTATCAACCAAGCGCACTGCATGCGTTAGCGCGAGGTCGAGTAGGGGGTGGGGAGGGGGGCTCGTGACCCCCCTCCACATCCCCCTGTGAGGCCGTGCCAGGAATGAGCCGGAGCCGGCAGCGACGCGGCTTGCCGCGGCGCCGCATGTGTAGGCGAGTCCGTCATACCGCGTCGCCCCTGTCTATCTTAGGGGTGTGGCTCCGGGGTTTGCGCGCGTCCCTTTGATGGAAAAACAGAATGTCCACACTGCGCCTGTCAACCAAGCGCACTATGTGCGTTAGCGCGAGGCCGACCAGGGGGTGGGGAAGGGGGGTCATGACCCCCCTCCCCATCCCTCTGCGAGGCCGAGCCTGAACGAAGCCGGAGCAGCGGCGAGGCGGCGGCGCGGGCGCGCGCGATACGTGGCGAAGTCCGTCATACCCCGTCGCCCCCTGTCTATCTTAGGGGTGTGGCTCCAGGGTTTGAGCGCGTCCCCTTTCATGGAAAAACAGAATGTCCGCGACTACGACCCAAGCGCCTCGTGCGTTAAGCGCGAGGTCGGGGGGGGGGAGGGGTCGTGACCCCTCCCATCCCCTAACGGGCCGAGCCAGAACAAGCCGAGCAGCGACGACGCTGCTTGCCGTGGCGCTGTATGCATAGGCGAGTCCGTCATACCGTCGACCCCGCCTATCTTAGCGGTGTGCCTCTGTGGTTTGCGCGTCCCTTTGATGGAAAAATGAATGTCCGCACGCGCTCACAACCAAGCGCCTTTGCATGCGTTAGCGCGAGGCCGAGCAGGGGGTGGGGAGGGGGGGTCATGACCCCCCTCCGCATCCCCCTGCGAGTCCGAGCCTGGAACGAGCCGGAGCAGGCAGCGAGGCGGCTTGCCGCGGCGCCGCATGCGTATTTGAGACCGTCATACCCCGTCGCCCCTGTCTACCTTAGGGGTGTGGCTCTGGGATTTGCGCGCCTCCCCTTTGATGGAAAAACAGAATGTCCGCACTACGCCTGTCAACCAAGCGCACTGCATGCGTTAGTGCGAGGTCGAGCAGGGGGTGGGGAGGGGGGTCGTGACCCACCTCCCCATCCCCTTGCGAGGCCGAGCCTGGAAAAAGCCGGAGCAGCCGGCGACGCGTCTTGCCGCGGCGCCGCATGCGTAGGCGAGTCCGTCATACCCCATCGCCCCCTGTTTATCTTAGGGGTGTGGCCCCGGGGTTTGCGCGCGTCCCCTTTGATGGAAAAACAGAATGTCCGCACTGCGCCTGTCAACCAAGTGCACTGTGTGCGTTAGCACGAGGCCGAGCGGGGTGGAGGGTCGTGACCCTCCCCATCCCCTGCGAGGCCGAGCCTGAACGAGCGAGCAGCGGCGACGCTGCTTGCCGCGCGCCGCATGCGTAGGTAAAGTCCGTCATACCTCGTCGACCCCCTGTCTATCTTAGGGGTGTGGCTCCGGGGTATGCGCGCGTCCCCTTTGATGGAAAAACAGAATGTCTGCACTGCGTCTGTCAACCAAGCTCACTAGGTGCGTTAGCGCGAGGCCGAGTAGGGTGTGTGTGGGGGGGGGGGGATCGTGACCCCCCTCCCCATCCCCCTACGAGGCCGAGCTTGGAACGAGCCAGAGCAGGCGGCGACGCGGCTTGCCACGGCGACGCATGCGTAGGCGAGTCCGTCATACCCCGTCGACCCCCAGTCTATCTTAGAGGTGTGGCTCCGGGGTTTGCGCGCGTTGCCTTTGATGGAAAAACAGAATGTCCACACTACGCCTGTCAACCAAGCGCACTGCATGCGTTAGCACGAGGCCGGGCAGGGGGTGAAGAGAGGGGGTCGTGACCCCCCTCCCCATCCACCTGCGAGGCCAAGCCTGGAACGAGCCAGAGCAGGCGGCGACGCGACTTGTCCGCGACACCGCATGCGTAGGCGAGTCCGTCATACCCCGTCGCCCCCTGTCTACCTTAGGGGTGTGCCTCCGGGGCTTGTGCGCATCCCCTTTGATGGAAAAACAGAATGTACGCACTGCGCCTTTCAACCAAGCGCACTGCATGCGTTAGCGCTAGCCCGAGCAGGGGTTGGGGAGGGGGGTCATTGTCGGTGTCAAAACCGGCGGATCTCGGGTAGGGGGTCCCGAACTGTGCGTCTAGGCGCATGGTAACAAGAGACAAGGGACACAATGTTTTTACCCAGGTTCGGGCCCTCTCTATGGAGGTAAAACCCTACGTCCTGCTTGATTATTATTGATGATATGGGTAGTACAAGAGTAGAACCACCACGAGATCGAAGAGGCTAAACCCTAGAAGCTAGCCTATGGTATGATTGTTGAGATGTAATGTTCGTCCTCCGGACTAAGGCCCTCCGGTTTATATAGACACCGGAGAGGCTAGGGTTACACAGAGTCGGTTACAATGGTAGGAGATCTACATATCCGTATTGCCAAGCTTGCCTTCCACGCCAAGGAAAGTACCTTCCGGACATGAGCCGGAGTCTTCAATCTTCTATCTTCGTAGTCTGGGAGTCCGGCGGATATTGATAGTCCGGCTGTCCGGACACCCCCTAGTCCAGGACTCCCTCAGTAGCCCCCGAACTAGGGTTCAATGACGATAAGTCCAGCGTGCTTGTAGTCTTCACGTTGCAAAGGCGGTTCTCCTTTAAATCCCATGTACCGCCGAATAGTGTCCGCTTCACCACGAATCTCGTGCTCCTCGGCTTCTACACCAAATTATGGCCCTCTTCCACGCGTCGCACGTGCTTAAAAGCCGTGGTGTCTTTTACATTTCACCCCTAATTGTGCGGGTCGTCCGCCTATAAAAAGGGCAGGGATCCAGATCCAAACCGCACCGTCTTCCTCCCGCGTATACTCCATCGAAGCGCCTCTGACCCTGAAATCCATTCCACCATGGATCTTCAACGCGGCTCTTCCTCACGCGCTCCTAGCCCATCGCCAGGGGATTGGAGGAGGTGCTCTATCTCGCACAATGACCTAGTAAAGCTCCAAACGGAGGGATTTCTTCCTCCGGACTTCATGGTTCCAGTCCGAGCCGGACTGGTTACTTATCGAGGTGGGAGGCAGGCGGAGGACACCCCAAGCCCCGACAAGGGGGAGCGGGTGTGTTTCGTCCCCTATCTGATAAGGGGGCTCGGATTTCCAATACATCCGTTCTTCCGCGGGCTCCTGAAGTTCTACGGACTCCAGCTCCACCACCTCACGCCCGCCTCAGGCTGCATATCATGGGCTACGTAGCTCTTGCGAGCTATTCCCGGGCATCGAGCCCCATTTCGCATTGTGGAAGAGGTTGTTCGCCTCACTTCCGTTCTCACAAGGGGTCCATATATCAAGTGGGCGGCGCCAAATATGGCGATCGCGGACCGGATACCTATCCGCACCCCAAGAGGGCGCCCGAGGACTGGCCTCGTGAGTGGTTTTATATGGTAGACGCCCGTTGCTCGACCCAGTCCGGATTGGCCTCCGGAGTTTGATGTGCTCCCTTGAAGAAACGCCTCGGTTGGCGCCCGAGCCCCCGCTTGAGGAAGACAAGAGCGCCCATTACTTGATGGGCCGGATAAGATTAATGGCTCATTCCGCTTGACCATGATTGAGTCATGGCGACGCATCAGCGGGGTGCAGCCGCTGCAATACTGAGGCCACCCCATGGGATTTCAATGGGGAGGACGACGCTATTCGCACGGCCGCAAAGGGCCGGGTTCGACCGAGGATCTGGTGAAGATTCTGTCCGGTCTGTACAAGGGGGAGAAGGAGGACTTCCTTCGTCCGAACCCTTTGGACGGGTTTTCCATGGTCAATCCTAGAGGATGGGTAAGCGAACACCTCGAAGGGTTCTACCCGTGCTCTCGAAGTTTAAGCTTCTTACATTACGTCTTCGGCGCAGATCTACGCCGGACTGTGGAGGACATGGTGAGTCCTGCTCCACAACCCAAGGATCCGAAGGATCCACAGGTCCGCCTCCGAAGAGGATCCGACATTGAGGTGTATCACCACCAGCATTGATAATGCTTTGGTCGCCATTACGGCGGACTACCCCGCTAAGTTCGCATCCCGTGACCACGATCAAGTCCGGACACCGCTGTCCTATCCTTGCCTGTTTCTGACATTCGCGAACGATGGTATTTTGCAGGAAGCGCCATTACGGCAGGAAGCCGAGCCTGCGGCGGCTGACCTACAGAGGTCAGTCCGAACTAGCAGGAGGAAAAGGAGCGCCGTGCGGGCTGAAACGTCGCCGCAGAGGTATAGCTCGTGTTTGATCTTTTTGAGCAACGTTCCGAGGAAACTTCTAAGTGCTCATGATCTTTATAGGAGAAAAAGCGCTTGCCGGACTGCGAGCGCAGGAATTGCCGACCCAACCAACATCAGCCAGGCTCCAGCACCCGGACTGGAGGTGGAGGCAAGCGCAAGACGCGAACCGGATCCTACTCCAACGGAGGATACCGACAGACTGTCCGCCACCAAGTCAGAGGTGGAGAGCGCTATGAATCATAGACGCCGCCGGACAGTTTTTCAAGAAGCGTGCTTTTCCCCTGAGGCATTGGATGCCTTTAACGCAGGGGACGCAGATCTCCTGCTACTCAAAATGGTTTTACCAGAGCCGCTGAGCAAGATGTTAAAGACATACGGTAAGGAAATTTTGATGGTTGTATACACCAAGAGCCCGAGACTTAAATTAGTTATGTTAACTGATTTAAGGATCATTTGAAATTTCAGTCTCTTAACGAGAAGAATGCCCACTGTCTCGGGAGCTGCAAGATTGCAAGGCCCAACTTGAGGTTGCACTTGCTGCCGCAAGAGGAGACGGAAAGACCCCCGGTAACACATTTGTATAAATTAATATAAGCTATGCGGCGGCATGCGCCGAAGTCTAATAATGACATCGCAGTGCCGCCAACAGGATCCGGACAGTAAGAGCATCTGCGCCAAACTAAAGGTCGGCGAGAATGTGCCGAATGAGTTCAGCAGAAAGGAACAAGCTCCAAGATGCCAATGCCAAGCTCGGAGAAGAGCTGAAGGCGCCTGAGCCGAGCTGTCCGGCTCGTCAAGGAGAATCAACGGCTTGTCGCGGCATCTATAGTAGTGCTTGAGCGAACTCCCTAAGTAAGAAGAGTTCGGCGAGGAAGCAATTTGACATAATATGTCTTGTAGGTATACTCACGGGTCATCCTACGGAGGAGATGCCCGTATCAATGGGTGATCAACTTCCGAATCTGTTGCAGCTACTCGAACGAGTTTGGCAGGCAATGAGTGGCGCCAGACAAAGCTTTATGGCTATCCTCGCCCTGCCCGAGGGCCTCGGGAGCTTATGGAGAAGCTGCAGGAGTACGACAGCGCCTGCTTGTGGAAGATTTCGCTTGCCGTCAAGGTGCCAGGGAGGCTTGGGCCATGGTGAAGACACGGTACAAGAAGGCGGATCCCAACCATATGGCCGAAGTTGGCCGGTGGGGCCCGACGGGAAGGAGATCCCTGTGAGTTTAGTGTACAGCCAGGTAGAACTGGCTGCTAAGTTTTCCCAACGGGACTGTAAACTAGACAGCCTGTTAGACGGGATTGAGGAGGAATACAATCAATAAACTTGACAATGTATGTTATCCTTTAAAAATGACATGTGAAATGCCTTCTAGCCGGATTGTAGATCGTTTGTCTTTGTCGACCTTTTCACTTCGACCTCGGGACCCTAGAGTCCGGAGTGTGTCCGAATACCTTTTTGGTTAAGAAATAACCGTGGTATGCATGGAGACCAGGCGTAGGGGTCATTAGTGCTTTATCAGACAAGTGCCCAACTAGTTATGTTATATTACATTGTTAGTAAGAAACATCTTCCAGGGAGAATAGTTCCGTTAAGGGTTCCTTTATTTGGGAGGCATGCCCTAAAGTGCATGTCCGGACTGCCAAGAGAGCAATAAAACATCCGGGGCAGATGGGAAAAATAGGTAAAAGTCATCTTTAAATCACCGACCGAATATTCCCTTAAGAACGCTAGCTTTGGCTTCACCCACCTGAGGTACACATCCGGCCGACCAGCAAGAATAATCGCAGAGGTGCTCCCTTTACCGCCTAGCCGAACAATCAGAACGTAGGGTAAGCACAGAGCCAGCAACCCAGCTTGGCCAAAACTTAAGTCATATCGATGCATATAATGGCGAGTAAAAGGTACATGTGGAAGCTTGACACATGTGTTGGGTATGAAACTCAGATAGTTGAGCTTCGTAAAAGAAGCCCCGGGAATAACGAAAGCGGATGGCACATCATACGTATGCAAAGAATGCGAAAATAGGCCCCGAGGGGCTTGTTAAGTTAAAAGGATAAAAAGAGAAACAGAAGACAGCCGAAATATAAAAGGTTGGACGGGGGAAGGGGACGAACTCTTAGTCCGGCGTTAGGCATAGAATCGTCGTAGTCGGGCTGCGTTCCATGGGTTCGGCTCGAGTCGGTTGTCCGACGATTTCAGATGGTATGCTCCGCGGTCAAGATTTGATCAATAATGAAGGGCCTTCCCATCCGGGCTTGAGCTTGTCCTTTTCTTGTCCGACAGCGAGAACTAGTTCGCCAACGTTATAAGTCTTGGCCCATACTTCTCGCTTTGATATCTTCGGCCTGCTGCCGATAGAATGCGGAACGAGCCTTCGCGACGCCACGCTCTTCCTCCAATGTGTCCAAGCTGTCCTGCCGATCCAGCTCGGCTTCTCTTTCCTCATACATGCGCACTCGAGGTGAGTCATGAATAATGTCGCAGGCAAGACGCCTCTGCGCCGTATACCATAAAAATGGTGTGAATCCGTAGTACGGTTAGGCGTTGTCCGCAGCCCCAGTGAGTACGGAGTCGAGCTCCTCAACCCATTGGTATCGGATTTGGTGAGTGACCTCACCAATCTGGGTTTAAAGCCGCCATTATTAGACCGCTTGTTCTTTCCACTTGACCGCTGGTTTGAGGGTGATAGATCGACGATAGTCGAGCTTAATGCCCATATTTTTGCACCATGACTTGACCTCATTGGCCGTGAAGTTCGTGCCGTTGTCGGTGATGATGCTGTGGGGACTCAGAACGTGTACCACCTCTGATATAAAGTCTATCACTGGTCCGGACTCTGCCGTTTTGACCGGTTTGGCCTCTATCCATTTGGTGAACTTATCCACCATGACCAATAGGTACTTTTTCTTGTGGGTTCCCCCTTTAAGGGGTCCGACCATGTCAAGCCCCCAGACCGCAAACGGCCAAGTAATGGGTATGGTTTTGAGGGCGGTGGGTGGCATATGGCTCTGATTAGCAAAGAGCTGGCAACCAACACATCGCTGGACCAAGTCCTGTGCATCTGCCCATGCCGTCGGCCAATAAAATCCTGTACGGAATGCCTTTCCTACCAGGGCCCGGGCTGCTGCGTGGTTTCCACCTAGTCCGGCATGAATTTCAGCCAGGAGGTTTCGCCCTTCTTCTTCGGAGATACACCTTTGAAGGACTCCGGTAGTACTTTTCTTATAAAGTTCTCCCTCATGGACCTTGTAGGCCTTCGATCACCGGACTATGCAATGGGCCTCATTTTGGTCTTCGAAGTTCCTGCCTAAGTAAGTAGGCTAGAAAGGTTCATCCCACGCGATTATTGCCATTATAACGTGGGCGGAGGGTGTTATGTCATCTCGCTGAATCACCGGTTGGTGCGGTTTTCTCCGGTTTGTCACTACCGGCTCCTCTTCCCATAGTACGGATGGCTTGAAGAGCCGCTCGAGAAGATATTTGAGGACAGATCACGCTTCGCCCGATCGTGCTGTGACGCCGACCGCTTGGTTATTATCTCGGGCTATGTGATGGAATTCGAGTCCTTCAAACCGAAGCTGACATTTTCGTGACAACATTGCGATATGCTGCCATTTTCGGATCCTTGCGTCAAGTCTCCATTTATTTGGGATATTGCAAGGTTTGAATCCTCAAGCACCTCTAGGCGTTGAATGCCCATGGAGATCGCCATCCGGAGACCATGTAATAGGGCCTCAGATTCGCTGCGTTGTTGGAGTCCGTGTACATTATTTGAAGTACATATCGATCAGATCTCCGTGGGGACGCCAAGACGACGCCACCCCATCCGCCAACATTTTGGAACCGTAGAAGTGCATAGTCCATTGGAGTATGCGCCGCACTTTTAGGGAGTTCGCTTCACCATTCGGCGACAAAGTCAGCCAAAACTTGTGACTTTATGGCTCGTCGAGGTCTGTAAGTTATGTCGAATGGCCGAGCTCAATGGCCCATTTTGCAATCCTGCCCGTTACGTCGCGGTTATTTATAATGTCTTTGAGTGGTACTTCGAGGCCATCGTTATCGAACACTCTTGAAAGTAGTGCCGAGCTTCGAGACGCCATGAACACCGTGATATGCTATCTTCGATAGTGCGGGTAGCGGATTTGCAGGGGGTTAACACAAAGGATACGTAATACACCGGTTTTGAAGAGGGAATTTATGCCCTTCGCCGCTCGCTCGACAACGAGGACAGCGCTACAACTTGATGTGTTGCTGCGATATATAACAACATTGGTTCGCCCAGAGGGCGCAGCCAAGACCGGATTTGTTGCCAATATGGCCTTTATTTCTTTGAGTCCGGCAGTGGTGGCATCCGTCCACTCGAAGTGTTCGGTGCGCCTTAGGAGGCGATAAAGGGGCAACGCCTTCTCTCCTAAACGGGAGATAAAATGGCTTAAAGCTGCCACACATCCTGTTAATTTTTGTATTTGCTTGAGGTCCTTTGGAATATCCAACTGTGACAGAGCCCGGATTTTGGCCGGATTTGCTTCAATTCCTCTACCGGATACGATGAAGCCCAGCAGCTTTCCGGCTGGTACGCCGAAAACACATTTCTCCGGATTCAGCTTGATGTCATATGCTCTGAGGTTGTCGAATGTGAGCCTCAAATCGTCTACTAAAGTTTTGACGTGTTTTGTTTTGACGACCACGCTGCTCACGTATGCCTCGATTGCTTTTGCCGATCCGGGTGGCGGACATGTTTGAATCATGCGATGATATGTTGCGCCGCGCTTTTAAGTCCGAAGGGCATCATGTTGAAGCAGAATGGTCCGTATGGAATGATGAATGCCGTTGCGGCTTGATCTGCTTCCGCCATCTTGATTTGATGATAGCCAGAGTATGCATCCAGGAAGCACAATGAGTCGTGTCCAGCTGTGGCATCGATAATTTGATCGATGCGGGGGAGGTGGAAAGGATCCTTTGGGCAAGCCTTATTGAGGTCTTTGAAGTCGACACAGAGGCGCCAGGATTTATCCTTCTTTGGTACCATCACCAAATTTGCTAGCCAGTCCGGATGTTTGATATCTCTAATGAATCCGCTTCCAATAACTTGGCTAGCTCTTCTCCCATTGCTCGTCTTTTGGGCTCGAAAAATCGTCAAGAGCCTGTTTGATCGCTTAAACCTTTAGGATGTTTAGGCTGTGTTCGCCAATCATGAGGGATTCCGGCATGTCCGAGGGATGCCAGCGAAGATGTCCCAATTTTCCCGGCGAATTGGCCAAGAATGCGCGCCAACTTCGATTCAACTGCGCCCGATGGAAGCCGCTTTTGTTTGGTCCGCTGGGTGGACCTGAAATTTTATTATCTCGTCTGCTGGTTTGAAGGAGGTGGACTTGGATCTTTTATCAAGTATCACATCGTCCTGCTTTACGTAGAGCACAATACGGTGAGTTCCTCTGCCGCTAAGGCTTTAATAGTGCCTCGAGGGCTAGTGCGGCTGTTTTGTTTTCGGTAGCGGAGTTCTATATCCGGATCACTAACGAGTGATTATTCCGCCGGGCCTGCATTTTGAGCTTCATGTACCCGTAATGAGGTATTGCTTGAAAAATTGTGAATGCCTCTCGCCCTAATATGGCGTGATAGCCGCTGAACGAGGCCACCGAACGTGACTTCTTCGGATCTGTAATTGTCCGGAGAGCCAACACCACATCAGTGTGATTTTTCCGGCAGCGCGCTTCCTGCTAGGGATTATTCCTCTGAAGGTTGTGCTGCTTCGCTCAATACGGCTCCAATCGATTTCCATTTTCCGCAGTTTCCTCAGAATGAGGTTTAGTCCGCCGCCGTCCATGAGGACTTTTGTCACCGAAAGCCGCCCACTATGGGACTACGTACCGGTCTTGGCCGGGCTCGTAGTTCGAGATGGGGCTGGTCGTTGGCGCTGAAGGTAATAGCTATATCACTCCATGGATTTGTTGTTGCTACTTGGTAGACTTCGCGAAGTTCGTGGATTGTTCGCTGTGATATTATTTGATGCGAAAGTCTCAAGACTGCTGATACCGCGCTGGTATTGTTGGAGTGGTTTCGAGCTAGAAGCTCTTCGCCACTTTTGGCCACCGCCGTAATATCCAACATGCTCAAGGCTATGTGTTGGGATAGCTCCTCTACACTATGAAGTTTACAGGTCCATTGAGCCATCCCTCCAAAGACGGTTCCGCTTCCCTTGCTGGCTTTTTGCTTTTTGTTTTTGCATCTGGGGCCTGATTGTAAGGCGCCCTTTTGCCGCGACTGGGTTTGGGGCCGGATTATCCCAAAATTGATTTTCAGTTTTCCGGAAACTCTCCATCGCACAGTACTTTTGCACTATGGATGCCAGATCGGTAAAATGCGTAATATTGCAACGATCAATGGCGTTCAGAATTCCCTTGTCCGTGCAGTTATTGCAGAAGATTGAGATTGCGTTTATCTCTCGGCAGTCCTTTATCCTGTCCATAACCAGGATGTAACGCCCTCGATGCGGCTATATCTCCCACGTGTCGGAGCACGACTTAGAGGCATAACCGCATTGAAAGCAATGTCGCAAGTGAGGTAATCTTCACACAACCCAAGTAATACATAAGGGAAAGAGATACATAGTTGGCTTACAATCGCCACTTCACACAAATATATGAATAAAGCATTACATCATCCCGATACAATTAAGGTCCGACTACGGAACCAAAATAAAAGAAGAACCCCAAATGCGATAAAGGCCCTCGATCGAATTCCTAACCGGGCTCCATTATCGATCAACTAGAACGAAACAACACAAAGGGCAAGATCTTCATCAAGCTCCTCCTTGAGCTTGGTTGCGCCACCGCCGTTCAAACATAGGCACCGCAAACTGGTTTTAGAAGTATCCGTGAGTCACGAGGACTCAGCAATCCCATTACCATGGGTATCAAGACTAGCAAAGCTTAAAGGGAAAGGAAGGGGTAAAGTGGTGAGGTTGCAGCAGCGGCTAAGCATGATATGGTGGCTAACATACGCAAATGAGAGTGAGAAGAGAAACAAGCGGAATGGTCGTCAAGCTAGCAATGATCAAGAGGTGATCCTGAACACCTACTTACGTCAAACATAACACGTAAACCGTGTTCACTTCCTGACCACGAGAAGAGACCATCACGGCTACACACACGTTGATGCGTTTTATTTGGATCCGTGTTAAGTTATCTACAACCGGACATTAACAAATTCCCATCTGCCACATAACTGCGGGCACGGCTCGAAAGTTTATACCTGCAGGGTGTCCCAACTTAGCCCATGACAAGCTCTCGCGATCATCGGCGAATAGACCTTCACCCGAGACACTCCGATCGCACTCGGTATCCCTGTACATCAAGACATTTCGACAATGGTAAAACAAGACCAGAAGCCTCCCGGCCAGCCGACAAATCCCGATAGGAGCTGCACATATCTCGCTCGTGGCACACCGGATGAGCAAGACGTCGGGTTGGCATAGACCGGTTGCCTGTGGGGCGCCAGACATCGCCGGTTTGGACCAGCACTTAGACAAGCACCGCCCGGGGGCTAAATAAAGATGACCTCGAGAGAGCGACTCCCAAGGGAAAAGGTAGGTGGTGGTGAGGCAAATGGTAAAAGTCAATGTTGGGCCTTGCTTGGACAAGTTTTATTCAAAGCGAACTGTCAGGGGTCCCATAAATCACCCGACCGCGTTAGGAACACAAAATCCGGGAACATAACACCGCATGACGGAAACTAGGGCGGCAAGAGTGGAACAAAACACTGCATAAGGCCGAGCCTTCCACCCTTTACCAAATATATAGATGCATTAATAATATAAGAGATATTGTGATATCCCAACATAAACCCCGCCCACCATGGAGAAATCTTCAACTTCACGCAACTAGCAACGCTATAAGAGGGGCTGAGCAAAAGCGGTAACATAGCCAAACAACGGTTTGCATAGGAAAGGTGTCAAAGGTTAGGGGTTCATGGCAATATGGGAAGGCCGGACAAACAGTAATAGGTAGCGCAGCATAGCGAAAGAACGAGGCAACTAGCATAGCAATGATAGTAGTGAGATCCAGGTAGCGGTCATCTTGCCTCAAATCCCGCAAGGAAGAAGAACGAGTCCATGAAGAAGATGAAACCACGAAGACGAACCACACGAAGACGAACGAATCCTCACGATCGCAACGAAACAGGAACTAACAAGAAGAAGCACACAACATAGGTAAACACACCACACATGAACAAGGCATGATGCACAACAAGCATGATGTATGACCAAGCTACATGAAGCTACTCATGGCAAGAGATGATGCAAACAAGAGCACACATCAAGGCAAGTTTAAATGAGGCCGGGAACAACATATAACAATTCCGGTAAGTCCTCATATGCATATTTCGAAAATAGTCCAGATCTGAACAAACCTTATGTTCAAGTTGTTAAACAGCAAGTTAAAGATGCACCAAGATGATCTACACGAAATTCTAGTCAAGTTACATATAAAGTTCATTAGATTTGGAGCTACGGTCTAGAAGATATGAGCAAAACAAGTTAAGCATGGCATTGATGCAAAATGCACCCAAACATCAAGTAAACACACCAAAACAAGGATGCAACATGATAATATGAAGCTACATGCAAAATCAAGCAAGTTTCATATAGAGCACACTCAAAACGGAGCAACGGGGCAACACATGCACACTATACAAGTTATAGCAACAATCATCCATAACAAAGAATTAGGCATCTTACAAGCATCAAAACAACATGCTACAGCACCCCAACATAATAACAAAAGGCATGGGCATGAAGTACACGTAAAGCATAACAAAACATGAACACTGAGCTATCTCCGAAACAACTAGAACATGCTCAAAAGGACATGGAGATATTGCAAATAATAACAGCCAGACTTTAGCGTAAATAACATCAAAGTTGCAATGTTTAGAGCAAGCAAACAACATGTTACAGGAACTTATCATGGCAAACAAAGGCATGGCATGAATCTACTAATAGCATATATCAAAAGTCCCTTACTGACCATAAGCCAAAAGGGCACGGAAAATATGATGGCGCCCATGTAAACATGGCAAGTTATATTACAGATTTGAACATGGCAGAAACATCAATAAGTAGGCATGTTCGTGAGCTCGAACCACTCACCACAGAGCAATACATGGCATGGCAAGGCAACCAACAGTAAGAAGGCATGTTTATGAAGCTAAGCATGGCAAGAGCAAGGTCATAGGGTGCATGGATCACTAGGAAAACACATGGGAACAAGTGAACTTAATGTTAACAGGCTGACAACAACATTTTCAAGCAACTTTAGAGCAAGATTACA
Organism: Aegilops speltoides; assembly: GCA_021437245.1. Taxonomy (NCBI): domain Eukaryota; kingdom Viridiplantae; phylum Streptophyta; class Magnoliopsida; order Poales; family Poaceae; genus Aegilops; species Aegilops speltoides. Next base: position 130,455,204 of record CM038143.1, on the reverse strand, counting down.
ACATGTTCCAGCAGACTATAATTGCAACCAAGGGAATGAATGGATAGAGCATGACATTTATATCAAAACATGTTTATAGAGCATCTCCAGATTATGCATAGAATGATTAGTGGAAGCATGTTAACATAGCAACAAATTATAACAGAATCTGTCTGGCAAAACAGCAACAACAACTACCCTACTTTACAAGCTTGATACACTTAGCACACAACTCACAAAAATACAAGGTCAACACCTATGGAAAGATGGCATGGCATAGTTCAACATTTATGTAGACATCAACCTCATAGGATGCACACATCAATCATGGCAAAAATGATAAAACAGCAAGTTATAACAGTTTCAGTAGGTTAACATCAACATGCACTCTTCCAACAGCATTTCGGGCATCAAGAAGAGCTCAAATAAAAATGATGCAATGGAATGAAATGAAGTACTCGTCGAGGCGAACAATTTTACATATTACACGCACGAAACGGAGCTATGGATGCAGAGATGTGATGCTATGAACATGGCATGAAAATAACACAGATCTGGGGACTTTGTAGTTTCGGGGGTCAACCTTAGTGGATTTGCACGGATTCCGAGGCAGCGGCTCGCCGGAGTCGGACGTCGCCGGCGACGAGGGAGGAGGCCGGAGAGGAGGGGGCCGGCGAGGAGGCGGCGGATCCGCCGGGCGGTCACGGAGGAGGCGCGGAGGCAGGCAGGGCGCGTGGCGGCGGCAAGGCGACGCTGGCGAAAAGCCAGCGCCGCGGGCGGGTCGCGCGTTAGGGAGGCGCGCGGGGAGGCCGGCGGCTGGGCGCGGCGGAGGCGTCAAGGCGCGGGCGGCGTGGCCCGGCAAAGGTCGGCGAATGGCGGAAGGCGCGGGCGGGAGCACGACGCCGGCGGGCGGAGGCGAGGGCGCGCGGCGGGCGATGCGCGGCTGGCGGCGGCGGACGGACGGCCGGGCGTCGGGCGGCATTGGGCGCGCTGGCTTCGATTCGGCTCTCACGGGCCGCAACGGCGGGGCGCGCAAGGAGCGCCACGTGGCGGCAGCTGATTGAGGAGGGAGGCGGCGGAGGCGACGTGGGCGCGACGCCATTGGCCGGAGCGAGGTGGCCGGGGACATGTCCGGCGGGTCCGGACGTGTCCGCTGCGGAGGAGGACGAAGGCTAGGGTTGACCGCGGAATTTCGGGAGGGCACATATTTATAGGTAGAGGAGCTAGGAGAGTCCAAATGAGGAGCGAGCCGCCACGCGATCGTGATCGAACGACCGAGAGCATGGAGGGAAGTTTGTGGGTTTTGGGCCACTTTGAAGGGGTGTTGGGCTGCAAACAAAGAGGCTTTACTTGTTATCCGGCTAACCGTTGAGTACCAAACGACCCCAAATGGCACGAAAACTTGACAGCGGTTCACGGTGCTATACCAAGGTCGCTTGGCAAACCTCGGCCATTCCGAGAAAGTTTAATACCCGCCGCAACAGAGAGAAGAAGGGGACGCCGGATGACATAGGAGTGCCGGATTGCAAAACGGACAACGGAGAAAATGCTCGGATGCATGAGACGAACATGTATGCAAAATGAAATGCACATGATGACATGATAAAATGCAGATGATGACATGGCAAAGTGCAACATGCAAGCAAATGACATGGCAACGACGGCGAATAATCAAGGACACCGCGAACGAATCCGGTGTTACACAGAGGAATCGCCCAAGAATGATGTATCGCTTCAAGGCTCTTGCTGTATTAGAGATAGGTCGATATGTCCGGGTGGGTGGGTGGAATAAAATCCGGATCCCTGCCCATCTTTGGGCTCATATGAGGGCTTCCGACGGAAGCTTGATTTGCCGGAGACAGATCCAATGAGTCCGAGCGGTGCATGATTTTAGGTTCAATGCTCGACAAAGTCCGCCCCTCCGCTGGAATCCGCATAGAGGGTTCTGGAATCCGACACGGATTGTTTTCAACACCGCAAAGAATTGCCGCGTTGTTCCTCTACCACCGCAACGGTGTGGTGGCCCGGGAGAGTTAATCTCTCGATCAGTTTTAAGCCCGATCGATTGTAGTCCGTAGCGACTCCTGTGGCGGCGATGTAATCCAAGAGCTCGCTAAGAGACGAGAGCTCAATCGATCTAACTGCTCGGCAGCCTTAGGGCCGACGCTAAGATTGCTTCCGACGACTTGAGAAGTCATTGTCGAATCCGCTGCGGACAGCGGTCATAAGAAAGCCACCGAGCCGGATAGTCCGACCGGCGCCAAGGCCCTCCGGCGAAAAACACCGCCTTTGAAGACGGGTAAAGGCATCCGCTTATCGACGATTTACACAGAGGAACTCTCAATGAAAGCACCAATGTCGGTGTCAAACCGCGGATCTCGTGGGGGGTCCCGAACTGCATGCGTTTAGGGCGGATGGTAACAAGAGACGAGGGACACAATGTTTTACCTGTGTTCGGCCCTCTCGATGAAGGTCAAACCCTCACGCCCCGCTTGATTAATATTGATGATATGGGTAGTACAAGAGTAGATCTACCACGAGATCAAGAGGCTAAACCCTAGAAGCTAGCCTATGGTATGATTGTTGAGATGTAATGTTCGCCCCACGGATTAAGGCCCTCCGGTTTATATAGACACCGAGAGGCTAGGGTTACACAGTAGTCGGTTACAATGGTAGGAGATCTACATATCCGTATTGCCAAGCTTGCCTTCCACGCCAAGGAAAGTACCTTCCGAACACGAGCCGGAGTCTTCAATCTTCTATCTTCGTAGTCTAGGAGTCCGGCGGATATTGATAGTCCGGCTGTCCGGACACCCCCTAGTCCAGGACTCCCTCAGTCATGACTCCCCTCCCCATCCCCCTGCGAGGCCGAGCCTGGAACGAGCTAGAGCAGGTGGCGAGGCGGCTTGCCGCGGCGCTGCATGCGTATTTGAGTCCGTCATAGCCCAACGCTCCTGTCTATCTTAGGGGTGTGGCTCCGGGGTTTACACGCGTCCCCTTTGATGGAAAAACAGAATGTCCGCACTGCGCCTGTCAACCAAGCACACTGCATGCGTTAGCGTGAGGTCGAGAAGGGGTGGGGAGGGTCGTGACCCTCCCCATCCTTCGCGAGGCCGGGCTCGAACGAGCCGAGCAGCGGCGAGGCGGCTTGCCGCGGCGCCGCATGCGCACGCGAGTCCGCTATACCTCGCCGACTTTCGCCTATCTTAGGGTGTGGCTCGGGGTTTGTGCGCGCCCCTTTGATGGAAAAATAGAATGTCCGCGATCAAGCTCGCCAACCAAGCGCACTACATGCGTTAGCTGAGGTCGAAAGCAGGGGGGAGGGGGTCGTGACCCCTCCCCATCCTCTCGCGAGGCCGAGCCTCGAACGAGCCGGAGCAGCGGCGACGCTGCTTGCCGCGGGCGCCGCATGCGAGGCGAAGTAGTGTCATACCCCGTCGAACTTCGCTCTATCTTAGGGGTGTGGCTCCGGGGTTTGCGCGCGTCCCCTTTGATGGAAAAACAGAATGTCTGCACTGCGCGTGTCAACCAAGCGCACTGCGTGCGTTAGCACGAGGTCAAGCAGGGGGTGGGGAGGGGGGTCGTGATCCCCCTCCCCATCCCCCTGCGAGGCCGAGCCTGGAACGAGCCAGAGCAGGCGGCGACGCGGCTTACCACGGCACCGCATGCGTAGGCGAGTCCGTCATACCCCGTCGCCCATTGTCTCTCTTAGGGGTGTGGCTCCGGGGTTTGCGCGCATTCCCTTTGATGGAAAAACAGAATGTCCACACTGCGCCTTTCAACCAAGCGCACTATGTGTGTTAGCGCGAGGCCGACCAGGTGGTGGGGAAGGGGGGTCATGACCCCCTCCCCATCCCCGCGAGGCCGAGCTCAAACGAAGCCTGAGCAGCGGCGGCGGGCGGCTTGCCGCTGGCCGCATGCGCTTTGAGTCCGCTATACCCCTGCCCTGCCTATCTTAGGGGTGTGGCCCGTGGTTTGTGCGCATCCCTTTGATGGAAAAACAGAATGTCTCAGATCATACCACAACCAAGCGCACTCTCCCCATCCTCATGAGGCCGAGCCTGAACGAGCCAGCAGCAGCGGGCGAGGCGGCTTGCCACGGCGGGCGCATGCATAGGCGAAGTCTGGCTATACCCCGCCTCCCCTGCCTATCTTAGGGGTGTGGCCTGTGGTTTGCATGTCCCTTTCATGGAAAAAATGAATGTCCGCATCACTGCCACAACCAAGCGCATCAAGCATGCAAGAAGCTGAGGTCGAAAGGGGGTGGGAGGGGGTCATGACCCTCTCCCATCCCCCGCGGGCCGAGCCTCGAATGAGCCGAGCAGGTGGCGACGCTGCTTGCCGTGGCGCCAGATGCATAGGCGAAGTCCGGCATACCCCGCCGACTTCGCCTATCTTAGCGGTGTGGCTCCGGTTTTGCGCGGCCCCTTTGATGGAAAAATGTAATGTCCGTGACCGCGCTTGTCAACCAAGTCCATCGCATGCAAGAAGCGAGGCCGAGCAGGGGTGAGGATGGGGGTCATGACTCCCGGCCCAGCATCCTTCGCGAGGCCGAGCCTCGAACGAGCCGGAGAGCAAAATGAGGCGGCTTACAGGCGCCAAGATGCGATTTGAGTCCGGCTATACCCCGCCGCCCCTATCTATCTTAGGGTGTGGCTCCGGTTTGCGCGTGTCCCTTTGATGGAAAAACAAAATGTCCGTGATCGCGCTTATCAACCAAGTGCACCGCATGCGCGAAGGCGAGGTCGAAGAGCGGGGGGGGGGTCGCCACCCTCCCTATCCTCGCGAGGCCGAGCTCTGAACGAGCCGAGCAGCGGCGACGCTGCTTGCCGCGGCGCCAGATGCATAGGCGAAGTCCGCTATACCCCGCCGACTTCGCCTATCTTAGCGTGTGGCTCCGGTTTGCGCGCTTCCCTTTGATGTAAAAATGTAATGTCCGCGATCGCTACCGTTAACCAAGCGCATCGCGTGCGTTAGTGCGAGGTGAGCAGGGGGGGAGGGGGTCGTGACCCACCTCCCCATCCTCGCGAGGCCGAGCTCGAAAGAGCCGAGCAGCCGGCGACGCTGCTGCCGCGGCCAAGCATGCGAGGGCGAGTCCGGCTATACCCCGCCGCCTGCTTATCTTAGGGGTGTGGCCCGGGTTTGCGCGGCCCCTTTGATGGAAAAACAGAATGTCCGCACGCGCTTGTCAACCAAGTGCATCATGGCGCTAGCACGAGGCCGAGGAGGGGTGGAGGGTCGTGACCCTCCCCATCCCCTATGAGGCCAAGCCCGAACGAGCTGTAGTAGCGGCGACGCTGCTTGCCTCGGCCGCATGCGAGGCGAAGTCCGCTATACCCCATCGACCACCGCCTATCTTAGGGGTGTGGCCCGGGTTTGCGCGGCCCCTTTGATGGAAAAATAGAATGTCCGTGATCAAGGCTCACAACCAAGCGCACTAGGTGCGTTAGCGCGAGGCCGAAGGGGTGTGGGGAGGATCGTGACCCTCCCCATCCTTCGCGAGGCCGAGCTTGAATGAGCTGTGGCAGGTGGCGACGCTGCTTGCCGCGGCGCCAAGATGCGAGGCGAGTCCATCATACCCCGTCGACCCCAGCCTATCTTAGGGCGGGTTCGGTTTGCGCCGCCGCTTTTGATGGAAAAACAGAATGTCCGCACACGCCGTTAACCAAGCGCACTCACGTTAGCAGAACGAGGCCGAGGGTGGGAGGCGGGTCATGACCCCCTCCCCATCCCCGCGGCCGAGCTCGAACAGCCGGAGCAGCGGCGAGGCGGCTGCCGCGGCGCTGCATGCGATTTGAGTCTGGCTATACCCCGTCCGCCTGCCTATCTTAGGGGTGTGGCTCCGGGTTTGCGCCGGCCCCTTTGATGGAAAAATGAATGTCTCGACCGCGGCTCACAACCAAGCACACTGCATGCATTATCGCGAGGTCGAGCAGGGGGTGGGGTGGGAGGGTCGTGACCTCCCTCCCTATCCCCCTGCGAGGCCGAGCCTGGAATGAGCCGGAGCAGGCGGCGAGGCGGTTTGCCGCGGCGCCGCATGTGTAAGCGAGTCCATCATACCCCGCCGACTTCGCTATCTTAGGGTGTGGCTCTGTGGTTTGCGCTGCCTCCTTTGATGGAAAACAGAATGTCCACATCGCGCTCGTCAACCAAGCGCATCTGCGGCATTAGCGCTGAGATCGAGCAGGGTGGGGAGGGGGGTCGTGACCCCTCCCCATCCTTCGCGAGGCCGAGCCCGAACGAGCCGAGCAGCGGCGACGCGGCTTGCCGCGTGCCGCATGCATAGTCGAAGTCCGCTATACCCCGCCGATTTCGCTCATCTTAGGGTGTGGCTCCGGGTTTGCGCGCCCCCTTTGATGGAAAAATAGAATGTCCGCACCGCTGTCAACCAAGCACACTGCGTGCGTTAGCGCGAGGTCGAGCAGGTGGTGGGGAGGGCGGTCGTGACCCCTCCCCATCCCTCGCGAGGCCGAGCCTCGAACGAGCCGAGAGCAGCGGCGACGCTGCTTATCATGGGCGCCAGATTCAGAGGCGAAGTCCGCTACCCCGCCGCCCCTATCTATCTTAGGGTGTGGCTCCGGTTTTGCGCGTGTCCCTTTGATGGAAAAAAGAATGTCCGCATCTACCACAACCAAGCGCACTACATGCGTAGCACGAGGTCGAGTAGGGGGGAAGGGGGTCGTGACCCCCCTCCCCATCCGCCTGTGAGGCCGAGCCTGGAACAAGCCGAGAGTGGCGACGCTGCTTGCCGCGGTGCCGCATGCATAGGCGAAGTCCGGCTATACCCCGCCGCCTCGCCTATCTTAGGGTGTTGCCCGGGTTTGCGACGCCCCTTTGATGGAAAAATGAATGTTCAGATCGCTACCACAACCAAGCGCACTGCATGTGTTAGCGTGAGGCCGAGCAGGGGGTGGGGAGCGGGGGTCGTGACCCCCCTCCCCAACCCCCTGCGAGGCCGAGCCTAGAACGAGCCGGAGGAGGCGGCGACACGGCTTGCCGCAGCGCTGCATGTGTAGGCGAGTCCGTCATACCCCGTCGCCCCCTGTCTATCTCAGGGGTGTGGCTTCGGTGTTTGCGCGCGTCCCCTTTGATGGTAAAACAAAATGTCCGGGGATTGGTTGCAGCTGGGTGATCAATTTTTCCCCCTTATTTGAAGCATTTTTTCTTTTTTGGATGATATATATTTTTGTTGTAGTATAAATGATGTCATTTGTTCTGCTTGGACCAACATTGAGTACTGCACTTCGTGTAGCAAGTGTGTGTGTTGGGCACCACACGAAAGTTGATGCGGCCCTTGTCGTTCTACATTTATGCATGTACTGCACTTCATGTATACACTTCGTGAACTGCCTTACGTTTGTTCTGTGAACTGTATTCACGTTTGTTTAGAATGGTATACGGATTATATTTTTTTAGAAATGTTAATATTAATTTTTCTTTTTATATAATTACTATTTTGTGGACTACATGTTGAGACATGTGTACTCCTTCTTTTTACGATTCTGAACTGCATTAATCTTTTCTTTTTAATGTATGAGTTTGTAGTCAGATTACCTAATTTTTTTGTTTAATGTTGTTTTTGAATATGTTTTGTATGCAAATAGTATGTTTTGGTATCAAACATTAAATTTTTCAAAGTTGTGTAGATACTTGTTCTAATGCAAACTAATTTCTGCGAAAGCAATTGATCACAAGCAAACTGACATTGTTTTTACAAAAGAAATGTTCGATATGAAGCAACGGACATCAGCAAAATCTTGCATACATGAAACAAAGAACAACACAACGCCTAAAGTAAAGTGAAACTAAACACAGCCCTGATTTTTTCTAGTTGTTGTATTGGATTACAACCTTGTTCTTCTTCTTCTTTGCTTCTTTGTCTCTTTTTGCCCTGTCCAGTCCCATTATGACATCATAGATGATTCTCCATGACTCATATGTTGCGAATGCATCTATTGTCGCATACTTGATAAGCTTTCCGACAATGGGCAAAATCCCCATAGAGTATGGTCCTCCTTGCATGTTAATTTTTTCTTCATGTCATGGTAGTGAATGTCTATCATCCCGCGGCAACGCCACCAAAGAGTCAAACTTTTTTTTATTGTATGGGTCTCCATTCCACCTGAATATCAATGTAGTTGTCGGAGTTGATCTCCAAACCAGATACCTTCAGCTTGCTTTTGTCTCCTTCAATAGCGAATTCAACGAAGGTGTACTCATCATTCATTAGGAATTTGTCTAGTTCCATTGGCCTGCAATATATTTGTATATAGTGAATATAGTTTATTTCTTTAGAACTACCAATGTTTTTTTGTGTTTTTCTGAAACTGAACTGCAATATGAATATCTGAATCTGTTGCATTGAACAGTTGCTAATACTTTGTTCAACATAACTAGTAAATCTGATAATAGATTGCATAAACAATGCATGTTTTGTCTATGCTTGTATTCTTGAACCTAATTTCATACATGTTTTGTATGGTAATGTTGCAGTGAAGAAAATATAATTAAACTGCGTGTATTGCTAGATAATATAATTCAAGAATTGAACACATGAGTGACATACATGGAGCCAGATTAAAACTGTCAATAAATTCATAAGCCATGCTTTTCAAAAATGAGAACCAAAGTTTAAATATTATGGCAATTGCAGTGAAGAAAATTTAAAATCAATATTGACAAGCAATAGTTATTCTTACCTGTCTTTAGCTACAGATATGTGGTAGACAAGGCATTCTTTTTCTACGCATAACTGTAGCACTGCTGCCCGCTGTTTCTTCTTGTAGTGTGTGTACTCGACATCAACGCCGACTAGTTTGATGGGCATTCCGCCGAGCTTCCTCCTGAACGTGGACATCATCTTGTCCACGCTTTTGCCCTTGCTTGTGCAAAGGACGTGGAGCTTGTGATTGCCGTGGAGGTGGACGCCGGAGCTCCTCGTGTACTTTGGCAATCGCTATACAGAGGTGCATCTCGCTGATGATTCTCTCTCGCTTCTCGGGTGTTTGTCCTAGAGATGAGGTTAGTGAAAGGAAGAGCGAAGAAGAAGATGCAATGGGTTTTGGGGGACGAAGCATTTGTGTTTTCTCTCCGCTTCTCCTTGACAGACGGGAGAGGTGGAGCGGGCGGTAGCGTGGTGAGGCTCGCTTTAAGTTACGTGGCAACCGCAGATAGGTTCTCGCTATGAGGAGGTTTCATAGTGCGTTGGAAACCTAACATCGCCACCTCTTTTTTCGTGATTAGATCAATGTATTGACGCAACTGTCAAAAAATGTGATGATTGTGTTTTCGCCGAATTGTCCAAGTCAGTGCACTTCTTTTCTATCAGAACCGAACTGCTCAGGTCCACGTAGTGTACTGCAGTAGGATTCACACAGATGTACTTTTTTTCTTCTCTTGATGGAGTTCATTCTTTTCTTCTCTTGATTTTTGTGGTAATACAACTTTTGTGTGGATGGAGGGTAGTGTGGGTAGGGGTGTGGGAGTGCTTTGGTTAAGTAACAGGGCTGCATTCTTCATTTCAGCCATACTGCATTGCAGAGTGAAGATAACTGCAATTCAGAAAAAAAAATACTTCGTGCTTCCACGTGGAGAACTGCATTGTTGTACGTCGCGGACTGCATTTGTACGTTGACATCAGGCTTCCTGCATTTTATTTATTAATAGTTTCTTACAGTGCCAACGCACATTTTTTTTGTTTGTTGTTATTCATTTAAAAAATGTTTCTCATTTTTCTTTTTGATGTTTTGTTTTTGAACTTATTGTTTTTTCTTAGTGGGCCTTGTTGGCCCTATGTTCGGGTAGTGAAGACGCAATTGGGACCAAGTCGGCCTGTGAGCACGGCTGGTTCCCGGTGCGATGTGTGCAGTCTAATGTTTAGTCCCACCTCGCCCGCGGAAGGCGCGCCCGACATGTTTATAAGCGCTGGCGAGGCTGCTGTGTCGAACTCCTCTTTTTTACTTATTTGGGCGCTTAAACACGACGCCAGCTGTATGCTCTCTGACCTGGGGGCCCATGTGGCCAGCCCAATGCACTGTGACTCAGAACAACTCGCGTTCTGTGGGCGTAGACCTATTACGAGACTGGCTGGGGTCGGTAGCAACTGGGTGGTCAATTTTTTTCTTTTTATTTTTCTGTCTTAGGTGTTTTTTTCAATGTCGGGGCGTGCACTGCATTGATCAGGGTTCTGTACTGCATGTGCACGGATTCCGTACTGCTTGTACAATTCTCATTTTTTGTTCCCGTGTTTTTGCTATTATATAGTCTTTTTTCGCCAATGTATGGGAGTGCACTGCTTAGTCAATCATACTTGTACTTCATTCATTATGGTTATGTGTTGCACGTTCGTGTACTTCCGCACTGTATTGAATTATTTACGTGTTTGCATTTTTCTTTTTGTGTTTTTGCTCTTATGTATTCTTTTTTTCAAATTTAGGTTCGTGCACTGCTTTGTTGGGTATGTTAAGACTTCATTTGACAGATTCTGTACTGCATTCGTACACAACTTGCACTGCATGCATCCTGTTTGCATTCTGTACGACAATTTCATCACCAACAAACTAAGTTGAACAGAAAGCAAACTAACATAATCAAAGTTCATCATTACAAGCGATTGTGCATGGCAAGCAAACTAGGTTCAGCACACAAGCAAACTAACGATACATAAGCAAACAACATAAAGCAAATTTGATGATAATTCTAAAAGAACGCTGGCATTGTTGGCTCCTGGCTGGCACCATCTTCTTCTCCATGAGTTAGGCTCTTCCCATCCCCAGCTGCTCCTGGCGCTTCTTGGGGGGCTCCCCCTTCTCCAGCTTTGCACGGCGAAGGCCGTCCTGGGTGAGGGTGATGCGGTTCCATATCACGACGCCGCAGAGGCGCCCTTGTCACAGACTGATGTGCCTCATGGACAGAGGCAGGATGGCCCAACGCTGGTGCTCATCGTCGGTGATCTTCTTCTTCATGTTGTTGTAGTAGTCTTCGATGAGCATGTCGGAGACGTCTTTGAGGGAGTCCAACGGCTTGGTTGCCTCGGGCACCCTCTACTCCTTCTGGATGTCGACGAAGTTGGTGACCTCTAATTTGACGCGCTCCAGCCTAGTTTTGTCGCCGTCGATGGAGAAGCCTGCAAAGGTGTACCTGGGGTCGGCGAGGAAGTTGTCGAAGACGGTGCACCTTTCGTGAGGCGCCATTTGGAAGAGCAGACTGGTGATTCTTGCCGATGGAGAGCCGGGCAGAGGGCGGGTTTCGCGCCGCTTCGTGGTCATTGTCGCACTCGAGATCAATGCCGACGATCTTGTGGCGCCGGAGGCCGAGGTGGCGCCAGATCGCACAAGGGTGATCGCCATCTACTTTTGTCGTTGGTGGGATCACGGCAACTTGGTGTTGCTGCGGCGCCCATGGCCCTCGAGGTCCGAGGTGGCGCCAGATCGCAAGGGTGATCGCCATCCGCTTTGTCGCTGGTGTGGATCACGGCAACTTGGTGTTGTCGCGGCGCCCATGGCCCTGCCGCCTTTGTACTGCTTATGAACTTCATCGCCGGTAGCGTGCTTAGTGCTTTTGCGTTGATATGGGGCGACTTGGTGGGAGCGCAATGGATACTTGTGTTGTTGTGGATGAGAAGGCTTTGGCAGGGGTCTGAATTTAAGGGGAGGGCGTGGGGTGGGTTGGCCTCGTCGGATGAACTGCACGATCACGCTGACGATGCGGTTGTGAAGATCGTGGGTTGGTTTTGCATCTGTGATCTTGGGCTTGTGGCGATGGAACTGCTCCAATCAGATGGTTGTATGCGAACGTGGTTTTTTTAAGGTGGTTTTATTTTTTTTGATCAGTAATTTTTTTTAACCACCACTTTCTGTGCGAACGGGCATTTTGTGATATTTATACATGCATCCTGTGTGATAATGAACTGCATTCGTATATAGTCCTGCACTGCATCTTCTACAATACAGAACTGCACTTGTGTATACATGTGCGTAGTTCACTGTTTTTTGCGTGTATTTATTCGTAGGTAATCGAACTGATTGCCATACCGCATCAGACCGCATCGCGTAATGAAATGCACCGCATTTTTACAGCCACGCATCGATCTTATTTTTGCTCAGATTTACTACAGCCTCTGCACGGAGGGGTAGGGAAAGGGGGGGGGCCCACTTTTTTTTGAACTTATTGTTTTTTCTTAGTCGGCCTTGTTGGGCCTGTGTTCGGGTAGTTTAGAGGCGCACTTGGGCCTGTTGGTCTGTGAGCACGGCTTGGTTCCTGTCATGTGTAAAAGGCCCTAATGTTTAGTCCCACTCGCCATGGAAGGCGCGCCTGACTGCTTATAAGCTACCAAGCGAGGCATACTGGGTCGATCTCTCCTGATACTTATTTGGGCGCTTATACATGGTGCTTGCAGCTATATGCTCTCCCGACCCAGGCCCATGTGCAAATGCCCCATGCATTGTGACTCGTAATACACTCCTTTCTGCTTTTGGGCCGCTCACGGGTTGTCAATTTGTTTTTCTTTGTATCTTTTTCAATGCTCTAAGGCAATCGCTTTTAGTAAATCATCCGTGCACTGCATTGATTTAGTTTTAGTACTGCATGTGCACGCATTCCGTACTGCACGTGTTCTGAGCTACATTTTTGTGCACTGGATTGGTATCATTTTTCTTTATTGTTTTCCTCTTAGGTATCCTTTTTTCTTAGTGGACGGATGAGCACTGCTTTTGTGCCCCTATGCGCACTGCATTCGTCATAGTTCTGTGCTGCAGGTGTGCACATTTTGCACTGCGTGCATCCTTCTTTGTGCCAAAAAGTTGTGACTGGCTATACCAATGCTGCGGACTGCATGACTTACATTTAAGGATTACATCAGGTGATGTAATTTCGCTTGTGCAATCGCGCAAAGTGCTTCTTTTGCTTTTTTGAGCATGTATCGACTTCATCCACACATATAGTGAACTTCCGGTACGAATTTGGAGAACTCACACATAAAATGGTCTCTGGATTATAATTTTTAGAGTATTATTTTTAATGATCTGTGGTTTTGTTCGTGGGAATTGCTGCACCAAAGTACACCTTCTTTTTTCGCTCCTTTTCTTTGGTAACATAAGCCTTTATTGATTGTCCTTATTCTGGGAACATAATTTCCATTAAGTCCCTTTAATTTTTAGTTTTGACCTTTTGCATTCCTATTATATAAATGAAGGCTAACTTATACCCTTCCTTTGCATTTCATTTCTCCTCTAGCCGCAAGTTCTTTCCTTTCTCCAGCTTATTATTTTTTTTGCTTTTCTAGGTTTTTGTTATGATGGCTCCTGTGCCCCTGTATGCGATCTCTTCCGCCTGCCATGGTTGTGGTGTGCCGACGATCGCGATTGTTCAATTTTGCTCGCAGTCTGGCCGTGCTCGCTGTGGTGGGAAGGTGTTGTGCCGAATCGGCGAGCCGAGCAGCTTGTATATGGTACAAGATTCACCGGAGGATTGATATGGGCCGATCAACGCTTCGTTCTATTCTCTCTCGATTCAAAGATGGCCTTGGTCAGACGAGTCCTTTTGTCCACCAGCTTACGCCAACAGATGTGGAGACTCACTACAACATGGTATGTTTCATTAGATATGATTTTTTTGTTGTGTTTTTCATGTATAATTCCATTGCATTCTGAACTTGTAGTATTTTAGGAACGCACTTTTTTCTTTGTTTTTTGAAGTGTACTGCAATGTGTTCTTATTTCTTGTTTTTATTTTTTGCTTGTGTGCATGTAGCTTATGTTTTAGTTTACATGGTTACAATATGTGAATTGCTTATATATTAGCTGAGCACTACATATTTCTACATTTTTTCCCAATTTGTATGGTGTGTACTACATGTAGCTAGTCTCTAGTACTGCATGATAGTCTGAAGCGTACTGCATATTTGCAAGTTCCATACTACATATTGAAATGTGTTTTATATGTAGTACTTGTTAGACTGTTGTGCACTTCATCTATCTCTGTGCACAGTATGAGAATTGTACTGCTAGTATCGTTCTCAAATAGTTTTATTATTTTTTGCAGAAAATTCCTTTTTCAAGTTGTTCTTGGTAATGGATACCTTAAACCAACCAAGTACAGTGTAGGCGTTGACGGGCGGCTGTGTTTGCACAAAGGGTGGAAGGAATTTTTCATTGATAGTGGCCTGAAGTCCGAAAGAAGTTGTCATTCTCAACTTCTTTGAACTCGAGGATCAGACGGTTAGAATCACGCTTGACGTGATTGGCTAAGGTTATGAGGTTGATTTGTAATAAGTACTTTTATGTGTTGAATGCTTCATCTTTTTGATGTGTTTTGTAATAAGCACTTTTGTGATCCTAACCGCTTCAATTATTATTCAACAGGAAATTTGTGTTTACATGGTTACAATATGTGAACTGCTTATATATTAGTTGAGCACTACATGTTTCCACATTTTTTCCCAATTTGTATGGTGTTTACTACATGTAGTTAGTCTCTAGTACTGCATTATAGTTCGAAGCGTACTGCATATTTGCAAGTTCCATACTGCATATTGAAATGCGTTTTATCTGTACTACTTGTTGGACTGCAGCGAGCTAACAACATTTTTACATGGTTTTTGAATATATATATATATATATGGTATACTCTATATACCATTTTCTCTTTACATGGTTTAGTTGAATAACTCATAGTCAACGGGAAATTTGTGTTTACATAAAATTTAAACTGATACATAAGTCATAGAGATAAGCAAACTGCTGTGCATATGATTAATTTATTGTCTGTTCATCTATTTGGTCGTTAACATGCTGCTTCTGCGCGGTGACTAGAGCATGTCTAATGTCACACTTTCTTTTGTTTTCCATGGCGGTGTTGCTGGTTCTTGTCTCTGCACCTTTGTGTTTGTAGCCTCGCGCGGGGTTGATGGTCGCTTTCGCTTTTTCAAATAAGCAGAATCGCATCCTTCTTTGTTCCCCGCGTGCTGGTTGATGGCTGCTTTGGTTTTTCAGCGCTATGGACTGCATCCTTCTTTGCTTCCCGCGTGCTGGTTGATGGCTGCTTTGGTTTTTCAGCGATGTGGACTACATCCTTCTTGCTCCCCGCTGGCAAGTTGTTGGTCGCTTTCGCTTTTCCAAAGGCCGAGAACCGCATCCCATCGTGATCCCCGCGGTCGGGTTGATGGTGGTTTTCGCTTAGTGCCGGAATCGCATCCTTCTTTGCTCCTACTGCCGGTGTCAAACCGGCGGATCTCGGTAGGGGTCCCGATCTATGCGCTAAGGTGATGGTAACAGAAGCAAGGGACACAGATGTTTACCTGTGTTTGGGCCCTCTCGATGGAGGTGAAACCCTACTTCCTCGCTTGATTAATATTGATGATATGGGTAGTACAAGAGTAGATCTACCACGAGATCGTAGAGGCTAAACCCTAAGAGCTAGCCTATGATGGTATGATTGTAATTGTGATCGGCCTTCTAAGGACCAACCTTTCCGGTTTATATAGACACCGGAGAGGGCTAGGGTTTACATGGAGTCGGTTACAAGAAAGGAAATATAATATCCGGATCGCCAAGCTTGCCTTCCACGCAAAGGAGAGTCCCATCCGGACACGGGCCGAAGTCTTGAGTCTTGTATCTTCACGCTTCAATAGTCCGGACGTTGTACACAATCCGGCTGTCCGGATACCCCCTAATCTAGGACTCCTCAAGAGCTCCCTCGAACCAGCTTCAATGACGATGAGTCCGACGCGCAGTATTGTCTTCGGCATTGCAAGGCGGGTTCCTCCGAATACTCCAAAGTGGTTATCGAACACGTAGACCGTGTCCGGATCTGCAAAATGATCTTCACATGGTATAGATCTTCATTTGCTGGCAATCTTCGTGCATCATGCCCTTGCATCGTGGCTTGGTCCAACGTGAACCGACGCTTCTTACCCCACAAAGACTTGTGTTACGAGGCGGTTTTATTGGCACGACCCGTCGAGACAGAGACCGTGTTCCTTTTATTGCGGGATTTTCCATCAATATAAGCGTGCGTGACCCCACGACGGTTGTTGGTATAACCCCGTGTGTTTTTAGACAAGCCTCAAAACGGCCACACCGGGGACTCTTGATATTCACCTTCTTTATAAACGGATCGAGACCTACGCCTCTTTTTTCACCTTCATCGCGCCTTCTCGCACCTCGAGTTCTAGCACCCAAAACCTAAGCTCCATACCTCCGAAATCCTCCAATATGTCCGGATCTGACCTTCAAGGCCGGTGGGTGGCCTCCTCGATCGAAGAGAAGGACATTGCAAAGCTTAGGGAGGTCGGATACCGACCGATATCCAAAGACAAAGCTTCCCGCTCCAGGCAGGTCATCCCACGCCGGAGCCCAACGAGGGTGTCGCTTCCCCCACACTTCCTCCGTGGCTTGGGTTTCACCTCGATCCTTTCGTGAGGGGGCCTGCGTTCTATTACGGGTTGGATTTTCATGACTCGCCCGCATACACTATCCTCCATATCTCGTCATTTATTATCATGTGTGATGGTTTTCTCCACGTCACGCCGCACTTTGGCTTATGGCTCAAGACCTTCAATGTGAAGCCGAAGATGGTCGAGGGGCAACATGTGGAGTGCAGAGGGGCTGTAATAAGCAGAAACACCGATGCCCCGTGGCCAGAGGGTTCTTTCCCAGAAGTAACTGTTGTATGGCAGCGAAGGTGGTTTTATGTCACGGCTCCCAGAGGCACAAAGTGGGTGGTCGCCTCGAAGTTTCGCTGCCCCTCCGCTACAGCTTGGCGCTCTTGGACAGACGATGGCGGAATTAAATTACTGGTGATATACCAAGATCGCAGAATCGCATCAGGAGCTTCTTGGGACATTAATCTTGTCAGCATAATGCAAGTGATGTTAATCCGGTGGATGTTTTTGTGCCAACGCCGACCTCTCCGGATGTGGGAGTTCAATCCAGGGTTCATGGATCGCTAAGCACTTCTTCGCTTGAAGCTCAAGAGATGTGCAAATTATTCTTCGTACAGAAGTAATGTGTCCTGACCCACCGAGGATGCGGCCTGTTGTAATCGCTTAGATACCCAAGTAAGTAGCCTTGATACCGACACCTGCTTTATATTTATCATGACTGTTTGCTCGACAATCGCTCCGATCCAGAATGGCTCAAAGAAGGCGAGAGAATCAGTGTCCCAGACCGCCAAGGCTCGCCTGCCCCACCATGGCCAAGATGCTTGACCGAGTACTCAGCAGGATGCCCTCGGGAAAGACAAGGGAGGGATGAAGAATCCAACCCCACACGCCACGCATCCGAACCGGGGAATTGTTACCTCCCCAAGGAGGATAGTCGGGGAGGAGAGATTAAGGCCTCCTCCCCGCGCGGGAAGAAGAGGGCCGCCTCCGAAGATTTGGAGGCGGAGATGCCCAAATTAGGGAAAAAGACATCCCCAGGGGGCCTTGCCCCGACGGGCACCCTCACCGCACCATGCCCTCCAACAGGTCAGCCCTCCAATGAGCCGTAAGTCAATCATTAACTTGAAGGTACTGTATTTCTCCTGGATCGGTGACCAGGATTCAACTTTTTGCAGTCCGGCTGGCAGCTCTTATCAACAGGGATCGTCTTCGGGGGACCTTCCTCCGGAGATGATGGAGAGTGAGACCCCACCCACCTCTCCGATTCATGACGCGGGCGACACCGAGGTGTCATCACAGAGGAGTCCGGATCCGCCAAGGCCAGAGGCCAATACGTCAGCCGCCCTGAGTCCCGGACGCATCGACGGGCTTATCGGAGCGAAGGCGCTTCGTGAGGAGCACCGCTCATTAACAAGTGCGGTGTTCAAGAAGATTTCATCTGCTACAAGCGGTTTGAATGAAGCATTTTCAAGCCATCTCAGAGGATTTGAGGTATGTAATGAGGAATACACCATATAGATAGTAGCCCCTGAGACTCTGGTTGCCCGCCCTAGGCGGAAAACGGGGGATCATAAACCAAATATTTATGTTGTAAATATGTGCAGTACTGTAACCCGCCACGTCCGCCCATTGAAGTTGCTGAACTCACGAGGAAAATTGGGTCGATTAATGCCGATATCACTCTGATGAATGAGCGGCTGGATAAATCACAAGGTATGTGTTGTGTCTTTCCATTGCATAGGAAATATTAAGGTGGCACATATTAATGTAATATGTGTTGGGGAACGTAGTAATTTCAAAAATTTTCCTACGCACACGCAAGATCATGGTGATGTATAGCAACGAGAGGGAGAGGTTGTCACATACCCTTGTAGACCAAGCGGAAGCGATCACAACGAGAGGAAGTAGTCGACGCTCTCCTCGCGATCCGACCGATCCCGCGCCGGCACTCCGCGCCTCGAAGTTCTTGACACACGCACAGCTCGATGACGCCCTCAGATCCGATCCAGCCGAGTGTCGAGGAGAGTTCCACAAGACGACGGCGCAGGACGATCTTGATGTTTCACTGCAGCAGGCTTCACTTAAGCTTCGACGGTATGACCGAGGTGGAATATGGTGGAGGGGGCACCGACACGGCTAAGGAACGATCCGTAGATCAAACTTGTGTCTTAGGGTGCCCCCCGCCTGATATAAAGGAGCAGGGGGAGGGGCCGCCGGCCAAGGAGGCGCTAGCCAGGAGTCCTACTCCTCCGGGAGTAGGATTCCCTCCAATCCTAGTTGGAATAGGATTCACCTGAGGGGGAAAGAGAGAGGGGGGGCCCCCCTTCCTAGTCCTAGTAGGACTAGGGAAGGGGGAGGCGCGCGCCACCTAGGGCTGGCCCTTTCCTTTCCACCAAGGCCCACCGAGGCCCATTTACCCCGGGGTTCCGTGAACCTCCCAGACTCCCAGAATTCTCGCTTTCACCCGAACCATTCAACTCCAAACATAGGCTTCCAATATATCAATCTTTATGTCTCGACCATTTCGAGACTCCTCGTCATGTCCGTGATCACATCCGGACTCAACTTCTTCGTACATCAAAATACATAAACTCATAATAACTGCCATCGAAACCTTAAGCGCAAGGACTTACGGTTCGAGAACAATGTAGACATGACCTAGAACTATTCTCGGTCAATAACCAATAGCGGACCTGATGCCCATATTGGCTCCTACATATTCTACGAAGATCTTTGTCGGTCAGACCGCATAACAACATACGTTGTTCCTTTGTCATCGGTATGTTATTTGCCCGAGATTCGATCGCTTCGGTATCCAATACCTAGTTCAATCTGCTATCGCAAGTCTATTTACTCGCTTCAGAATACATCATCTTACAACTAACTTATTAGTTGTAGTGCTTGCAAGGCTTCAAAGGATGTGTATTACCGAGAGGGCCCAGAGATACCTCTCCGACAATCGGAGTGACAAAACCTAATCTCAAATACGCCAACCCAACATCTGCCTTTGGAGACACCCTGTAGTACTCCTTTATAATCACCCAGCCACGCTAGGACGCTTTGGTAGCACCCAAAGTGTTCCTCCGTAAACGGAGTTGCATAATCTCATAGTTATAGGAACATGTATATGTCATGGATAAAAGCAGAGCAACATACTAAACGATCGTGGTGCTAAGCTAATGGATTGGGTCATGTCAATCGATCATTCTACTAATGATGTGACCTTGTTAATCAAATAACAACTTCCTTGTTCATGGTCAGAAACATAACCATCTTTGATTAACAAGCTAGTCAAGTAGAGGCATACTAGTGACACTGCTTGTCTATATATTCACACATGTATTATGTTTCCGTTATACAATTCTAGCATGAATAATAAACATTTATCATGATATGAGGAAATATATAATAACTTTATTATTGCCTCTAGGCATATTTCCTTCAGTCTCCCACTTGCACTAGAGTCA